>CM053570.1:31051144-31150279 GCA_028646485.1 Cryptoprocta ferox | reverse complement strand
GAGGGGTTACAAAATAGCAATGAGTTTATCAAACTGCCTAGAATAAAATTCAAAAGTGGGTACTGATATTTCACCAAACATAAGAAATTAATTGAAAATGGGTTATAATCCTGAAAGTGAAATATAAAACAATGAAACTTTAAAAAGAAAACATGAGAAAATATTGTCATACTTTCATGGTCCTGGGGGAGGGAAAGATTTCTTAAATGGGATACAAACAATGCTAACCATACAATAAAAGATAAATTGATAAATTAAACTACTTCTCCCAGTCAAAAGTTGCCATTAAGAGAGTAAAAAGACAAGCCACAGACTGAGGGAAGATATTTGAATATCTATATCTATCTATCTATATTTAAATATATGTAAAATAGCTAGTAATGAACTTGTGTCCAAAATCCATAAAGACCTTCCACAAAACCATAAGAAAAGGCAATTGTGCAATAAAAGAAATGGTCAAAAATCTTGAACAGGCACTTCATAAAAATGATGTCCAAATGACTAATACGTGTATAGAAAGGAGGATAGGGCCTCCTGGGTGGCTCAGTCAGTTAAGCGTCCAACTTCAGCTCAGGTCATGATCTCAAAGTTTGTGAGCTCGTCCCTGTGTTGGGCTCTGTGCTGACAGCTCAGAGCCTGAAACTCGCTTCAGATTCTGTGTCTACCTCTCTCTCTGCCCCTTCTCCACTTGCTCTCTCTCTCTCTCTCTCTCTCAAAAATAAACGTTAAATTTTTTTAAAAAATATATTAAAAAAAAGAAAGAAGGTCAATAGACTATCAGCAGGAAATGAAAATTTCAATCATAGTGAGGTACTACTATACACATTTACCAAATTGGCTAAAATTAAAAGGGTTTACAATACCAAGTGTTCCAAAGATGTGGAACAATGGGATTTTTACACATTGCTTGCTGGTTGGAGTATAAGTTGTTTCAATTCGTTTGGAAAACTGTTAGTTTCTGTGAATCTGAATATTCATACACCGTATAGCTCAGAAATTCTACTCCTAGTAGTATACCTAAGATAAATAAATGTTTATGTTTACAAAAAGGCGTATCCAAGAATATTCATTGCAGTTTTATTCATAACAGCCAGAGAAAGAGGAAACTATTTGTCCATTGATTTAATAAATTAGTAAATCAGTTTATACTCACAGAGAAAGAGGAAACTATTTGTCCATTGATTTAATAAATTAATTTAATAAATTAGTAAATTAGTTTATACTATTGAGGAAGAACATACAACTCTATAGTGGCATTTCATTATGTTGAGTGAAAAGAATAATGTTCATTGAAGGATGCTGGACACAAAAGAGTACACATCATACGATTACATTTATTTGAAGTTCAGAACAGACAAAACCAATCTATGGTGATAATGGCCAGGATAGCTGCAAACTTTGGGAAGTATAATCTGGGAGGAGACTGAGGAAGATTTCGTGTTCTGTAACTTGATTTTCAATGATAATTTCTCAGGGAGATACATATGTAAAAATTTATCAAGTTGTACACTTAAAATTTGTGCAATTTACTGTTGGCCATTCAATTAAAAGTAGGGTAGTGGAAGATCAATTTGAAGAGGAATTAAATGAGAAGAGCATATATAAAATACCTCACATACTAGATAATAAATATTTCTTCTACATCCTTTCAGGACTTGGGGGTCAGGTTGTGGTATGTGGTCAAACGGCAGGATGAGGAATATGGATTCTGTTTTTTAGGCAGTAAGAAGCCACTGAAGACCTCTTGAGAAAAATAGATGTTTTAGGAAGATTACTTTGGTAGATCTATGAAGAAAAATAAAACTGGAAAAGAGAGGGAAAGAAAGGGGGCAAAGAGAGTCATTTAGTAGTAGCTCAGAAGGGCACCTTGCTGGTTCAGTCGATAGAGCATGTGACTCTTATCTTGGGATCATGATTTCAAGCCCCACGATGGGTGTAGAGATGACTTGAAAAAAAAAAAGTAGCTAGGAAAATGCAAGAAGACTAGTCAAGTGTGTGCCTGAAAGTTGGCTTTCCAAGCTTAGGGTGCGGTAACAAATCAACTTTAATTTTTCAATAAATTGCTTGAAATCATTTTCAGGATTTTCATTTATTTTCAGGAAGCTTAGTATTTCATTTTTGAGGTCCACCTGATTGTGCACTGTCCAGGAATTCCGCGGGATTGTACCGTTGGAAGGACGACAGGACTATTCCACACTTCAGCCACAAGATGTCGCTGTTGAAGACTGGTCCTGCACTTGCAAGGATGCAGTGGGGCATGCTTGTCTTCCCTGGGTATTCAAAATAATACATTTCTAATTCAATGTCATCCGCTTAGCCTTTTAATTCTTCAAATCCTAATATTGTTGCAGGGTGGCTGGATCCAGAGGGCCTTCTACACACAGGTACAGGCTGTGCTGGAACCAGTTCTCCCACCCAACCCTTAGCTGTTGTGTTGAGCTAAAGTCACCAGCCGGGCCCCTTGTACCTATTGGTAGGTTTTTCTCTGGGGTATCTGAGGACCTCTCCTGTCAATGGACCATCTATAGTCTAATATGAAAGTTATCCATCTCCTTATATCTCAGAGAATCAGAGAGCCTTGATTTTCTTATAAACATTGGCCAGTTTCATTTCCAGAGCTCTATACTATAGAATCCCAGAAGCTACCATCTTTTTCAAGCCACTCGCAGGGTTTTACTATGGGTCTTTCCCTATGCTGATAAGTTGTCACCCTTCTCTTCCCACATTTTCTTTACAAAAGCGGCTCACTTAAGTGAAGCCTCTCACAATAATGAAAACCTGCTCCCCAAATTATTTGATGTTTTTATCTGGGGGCAGAAAAGCAGCTGAAATAATTTCTAAAGTTCTACTTTACCAGGTATGCAGGGTGTTACATAAATAGACTTTGTTAAAAAATTATAATAAAAATAAAAAATCAAACAACCTGAACTAACTTCATCTATGGTCATTTAGAATGTCATAAATGACTAAAAATTGTTATGTCTCATATGCTAAAGCAATAGATAGCATATTTTAGATAAAGAACAAATTAAACTAGGATTTAGATATAGCTATTTAAAGAGGCTGAAATAAAAATAAAGTAAGCAACAGGAATTAATATGTACAGGTGATACAGTGGGATGAAAACTTGGAGCTCGAAAACATGCGTTCAAAACCCGGCTCTGCAATTTATTAGCTATGTGACCTTGTGTAGTTTACTAGTTTCTCTGAACCTCTGTTTTCACATATCAAAACAAAATATCTTTAAAGAGTTGGTATGAGGATTTGATGAGATAATGTCTATGAAAACACGTACCACAGAGTCTTGTAGCAAAATGTCAGTCAGTGTTTGCAAACAGTGGGAAAGGAAGCTTTTTAATGGCTGGGGTTCAAGGCAGTAGTAAATCCTTATGTGTTTATCCATTTGCCTTTGTTTGTGATTTGGAAAATGAACCAAATCAGATAAAGGTGACAGTAAATTGTGAGGTTGAATTTGTGAAGTAATTATTGAATAATTGTGATATACAGTTTTAAAAGAACATACATGGCTCCAAACCAGTGATCATTTGCTTAGGCCCACTCACTGTAGGGATGTTGAGTGAGGTGGCATAAAATGCCTCAGACACAATTACAGCCTGTATACCCAGATATACAATAAACCCAGCCCTGTAGTCCCTGGGCCTCAGTAGAGGAAACAGAGACCTCTCTCTTTTAAAAGCCTGGACTACCATATATGAATCTATTTTAACACCATAAGGAAAAGGAAATATAGACTGGTTCCAGATCAGGAGTGTTCCAAAAGGTTATTAGAACAAATCGATCAAGAAGAGATTAAAGAAGTCGGTGTACCTGTGTTGAATGATGACGACAGGGCTCTAGGCAGTAGAATATGACGAAAGTCTTCAAGTGTTTGGTAGGGGCATAAAGTATATTAACCCAACAAAAGAAGAACAATAAAGCCCACCTGATAAAAACTAGCATTACTAGGGAAGAAGAACTAGACTCTGGCTAGGTAATATTTAGACTCAAATTTAGGAAATAAAATGGACTTTTTGACAGTGGAGACTTCATTTGGGGGTAAGATACTAGAAAACAAAAAAATCTATTTTTCACAAAAAGGTGAATAATTTCCATTTCCTAGAAAATTTTGAAATTATTTTTATGCCAAATGGAGATGATGTTGTTGTCGTTTTAACTGGAAACACAAATGGTTTGTTTTTTTCCTCCTTAAGGTATTGTGATACTGATTGAAAAGGTGAGAGAGAGCAAAGTCTCAGGGAGCCTGAGAGTCCGAGGAGCAGTGTATGAACTTTGGTTTTACGGTCTCTCAAGAAAAGAAAATTCTAATGAAATATTTCTCTTCCTGATCCAAAAGTGCATTCCTCTTTCATTCATTTTACATGTCAACAAAGAGAAAAGAGTTTCTCTTCGTGCTTTAATTCTTGGAGCTCTCAATATGAAGTAGATGATCCTGTTAACATTCTCTCCCCTAAAGGTCTTGACCTCCACCCTACCTCAGCCACTCAAGCCCATAGGTAGTCTAGACCTTATCATTAAGTTAGCTAAAACCCCTGGATAATCTCATTTCCAGGCATTCAGTATCACTTCTTATCTGTGCAGCTGACTCTGACTGGTCCATCTCCAACAATTCCTTTTTTTTTTTTAATGTTTTATTTATTTTTGAGAGAGACAGAGACAAAGTATGGGGGAAGGGTCAGAGAGAGAGAGACAGAGAGACACAGAATTCAAAGCAGGCTCCAGGCTCTGAGCTGTCAGCCCAGAGCCTGACGTGGAGCTCGAACTCACAAACTGTGAGATCATGACCTGGGCTGAAGCCAGACGCTTAACTGACTAAGGGATCCAGAAGCCCCTTTCTCCAACAATTCTTTAACCCTATTGGGATCTCAGATCCACTGATCCTACAAGCTTTCCAGTATCCCCTTCCACCTCGATGACCTCCCCGCCCTCACAGCCTAGCTTATATGCCACGTTCCATAATCACTCCCTTCCTCATGCCCTTACCTTCGTCCCATCTCTGGCATCTCTCCTGTAGTCTGTTTTCATTGTGAGGCTACAGTGATCTTTTTAAATCTTAAGTGAGGTAAGTCAATTCCTTGCTCAAATACTCCAGTGGATCCCTATTTTTTCTTATCAAAAAGCCAATAGCTACAGTGGAAAAGCTAAAACTTGGTATTTTCATATCAAGCCAGGATTCTTAAATGGGAATGAATGCACTCTGCTTGGCAGTTTTCTGGCAGAAGCAAATGAAAGCGTTTTTTAAAGGAAAGCATGCCCAGTTTAGAGCTGTGCGATTCCCACACATAAAGATCACTTAAATATGAACCCACAATTAAAAACAAATCTCCAAACATAGAGGAAAACCAGCTATGATATGTGGCCGTGAGCTGAAACAACAAAGACCAAGACTCTTAATAATGACTTCAGATATTAAATCGGTAGGTATACAATATAAAATAAAAGTATACAAAAAGTGTATATAATGTCTCAGGAAATAAAGGAGCATAAAAATGAGTAAATTTCCAAGAGTCCTTAAAAAATCTCTTGAAAGTTTTTGGTAAAAAAAATTGTTAAAAATCCCAGAATTTAAAGATAAAAATATTGCAATTAGAAACAGATGCCAACAGGGGCGCCTGGGTGGCTCAGGTCATGATCTTGCATTTGTAGGTTCGAGCCCCGCGTCAGGCTCTGTGCTGTCAGCTAACTCAAAGCCTGGAGCCTGTCTTCAGATTCTGTGTCTCCCTCTCTCTCTGACCCTCCCCTGCTCACGTTGTCTCTCTCTCTCAAAAATTTAAAAAATTAAAAAAAAAAAAAAAAGAAACAGATACCAATGGATAAAGAATTAGTAAACAGAAATATAAATCTGGATAAATTATTAAGAAAGTCATCCAGAGAAGGGCACTGGGTGGCTCAGTCAGTGGAGCATCTGACTTCGGCTCAGGTCATGATCTCACGGTTCATGGGTTCAAGCCCCACGTTGGGCTCTGTGCTAACAGCTCAAGAGCCTGGAGCTTGCTTCAGCTTCTGAGTCTCCCTCTCTCTCTGCCCCTCCTCTGCTTTTGCTGTATCTCTCTCTCTCAAAAATAAACAAACATTAAAAAAAAATTTTTTAATGATTAAAAAATTAAATAAAAAAAGAAAGTCATCCAGAGAGACAGGAAGATAGAAAATATGCAAGAGTGGTTAAGAGCCATGGGAGACAGAATGGGGGGTTCTAACAGACATCCACATTTTTTAAACCATATTACTGAGAATCTGCAGATTATCAAAAACAAAAAGAAAAATCTTAATAGTCGCAAGTGAGAAAAAAATAAACACTTAGAAAGGAATGACAATGATAATTTACTGACAGCAGACTTTGCATCAGTAATAATGAACACCATAAAACAGGGGGCGTGGGGGGTAAAAAGTGTATATGTATTATATATATATAATAGCTATACACATAGAATTGTGTATCTCACAAATTATCTTTTGAAAAAATGAGGAAGACATAAAGAGCTTTTAGGATAAACAAAAGCATGTTTATCATCAGCTAATCTTATTTTAAAGAATCTTATAAAGAACATGCTTCAGGAAGAATAAAAATGAGCCCCAGGGGAATAGTGGCATTGTAAGATAAAAAGGTAAACCAACAACTTATTAAATGTATAGATAATTTTTAAAAGTTGTTTTCTGTCTGTATAAATTAATCTTAAAATAAGATTTAATTTATAGAGTTCAAAAGACATAGGATTAAAATGCTGGGCAGTGCTAGTGTGAGAGTCATGAGGCAGGCCACAGTAAAAATGTCCTCAGCTCTTCATATTATTCAGGATAAGACATTATTACATTTATACTTCATTAAGTTAACACGCATGGTAAAAATTTCAAGAGCGACCTTAAAATTATAGAAATCGTGGGGCGCCTAGATGGCTTAGTCGGGTAAGCATCGGAGTCAGGCTCAGGTCATGATCTCACTGTTTGTGGGTTTGAGCCCTGAGTCAGGGTCTGTGCTGGCAGCTCAGATTCTGTGTTTCCCTCTCTCTCTGCCCTTACCCTGCTAGCACTCTGTCTCTCTCTCTCTCTCAAAAACAAATAAACACTTAAAAAATTAAAAAAAATTATAGAAATAGCATGCATAACTTTTAAACCCATAGAAGGGAAAATGTAATAATAAATATTAACATTTTATTAAGATAAATAATGCTTTTACAATAAAATATTGGACATTTATCAACATAAATAATAAACATTTAACAAATAAATGAATTAACTCTCAATTACAACAAACAAGAAATAAGAATAAAAAGGCAAGATGGTAGAAACAATCTAAAATTATCATATTTATAACTAATACAAATAGACTACATATGCTAATTAAATGACAGAGCTCGTCATATTGATTAAAAATAAAATCCATTGATATTTTATGAGACACAATCAAAATTTAAAGATATAGAAAGGCTGAAATTAGAAGCATGAAAAATAGTTGGCAAATGCTACCCACAATACAAGTGGATTAGCTGTATTAGCGCGAAACAAAATCAACTTCAAGATAAAAAAATAAACATTATTTGGGAGTAAGGGGATTACTCCCAATAACAGTTTTAATTTACTAAGAATGTATAAGTATCCTGTGCTTGAGTTGATCTAATAAAATAGCCTTGAAATATGAAGAGGAATTATTGATAATTAAGGGAGAACTGGACAAAATCCCCATTGCAGTGAAAGATTTTAACATACCTACCTCAATTATTGATCAAATCGACAATATATTAGTAAAGATAGAGAATAATTGAGCTCTATCATGAAAAAACATGATTATATGGACATCTATAAAACTCATTCTAAAATAGACAATACATATTATATTCAAATACATATGGGATCTTTATAAGCGTTACCATATATTTAGACATAAAATGAGTCGCGACAAGTTTAAAAAAATTGGTATTACATAGATCATATTCTCTTACTGGGGTAGTTAAATTAGAGGTCGATAACAAAAAAAATTAAAATCTTTACATTTTGGGGAAATTAAAAACACCACTCTTCTAAATTACTCACGGGTCAAAGCAAACATCACAATTACAATGTAATATTCACATATAACCAAACTGTATTGGTAACATTACATATCAAAACATATGAGATGCAGTTGAAAAAAGATCATAAAGGCCATTTGTGATCTAGAATAATTATATTTTTTAAAAGGTGAAAGATTAATGAGCTATGTATCCAATTTAATAATTTAAACCAGTTACTCTCAAACATTCAAGTTTTAGGACCATGTAACACTCTTAAAAATTATCAAGGACTCCAAAGGGCTCTTACATATGTGATTATAATAGTCAATATTTACAGAATTAGAAATTAAATGTTTGATATATATTAATTCATTTAAAAATAACCATAAATCCATCATACATTAACTTTACATTTTAATAAAAATATTTTCCCAAACTAAAGAATTTAGTGAGAAGCATGGAATTGTTTTACATTATTGCAAATCTTTTAATGTCTGACCTAATAGAAGAGAGCTAAATTCTTGTACCTGCTTCTGCATTCAATCTGCTATAATGTATGAGTTTGGCTGAAGTATATAAAGACGATCTGGCCTCACACAGACATGTATTGGGGAAAGGAGAGCATTTTAACAGCCTTTTTATATAATTGTGAAAATTTTTCTTTTGATACTATGCCAAATCTCCACTAGTGGTAATCTTTTAAAGGTTAGTTGCAATGTGGAATCTGAAACCACATCAATGAATCTTTCATGGTCTGTTACGCCACAGTCTGTTGGTATGTCTTGCACTTTGAATGAATCTTTGACCCATGCATGCCTTTGTAATAACATGTATTGATAATATGGAAAATATTGGTACACTGAGTTACAAAGATCTTCTGAATGTTGACATATTTCATTATATTAATTGAAAAACTACACTTATTAATAGCATCACTGATTTCACTGGAACAGCCTTGAGGTATTGGGAAGATGTCAAGCTCACCATGACAGATACAATATTAAATTCTAATTTTACTTGAGAGCTTAAATCTTAACATTGGTAATAAATATTTTCAGTTGTTTTCAGGCTCATTTCATTCATTTTTGAGAAAATGTCTGCTAAATACTCAAAGCTAAGTACTCATGGTTTGTCTAGTTCTTAAAGTGAAACTGATGTTCCATAATGAGAATGGCTAGTTGAGCCTGCAACTCCAACAATCACATAGTGCTTTTTCTTGAGATAATTATCATACTTTAAAATGCAGAAGTGCTTTATGTAAAAATTCCAATTCCACAGAGTACCAAAAAGATGTGTAATTAAGGATCAAGAATTATTAAAATTAATAATTTTTACTGTTTCATTAAAGTCATTCTTAAGAAATTGGCATTTATTTTTATAGTGAGGATACACTCATAAGGAACACAATGACCACTGCTTTGATTTGTGATAAGATGCCAGCAATTTTATCCACCCTTGCTTTTTCACTGTCAACTCAAGGTAACATAGGGAAAAAGTCAAATAACATCCTAACATTCATCATCAGGAAAATAGTTTTGAGCTTACCTCCTGAAAGTTTCTCAGGGACCCCTTAAGAAATCTATAGAGCACATATTGAGAACCAAAAGGTTAGGCTAAGACTCAATGAACTATGGTCTAAGGGCCAAATCTTGCCCCTGTTTTTATAAATCAAGTTTTATTGGAACACAGTCATGCCTAATCATGTACATGTTGTCTCTACTTTGGTGCCACAAAGGCATGCATTGGATGGTTGCAACAGAGGATGTGTGGCTCACAAAGCAGAAAATATTTACTATCTAGCCCTTTCTAGAAATGTTTGCCAACTCCTGAATTAGGCTATAAAAATAGAGTAAATCCAACAAAAGTATTTGAAAAACATAATGAAGATCAGAAGTTAATGTGAAAGGAAAATGACAATGTAATAGAAAGGATAAATAAAGACAAACGCTAATTCTTTGAGAAGACTATTAAATTCAAAAATCCCCAGCAAGATTGATTTTAAAAAGTGAATGAGTACTTTTATCAATACTAATAATGGTAAAGGAAGGCTGAGATATGACAGAGATTTAAAACATAAGGGATAAATTTGAATAATTTTATGCTAATAATTTAAAACTATAAATACAATAAATATCAAGAAAAATCTGAATTGCAAAATTTGACAAAAGAAAATATAGAGAGTTCACAGGTGGTTTTGCAGACAAGTTCTGCAAAATAATCAAAGAACAGATTTTTTTCAACATTAAACTTTTTTACCAAATAGAAAAAAGGGACTATTCTCCAATTATTATTATTTTATAAAGTTAGCATTACCAAATTAAAAAAAAAAAAACAGACAAAAGTAAAAGAATGAAAGAAAATTACAGTCTAATTCTACTCATAATTATGAGTTTCACAATGGTAACAAATTATTAGAAAACTGTTTATAGTAGTTTATGAGAAAGAATAACTCATCCTGACCAAGTATAGTTTATCCAATGAATGCAAGGAAGGTTTGGGTTTAGAAGCTTGATCACTATAATTACTTCAGTAATAGATTAAAGGATAAAAACCAATATGAATTTTTTTCAGTAGATACAGAAAAAGCATTTGATAAATTCAACACACATTTATGATTTAAAATCCAAGCAAACTAGGAGTGAAGGAAATAGCAAACAACTTCTTTTTTGGAAAAATGTAAAATAAACATCAACTCCTAACTGTCAAAAGTTGGAAGCATATGCTTTAATATCACGAAGTAGACAAAAGTATTGTCAATTCTTGTCAACATTCCACTGTAGGCTCTAGCCAGTACAATAATTTTAAAAAAAGTTTTAATGAAATTAAATTAAAATTGCAAAAGAACAAACAGAACTGCCATTATTCTCAAATTATATTATTTTCTTTTTTATGGATCAAATTATATTATTTTCTATGTAAATAGCAAAGTAATCTATGAAGACATTTGGGCTTAATATAAAAATTTAGTAAGATGGGTAGATATACAAACCAATATATAAAAAGAAGTTACATATCTATATATGGGCAACAAAATAGAAGACATACTTAAAATATATATGTAATTTATAATTTTAACAAAATAGATGATACCTAGGAATAAATATAACAAAAAGTTTAAAACCCATTTGGGAAAAATTTTAAACTTCAATGAAATACATAGGAGATCTAATAAACGGAGAGGTAAACCATGATCTTAGATAGGAAGTCTTAATATTGTAAGAGTTTTAGTTATTCCCGGGACACCTGGGTGGCTCAGTTGGTTGAGCATCTGTCTCTTGATTTCAGCTCAGGTCATGATATTAGGGTCATGGGATCAAGTCCCATGTTGGGGGAGCGTGCTGAGGGTGGAGCCTGCTTAAGATTCTCTCCCTCCCTTTTTCCCTCCTCCCCACTTGTGCATGCTCTCACTAGCTCTCCTTCTCTCACTCTAAAATAAAAAATAATTTAAAATTAAAAAAAATAAAAAGTTAATTTCAGTTATTCCCAATTTTAACTATATTTTACTGCATTTTAAAAAAATACAAAAGGAACTTGACAAGGTGATTTTAAAATTTGCAGTTAAGGGTTAAGGAGGCACCTGGGTGACTCAGTCAGTTAAGTGACGCTTGACCTTGGCTCAGGTAATGATCTCACAGTTTGTGAGTTCAAGCCCCATGTCAGGCTCTGTGCTGACGGTACAGAACTTGCTTGGGATTCTATCTTTCCTTCTCTCAGTCCCTTCCCACTTGTGTTTCTCTCTGTTCCTACCCCACTTGTGTGCATGTCCTCTCTTTCTCTCTCTCTCTAAAAATAAATAAATAAACTTCAAAAAAAATTAAAAAATTTGTAAGAACAAATTTGTCAGGATTTGTCAGGATTCAAATCCTTTGCCCAGGATTTGTCAAGACCCTTCTGAAGATGACTAAACACCTAAAGGATTTTGCCCTCTCATATATCAAGATATACATCCATATATCAAGATATCTTATAATATACTATATATATTCCAATATATATTACATATAATATATTATATATAGTATACCCTAATACACTATAATGGTAGACTATGCCACTATAGTACATAAGATATGCTATCAAGATATACATATATAAGCCCTTCCATATATAAAGACATATTATAGCATACTATAATATACTTGATATATGGAAGGGCAAAATACTAAAGGATTTAGTATCATGATATATGCACTTCCACATATCAAGATATACTATATACTGTACAGACAATGTTTTGGCACAGGGATAATCAAACCGAGTGATGCAATAGAAAATAGAACTCAGAGACAGATCCACACTTACGTGGAAGCCTGACAGTTTGCCATAAATGATGACTATGATGTAGGTGGCATAGCAGCTCACCTGAGAAGTACGGCTCACACAGTACATGAGACTTAGACTGTTATTATCCACGTGGATAAAGAATGGAATGAGTCTTTTCCTCAGTTGTTCACAAAAACAAATTCCAGACGGATTAAAGCTAAACAAGTTGAAGACAAAACTTTAAAAGTCGTAGAGGACTATATAACACAACAGTTTTGTTGCTGTAAAAACAAACTCTATGAGCTTACTATTGTTCATCAAAAAAGTGAAAAGAGAACTAGAAGATATTGTAATACATATGCTATAGGCTGAATTGTGTCCTCCTTCCAGATTCGTATATTTAAGCCCTAACCACCTCCACCTCCACCCCATTGTGATGGTATTTAGAGATGGGAAATTGGGGTTAGATGAGGTCATGGGTGTGGGGATCCCACGGTGGGATTAGTGCCTTCCTAAGGAGAGATACTTAAGGAGAGAAAACTTTTGTGTGCACGCTCTCTATTTCCCTGCCATGTGAGGACACTGTGAAAAGGTAGGTGTCTGCAAGCCAGGAAGAGAGCCCTCACCAGACACCAGACACCTGATCTCAAACTTCCCGCTTCCAGAACTGTGACAAATTATCTTCTGTATTATAAGCCAGGCCATATAATTTTTTTATGACAGCCCACGCTGATTAAGAAATCCTATGACCAACAAAGTATCCTGAATATACAATGAATTCTTACAAATTAGTAAGGAAAAAAAGTCAGACAAATTAAAAATGGGTAAACTATTCAAACAGGCATATCACAAAGAAGAAATACATAAAGTCAACATCATATATAAAAAAGCTCAAAATCATTAGTAATACAAATTAAGACCATGAGGAGCTATCATTTGTATTCACGGAACTGGCAAAAATTAAGACGAATATCAATTCTTAGTGAGGATGTGGCACACATGGACATACTCTGCCATTCGGACTAAAAATGAGCATGAGTAGTTTGGAAAACCACATCGTGAGATCAAACATTCTCATACCCTGAGACTCAGCAATCCTTTGACCAGGTTACCTGACAGCGGAGGTTTTAACTTGTCGGTAGTGGTAGACTGTGTCAGGGAGAAGCTACGGCCGTGCTGGCAGGGGTGTTGAGTGGGGCCAGAGAGGTTGTAGTGCTCGAAGGTTGCGGGTCAGGTCAGGTGAGCGCGGTCTGATGGTGCCAGGACGTGGAAGAGACTGGGGAGCACTATCTGAGGACACTTCTGGCACACGTGCACCAGGAAACATTTAAAGGACGTTCATAGCAGCTCCCTGGAAAGAGGATGATTAAGTAAATTGTGGTATAGTCATGGAATAGAGTATTATATAGCTTTGGAAATGGATGAATTCTAGCTCCATGCATGAACTGTCACACATACTCAAGTGACAAAATCAAGCTGAGAAAAGCCGCGTAACACCCGTACTGATACCATTTTTATAGAAGTCATTACAACTCAAAGCAAAAAATATATATATTGCTTAAGGATATATATATGCAATAAAGGAAACAAGAAGAGATAAATCATAAATATGAAATTCAGGACAATATTCTGAGATTGTCCTGAATTTCATATTTATGATTTATATTCTGAGATTGTCTTAGAAAATAAAATACACATTTACTGAGCATTTACTATGCAGAAAGCCTTGTGTTATCTTACAGGATACAAAATTACTGACATAGTATCTGCTCTCAAAAACTACCTACCTTGGGAGCTGATGTATATACCTTTAAAAGATTTTGAAGTCATAACCTTTCTCCAGAAGTGGCCATTCCCTCTGATGCAAGTGTGGGAAGGAACATCAACATACCTTCTCCCTGGATCAAGGTACCCCTGGGGCCTGTGCAGGTCTTCAAACAGTGAACATTTCCCTCCCTCTCTGTGACAAATTACACGTTTGCTCTAGACTCTTCCGAGCCGTGGGAAAGCAAAGAATTAATCTATATTTGATTAAAAATAACAATATGATTGCTGATAATAATCATGATAATAAGAACAGTAACAAAAAAGGAACCCACCTGTGAGTTATTTTGATTCACTTACAGATTTAAAGTAAAAATCGTCTCAGAAGCGAAGCATAGACTAATGTATTCTGGACATTTTTTTAGAAAGAGTGGTGAACTGTGAATCTAACCATCTAGACACAGACCTGGGAAGATGCATGTGGGAAGTAAAATAAACGTATAACAACTGAGCTTAAGTCTTTTTTTTTTCTTTTAACTGATGTTTAGCCAGTATGTTACAGGCTTCCTCAGAGAATGCAAACACAAACTTTTGTTTGGACATCAAAGCGTTTTTCAACTCTTGCTTAGGTAATGAAATAAATGTGTAAAGTCACAGACAGATCCAGGGACTGCTTTGTGTAGTTGGTTGTTTTATCACAACATGAAAAAAAGAGATAATTATGTAGATTTGAGTTTAATTCCTAGAAAAAAATTTGGAAAGTCCTTAGGAGATTGATTTGCAAACGAGGAGAAGTTACTAGCTAGCGCTCGGTGTGGCTTATTCAGAATAAATTCCCCTGGATTAATCTGATCTCTTTCGACAGAGTGACATACCTGACAAATAATGGGCCGTGGGTGTTTGAGAAGAGGGAGCAAGGAAAAAATATATAAGGAGATGTCAATACCTAGGTACGTTTAAAACTAGCTTCGTGTTAGTTTATTCTAGACATAGTACTTTTCAAAATAATTCTCTCTGTGGTCCCCTTTGAGGCTCAATGGCCTCATCTATAAAATAAGAAGTGGATTAGATGAGTGTTTTTCAAACTGCATGCCTCGGCCTTTTGGAGGGTCATGAAATTAACCTAGTAGGTAACAACTAGCAATTTTAAAAACATGAGGTAGAATAGATTAGAATGGAAACCATCAGAGTTAATTGCATGTGAAAAGTAAGTACTCTGATATAACTTTTGTTTCAACTGTGCACTCAGTGTGTGTGTTTGTTTAGTGAGATATAATACAAAGTGTATTTCTTATTGTGAGTTGCAGTCACAAATGCTCAAAAGCCACTGGACTTAATGATATCTAAGTTCCCATGTGAATCTTTTCTCCTCTCAGCAAGGATTTATGGCACATACCATATGTTTGTGGTCCCTTCTGGCACTAACATTTCATATTCCTAAAAAAGATCCCAGGGCACCCAATTAACAACAACATATCATTGTTGAAATGATCAGTATGATAGATCAGAATTCTATCCCCGCTTATTCGTATAACAGTAAAGTACAGCTGCATGACATCACAGAGACATGCAATCTGCATAGGTTCAACTACAAGTGTTTTGCAAACCGAAAATTAAAAACATATTGACTTCAAGTATTTGGGGTCCTAAATGCAAACCAAAAAATTCATTTGGTGCTCTTCTGACAACAGCAACAACAAAAAGCAGTCGTCATCTTTTCTAACACTGTGAGGGAATGTATTGAGCACTTTTAATTAAGAGTTGGCACATAAGCCATATATTGAGTACGAATAAGAGAAATGAGAATTATTACAGTTTTGCATGATAGACATTAGGAATGCAGCCCCGTGTGAGCTTCAACCACACTGGAAGTCTCTTGTTGAAGAGAAGCTTAGATGGTTGTCCTCACCTTCCTTCTGAAGGGGAGGAATCTGTTTTCTTCTTTCTGCCCTCCTCCTGTCCTTTTCTTCCTCTTCCCCCCGACCTCCATTCCTCATTTTCTCCACCCTTCCCCATTTTTCTTCTTCTTGGTTGCAAATGAAACTTAACCATTTGTATGTAACATTAATATCTATGTAATATTAATTCATTAAAAAGAATATATAGAACATAAACTTTGTTATTGCTGAGTCAGAAGTTAGGGCTTAGGATAAGAATTTGCCAAAATCACAGAGCAAGCAAGAGACAGAACTCTCTGACAGATGAAGTTCTGGGAACAAAAAATGCCAATCGCTTGAATCTATTTTAAGACAGATTCTTCTGGTTCTTTTCCTTCTTTCCTTCTTCTCTACTATATTACTTTTATTATTTTTTTAAATCTGAGAATGTTAAGTGATTGACCATAAACTTGGCCAATAGAACTTGATGTTACGTATTGTGTTCTAGACACATTCCCCAGTACCTAAGGGGAAATTTGTTCCATTTGGGCTGGCTATCTCTTTTTCAGAGATTCGGTCTTTGTGAGAATTTCTTAATGGACATTCTTAATGGAAGAAGCATCTTGTACTATTTGAGTCTTAAGAGCGTGAGCTCTACGTGCTGTCCATGCCCAGCAACACTCGGAAATAAGAGTGGAAAACTGAAGAGACATTCCTCAAGCAACACTGAATATCCATCCTGAATGACGCGAGAAAAAACGGGTTTCCACGCAAATCAAAAAATAACAAAGCAAAGCCCCAGGGATGAAATAATTCCTCAATCAAAAATCACATTGGCTGAAATATGTACTGACACCTGGATTCGCAAAACAGAAATATGATACTGAAAAAGATTTAGAGTTCCCTTTCAATTAATAAATCTTGGCTACTGTTGCTAACACTCAGAGTTTTGTTTTCCAAATGAGGTTTAAAGCTATATTTTGTGAGAATGCAAAATGACAGAGATTTAGACTCGTCCACCTCCTCCAAGCACTTTCCCTGGCATCTGCTTTGACTTGGTCTTTTTAACTATGCACTTGTCTTTACACCCAGGACGTTCCAGTACTTTCCACCCAGGACCACTGGCAGGGGTGGGTCCTCCGTGGTCAATACAGCAGCAAGCCACTCACCTCATGCCCTTCAGGCCGAAAAAGTGCCCTTTTGTTCGAATACACTCCTTCTGTACTGTTCGTTGATTAGGTAGAAAATTACAACAATTAAAACCTGCAAATACCTGCAATGACTAAAAGTTAGAAAGAATCAGAGTAAAAAGAAAGTTAATGGGGAGAAAAATACTGCGGCTTTTCTTCTTTGCGAAATTTGAGAAATCTTTTCTTCTCCAAAGACGCCCGTCCAGAAAGATCTGTTTGCCACGAACCCAGTACACATAGCTTTAAATGAAAGTTTCACGGTGGGTATTTGAGAACGTTAGGACTCCTGAAATGATTATCTGTTTGAGCAGGTGGTGTCCATGAACTGGTCCCGAGGACATATTCCTCTGGTCTTTTAAGTCTGAGGTCAAACATTTCACAGACTCTGCCACACTAAGTGATTAACAAAACTAAGTTGTAGCTGGTAGACAGCTGGGTGCTTATTGCCTCATAAGCCCCAGTGGTTTAGGCTTGTCTTTGATTATAGTTGCTGACCTTGGTCTCCACAATGGTTGGGAAATCTGCCGCACTGGACAAACTGCAAATAGATTGCTCGGAGTTTCCTGTTTTCATTCAGATGTGTACAAATTACCTCAACATGCCCTTTTTTTCAGAAAACACTAAGGTCTGAAAGAAACTCTTGTTATATTGTTGCCACTTAGGTTTCACTGAGCCTGCATTATCTACTCACAGCTTTAATGACTTCCTGCTGAGAGAGGTTCTGTAGCAGTCTTGGCAGCAGGGCTAAGAATAGCATTAAATGCAAGGTTATCTAGGCATTACACTCACTGTAACATGCAATTAACTCTCCTCTTCCATTTTCATTACACAATTATTCATTAATGTCAATTTAATTTTATGCATTGTTCTACATGACCGAAGGCTGATTACGGGCCTTTTCACTCCAATATCCCAAGTTAACTGGTGCCAGCCGCACTCAGGGCTGCCTAATTGCAATTTAGCCCAGACAATTCCTCCCATTTTTGCCCTCCAGTAATGGAACAACAGATCATGGCCAGGTAAAGATTTTAAGGTGGAAATAAAGCCCAAGCTACAAAACTCTAAAGTTCAGAAAAGCCTTTTCCCTTTTTCAATTTAATGGAATAAAGACTCACTGGAAAAATTACATGGAGCAAGGTTTTTTTTTTTCCTTTTTTTTTTTTTTAAAATATGAGGCTTTTGTGAGCTGTGGTTTTTAGTAGTTTTAACTTAACTACCAAAGTCATAGCAGACCCCAGGTCTGAAGACCCCACTGGGCTGCCTCAGTTTAGCAACATCATTATCACACAAAGCCCTGTCCACACCTACAAATTTTGAATATAGTCGACTCCGCAGGAGCATTGGAGAGTAGTTTCCATGGATTTCACGGCTTTTCTTGACATTAATGAATAATCATTTGTTGGTGTTGCTCTTTTAGAATATGAACAGGTTGTAGGGTTCCGAAGTTCAATCTTTTTACAGCAGCAAACTGAGTGTTTTTTTGAACAGCGTCCCTCAGGTGGTAGAAATGAAAAGAATCTTGCTTCTCTCAAAAGCTTCCAACTATAGTCTTTCTACTTCAAATCAAAATAAGTTCATTAGATAGCCACCTTAAAACACTCGGAGTGATGGAGACTAAAAGTAATTCAGGTCCTCAAACATGTCGTGTCCAAGTAATTCACATCATTGTTGAATCTGCACAAACAGCTCATCAGTAGCTTTTCTAGTTTTACCGGCAGACAATTGTCAAAAATTAAGATTTAAAGAGTATTAAAGAGAGAGCTTGGACTGCTCCTCGCGCTCTATTGGTAGCTATTGTTGTTAAATCCAGGGGAAGGTGTGGCTCTCAGATAATGGAATCTTGTAAAAGTCAGGAAATCAGTGTGCCCTCTTCCACAGTGGGTGACTAGATTCATTTCAAAGAAGGGTTCCGGGCTCGCTTCTTTGCAAACCCCAGAGAGTCAGAACATGCAAAGACAAATGCTTTTAAGCAATGCATATAGTATAATTCCCAGGGCTAGGCCCGGAGACTCCTAATAGCAACAGTAAAGCCAACAAGGTACAAATAGGCATTATCGCTCCTCCCTTCTTGCCACTGTGGGTAAAGCTGTGTTCGCATTTCTACTTGAACACCCCCCCCCCTTCCAGGGGGTTTATAACTCAGTCATAAAAATTAGTTCCAAGCAAAAACTTGGCATGAAAAGTTTCAGCCTTAGAGTGAACTTTTTATTTTTTCACAAATTGTCAAAGGCGGGGGGAAAAAAAATCCCAGCCCTTTGGCTATTTTTACTTTTTTTTTTTCAAGGCTCAAAAATAGAAAACAGAAATGTACTGGTTGTGCGCTTTGTTGGAGCTCTTACAAAAACATTTATAGGCCATTATGGGGCATGAGTGTTCTTGGAGTACTCCATGTTTTCTCGACAGATGATTTTATAAGACTAACATGATCAGGGCTTGTGAGGTGACTTTTCAAAAGTGTTCTCTGTTGTATCTCTTTCTTTTCGGTCACATGGAACAGATCTGCCTTATAAGCGGGCGTGACGGTTCTGATGTACACAATAGTGAGTCGTTGTGGTCTATTAGCTCAATAATCCATGCTCTGAAGTATCCGTCAATATAAATTTAGCCAATAGACCGCAGAGACTGGGAAGAAGCTTCTACAGTTCGCAGAGCAATTGCAGTGTGTTCTAACAATCTCTAAATATGTAGGAAAACAATTGGGCCCGCGTGTGAGTTTTCAAACTCCTTTGAAAGCAGCGGGCCAAGTTCCCACTCGATGTAACTCTAGGGAAGAATTAAATAACTTTAAATAGCAGCACTCAAAACTTAATTAACGTGATTCAGGCAGAGTTGTGCAAGTTTGGTGATACAAACCGCCAGTGGTAATAGAATCACACTTGTGGCTAACCGTGACTCACCCCATTGTTCAAAAATACAGATGAGGTCTCCGAGTGGCTTGCGATGTTTCGACACCATATGGGCTATCACAACTTGGTACAGGCAGTTGACAGGTTAGGGACAGTGGCAGCGAATTTAAAATGAGGCTCACTCAAACTTGATGAGCTTGTTGTTTTGTCAAAAACGTAACAAAAGAATTTATATTATTCTTACTGTTACTATCATTTGTATTCAGGTTGCTTGTGTTAAGTTGCACGGAGACCATAACCACTGAACTTACCCCCCCCCTTTGATTTTACCCTTAATTTATATGTTACTAATAGCCAACTCCTGTCTAAAGCCTTTTGATTCATGCTCTGTTTGCTTTCCTTCTGTGAGGTTTATGGTCAAGGGACCTAATTTGCTGGCTTCATTATAAACTGCATTTTGGACAAAATATGAACTAATGGGGTTGAATTTAGGCCCTCAACTTTGCCTCAAAAGTCAGACCATGGCTTTATAACAAAGAGGTATTTAGCGGTGTCATTGGAGCATTTAGCTTCCTGAAGTTCACATATGATTAGAAGTTAAATATCTAAAAATCCATTTATTTGCTTAATAACACTGCCAAATTGAACCCGTCTGTGGTTTCTGCATTATAAAGCCACTAAAGGACTCTTTTGAGGTACTGTGTATGTGATTACTAACTTAATAGATTTCAACCAGCACCACTCAAATCAAATCATCATTCCTCACGGATTGTGCACCTAGTACAGCAATGCCCTGTGTCGGGTACCAGGGGATGCGCCGTTTCTCATACTTTCCGTTATGATCATGCTGATCACGTTGTCGTTTAATTATTTGAGTCCAGGCCTGCCCTCCACCCCCACTCCCCATTGTGTGATGGAATTTGTGTATATGTGTATCCCAGGGCCCACAGCACGGAGCATGGAGCCCATGGAGCCTATGGGAGGTGGAGCCCCTCCCACGTGCAATGGCTAGCACTGATCGCGTGCTTTAAGACGTGCAAGGACCTATTCTAAGCCTGGTATCTGAAAAACTCCTAAAATCCTCCGCCCAACCTCATGAGGCAAGTGCTATCATATTCCCCATTTTACAGATGAGAAAACAGAGGTTCACAGAGATGTTAGGCCCCTGACCAAGATCACATACCAGTAAGGAATATGGCTGGCATTCACATTGAGGCATCTCAAAAAAGCCTGGCCTCTCAACTCCATACTCTTCTGCCTCTGTCCGCAGGCACCGAAGGACTCTCAGGGGAGTGCTCGTTCTTAAGGAAATGACAACCTGGCTGAGGTGATGAGCTTTACGGTGCACACATGGGTAATGCAGGACTGCATGTACTAAACTAAAGATACGGCACAGATAGTAGGTGCTGGAAGCATCCACGAGGGCAGTTATCAATGGATGTTAGCCTGCTAGCCAGGGGAGGCTTCCTGAAGATGAATGACTGTTGTTGAGATTTGGAGGATGCAAAGGCCTTGGGTAGGTGGCAAGGAAGTGGGACTTCTTTCCCTTGTGGGGAGGGGTCGTAAGGGAGGAACAGAATTCATTCTGGCAGGAGAGTTAAACCTGGCAGGGGAATGGTAGGAGAGGTCGTCTAGAGATGTAGGGGCCTTGAATGCCAGGCTGAGAAATGGGAATACAACGCCGACACAGAACACAATGATTTTGTTAAGTGTATGGCTCAGAAAATCATCTCCTTTGAGTTTGTTCAACAATCTAGGAAATGAAATGTGTTCACAGGACGAGCCTTGTGGTTTCAAGCATGGGGAGAGAGCCACAATGTACCCCTCCCTTGGCCTCTCAGCAGCTGGTCCCATGTCCTGCCTGGGTTCTCCTGGACTGCACAAGCGGCTGCCATATGAGGTCTGCTGAGTCTGACTATCAGGAGGACACGAGCACCAGTTCAACTGCATTTGGCAGGGGCTGGGGTCAGAGTGTACCTGGCTGGCAGTCTGGGATACTGGAGACCGTATCAACATGTGCATTTCTCGGATTAAGAATTTAGCCTCCCATGTTCAGATTCAGAGGATCCGGCTAAGTTCAGTGATTCTTCCTTCATCTCCCTCAAGAAGCATTTAGCCGATTTCAGCATCTCTCATAAAATCTGGTTCCAAAAAGTGTATGTGGTCTGAAAGGCCCTCATCGATACACAGCTAATAACAAGATAGCACACCCTAAAGCAGTCACCGAGGATTCAACTAGGTGAGCCCCACACTCTCCGAAGAAGATACCCACGTTTGGAATCCCACTTGAGATATTCCTTTTTGGCTGAATTCTCTCTGCCAAATTGGGGCCTCCAGCACTGCAGATTTTCAAATCAAGCTCTTTTCCCATCCCATGACCTGGACCCGATTGGAGATTCTTGACATTTTAGGTGGAAGGCGTTGCGCTGTCATCTTTGAGATTTTTAGAGGGTAATGTTTTTAATGCGTCATATCAAAATGTTTTTTACAAGTTAGGAGGATGTATTGTTTTCAATGTGCCTTAAAATAAAGAATTTAGTATTAGAACATCTGACCCTGCCACTAAGAGCCCATCCCTTCTCGTTCGACAAATGAAGAGCACTTAAACCTAGAGAGGGTGAGTGACTTGCCAATCCCGAAAATAGGCATTACACCAGGATCTCCTGACTTGTCCTCCTGTGCTTTCACTAGCTCCCTGCGCTCTTTCCTGATTTATCTTTGAGGCTGTTCAGATGATTAAGGCTAATTAGAGAGAGTTCTCGTTGGTATGGATAATTAGCAGAGAGGTACAAGCTCTGAGTCAGAAATCCTAGGCTGCAGTCCAAGTTTTTACTACCTGAAAGACCTAGAGTAAATCGTTTAACTTTTCTGATCCTCAATTTCCTCATCTGTAAAATGTGTATAATACCAGTACCTGATGCCCAGGGCTATTACGTGCATCAAGGAAGATACCACATGGGAACTTGTTTAATGGATCATAAAGCACTCTGCAAATCAAGTTGTAAAAAAGGATGAAAATATGATTTTAAAATGTGATAATGTTTATATTGACATAGTTTATATCTGTGAATAATTTCTGTCCACCCACTACCCCCTAAAATAAAAAACAAACAAGAAATTGGTTTTAGAACAGACTGCCTTCCTGCCAAATTTGTATTCTAAATTGAGTGCTCTTGGAAGGTTACAAGGCACGAGAAATGGCACATTCTAAATCATTCCTGTTGAAAGACATCAACATGCTAACAGTGGTTTTTACGGGGTAGGAGGAATGTGAGAAACCCTTTTCTCTCTTTCTAAGATTCCTTTGGATTTTCTCAATTATTGATAATGACAATGTATTAGTCTTATAATTAAGCGAAAAGCATTTAAAAATAAATCTTGTGGCACATTTGTAAAGGTCTCTATTTGATAACGATAATAATTGCTTCCATTTATCCATTGCTTACTATGTGGTGTATACTTGACACATATTGCTTTATTAAATTTTTAAAAAGTCCTGCCTGCGTGGTATTATTGTTCCTTTTATAGATGATAACCCGAGTGAGATTCAATCACTCGGTGATTTTAAATCTAATCTCACTGAGATTAAATTACTTGCCAAGACTGCACAGCGCATTCTGTGGAGTCTCTCTGATCCCAGCGCCTGTGTTCTTTTGGCCGGGCCATGCTGTGCAGCCAGGTTGAGATGGAGACTTGGTGTTGAACCTTTGTGCTCCCATAAAATAACGCAGTTCAAGCAGATTGCTGAACCTAAATGTGGCACAGCATACAGAGGCCTGGCTTCTTTGGGGTCAGAAGTGGGTTCCAGGTCTGATTCTGCCAGGTAAGAGATGGAGCTTGACTTCACACAGTCCCCTTTCTCTCTCTCTGGAGCCTGAGTTTTTTCGTCATTAAATGAAGAGCTTGGATCAAATAAATGGCTCCCTCACTAGTTTTAGTGGCAACCTAGCCCACTTCTTCTTTTCAAATGAAGTTGTAGTTGCCTAGCCCTGGTGTTAGACCCCCAGAAAAGGAAACGCAGCCTCAGCCCACGGCCTGTGGAAGTACAGTCCCCAGGGCCTCGTCCCGTGGGCCCCGCCACCCCTGGGGTTGGGATCATGTTTTCCTGTTCTGCACAATTTAGCTCTTTACCTTAATTTCTACTAAAAACGATGGCAACAAGAGTCATGCAAGTCTTGGTGTATGTAGGATAATTTACTGATTATTTTGAGAAGATGAAGGGATTTACAAATAAATAGTTTAAGCTTCCTATTAGATATTCATGCTACTAAAAGTGTTTTGCCTCTTTTTAAAGCTTGGGATTCAGCTGTTGGTCACACTGCACCTTCTCCCCTCACTCATTCCCTCCTAGCCCCTTTTGTACCCCCTTCCCATCTCTGCCCATCCCGGATTCCTATTTCTCACAGAGGAGATTAGCCCTTTTTTCATGGACTTCCAAACTCCAGCTTACACAGGCTCACTTTCCTTCCCAAGCAGCAAATCCTGTACTTTTCCTGAATAAAATATCCACCTCGAGGAATTTGTGTGCCAGGTGTTGACAATATCTTTTTTTTTTTTTTAACAATGCATCGTTTGGCACTTCTGTATAAAACTGATAAATAGTGAGGCTTTCTGTTGGGTGCTGCAGAGGAAGGCCCAGCACCAGGCTCTCTGAGGCACCCCAGCACTCAGAGTAACACAGCTGGAAAACCACTGGACTTTTAGGTGGAAACTTCTAGGAAGTATTCCCTTCCCTGCCTCTTCCCAAAGACAGTTGGCCACTTTCTCCTTGGAAACCTCACTTTGCCCAAGGACAGGTCAGACAGAACATCTAAAATGTGTCTGCATCTCTCTGGGTAAAAATCTGCCTCATTGGCTAGACCATTAGAAAAGAGGGCATATTATTATTTATCTTTGTGCGCCTGGTGCTTGCTAAGCAGGTCATAATGACCGCTTGTGGACGAGAGTCCATGACTGTGTGTGACCACTCAATAATACAGTGCCCACCAGAAGGAGGTGAGCCAAAAGGGACCATACAGAAGAAAGAAAGCCAGTCCCCTGCGCTGTGCTTGGGGCGGAGCTGTGAACAACATCTTGCTCTCTGCCCCCCCTTCTAAGTGTGAAATCGGTAGCATACAGTTGCACATGGTGGTGAGAAGTTCTACTTGAAAGCTTTATTTGTAAACTTTCTATTATCAGCCCAGTTGGCCATTTTATTTAGATCATTTCATGAAAGACGGTGTTTGGATCAGTGTTGGGCATAAGTCAATGGCAGTTCTTTACCCGTTCTGAAATGGCTCACGGAGGTATCGGTGCAGCTGTTGTAGAACGTGTAATGGCATTAGGCGCTGAGTTGGAGAGGAATCTGGTGCCAGACGTTTCTGGCAGCAGCTGTAGTTCTAGTGATGCTCCCAGTGAGGAGGCAATCATTAGTGGCAGTGCTGGGGCAAGCGAGGCCCATCAGTGGGTGATTTCCTGGAGTAGAATCCTGGGTTTCAACACAAGGAAGGAGGGAAGGAGTTTTACTCCTGAGTCATGATCATTAGAGATCATTCTTGAAATTCCATCCCAATAACTGGGAGTGAAGTGTTCAAAACCCAAAGTGATTTTATCTGTAACTTACATGTTTTATGCAGCCTCATCTTCCCTCCTCCCCTCCCCTCCTCTCTCCCTCCTTTTCCTACCAGTCAGATGATGTAAACCAAAGAGAATGCATTGTAGTACTCTATCCTCACTGGCTTCTGGGGGATACTAATGTCTTTAAACTCTCATATTCTGGACATTTTTTTTGGTAGAAGGGGAAGTTTGGTCCTGTTATGTCTATCACTGTTCTATTTCTTTTTATAATAAACTTGCAGATAAGGAGAATTACAGGGATTATATCTCTGGGTAAGTTACTGAGTTCTCTTTAAGGATAAATAGGAAATCGTCACATTTTTCAATCATATGCACATACTCTTTCTTTCTCTCTTTCTTTTTCTCCAATCTCCCTGAATATAAAGGCATATACAGAAAAATAGGGTTGCTAAGTCCTGGAGAAGCATGGGTAATTTTTATAGATGACCATTCCAAAAGAAACTTTGTAATTAAATAATAGATTAAGATTCGCCTTAGGTGCTGATATATACAGAAATGTAGAGATGTGGAAGCATATGGAATAGCCCATAATGCTTACTGATTAAAGGTCAGAGACTCCTCTGGTTATTCATACCTCTACGTGTTTTGTTTTAAATGTTTATTTATTTATTTTGAGAGAGAGAGAGGGAGTGCAAAAGGGGGGAGAGGCAGAGAGAGAGGGAGAAAGAGAATCCCAGGAAGGCTCTTCACTGCCACTGCAGAGTCTGACATGGGGCTTGGACCCACAAACCGTGAGATCACGACCTGAGCCAAAAATCAAGAGTCAGATGCTTAACCTACTGAGCCACCTTGGCGCTCCCACACCTCTAAGGTTTTTTTTTAACAGTTACATGCTACATATACATTGTGAGATTCAAATGTGCATATTCCTGACCATTAGATACAGTTCCCATGGAGCACTGGGCAAAACTATCTTCTCTGTGTTAGATGTACCATTACAAAGGGTATTGATCAGACATTCTATGATATACTCTTCCATTTCTTCCACCACATTTTTAAAGCATCTCCATTGAGCTTTTAGTCTCCATAAATAATAACACCCTTCCTTGCCTCATGTTTAGATGACCATTTCAAAGATAGATGAACAGTCAGAAAGATGCAGATCAAAATATCAACTTTATTACTCATCAAGCTGATTGAAGAAATGGTTGTATAGACTTGTTAACATAATCACCACTCTCTGAGCTAAATTTATTACCGACCTTGTTTACTAAGCTTAGAGCACAGTAGAGAGAGAACGTGAATTCCTTAAGGCAGGCTGACTCCTTCTGAAGCATCCCATGATCATCTGCCAAGCTTGATGTATGAAATCAAGGTTCTCCTGAGAAACAGGACTAACAGGGTGTATATATGTGTATCGATAAAGAGATTATCATAAGGCATTGGCTCATGCAATTATGAAGGCTGAGAAGTCCCAAGATACACAGTTGGCAAGCAGGAGACCAAGGAAAGTGGATGTGTACCTCCAGTATGAGAGCCAACAGACTTGAGGCCCCCAAAGAGCCAATGTTTCAGAATGAGCATGAGGTTGGAAAGGACCAGTGTTCCAACTCAAATAGGTAGGAGTTCTTTTTGACTGGGCCTTTTTGTTCTATTCAGTTCTTCAATTGACTGGATGAGGCCCACCCACATTAGGGAGGGCAAAATTGATTTACTCAGTCTAGAGATTCAAATGTTAATCTTGTCCAGAAACACTCTTACAGATGTCCAGAATAATGTTTGACCAAATGTCTGGGCACCTATGGCTCATTCAAGTTGACACATGAAATTACCCTCCACCCTTGCCAACTGGAGAAGTTACCCCCTCTTCTTCCAGGAAGGCATGGACGAGGAAGAGCAGACAGAAGCCTGGAGTGCTGCACTCATGAATGTTTCTCCCCATGGGAATCTGAGGTGTGGAGAAGGGTTCTTCCCAATAGCAGGCAGTACTTTTAGACAGTGCCAATGCAAAAACTGAATATAAAAGAGTCCCCGATACCAAAAACTACATGAACAGAATAAAGCCTTTAAAATATTTCTTTTAATACAATATAGTGAAAGTTAACAGAGATGAAGGCACACACAAAAAGGCAGGAGGGGACACAGCAATGAGAAATTAATTTGCCTAGTGTGAGGGGCTAACATTTCTTGCAGGATATCATTTGATCCAACAAGCAAACACTGTGTCTTCCACGTATTATATTCCAACTAAATTTGACACATATCCATGAACACATGTGGGTCATGGGCAGTGTAAATCTTCCTACACGACCACCAGGTGCAGTGACCAGGGTGGGATTAAAGAAATTATCCAAATGAAGTCTTCTCAAAGGGGCAGATACAGCACTATGTTAGCATGTAAGACAGGAAAGGAAAAATTCTCTGGTTGTCACAACTGCTATATCCTAATTATTACCCAGTTAGCTCTCAATTCCTCTGACACTGGGATTTTAGCTTAGGAATGATCTGAATTTTTTTTTTTTTTTAATGGCTCTCCCTGTTGGCCTGAAGCCAGAAGGAGGCCAAGGGGAATTACTGACAGTGAAATGCTAGCCAGTTGATTTCATAAATCTGACACTTGGAAGTCTCATGGGAACAGTCTCGGAGTTGAGTTTGAAGGATCTGGATTCAAATCCTGGCTCCACTCTTCTTGGCTCTGTGACCTTGGGCATGTGTTTAAATCTTTCTGAGATTTTGTAAAATGAGTATGTTCATATGAATAGTGATACTTTATAAACTTACACTGAGGATGAAATGAGATAACGCGTGTGGTAGAGCTCTGGAAAATACAGTGTTACGCAGTATCAGTTATTATCTGATGAGACATTTGGAGAAGCTGCAAGTTGAAACAAATGGCTGAAATAGTCCACAGATCTTTTCCTTCTCCCTTTTGCCTGCTGTCTTATCTCCTTCTCAAATTCTGAATTCTGCCCTTTCATTACATGCTCATGTCCACCCCCTTAAAGAAATACATATCAAATGGTGACCAGGGTAGAAAAGTTCTGCATTAAGATGAGGCCTCTCAGCCCAACATACTTTAGAGGCTGAATTATAAGCCAACACCGTTGAACCAAGTAGACTTGGTTTGTTCAGCATGAGGCTTTGTCTCAGCCAGGATTAATACTGCTGCCTGACTCAGGCTTCTGCAAAAATTGCATCCACTCCAGGCCAGCTCTGGGTTTCTGTTTCCATTGTTGCGGGTTAAAAAAAAAACCCCAAGTGATATGAGAGAAAATTAAGAACAGGCAATATCTCACCTAAGTGAAAAATAAGACTGCCAGAAACTTCAAGCAGACAGGCTATTGTAGAGTCCCCAGAAAAAGTATCCCGTTTTAGGCCTCCCTCCTTCCTTCCCCTTCCTACCCACCAAAACCACATCAACTGTAAAAACAATTTCCCTGATTATAAAGGGAGAGAAAAAAATTAAAAATCAAAGAATTTGATTAGAAAGTTATAAAAATTCAATAGAATGAGGGCATTTCAAATAGTCAAATATGCCTCACACACATATGTAAAACCCACAGGGTTTTAGGCTCAAAGAGACTTCAGGAGTCATCTGGTTAACATATATATATGTATATACACATACACATATATATATATATATATATACATACATACACATATATATATATATATGAACTCATTATGTTGTATACCTTAAACTAATACAGCGTTATATGTCAATTATATCTCAATAAAATGGGGAAAATGCAAAAATAATTCAACTCAATTTACTGTAACAAACATGTCTCAAGTACTTGTGCATATCAGCCTTGGGGAGACAAAGATGAAAAGACGTGGGCCTCACTTTCATAGAGAAACACACACACACACACCCTATATTGTAATGGGGTTGGGTGATTATTTATAGCAGGAATAAAGAATAACAGTTTTGGAGAACACCGAGAGGTGAAGGCCCGGAGATGTTAGGAGTTTCAGGAATCATGGAAAGATCACAGGGCAGATAAAAGTTAGGCAGGGTGCTGGAGGGTGAGCGAGGGTCTGCACAACTACTCAGGACAAGGAAGAGAAAAACCTTAGGGAAGGAAATGAGCATGATCTAAGGGAAGAAATGACAACCAAAGGAGCAATCAGAAAATGACTAGCGCTTTATTTACCCAAGGAAGGCAATGAATGCTGAGGCTGGGAAAGGAAGCTGGACTTTTAAACTATGGTGGGTTTAAAAAGCAGCATTAAATAGAAGTTAAGAACATGACCACCTGGGTTCAAGTTCTAGTTCTGCCACATACTAGCTGTGAAATTTGTGTCAGTTACATGACCTCTCTCTGCTTCCACAACTGAAAAATGGAGATAGTGATATAAAATCCCTGTCTCATAGAATTGCTGTGAAGATTAGATTAAGAATACATGTACAGTACTTAGAACTTAATACATGTACAGCACTTAGTACTTGGTACATAGTAGGTACTCAACAATAATTATTATAAGCTCATTGCTGAGAACTAAATTGTATCCCCCTCCTTCCCCCCAGATTCTTATGTTAAAGCTCTTATCCCCTGGGGTGCCTGGGTGGCTCAGTCAGTTAAGTGTCTGACTTCGGCTCAGGTCATGATCTCACGGTTCATGGGTTCGAGCCCTGTGTCAGGCTCTGTGCTGACACCTAGCTCAGAGCCTGGAGAACTGTCTTCGGATTCTGTGTCTCCCTCTCTCTCTGACCCTCCTGCTCACACTGTCTCTCTCTCTCAAGAATAAATAAAACATTAAAAAAATAAAAAAATAAAATCTCCTACCCTTAAAGTGACTATATTTGGAGATAGGGCTTTTAGGAGGTAATTAAGGTTAAGTCAGTTCATAGGGTGGGATCCTAATTCAATGGGATCAGTGGCCTTATAAGAAGAGAGCTCTCTGCTTATCTATGTTCTTGCATTGAGGAAAGGCCATGCAAGCACTTGGAGAGAAGGCATCTATCTGCAAGTCTGGATGAGGGCTTTCACCAGAACCTGACCAGGCTGGCATCCTGTTCACAGACTGACCAGCCTCCAGAACTTTGAGAAATAAATTTCTGTTATTTAAGTCACCCAGTATATGGTATTTTGTCATGGCAGCTAGAGCTGACTACTGTCCTCATAGACCAGGGATTGCAAACTCAAATGACTATGGAGTGACACAAGTAATACAATTAAATTATATGGAGTGACAGCCAGGTCGAAAGGCAGCAGCTGGCACTTGAGTTGAGCCAATTGATTATTGTCGTGTGAGATACTGGACCTAGAACTCCAGGACTGCCTGATGTTTTAAAGACAAGGTCGATGGAGTTTTATTTGTTGGGAGGTGGGAAGTTCTAAATTTTTAAATGTAGACCAAAATACTGTGGAGCCATAAAGACCTGGCCCACGGGCCACTGAGCTGCTCCATGAAAAATGCTTGAGACCAGTGCTTGGAAAAACTGGTCTGGGGAGAAGACAGGACAGTGACAGGGAGACTGATTGGGAGGAGGGAGATGTGCCAAGATGGGAGATGAGAACAGACTGAGATTTCCAGGCACACATCAATTCAGGCTCCACTTTAGCCCTGTAACCTTTAGCTAATTCAGACTCCTTCTGAGACCCAGGTTGTTCAACAGAAAAATGGTGATGAATATACACCAGTGTTTTATGGTTCTTGAAGAAATGAATGGAGAATGTGCACAGAGTGGCCAATAAGCACTAGAAAATGTTAGTTCCTTCTCTCCTCTCAGTTGGTAGACAAGAGCCTGACCAAAGGAAATAACGGCGGAATGAGGAGGATGCTATGAAGACGTGGCAAGTGTAGAATGATTAGGATTTGTTTGGATGAGGAAGACTTAGAAATTGATGACCCTGGAGAGGGAAGGGATAATGAAGCTGTTCACTGTAGTTCACAGGAGGGGAGAGATGAATTATCTGTTTTTTAGATAAACTGAATTTGTGAAATCTGTGGAAAATTTGAGTTGAAAAGTCCTACTGGTGTCCAAAGGAGTGTTATGAGGAGAGTAGTTAGGGATAGAGATACATTTTTGGGTGATATCATCTTGCAGGGAATAGTTGAAGCCATGGGACTGGTTGGGATTTTTCAAAGAGATCAAATAGTATAAGGAGAGAAATAGGCCCAGGGAGGTCCAGGATGGTACAAGGAGAGAAAGAGTGATGGAAGGAAAGCCAACTTGGCATAGAGAGGAAGACTGGCCAGGGGGGTATCCATAAGACAGAGAGCAAGTAGAGGGAAGGAATATTCTAAGAAAGAAGATACTATATTAGAAATATGAAGTAGAATGAAAAGAAAAAAGAAAAACTTTGGTTTCTATAATTTGAAGTTTACCAGTGACCTTTAGGAGAAGAATTTGATGAAAAACTAACCTCTGATAGTCTGGCTAACAAAAACCAGTGCTGGTGACACCCCGCCCACAATTTATCTCCACTTTTCTGACAGTGATGACTTCAATCCGTCCAGGAAACACTACATTATGTTCAGAACAAAGAAGGTATATTTGAATTTAGGATGAAGTATTTCTAGAAAATATGCTGTAAATTAAACCTGGTTTTCTTGAAGCCAGAATGATCTAGAGAGGAGGATTATGCTCTTGACACAGGGCTTTGTGCCCAACATTTTATAGGCATGAACACAAACTCCATATTGAATTAATTAATTATAAATGATAACCATGTATAATATAAAGCCTCTTCAAGTATACATAATTAAACAGCGTAATACAAAAACCAATCGCATAAATTATATTTAATGTGATGGAATAGCATAAATATTAAACAAAGTTATTATTTTATTTCCTGACATTCTTTCTCATTGGCAAGTGATGGGAATTGCAGTATCATAGAATCAGAGGGAATCTTTTGGAAAGTTTTCACAGACATTTCTGAGAAGACCTTGGAGGCTACTGGGGCTCTCTTCTTCTGCGTATAATGGCTTCCGGAGAAAATGTTGGAGGCCAAGATGTTGCCTCGTCTGCTACCATCAAGAATAAAGTCTTTTGGCTTTCTTATTCTGCCATCTCACCAGGGTTAGCATCCCCTACTACCACCCTGAGATTATCCACCGAATTTGGACTTTGAACCGCATATAAGCCACACGTCCATGTTGACCCTCACCTTGCTACTCTATTCAATGTCAAAGGAAGCTCAAAGCTTTCCCTTAAATGGTAGAAAACTCTAGACAACTCTTCCAAAATTAAGTTTGATCCTTCTTTGTGGCAAGTTTCAGGGAATCTTAACAATCGCCAGAGGTTTGACTCTTTCAATGGAAACTTTACAGAAGTAGTGCCCTATGGGATTAAAAAGAAGGGAAACTGACACTTTAATAAGCACTGAGAATGTCTCATTTATAACACCAAATCTTTATTTGGTGTTGTACTTTGGAATTTATAAAAACACTTCTTATATCTTAATCTATTGTAGTCTCAAAGTGTTTTTTAATATATTATAACAAGGCTATTATTAACTCATACCTGAAGACTGAGGATCAGTGAGATTAAATGCCTTTCCTTGAGCAATAGACACTGTTAATAAAGGACAGAATGAGGAACTAGCACTCAGGTCCTGTTAACTCCTAGGCTGCTGTTTTCCCCAAGATTCTATTCCTTCTAACAAGCATTTCCTTTGGAATGCTGTGCATTTATTCGAATATCGGTATAATTGTTCAAAAATTTTTACAAAATTTGTTTTCAGATATGTTATTTCAGTCACACCAGCAACTTGGTCTCAACATTATCCATCATATCTTACCAGTTACGGCTCCACCACCTTCCTCTCACACGCTGAGGGGTCAGCATTGCTGCTTTCTGGTGCAGACGTTTGGGAAGGGTCTATGCATGCACAAAGTGAACCAGACAGTCAAGCTAAGACCAAGGGGCAGGGAACTCTGTGAAGTCTGTTAGGCTGCTGCCAGAACAACTTGGGGACAGTTGCTTGTCACTGTCCTGTTCTCTCTGCTAATAGCTGATCACATGGGTATAGTAAGCTAGTTCCATTAAGAGAAATTGCTGCACATCAAATTGCCAGAAGTCAAGCCCTACCTACTCCTTCCTTATGAAAGCAGGGCAATGAACCACAAATACTTCCATTGAAATGACTGTAATTTTATTTCCACATTTTGGCTTTTATAAAAGTATGTTTTATGTTTTTGAAAAGTTTGCTTATGTAAAATTTCTCATTCCTTTTTAATACCCATAAAAAATTTCCAGACCCATAAATGGCAGACAATGAAAGGATGTCATTTATATTGATGATAAACAGAAAAAGAGAAGAATGTTTATGGCAAACTTAAGTGAATCACCCAGTGAGATAGTATAAATTTTTTTCTGAAATTCTCCATAAACAATATATTATCTTTTCCAAAGGGAAATGATACCACCAGATTTTTCACATCTTTACAGAGTCATTCATATTGTTTGAGTAATTCTTTTCTCATTGACATGATGGGCTTACCCTCTCCAGCCATCCACACTCTCCTTGACCAAGGTTATGCATATTCAAAATGGTTGACTTAAGAAGAGTATATTAAGATGCTCACTAGAGATTAAAAGTGAGATTTTTATTTTTGTAATGATTAAATGTCTCCATTTAGATCCTTCCAAAGAAGTTAAGAGTGAGTGAGGGTGTTTGTGTGAACATATATAAGGAAACCATCCTCTCAAAAGTGTAGAAGGCATCTCCTTTCCAAGATGTGTGTGTGTGTGTGTGTGTGTATGTGTGAGAGTATGCATGTGTGTGCGTTAAGGAAGGAAGGAAGGAAGTGGATATACTGGAACCAACCTCCTTAGGTGTAAGGGAGGCTGGATAATATTCAAGAGGGAAAAATGGTGATGGTGGTGGTGGCTGTTGTAGCAATAAGGAAACAATGAGTACAGTGAGTACATAAGATGATTAAAATCTGAGATTCTCCTAGCCCTAACATCCACGATATGATTATGAGCTCAGAAGAGACTCTTCAAGTAGACAAGGAGAAGCCCATCAAAGATGGGCTTTGTGCAGAGCCCGCAGCAGTGGCTCTTCCATGTGTCAGGACATAAGCCAGGCAGACAGGCTACTACCCTACTGTTGGCACCCTCTCTCATGATCCTAGCAGGAGATACTGCCTGTGAGTCAGGTGCTTAACCCTAATACTGGGGGAGGCCTGAAAGATTCAAACAATCTGAATATGATGCTTCCTGGAGCTAAAGGGACGAAAGGTCATCCCTGAATACCTCATCTCCCCCCCCCCCCCCGCCCCGGCCCATTACTCCTACACTTATCTATGACTCTTATTATCTTCCTAGAAATCATTTTTTAACCACCTCATAGGAATTCCTAAATGTGTTGGTTCCACAACTCCCTAAAGGCTCCTGCTATCCTCTAGGGTCCTTGAGAAACTTCCAGTCTGTCTTACAGTTTCCTTCACTTCCGAAATCCTTCGGCATGATTTCCAGCTCCTATTTTACTGTAGCTTCACAAGCCTTTATCTATAACTCTTGGGGCCAAATGAATTTCAGAGTTCACATCTACTTAGATTTTAGAATAGTGATAATGCACATTCCATACCGTCCCTAATAGTACACCCAGTAACAAGAAATTAATATTCCCGTAGTGAATGCACGAGCATTCATGCTATAGAGCTAAAGATCATAAAGAATCTCAGGACAATTTGCATCAGCCTTCACTGCCACTGAATTTGTACCAAATTTATGAAAGAAAAATTTCCGTTTTCAGAGCTTTTAGGATTTCAGAACTGTGGACAAGGAGTTGTGAAATATACTGCTGTTGTTAAGCATCATGAAGTCCAGGAGAGAGGGACAGGCACAACCGGAAATCTCAGATGAAGGAGAGTGTCCTTTCCTCATGGAGGAGGCTGACCAATGGCCTCCACAGATAGCAGGTCCTCATCCCTGGATCCTGTGAGTATTATCTTATATGGCGAAAGATGTGATGAAATTTAGGATCTGGAAATGGGGAAGTTATCCTGGATCATCCCGGTGGTGCCTAAATGCAGTCACACGAATCTTTTTAAGATGGAAGCAGAGGGAGATGTAGCATACACAGAAGAGATGATGCGATGTGAAGAGAGAGATTTGAAGACACTGGCCTTGGAGACTGAAGCAATGCAGCCACAAACCAAAGCGTGCCGGTGGCCACCAGAAGCTGGGAGAGGCAAGGAATGAATTCTCTGCTAGAGTCTTGGGAGACAGCAGAGCTCTTTGGACTTCTGACCTCCAGAACCGTGAAAGAATTGATTCTGCTGTTTTAAGTCACCAAGCTTGTGGAAATTTGTTATAGCAGCCACCCCAAGGAGGAGCGTCTTAACACCCCTCATTCAAGTCCTTCAAATGTTAGTCACTCTTTTTTGGATCACCTGTCTTTTCCCACTGACTCCTTGGGTGTTACTTGACTCCCCTGAATCTCAGTTTCTTCATTTGTAAAATGTATCATAGGCCTGTTGCAAGAATTAACTTTAAAACATATACATATAAAATGCTTAACATTCCATTGGCATCAGTGCTTAATAATTAGTGCTTAATAAGTGCTGGTTAGTTAATGACATTACAACGTTCTGAGAATCCCTTTACACCTTTCCAGGACGTGTGAATTTACATTTAGGTTTGAGTCCATCTATATTACAGAGAGAGTCGATCAATCAAATCTCAATTTTTCCTCATCTAAAAGATTTTGCCAGCCCATTTATATTCACCAATGTCACAATGATGATGCATTTGATGTCTAAGAGTGTTAGATGTCTAAAGACATACCAATCAGTCCTCTGAGGCTTAGTTTCTATTTTTATCCCAAACATTTTTACTTTCCCAAAGGCTGAAGTCTTTGAACCTGGTGTCTTCAATCAAATCAATGCGAATTTGCCCAACAAATGTTTAAAAATGTGCCCATTTGCAGAAAGGCATGCCTGTTGATATTAGGCAAAATCTCTTTTTCCAAAAGTGGGGAAGCATATACAAGTATGAAAGGAATAATCTAAGGGGCCAGTAGGCTTTGAAAGGGGAAAATCCATAACTGTAAAATCACCCAAACTCATAAACAAAAAATAAATAGGACAACAAATGTATTAAGAAGCATTCACCAAGAGATACGTATGGAGAACAGAAGCTAACGGTGGCAAAGAGTGGGGAGTCATGACTATTATTTGAGTATCTTTTATGGCCACGCATGGTGCTAGGCACAGTCATATATTGATAGGTGTTTGCTCTACTTAGCTCCAGTCAGAACAGACATTTTTGATAGTTTAAAGGGTTCTGCTATAGCTGTCTTCATTTGAACAGGACTGGTTTTACTACTTACAGATATATAGGCTTATCTCTTCAAAGGTAATTATGTTTTGAGCATAGCATACATTTAGAATACATTATTCTTTTAGGCAATGTAATTTTGTGGCCTCTAACCAATGTCTTAAAGGTTCCAGGTAACTGGGAAGTGCCTACAGCCCCACTAAAAGGCCACTCTGACACTAAGATCACAGAATGTGAGAGGTGCCAATGCCACAGCAATAATCTAGTTCCACACTCTCATTTTCAGAGGGGGAAACCAAGGCACAGTGTTCCACCTACCTACCTGGGGTCGCACAGTTGTGACGAGTAAAGCAAGACCCGAAGTGCTTGCCCTTCCACCTGGAGCTCTTTCTGTCCCACAGGAAAGGCACTTTTAGTTGGTTGGTGGTGAACTCCTTTCTCCACTTTCGGTTGAAATGCCTTGAAATGCTGCAACACCAGGGAAGAGGAAGTTGTCCAGAACTGGCCTGGATGTTTGGAGATTCGAATTTAGAAGCCAGCTCAACTACGGATGAGGTATGATCATTTATTCTCATTTTGTTTGAGGTTTCCCCATCCAGGAAATGGTTCTCCCTCTTCTCTTTCCCAGCACTTATCAATTCTGTCATTATGTAAGTCTGATTCCTGCTCTAGGGTGCAGTAATTAAAGGCACAGATAGACTCTGGAGCTACCCTGTCTGGATTCAAGTCCTCGCTCCAACATGTGCTAAGTGTGCAGGCAAGTGGCTTAATCTCTCTGTGCCTCAGTTTCCTCACTTATATATTGAGCCTAATGATAGAAGCTATCTCGGATGTAGGATAAATGAGTTGATATGTGTAGAATATTTAAAACAGTACCTGGCATGCTTTAAGCACTATCTGTATACTTATTCTATGATTTCTCTGTCTCCTTCACCACTCTTTTCCAAGTGCCAGTTGTATGCCTGATTGGATTCCTGCCTTTCTTTACATTTTTATCTCCTGCTACTCTCCCACTGGCACTAAACTATTTGCATTTCTGACCAAGTTTCCTAAAGTTTCTGTGACCTTGTACAGAGTTCCTCTACTTGAAATATCTTCTCCTTCATAGTTTCCAAGCAAAAATGTGATAAGAAAAAGGCCAAACATGATAAAAGGGACTGAGAAAAGGAAAGATTCTCTTAGTTTTTTTAATAAAAGAAGTGACTGAATGCCAAAGATTGTATGAGCTGCACGATGTAAATAGTAAGACCCCCATTCATAAGTTTTCATGACTCCGTGAGGGTGGATACTTAATTCTCTCACGCATAACAGTCATCCTGGGCTTAGTAATGGCCACCATGACACAAGTGGCACCATGCCCACTAACTACTCATCCCAGGGACCCATGGGGTCCTGGGGACATGCTCTCTAATGCCTTAGGAGAGTTAAAATTTTTTCCTTTTTGTGTTCCCACTGCACTGCATCTGTAATTTCTTCCATTGTGTGCTGTATAGATCTATGTTCAAGGTTTTAAATGTTTTGTGTTGCTTTTGTTTTTCCTTCTGGTACGCTTAGCGGGGGCAGGGATTGTGAGTTAGTCATCTCTATATGCTGATATGTATGCATAGCTGATATCTGATGTGCTTGGCACATGGTCTTAAAACTCTCTATTTCTTGGTTTCCTGGACACCAAACCCTCCAGTTCTCTTCTAAATTCTCTGACCCTTCATTTTATTATTTTATTTTATTTTATTTTATTTTATTTTGTTTTATTTTGTTTTATTTTGTTTTATTTTATTTTATCTCATTTTATCTTATTTTATCTTAATCGTATCCCTCCTTCTTCTTTGCTCAGTCCTTTGGTTCATCTTTTTTCTCTTATTATTTATGCTCCCCTGGGTGCTCTCACCTGATCATATGGCTTCACCCCCTTCCTACAAGCAGATATCTTCACAATCTCTCTGTGTCTAGACCTGATCTCATCTTTCAACCCATCTGCTGACCAGACATCTCTATTGGATGGCTCACGTGTACCTGAATGTAAGTGTACTTCTAAAACAGAACATATCCTACCTTGTCGTGCAACGTGCTCTTCTAAATCTCATTTTGGATAAGTGCCCCAGCTGGAAAACTTAACACTTCTTCATCTTCCTTTCTTGCCACATCTAAGCAGTCTTTAAATGCTAAAAATGCGGAGTTTATATTTTACATTTTTGATTCCTCCCCAAAATCTCCATTGCCATTGTTTTGTTTCATGTCTTCATCATCTCTAGTTTGATCTGTAGTGACGGCCCCCTAACTCCACAACAGTGACCTTTTAGAAAAGAATGGTCCAGAAGTTTTGCAGGCTGCTTCTCAATTTAGGTTTTCTTATGTTTAAAGTCAATTTGTACATTTTTGGAAGAAATAATACATAAGTAATGTACCACCCTTCTTTCTCAGTGCATCACATTAGAAGGTACATGATGACTCTTTGTAATGAATAAGTAATTTGTGGGAAGATATTTTGAGGTCATCTAAATATCCTATTTCCTCATCAAATTTTCACCAAGTAGTTTTATTATCCATTAATGATTATTGTCTGAATCAATTATTACTATATGGTTGCAAAATGGCAATTTTCTCACTCCATTATTCCCTCTACATTTTTTAGTTGACATTCTATTTTAATTCAATAATATGTTTACTAACAGTATCTTTTCACAAATTCTTATTTTACTCGATGAGGTATAATCCCTAGTGTAGTGTCATTGCTCATTTTGATGTTTCAATTGTCCTAGATTTGGCCAGTGGGAGTCCCATCAGGCTGGCTTCTGTGTCTTTTTGATATGTCCTTATAATTTCTTGAGCACATCTTTAGTCCTAGCATAAGGAGGGGTTTTATCATCTTCATTTTTGAGGAATATTTTGACTGGCTATAAAATTATCAATTGGTAGTAACTTTCTTTCATTATTTTAAAGAGCTCGCTTATTGTTCTCTGGCATTCATTGTTTTTTGTTGCTAAATCAACCCCAAGAATTATTATTGTTCTTTTGAAGGCAATGTGTCTTTTTCTCCCCCTTTCGCTTACTTTAAAAATATTTCTTTGTCTTTGATTTTAGCATGTTTTACTATGTTGTTGCTGATATGAAATTTTTTTTATATTTATCCTCCTTGAGTTTTTTTTTTTAAGCTTAATCAATCTGTGGTTTGATGCCTTTCAATTCACAGTCTCAAGTATTATTTCTTCAAATATCGTTTCTCTCTCATGTTCATATTTCTTCCTTCGTGGGACTTCAGTTACATATGTAGTCCATTTTCACTGTGTCTTACTTCTCCCTTTTATTCTTCTTCCTAACTTTTATATTTTTTCTTCCTGTAGTCCAGTTTGAATACTTTTTAAAAAAAATATTTATTTTTGAGTGAGACAGAGACAGACAGAGCCTGAGTGGGGGAGGAGAAGAGAGAGAGGGAGACACAGAATCCGAAGCAGGCTCCAGGCTCTGAGCTGTCAGCACAGAGCCCGATGCGGGGCTCAAAACCCCAAATTGTCACCTTAGCCAAAGTCCAACACTCAACTGACTGAGCCAGCCAAGCACTCCTCCAGTTTAAATATTACAAACTTAGCCTGTATTCTAGTTTATAAACTATGTTTTCTACTCTGTCTAACCTGCTATTAAACCCATCTATTGAATTCTTCATTTCAGATACTATATTTTCTGGTTCTAGAAATTTGACTTTCTCACACAGTTTACAAGTTTGAACTTCCATGCTTTCCTCTGTTTCCTTGAACACAGTTATTTTAATCTCCCTGTCTAATAATTCTAATATCTGAATTATCTGTTGGTCTGTTTCTGCTTGGCTTTTGCTCAGTTGGTTTGTTTTTTTTTTTTTTAAACATGCCTCATAGCTTTTTGGTTAGTTGCTGGTCATTGTATCACATAAATATTTATAGACAGTCTGGATATGTTATCTCCCTTCTAAGAGAGTTAATCTTTTCGGGCAACAGAGAGTACATGCAGATCACCTTAACTCTACTGACGATTGATTGTAGGGCTATTCTATTTTATTTTGTCTTTACTCCTAGGATGTGGACTTTTCCATGTTTCAACTGAGAGCCAGGAATATTTGTCAGGGCCATTCCACATTGGCAGGTTTTGAAATCCTTTCTCTGTCTTCCCAGAACACTAGGCTCCTAAAATGTGTGCTCAGTTCCATGGTCTTCTAGCTGCTGTTCCTGACATTTTTTTGAGTCATACCCTGTGTGCAGCTTAGAAACTGGCCAAATCCTCAAGTGGAATTTTAATAGAGATTTTTAGGCTGACTTCCCTGTGGTTTTCTTCCTTTAGGATTTTGTTCCTCAAGATACAGGTCTTCCAGCTGTCCTAAACTCCAAGATCTGTCTTCTCAGACCACTGGAACTGTCACTTTCTACTGGGATTCTAATCCTTCATGCTGAAAATTTGCAAATGTCCATGAGGAAAAAATTGAGTGAATGTGGATCTCACCTAGAGTCCTTCCTTTCCCTCAAGGGATTTAGAATCTCTCAAGTTCTGTCTGTATTGGTTGCTCTCCAATGTTTAATTTTTTTTAATGTTTCTTATACAGGTTTTGTAGTAAGTAGTTTTAAATGGGGAAGAGCTTAGTCCAAATCAAACTTGCTGAAGGCAAAATATTTCTATTTAGTAAATTACATTAAAAATCTCAGAAATGTTTTTCACGTTGTCCTTTTATTACTGATATTTAATATTATAGTGTTATGGTCAGATAATAGTTTATGGGATAGATTAGTTCGGGTCAAATAAAACTGCCATTTTTGTAGGTCAGATGCAGCTGAATATTGGCACTTAAAAACAATTCTTCAATCTACAGTTCCTTTGCAATTTGTTGATCCTTCAGAATTGAGAATATGGAATTTTTAATAATATATCATATATCCTTAGAAAAAAATATGCATCCTGTATTGGTTGGAGGTCCTCGTTAGTTTCTCTCCCTTTTTAAAAAAAGTTTATTTATTTATTTTGCAGGGGAGGGGCAGAAAGAGAGGGAGAGAGAGAGAATCCCAAGCAGGCTCTGTGCTGTCAGCACAGAGGCCGACACCAGACTCGATTTCAGGAATGATGAGATCATGACCTAGCTGAAATCAAGAGTCAGATGCTTAATGACTGAGCCACCCAGGTGTCTCTAGTTTCTCTCTCTTGAAAACTCTTGCTGGGCTTCTGGTAATGCCCTTGAACTGGCCAGGAGGTAGGGCCATCTGATGTAAACCACAAGACACTAAGTTTAAGGACCTATTGATACTAGAAGCCATACATCTTCCTCAGGGCTTACTATAAGGAAATAGAACTGACATTGGTATCATCAGCTACCCCAAACATCTCTTTTCCTGTCAATGTCAAAGTAGGAAGAGGAGGGAAAGAGGCAGTCAAAACCAAGCCTGCCCAGTGCCATATTTGAGCGTAAGGCAAAACAAAGAATCAGCAATGTTGGTTCTCTCTTTATTGAAAAATTTGATATTTGGTTGATCATAGATTTCTTTTGTCTTGATTTTGATTTTTAAAAATGTTACAATAAGGGGTGCCTGATTGGCTCTGTTGGTGGAGTATGCATCTCTTGATCTTGGGGCTGTAGGTTCAAGTCCCACACTGGGTATAGAGATTACTTAAAAATAAAATCTAAAAAAAAAATAGTTACATTAAAATACTATTTACCTTGATTACTGAGTTTCTTTGGTGCCTCCTTAAGTTCTGTGCCTGTGGTGAGTATCTCACTACTTCATCATAGTTTGGTGTCCAGATGTTCAGTCTTGTAGGAAGCATAGCTCCTGGGGAGAAACTTTTGCTTCTCTTCTTTGATGCAAAATAGAGCTACAGATTCTTAACTCTGTGAAGTAATAGAAGCCAACACAACCAGTTTGAACCAGAGAGAGACCAGGGAGCCTCCAAAACACCAATAACTGACTAGTTAAGTAAGATTTCTTATTTTAATGTTTTTTTTTTTACGTTTACTCATTTTTGAGAGACAGAGAGAGACAGAGCATGAGCAGGGGATGGTCAGAGAGAGGGGGAGACACAGAACTTGAAGCAGGCTCCAGGCTCTGAGCTGTCAGTACAGAGCCTGACGCGGGGCTTGAACTCACAAGCCTTGAGATCATGACCTGAGCCGAAGTCGGACGCTTAACTGACTGAGCCACCCAGGTGCCCCAAAATTTCTTATATTAAACACCAGAAGAGTTAAGCTTCATAAAAAGGAAAAGGCAGTCATCACTAGACCAGACTTTACCCTTCCCCTCCCCCCACCAGTGGAGAAGGGCAGAGAAAGAGGAGAAAGGGGCCTCTCCCTGCTGTAGATTCCTGTGCTTTCTCTGCATTAGGAGAGAAGAGAAAAAGAGTTACATGGAAACTGAGTCTGAATTCTTAACTGGATTGAACTTTTAATAACCAACAGTGACCAAAGAGTTAGGCATTTGTCCAAGTTGTCATTAAAGAATGCTAAAGGGAGATTTGACAATATAAAGTGAAAAGAAGTTCTTGGACATGGTAAAACCACTTTCTGCTTATTCCCACTGAGTTCATACCTCACAATAACTAGTTGCATATATATTGATAAAACATGAAGCTTACTTACTAAGGATATTATTTGTGTCTTTCATACTATTGCTTACTTTTTTTTTTCTAGCTGATCTATATCAGATTCTGAAAGAGGTCAGTTAGACCTGCAAGCATTGTTGCTGATTTAGCGACTATTTTCTGTAGTTTTGTTGGCTATTGCTGTATAAATTTTCAGGCTATACTGTTAGGAAGGTATATGTTCATGATAATTATACCTTCTTGATATTGTTTCTTTCTTGTAAATACTGTTTATTCTCTCGTGATTTAAATTCTCTTTTGTCTGATATTAAAACTTTTAGCCTGGTTTTCTTGGGGTTCATGATAGCCTAGAATATTTTCCAGTAAATTATTTTGAAACTTTCGGTGTGTTTCATATTAGGATTTATTTCTGTGGTTTAATTTAATATTTTTGTTTACTATTTATCCTTTGTGTCTTTCCCCTGTTTTCCACTGGATAAATCAAATTTTGTCACTCTGAAGATGACACTTTTTATCTTAATTCTCTGAATGAATATCCCTAGCTAATTTATACCCCAATATCTCTGCAGTTTCCTTCCTTCAACATCAAAAGCTTATCAATAGCTATATCTTCCCTCTGAATGTGACAAGAATTCCAGCACTCTCTTACTTCCTCTTCTCTGTGCCCGCTTTTGCCCTATGTAGGCTTTCAGATTTTTGATGTGGTCTTTGATACCCTTAACTATCATTCTATTAGACTTTTACATCTTTCCTTAATTTTGGGAAATTCTCTGTCATTATTTCTTCCTATTTTCTTCTTTATATTCTCTCTCTCTCTGTCTCTCTCCTCTCTTTCTCTCTTTTTCCTATTGGGACTCCTATTGGCCAGATTTTGAAAATTTTGCTTCAATGCCCCTTTCTTTGATTTTTCATATCTTCTAACACCTTATGTTTTATGGTTGTATCTACTCTGCCCTTCAACTAATCCAATCAGTTATTTATTTAAAAAATTTTTTTAAAATATTTATTTTTGAGAGAGACAGAGAGATAGAGAGCAAGTGGGGGGCAGGTGCAGAGAGAGGGAGACACAGAATCTGAAGTAGGCTCCAGTCTCTGAGCTGTCAGCACAGAGCCTGATGCAGGGCTTGAACCCACGAACAGTGAGATCATGACCTGAGCCAAGGTCGATGCTCAACTGACTGAGTCACTAAGGTGGCCCCAATTAGTTTTTAAATTCAACTATTATATTTCATATACCTAGTAATTCTGATTTTCCTTTAAAATATTTACTCCCACTTTATGAATACATTATCCACCCTTTCTCTCTGTTCCCTCTGAAGACGTTTATTATACTTATTTCAAATTCTTGTTCCATCGGTTTCATTTACTTGGCTCTTTTTGGTGTAGGTCATTCCAATTGCTGTTCATTTTACTGATGCTTTTCAGATGTCTTATTTTTCTCTCCTGTGAGTTCTCCCTTATCCTCCTTTGCTAGTTCTGTCAATATGGAAGATGGGGGGCAAAATTCTACATCCTGGCCTCTGCTCTTCTGAGAAGTATTTTGGTTTTGGTTTTGATTGTGGGGGGGGGAGTCCTTTTTTTTTTTTTTTTTTTTTTAGAGAAGGGCACAACAGGGAGCAAGAACTTCTAGAGATGACTTTTCTGGGTTAACACATTCTTGTCTTTTGTTTCCACAAATTTAATCTCACACCCTACATAATGGAGGAAAGAGGGGAGACAAGGAAATGCTTATGGGACCAGCCGGCTCACCTGTACTCGACGACATTGGCTGGGCTGATTTAGCTCCAGTGCCCCAAGATGGCTGTGGGCTTCTAGAGCTGGCTTTCTGACCCATAGTAGCCCAAGCGCAGAAGAGATCCATTTAGGGGAGCAAAAAGGAACTAGAAACCTCTCCCCCATCAAGTCTACCCTCTGGGGTCCATGGCCCTCTCCTGCTCAAACTACCACTCCCCTCCCCTTACACTAGACTCTCTGTTAGGATTTCTTACCATTTTTGAGATTCTTGGGTGGATGGGAGACTGAAGTTCTGAAACCCATCAACTCTATATCCTGAATCATCCGTGTTCAGTCCAGGGAATGGAGACAATGGCCCATAATGTCCAGGGCTGTGAATAAATGTTCTGTTTTTCATTGATAGGAAATTAAGGCCTACAGCTCTGTCTCCATCAGAGAAAAAATTTTGCAGTAAAATGCTTCTAAATGGCCTCAACACATATAGAGTTAATAAATAAAACAAAATATGACTTTAAGATCTTTTATAGAACCTTCAGGAATTTTTTTCCCCTAGGTTTCTACTCAATATTAATGTTTACCTCAGGGAGAAAAAGGACCTTATGCAAAAATCTTTTATTCTCCCTTCCCCCATTTATATTAAATAACACAAAATTATTTTAATAATGTGATATGGAATCTAGAGACAAAACACTTTGGTCTACAAAAGGGAACCAATTTGTTTCATAAATCACATTCTACTGCTCCTTCCAGCAATTTCCCTTTTCTCTGGGAGGGGGATGTTATTGTGTTCTTTCTGTGGCTCTTTGTGTAATTTTAATTTATCATTAAGTAACACTTTGCTTTTTAACATAAAGAATTCAGTGTGCTTGATGGAGCAGCGCTCCATGGAAAGTTAGTTCACAGCAACAACTGTTTGGAGCAGAGGAGTTTATTAATTTATCAGAACCTTATGTTCAATTTCAGATTTCTCAGCATAGGCACCAACAATCAGCTGCACCTGTTGCCAATTAAAGTATTAATGGCACATCAATCAAAGAAAAATCACTGAGAATGGAGATTACACAAGCTCTTTACTCATGTCATTTTTTGGAAGTCATCCTTTATTTCAAAAATAAGTGAGATCTACAAGCCATACTGTTCAATCTGCATTCTCCAGTTTTCCTCAGTGATGGTTTAGTGGCTGAATGGCTTGGACGGCGCATTTTCCACTGGAGGAAACCGCTGTCGCTGTCTCGTATTTAAAAAGTAATAATGTTGCTATACATGTGGAGAGTGGCAGGACCCTGTGAACATTTGTAGGAAGCTCGATGTAAGTTAATTATTAGGTTTACAAAAAGGACATAGTAGCACTGTCAAGATGGATGCAATCTTCATCACCTTATCAGCTTTCTACGTTTACTTATAAGAAGGAATGCATGGTGCTAACAGGGGAGAGTCCAGTGGAGAAGACTCTGTTTTATAATGCCTTATTTTAAGTCAGTAGTTTCTGGGGGATGCAAGGGTAAGAGGATGGTGATGTGGGGGGAGATGAGGTTGAAAGAACATAGGCTCTGGAAGCACACAACTAATTCTGTGTTCTAATCTTGGTGGCTTCACTTCTGACTGTAATCTTGCTCCCATTAGTTAGCCATTCTGGATAATAGTTTTCATACCTATAAGGAAGGGATAAGATGACAGCTTTCTGGGGCCTCGGGAAGATTAGATGAGAGTGTATGGATGAGTCTAGCATGGTACCTGACACAGGTAGGCTCTTCCCCTTTCTTTTCCACTGCCAGGATTGGGGATCATGGTGTGGACAGCATCACCATCTCCCTAAACTACTGCAAGGCACAAAAGTCACTGTCCAGTAATTGGCCTGAGCCTGGGGACAGAACACCTTCCCTAAACTCTTCTTCCAATTCTACAAAATGGGCATAAACACTGACCTCACAGAATAGTCCAAAAGAGTTAGTGTGATGTGGATGCAAACACCTGATGGTGCTCTGTAACATGTGACTAGTTGTTGTTATTCATCAGATGGGACCAGAGTGGACAGGTCTACCAGATCCTAGGGTTTCTGGCAGATGTGACAGGCTTGGCAGGAAACACATCAAGTCAAGGAGCATGTAGAAGATTCTAAGGCAGGAGCTGTTTTCTCTCTAGCCTAATAAATAAAATAAGGTAAAATAAAATAAAATAAAATGTGATAGTGACATTTGCCCTTTGAGGCAGGGACAGAAGATGTTAGGACTAAAGCCACCTGATATCATTATGGGAACTTTTAGGTGCATCTGCCTTATATCCCCTTATATCCCAACTGGAATACAAGCTTCAAGGCAGGTGCTCTGTTTTCTTCTTTGTTGTGTTCTCCCTGTGTCCAGTGTGTAAATCCTCACACATAGTAGGTGTTCAATTAATATGTGTTGATCAATGAAAGAATTTCATTGTTCAGTAATCCAGGTGTTTTTAGTTACCTCAAAAGTTTCCAGGCTCAGAACGTACTTCAAAAAAAAATCCATTTAACACACTAATATCATCTCAAATCTTTTTGATGGCAAAAGGTTGGGAAAGAGAGTATACTAAACATAAAGGATCTTAGTTCTGAAATAGTTTGAAATTACTGCTTTAGGAAAAGGACAGATACCATATGTTTTCACTCTTAGGTCTAACAGGAGAAACCTAACAAGAGGACCATGGGGAGGGGAAGGAGGAAAAAGAGGGAGAGGGAGGGAGACAAAGCACGAGAGAATCTTGAATACTGAAAACAAACTGAGGGCAGAAAGGGAAGGGGGAAAGGGGAAGCGGGGTGATGGTCATGGTGGAGGTCACTTGTGGGGAAGAGCACTGGGTGTTATATGGAAACCAACCTGACAATAAACTATAAAGTTAAAAAAAAAAAAAAGAAAGTACTGCTTTAAAGCATGGCTACAATTTTACACCCTCTGTTGTAGTGTGTTTCAGTATACCTATGTTTTCCCCTACCCACATTTTCCCCTTTGCAGACCTACCTTTTGCCCATTCATTGTGGTGTAAATAATTGTGAATAAAAACACTCCAGGCTCCCTTTCCACCCCTCCGCTGCCAGGCGGTATGACCAATTGTAGTGCCTCACCCTCAGGTAATGGAGACTGGTCCATGGAGCAGACCCATGACCAGAACAAGGCCAAGCAGATTGTTTGGGATGCCATGCTTAAAAAGTCATTTTTTTTCCTGTAGGGTCTTTAGGCCAATTGCTTCTGGAAGTTATTCTCCGCTAACTAAATCCTTTCTGCAGTAGTGGCACAAGAGGCACCTTGAGCCAAGAGAAGATACGAAATGAGAGAAGCACGAGGAAAATGGAAGAGTCCTGTAGGCTTAGAATCCTTGGGTTCAGCTGCTGGGGCTTTTGCTCAAGACCTTCCTTCACTTCTGGAAGCCATGTAGCATCTTCACCAGCCATACAGGTGAATACAATTTTTTTTTTGTAGCTAATTTGAGTTAGTTACAACAAAGAAGTTATAACAACAAAGAAGAAAACATAGAACCTATCTTGAAGCTTGTATTCCAGCTGGGATACAAGGGGATATAGGTTGAGTTGAGTTGGGGGTCTTGTTGCTTGCAGCTAAAGGAGCCTAACAAATTCAGGCCGTGCTTCTAAAACATTCGCTTCCGAGCCTCTACCAAGCCTCATTCCAACGTCCAGAACAGTTGCATCTTTAATTATGGGAATCCCTGTGTTACTTAAACACACCCATTGATATTCCATTTTTAGCCCACTAAATCTATCCATCAGGATTTCCCACCCTTGGCATTTTTGACATCTTGGACCAAATAAATTCCATTTTTAGCCCACTAAATCTATCCATCAGGATTTCCCACCCTTGGCATTTTTGACATCTTGGACCAAATAACTCTTTATGCAGCACAGAATATTTAACACTGTCCCTGGCCCCTACTCACTGAGTGCTGGTAGCATCACTTCCTCAGTCATAACAAAGGTGTCCAAAATGTCCCCAGACTTTGCCCACTGTCACCAGCGTTGGCAGTGGGTGGGAGGGGAGGGCAAAAAATTGCTCCTGTGAAGAACCACTTCTATATACAGAACGTAAACTGTATGAAAGCAAAATTTCTTTTTCTCTTCTTTTTTTCAGATACGTCTCCCCAGAATCTAAAATAATGCTTGCCTTATCGTAAGTGCTCATGATTTATTTATTCAATGAGAAAACAAATGGGCTCTGAGTAAATGGAGGGCGCTATTGCAGACGCTACTGAATCAAAAACCAGGAAAAGGATTGCACCTGGGTGGCTCAGTTGGTTAAGTATCTGATTTCGGCCCAGGTTATATCTTACGGTTCAGGGTTTATGCCCTGTGTCAGGCTCTGTGCTGACAGCTCAGAGCCTGGAGCCTACTTTGGATTCTCTGTCCCTCCCCTGCTCATGTTCTGTCTGTCTGTCTGTCTCTCTCAAAAGTAAATAAACATTAAAAATATTTTTAAAAAAACAAGGAAAAGAAGGAGCATCTGTGTCACTCAGCTGGTTAAGCGAACCACTCTTGATTTTGGCTCAGGTCACCATCTCATAGTTGAGATCAAGCCCCTCTTCCAGCTCTGAGCTGGGTGTGGAGCCTGTTTGAGATTCTCTGTCTCCTTCTGCCTCTGCCTCTGCCCCGTTTGCATGTGTACTCTTTCTCTATCTCTAAAAAAGAAAAAAAAAGAAGACCAAGGAAGGCATATGTGTCATCACCTAATTTTATGGCCCATGGTTCAAAACAAAACAAAACAAAACAAAACCAACGAACTGCATGCCTAATTTGGCAAACTAAGAAACTCATGTACAGTACAGTTTCTGTTAACAAGGCAAGTAGAGAGTTGGGTCAGGGAGGAGGGAAAATCTTTTCGGGAATCGTCTTTAAAGCACTGTGGGTTTCTACATTCTCTCTCTCACTGCCCCCCCCCCGCCCCCCTTTAAACAGAACAACAGAGTTCCCAACACTGAAGACTGATTTGGGACCTGGGTAGTTAAAACAGAACCTGGGAAAATGTCTCAGGAGGAAAAGAATGTCTATGGTAATTTTTTGCTTTTATTCACTAAAAATGACACATGCTTTTTGAAGTGTAGCCTGATTTCCACACCTTAACCAGGTAGTTTTCCCATCAGGATTAAAATGATCAGCACTTAGAAGAGCCACCCCTAGATTTTATCTTCTTCCTTTTACTGTAACTCAATAAAAAAATATGTGAGTTAGGGAATTTAGTTTTACGATAAGTTTTCCCATATTGAGGGGCACCTGATCTGTGAAAATATACATACATATCCTCAGCAATTCTGATGTAGCATTCATGAAATGATTGAGATGTATACAATCTAGTCACATGATGTTAGACACAAATCACATCTACTACATCCAAACAGGGCAGCCATTACCCAGACTGTAAATTGCCAGGACAATCTCTTTTCATAAGAAGAGAAATAACCCAGAGATATTTCCAAACCATAGGGCCAGGCTCTCCCTCTTTCCCCACTTGTGTTGCGCCCACGCACCCTAAGATAATCATTGATGGAGATCTCTGTCGATCCTTGAATTCTTAAGAATGATGACTTTCTTTTCAGTTTTATGACCAGTGCCAAACAATTAGTTTACTTTTCAGCAATGCTTCACACCAAGCAGTTTTGTTTATTTGTTCCTTGCAGGGAGTGCAGAGCTATAAAGCCTCAAGGAGAGGAGACCCTGGGTGGTCAGCCAGGCACACCACCAGCTAAATGATTCAGCTTCTACTTCAGCCACAAGAAAAGGCCAGCGAATTTCATGCCTGGACAATATTTAAATCACTTTGCTGTTGGGAGGCAGGATAATATGGTCAAAGATACTCTGGAGCGGACCAGTCAGGGTTTGCAAATTTACTAACAGGGGGCCCTTGGGCAAGTGACAGATCTGCTCTGAGTCTGTTTACATAACAATACTCCAAAGGGGTGCCATTATGATGAATTTCATTCAGGGTCACTCACAAATAATGAAAACACTGAATGTTTAGGCCATGAATGCAAAGATACATAATGCAATTTTGAGGTTCAAAGGCAATAATAAAATACAATTATGTAGTCCAGGTTTCAAATGTTTTGGTACTTCTGGACTGATTTGGGGAAAAGAATTTTCTGATACGCTACAGGTAGGAGGAGTAAACACCGAGGTTTCCTGGTGCAAATCTTACTGGGAGGTGAGTAGACTCAGAATTCAAATCTGCAAGGAAGCCATGAGGTGGTTAATGAGTATCTTCCACTTGTACCTGATTCTACGCAGACTAGCCCGGAACCCACCTGTCTGTTCTTTCTTACTTTGCCTTTTGAGTATAACAAAATGCCTCCATCTAAATGAAGTCAGCTAGTCTCCTACTGAAAGCGGTAAAGCAGTGGCCAGTAAATCACCAATTAATTAATAAATAACCAATGATTGATTAATCAGCAATCAATTAATGATGAAATAAATAATAAATTAATGTCTAAACTACTTAAGCAAAACTTATTTTGCTAATAATATGTGTGCCAAATAAATAGGCAAGCCATTGAAAATTCTGAAATCAAGAGATCATCCTTACGAGGATGATCTGATGTGTCGACTTCTATTGCAAAGTCCTATTTTAAAAAGCAATAAATCTTGAAACACAGACAATATCACAGTCATCTGAAGAGCATTTGAACTACCTTTCGAAGGTACTAGAAAGCTCTGATGAATGACCAATCTGCTTATAATGCCACAATGAGTGCAAACAAATAAGCTTGGGCTCAGGACTTAAGAGGATTTTAATCTCCAATATATACCACTGATGCAGATAAAGATCCTATTACACTAGGAGGAAATATTAAGAGACTGAATAACATGGAGGCTTCCAACTGTTGTTTTCACTTTTGGATGGCTGAATTTGAATAATTGTAACCCAGGTAGGTTAGCATTCTTCATGGAACAATGATGAAGGATTGAGCATGCTAATTTTCAAATATTTATCTACTTTTATCTAACTCTATTCCTACATACTCTAGGCTGCCATCAAGTCTTGCCTGAGTTACTATAACATCCTTCTAACTGGTCCCCAGTCCTGCCCCTTGTGGCAGATCATTTTCTCAAGAGGAATCAGGGAATTTTCAAGAGTGGGCACGTGACTGGTTCATTTCCCTGCTTAAAACCCTTCAGTGGCTCCCCAGTGCTCTTGGATTAAAGTCAAACACTTCGGGCTTACAAAGTACCCGGTGTGATCTCGCTTTTGCTTACCTTCCTAGCCATTTCGCCCCTTGCAAAATGTGCCATGGCTTCTAACACAGCTGGTTAAGACCTCCTTAACCACAGTCGTCAGCTAGGGCGTTGCTTCCTTTTGGTCCTTGAGGTCAGGTAGCTGATCTTTTTATATGCTACCATAGCTCTCAATAGTCACTCTCTTATAGTACTGAATAGGAATATATTTACTTTTTGAATCTCCACTAATTTGTAAGTTTCTAGTGGGCAGGGCCATAGATTTCCTGTTTCCCACCAGATCCCTAACATTTGGTGAAAAAGTAGAAACATAGGAAGCATTTTGTTGAGTTAGGGGATTCTGGTTTTCAGTGGTTTAGTTGCTCTTTGCACTGGTGTCTACACCAGTGACTCCCAGTGCAGCTCGGATAAGACTTGCCCTGAGGATGGAAGATTTTGTGTCTGTCCTTGGCTACTACAGTAGCCTGTAGCCACGTGTGACCACTGAACGCTGAAATGTGGCTGGTATCGCAAAGGAACTAAATCTTTACTTATTTCTAATTATAATTAACTTAAATTTAGATAGCTTATGTGGATAGCCAGACTGTACAGTGCAATTCCAGAAGAACTTTATTGAATTCTTATGCAAACTTTTTCAGGAAATGGGTCAAGAACTGTCTTTTCCAATAGTAGCCACTAACCACATGGGGCTATTTAAGATTCATTTTTTTTTTTTAATGTTTATTTGTTTTTGAGAGACAGAGAGAGAGAGACAGAGTATGAGAGAGGGTGGGGCAGAGAGAGAGGGAGACATAGAATCTGAAGCAGGTTTCAGGCTCTGTGCTGTCAGCACAGAGCCCAATGTGGGGCTCAAACTCACAAACCATGAGATCATGACTTGAGCTGAAGTGGGACACTTAACCCACTGAGCCACCCAGGTGCCCCAGGGCTATTTAAATTGAAATTTGAATTAACTGATGAACTAAAAGTTAAATATTTGGTTCCTCAATCATGCTTGCCACATTTCAAGTACTCAAAAGCCAGATACAGCTAGTGGCTATCACACTGGGGTCCCAGAAGGTTCTAATGGATAGCACATGTTTGGAGAAGGGCTCCCCTGACTGAAACAAAGATGCACATTCTCCTCAGTGGGGTGGTTTGTTAACCACCACCCTCCCATTTGGTCCTGACTATTAAGAAGACTCAGCAAGTGGGGCGCCTGGGTGGCTCAGTTGGTTAAGCGTCCGACTTCAGCTCAGGTCATGATCTCCCCATCCATGAGTTTGAGCCCTGCGTCGGGCTCTGTGCTGACAGCTCGGAGCCTGGAGGCTACTTCAGATTCTGTGTCTCCCTCCCTCTCTGCCCCTTCCCTGCTTGTGATCTCTTTCTCTCTCTCTCAAAAATAAAAAAAAAACATTAAAAAAAAAAGAATCAGCTAGAGAACTGGGGTCATAGTACCACTAGACGGCCGATAAGATCCAACACTTGCTCACCTTATGTAGGTCAATAGGATATTGACCTCTAGCTCCCAGGGTCACCATAAATTAGAAACACCGATGAGAACAAAGCAGCTGACACCCACTAGGAAAGACCAAGTTAACTGAGACAAGCATTCTCTGGTGAGAGTGTGTCAGGGCCAGTGTCAATGCTCCCAACTCAGGCTCTTTCTATTTCCAGATATGTCAGCTGGGAAGGTTGCAATGATCTCTTGGCCCTAGCTGCTACTTGATTCCCAGAAGGTAACCTCTTCCCAGGGCATCTCTCTTTTCTCTTTATTTGCATCGCTCTGAGATTGGCCATTTCTCCTCCCCCATGGTGCACTTATTGGCAGCTACTCCAGTCTTTGTTGCCTCCAGAATGGATAACCGCAAAGCGTCCCTGGAAGGCCACCCAGAAGCTTCAGCTGGCTCAGTGTGGCGCTATCCATCTGCCTAAGGCGCTGGGCATGCCGAGCCAGAGACACCTGCACTCCACAGTTTGCCCTGGCTCCTTCGCAGGGACAGTCAAGGTGCAGTCCGGAACGCCCACGTTTGAAATGGCTAGGTTGGAGGTTGTCTCCTCCCCCTCAACACCATCACAGCAGGGGGATGCCGCTCTGGGAAGGGGGCTAGAGTCAGAGCATTTCCTGAGGATTTTGCTTCTCCTTCTGGTTTGACAAAGCCGACTTTTCTGTGTTCAGGGACGCAGCGGAAAGGCCATCTGTTTCGTTAGGATTCGGCCATGAAGGGTGGTCTTGGGGAATAGATATTTCATAGCATTTTGCTGCTCTCCTCATATACATTTAGAACTTGAACAACACACTAATGAAAGCCAAGGATTATCTACACGCCTTCAGTTGTTCCTAGGAAGCCTTTTGTTTTATTTTTTTTAAGTCGATTTTCTCATCAACTTTGTGACTCTTCCCCCAGAATTAGTCGATGGTTCCTTCACTCAGCACGTCCCAACCTCGTATGCCTAATTTCTCAATCTTTGGCCACAAGAAGGCCTTCGCTTGGGTCGTTTTACTTCGCCAGTTTACTTCCTTTTGCGCCCACACCAGCCCAGTGCTTTAAAACCACAGCTATTAAAAAGTTCTTTTCAGAAACACTTAAATATTATCCCCTCCCTAAAAATGTCTTGTCAGATTTCTTCCTCTTGTTTGCTTCAGAAAGTGGCGCTTTGATTGTCCATTAGAGAGTTGTTTACATTTCTCCAAAAGCTCCATTTAGTTTCCTTGACAAGGTGGAATAAGTGACTGGCTGTGATGGATAGAGGCACCTGTCCTAATGGCTGCTCACACTGTGCCCACCAGTGCAGGTTACATTGATAAATTGACAACAGTTGGGACATGCTCTGCTAGCAGCAAGAATGAGGCTACGAGGACAAACACAGGCGGTTAGACAGTCTGCTTTCATATTCCTGGGAAAGGTGTGCAGCCTCCTAATCTAACACCCCAACAGCTGCGGTGAGGAATTAGTGCACGCGCAGAATTTCTTTGTTACCTTGACACTACCTCTGCTGGTTTGTCTCGAATTCTATTTACTGTAATCCACCCCTCTGTCTTCCAGTGTACCCACCTGCCATCCTCGAATGGGGTGCCCTGATGAAAACTGCATTAGAAGATTGAAATTGTACCTCATTATACGTTGATTTGGGTTTTTGAATCCCTTGGCTAAAGATTTTCTTTTCCCTCTGGTAAGAAAAACAACGGGAAGGACAATGAAATGCTGCCTATTAGCTGTGGGGGTTGATTATCAGGAAAATGTGGGAAGTGGCCTTATCAAGGCTAAGGTGTTAATTATCCGGAATAAGGAGCTCAGGAGGTTCCAAATTTGAGTAATGAAGAGGTGACTGTCTATCACTACACCCCGCTCAGCCGGGGGTCTTAGAAGGTGTTCTGATCCCTCTCCAGCTTCCCCTTTCATTTTCTTTTTTTCCCCTCCGATGGTTTCGTGTTACCTTTAATAAGCCAAGAACGGCAGCGAGGCCGCAGTGGCATCTCCCCTGTTGACAGGGGCCAACGCAGGCACGCGGCTGCAGGGGCAGACCCCCTATCCCTCGGCCACCCTCCCCTGGCAGAGAAGTTGGGAGCTTCGGGCAAAGTCAAAGTGGTGGGTGGGTCTGCGGCCACCGCCGGGCCAGGAGCGGCTGCAGCCGAGGCAGCAGCAATCTCGACAGGGCCCCTCGCTTCATCCATTACATGCTTATCTTAACTGAAGACTAATCTAAAGGAACAAATGACCACCGAGAAAATGCTCCAACTTAATACAAAGTCATAAAAAAGAGAGAGAGGAGAGAGAGAGAGAGAGAGAGAGAGAGAGAGAGAGAGAGAGAATGCAGGAGCAAAAGAAGCATGGACATAATAATGCTTTCCTGAGCTTCGCTTTTAAATGGCCTAGTTACCGATTTTATGATAAGACACAGTTTGCCTTTATGATTTGCATGGGTAATGAAGCAATTAGCAGCCATCATATATAAAACATGCTAGTTCTTCATTAGATACCAAACAAAACGGCATCACACAAGATGCATAGTGTGGCAAGGCTCAAGTGACTTGCTCGTTCTGTTTACTTTGTATGGAGTTTTGTTGGAAGCCTGGTTGCCTCACGCATCACATTAGAAGGCTAGACTGTGGTTAGTTTGATGTGAAATTCTGACTGGCTGGCAGTCGCCTCCACTCCCCACCCCCTAACTGCTACTAAATTTCATTTCAAGTTATAATTATTGACATTGGAAACAGCTACTCGGATCACAACAACAAAGCAACAATTATACAGGATCTGGTGTTTCTCATGCAAATTACAGCAATAAAATACAGGAAAATCCGGCCCACTTACAGACCAGTCTTTGTCTTTGGAGAACACAGTCTGAACTATTTGGTTAACTAAATTAAAATGTAAATCTTGGCTGGCTTTTCTTCTTAGATAGCGATATGAAACAGTTTCTAAAAGACAGAAAAAGCTTAAGGGACCACATTTCAAACAACTTGTCATGAATATATTTTTTTAATGAATTAGGGCTGAAAAGCTTAACTGTCTATAACAATCAAGGATTCTAAAATGCTGTTCAAAGAGGAAAAGCATAAGGGGAGACAGAGTCCTGTGTATGTTTGTTTATAAAGGACCTGGGGAGCTTGGAAAGATGCACAGTAAGAGTGTCCCTTGCGCTTTCACCAGTAAAGCCATATCTCTCTTATTCCCAGTTGGTGTAACATGTATAATGAAAGATACAACCTAGAGAAGGAGATTAGTGAGTATTAATACTGAGTTCTTTTACTTTATTAGAGTTGCTTTCTTTCCTGGCTTTGTCTCTTCTTCCATGCAAAACCCAAGCCTGAGAAAGTGTCAGCCTTGGAGGGTGAAATTAAAAAGTCAACCACAGTGGCATTGGCATTAAGGAGCTGTGAAGGCAGCCACTCCAGCCACATGGAGTTCTGCAGAGAACCGGAAACACTGATTTGAATCTGTAGGGAAATGGTATGGCTTCCGATCCATTATCATTACTGCTTTTAAAAAACAAAACTAAACTAAACAAAGCACCCCTCAACCAGCATAAAAGAGGACTGGATCCACAAGGCGGCAATCAGAGCTACAGAAGACAACTTCAAAGAAAAGGAGAAGAAAAGCCTGTGCCCCTGGCCAGGATTCAGCTAACGCTGCATCTGCTTTGAAAGCCATACCTCTGAGTTTGACCACAAGTAAAGTGACCCATGTGAAGCCACGACAATGGAGGATACTGACATTTAATTTATGTATTTAATTTTTTTATACAGGGAAAAGAAATTGTGTGATCACATCTCATTTATAACAAATCTGATCGTTAAAAGGCAATAATTTTACAAATGCACTTTTGCATCACGAATACTGTTATCATAAGCATGGAGCAAACGCCGTGTGGGCAGTCACTCTGACTTATAGCAGCTCAGTACAGCTGCTGCAAGATAACCAAGAATAATGGTTTTTGATAATCAGGCCACACTATTAATATAACATGAACCACAAGTGCTTTTGTACTGCAGCCCTGGTTAAACTAGCAAATCTCATTGGAATATAAAGAAGGGGTGGGAAGTCATGTTCTGTTTTCTGCTGCTTCTGCACTGAAAAATATGCCTTGTGGTGCTGTCTTAGGTGTTTCATGTCTTAGGGAACACGTAGCAGCGCCTGAAGAATGTTTCCCTTTAGAACCTCTGGTCCTTTCTGCTCACTTCCAGCTCAACAACTACCTGCTAGGTCAGAATTTAGGTCCATGAATTGTAACAGATGGATTTCAAATGGCAGCTCTGTTGGCTGGGGTAGAGCTGGTGAAGCATGCTGAGGCCCATAGCAAGCTGGGTTTATGCTGGTCTCTCACTGGTCTGTGACTGTTGAAATATTGCCGGGCGTAAAGGGGCTCGTTTTGGCCAATGTGAGCAAAGGGGAATGCTGTCCCTTCATCGTAAATGTTAATGTGAAGGAAAATATGAGGGAAGCACTTCTGGTGGTAAGAGTCAGGCAACATAATCATAACAAGTAAAACCAGGCTTAAGCATGTCACTCCAATGTTTATTCATATGGTGACATTTACTGTAACTTTCCTCTAAAAGGCAATGGTTTCCTTAGATTTTAACAACCCAGAAACCATTATGAAGTTATCTTTGGACCTATGATGTGTATCTCTGTCATGTATTTCTCCATTTCCTAGGACATGTGTGCGAGCATGAATTATGTTTTCAAAATCAATGCACGGACTATTTCTGTAAATTTGAGAAGGCATGTATTCGGCAAAGAAATGCCTATTTCCTGAATTTCACAATGAGGAGAGAAGGTTGGAATAAAAGAAGCTGAGGCTCAGTGAGACTGAGTGCCATGTTCAATCACTTAAGAACCCCCTCCAGTGCCATGTTGTCCACAGAACTTTCCATAATAAATGCAAATGAGGAGTGGACCTCTCTGGACCTCTCCAGCTCTCATGGCAGAGATGAAAGTGAATGTCTAGAGTGTTTTGATTATGACGCTTGCTCTGGTGGCGATTGCCGTACACTGCCTTGGATTGTCATTCATTCATTCATTCATTCATTCACCAAATATTTATTGAGCACTTACTGTGTGTCAGCCAACAGACCAGGAATGGAGAAGCAGAATGAAATAAATCTGCTTCATGGAGATCAGAATCTGGTGAGAAAAAATAGACGTGTACGTGATTGATTATAAAACTTGGTAGAACGTGATAAGGAGAAAGTCCATTTAGGCTGAGGTTGGGAAGATTACACTGAGCAAGAGAGAATTAATGAAGATTTTGATGCATTTAATCTGAGCCTTGAAAATTTTGTAGGCTTTGCATACATGTTTTATCTTCCCTGCTATGTTGTAAATTAGTTGAGATTAGTCACTATGTCTAATTTATATCTTCACATATTACTTGTTGAGCAGGATGTTTGGTCTCTCGATACATTACATTAATCAATACCATCTATAGAGCACTTACTATGTTTTAGGCATTGTTATAAGCATATGTTATCTTATTTAATCCTTGTAGCACCTCCTGAAGTAGGAGGCAAATTGTCCCCATTTTACAGAGGAAACTGAGGCACTGAAAGGTTAACTATGTTGCTAAAGGTCACAGCTATTAAGTGGAGAAGGTGGATTAGAGCCAGGGCAGTCTGGTCTGACTGCAGAGACTGCATTCCTTGCCCATACACTCTGCCTGTGGCCAATAAACATTGTTTGAATGTTAAATAAGCTAGCAGGAGTTTCTCAGCAGTTATAATGTGATTTCATTTACCACTGCAGAATTTCTTAAGAACACTTAGCTCAGGAAACAAAACAAAAAAATCATCAGGGTGCATAAAAATCAGTTTATGATTAAATTATTAATCTCTGCAAGAGAGTCAAGCGCTTGCCCACAATATATTTGTTCTCCAGAAAGCCTTCAGGTTGTGAATTATCTAAGAGGGTCTTGACTTATACTGATACTTTTGGAAAATAGTTTATACTGTTTGATGAATACACAACATCATTGCTCTTGGCATCAAGTCCATTCTCATCACACAGCGTAATAATACACATCCACACCGTAAACTTGGATTCTAATGTTCCTGAGTCTTCAGCATCCTTGGTGTCCTACATGAAGTGCAGAACAACCCTTTCCTGTCAGAGGGAATCACTGACATCTGGTTCCAAATTTGATCAATAGCTTGGTCTTGTCTGCACAAATAGGACCTCTTAGTGGCAGAGATTGTAGGGGGGTGGTGGGCCAACTGGATGGAGAATAAGCAATGGTACCATATATGCAAGCCACTGAGCCACATACAGACACCTGTTCAATTGGAAAAGTGGGAAAATTAAATGTGTCTGGGTGGGGCAAATACTTGCATTTTACCAGATTCTGTCTCTGTTCCAGTCCTTTCTCTACAATACAGGTAACCTTGTTTCCACAATAAATAAATAAATAAATAAATAAAATAAGTTGTAAAAAAGTGCATATGAAACTAACAGATACACTTATTCTTCCAAAAATTGCAAAGAGCAAAGAAAGCTGTAGTATCCAGTTTGTTGAGGTTGCTGATAAATGGCTATTTTTGTACATCACTACATGAAATACAAAAAAAAATGCCTTCTTGGTAATTTGTAAACTTTATCTAAAGGTAGAAAATGCTACACAAAAGGTACACCTAATTTCATGGCTAGTAATTCATCATAAGGAAATAATTAGCTATGAACATACAGATTTGTAGACACTGAGGCACATCTAAAAAATTATTTAAAATACTAAAAAAGTAGAATTGGCCTAAATGTTCATCAATAGGGAAATGAATAAATACATTTTAACACATGTATAAAATAAAATACAAAAAAAAGCAGAGTATAAAACTGTACATACAATATTGTCTTGATTTATGATAAAGAAAATGAATTACAGAGTAGAGATATTAATCTGTGTTGTGAAATTATTGATAGTTTTGATGTTTCTTCCTTATACATTTTATCTATTTTTCCAAATTTTATACCATGAACATGTTTATATATGTTTATACCATGAACATGTTTCCATATTGTGAGTAAAAAGGAAATAAAAAGTGCAATTTAGAAAGTTGTGGACATACTGAAGATCTATCCAGAAGGACCTTGGCTTGTCCCTTCTATTCCCAATGTCCCCTCTCAATTGCTGAAATCAGCGATGCTTTTCCCTTCACTTTTCCACAGTAAAGTCTAGGAAAGGTGAAACTTTCTGGTAGGATATTAGAGAGAGCAGCCATTAGAAGAACTTGGAAAAGGAATGAGTGTTTGGAATATACCTCCAAGGGACAAATATAAGCAAGTTGATTTAGAGAACTTGCTGGAAAGCTCAAGCTTTTCTTCTGGCCAGAGTTATTTCTAATTACTGCATGGGTAAGTCAGTTTTTGGACTGTGGATATAGGCATACAATACAGACTGCTTTTTACTTTGTAGGTGATAGTGCCTAACTTTAACAGGTCAACACATTCCAAATAGATTTTGGTATGAAGTTTTTAAGAGAAGAAGCAACAAAAGAGGGCAGTATTGAAAGCAAACATGAACATTCCGTGCTTTGGACTTCCCTAGATAAAGTATTCATTTCTACATGGCTACAATGGAATAATGCTGGCAAATACTAATTACTATACCTTTGGTTTGTGATGGCAAAAATGCTGGCACATTCCGTGAATTCTTCTCTTTAGTTGAAACATATGAATCAAATACTTTTGATTTTCCCAGATATTGCCAAGATGCCAAGTGTCATTCACTCTCAATTATATTCCTGTTCAGATGATTCTGTAAAATTTAATTCCCTTGTTTTCACACTAGACATTCATTCATGTATTCTATATCTACTGAATTCCTATTATGTAACAAGAAAGAAGACCTTTAATTCGCTCCTTAAATTTTATTTCCAACCTCTTTAGGGATTGTTTGAACCTAATACTAACTATTTTTCTCTTATTCCTCCATCCGGTATCGAAAATGGTATGTGGCATGTTTATTTCTTAAATTAAAGTGAATTAAAATAAATTTTTAAAAATTTCATTATATCCCTTGAGGTAATTGGAAACATAAAATAACATACCATAGAAGAAAACTTGCCTTTATAGCTGTGTGTGTGTGAATATGTGTTTAGTATTGGAAATAAGCCTCACAAATAATCAGTTAGATAATACATAATCAGGAAGGCAACAAAATTTTTTAATTGCCATTAAAAAATGTTAAATGTAACTGACATTATAATTTTCATATAATAAGTTGGAGAAAAATGGAAATATTTTAGTTTGTTCAACTTTTAGATTTCAATAGTAATAACACAATTCCTGTTAACTGTACTTATGGCTCTAATTTGCATTAAAATAATGAAATAAAATTAAATCTATTATTTAATTTAATATACTAAAATTTATAATTTAATTAAATAAAAATAAATAATTTAAAATAATAAGGGACAGTATGATATAATGGCACAGTCTATTAATGTAGCCCTGGCAAAGAAAAATGCCTTAGTATCACAAAAAGCTAAAATTGGAATCAAATTTCTATAATCTCAACCCCTCATTTTAAGGATAAGGAAATATGGTTGTAGACAAGTTGAGAAACTTGTCCAATATTCTCTGGCCAGTCAGTGGTGAGTCCAGCACAAAATTCAAGTTGTCAGACTTCTTTCTTGGTCACCTCGCCTCAGCCTGCATGAGGCAAATTGCTCTGCTAAAACTCTGATCTGTTTTGTAAACGGTCCAAGCAACCTACCTTTAAGAAAGCTCAGTGTCCAAAAAAAAAAAAAAAAAAAAAAAAAGAAGGAAAAAAAGAAAAGAGAAAGAGAAAGAAAGAAGAAAAAGAAGAGGAAGAAATCACTGACTAGTATAGGTACATGAGAATTAATATTTACTGTAAAAAATATTAACACTAATGTCTTGTGTAGTATAAAATATATATGTAGAATTAAAATGCATAGAAAATAATGTAAGTGGTAGAAAGGACAAAGGGAGCGAAAGTACAATATCGGCAAAAAAGGTAAAAACATGGACCATAATAAAACAAGGATGCATACTTTAATCTTTTGAGTAATCATTAAAAATAATGATAAAATGTTAACAAACTAATAGAAAATGGGATGGTAAAAATAATTTAAAGAAGGATAAAAGGGAGAGAAAACTGCATATAAAGCTGAAGGAACAAATAGAAAACAAGTACTACTGATGTCGACATCAGTAATTACATTTAATGTAAATGGAGATTAAAAAAAAAGAGAGGTGGTCATATTGCATGAAAAACAAAAGCCCACTGTATGTTGCTTAAAGAAGGCACATTTTAGATATAAACACACAGATAATTTGAAAGTAATAGGATGGACAGAGGAATAATGAAAATCCTAACAAAAAAAATAGCTGCTATATTTATAGTATCAATCAAAGGGGTATTTTTAGAGAAAAACAGTAACATTTCAAAATGATAAAAGGATCAAACTTCCAAGTATAGATAGTAGTCTCTGTGAACTCCTAATAACATAATTTCAAAATACACAAGTCAAAACTGACAGAAACAAAGCCATACCTAAAATGTATCTATAACTGTGGTAAGAGAGTATATAACACACCTCATCAGTTGCTCAGGCAGACAATAAAATATATGAATAAAGACATAAAATATCTGAATCTAATGATACATATTATATTCAAGTGCATGTGGAATATTTACCAAAATCGACCACATCCTGGATCATCAAGCAAGTTTCAAATTTTGGAAGACTGAGATCAGACAGAGTCTGTTCTCTGACCTGAGCAGAATTAAGCTAGAAATCAATAAAAAGTGGTATTTTTAAACTATCCAAGTTTTGGAGATCAAGAAACATTTAAAAATCATCTATGTAAAAATAAGAAATTACTAGGGAAATTAGAAAATATTTTGAACTAAATGATAATGAAAATATTACATTAAAACTTTTAGAAATTTGTGAAGGCTGTGATCAGAGGGAAATTGATAGCTTGAAATGAATATGCTAGTAAAGAAGAAAAGTTGAAAATCAATAATGTGACAATTGATCTAGAGAAATGTGAGGTAAAATTCCAAAACAGATGAACACCAAAAAAAGTACAAGAAAGAAACTATTAAAGACAAAAGCAGAAGAAAATGAAACAAAAAGCAAAGTTACAAGGGGAAGAAATCAACAAAGCCAGAGTTTACTATTTGAAGACTATTAATTGATAGGCTAATCAAAAAGAGAAGATACAAATTATCAGTCTTAGAACTGAAAAATGGGATATTATTACAATCCTAGAGATATTGAAAGGATAATAAGAGCACAGTGGAAAACTTTAGGCCCCTAAACTTGAAAATTTAGATGAAATAGATACATTTAGCAATATTAAATAGAAAATGTGAATAGTTCTTATATCCATTAAATAAACTGAATCCTTAATGAAAACCTTCCCACAAAAAAATCTTTAAACCTAGATGACTTCACCAGTGAATTCTTCCAGACATTTAAGGAAAATTACACCAATCTTAGACAAATTCTCCCAGAGAACTGAACTGAAAACACTTTCCAATTCATTTTAAAAGGCAAAGAGGGGCGCCTGGGTGGCTCAGTCGGTAAGCATCTGACTTCGGTTCAGGTCATGATCTCACAGTTCGTGGGTTCGAGCCCTGCATCAGGCTCTGTGCTGACAGCTAGCTCAGAGCCTGGAGCCTGTCTTTGGATTTTGTGTCTTCCTCTCTCTCTGACCCTCTCCTGCTCATGCTCTCTCTCTCTCCCTCCCTCTCAAAAATAAATAAAACATTAAAAAAAAAAAGGCAAAGATAACCTTGGCATTAAAACCTGTAGGGGTGCCTGGGTGACTCAGTTGGATGAGCATAAGCCTCTTGATTTTGGCTCAGGTCTTGATTTTGGCTTGGGTCTTGATTTTGGTTTCAGTCATTATCCAGGGGTCCTGAGATTGAGCCCCAAGTTGGGCTCTGCACTGAGCGTGGAGCCTGCTTAAGATTCTCTCTCTCTCTTTCTGCCCCTCTCCTGTTTGTGCCTGCTCTTTCTCTCTCTCAAATAAATACATCAATCAATCAATCAATCAATCAATCATGTAAAGGACTTTAAAAGAAAGGATAAGTGCAAGCCAATTTCTCATATAAATATTGCTGCAAAAAATCCTTAAGTGATATATTAAAAAATAGAATCTGGTGATATATCAAAATAATAAATACATCATAACCAAGTCAAGTTTATCCCAAGAATTCATAGTTGGCTCAATATTTAAAAAGTAATCAGTAAATCACCCACATTAATAGAACAAAGAAAAATATGATCACTTCAATGGATATACAAAAATTGGATAAAATGTACTATCAATTCATGACTATAAAAAGTTTTGGGAAATTAAGAATAGAAGAGAATTTACTTAATCAAATACAGATTATTTTTAAAGAATCATAGACTGTATGACTTTAAGGACTGCCAGGATATTGGCTTCCCTTAAAAAATGCTGAATCACCCAGAACAACCTCTGGGAAATTATGGATCATCAGGGATTACCAGCTAAGAGTTTTTAAACAGGTTAACTAGCATTCAAATCAGTTATTAATCCCCCAGAATTAGCTTGTACTGTCATCATTCCCAGATTAGAGTTGGTGATTCCCCACATTATGCCTAGGAAACTTTTCAAGTTCTTTTAAAGAACTTGCCTCTCTTTATTCTCATTCTGTAAACATATCTGACAGGACATATTCTATTTACTTTGAACATTTATGTATTCTTATAAGTATACTTAATGAATTATTATGACATTAAGACAAATTTTTTCATCATTGATTAAAAAATTAAAAATAAATGGGCCCTCCAGTAGAAAATATAATTCAAAGTATGAGGAAAAGAAAAGACACATGATGGCCTCATGGAGGGATGAGTTCAGAATAGATAAATCACTTAAAGGTTTAGAGTTTCTGTTTTGAAAGGCAGACAATATACTTGAAGAAATGTGTTGCTTAAAGAAATATTGAGAATGGGGAAAGAACTAGAACAACAGAACTGTTCTTCCAAACCTGAAAGCAAGATTCTACTAGCGTTCTTTTAGTTAAAATAGATGATGAAGAATTAAAATAAAGAAAACAATGCCACAATACCCACTTAAGCTGATCTTTTTCTTTAACTTCACTGCAGTGTAGGGGACTTTAACTTCCTTGAAACTAAACCCTGAGTTACACATCACCTGATGTGCAGCTATGTGTAAAGTGGGCCACTCTCTGGAAGTTTGGGCATATTTGTACCATGCAGTAAGTTACCAAATTTGACACGCCATGAGGAAGAACATTTGTGAATGCAGGAGGACTCATGTAAAAATCTACAGTCTGGAGTGGGTTGAAAGATACAGTCCAATGTGGGAGTCAAACTATGAAAACCAGATGTTAGTTTCTTTACTGCACACAGGTAGGCTGGTGACACCTAGAGATGGGTGCATCAGGAGAAAGGGGACACAAAAGGAAATGTAGGGTGGAACAGTTTAGAAAAAATTGTCAAACATCGTTGAAAATCTGCATGTATGTAGAAATTTCTTTTGGTGTTTACCCTGACTGAGTTAATACCAGTAGTTTTGGTGTTTGCCCTGTCTGAGTTAATACCAGTAGAGAGGACTGAACAAAATGGATTTAGGAGAATAATTGCTTACGCTTCCATTGTCTGCTTAAGACAAAGGTTATGAATGGCAGGAATCATTAGTAATTGGCTTCCCACAGGAGCTATGCTGCCATATACATGGCTTCCTCCAAGATTTACTCTAAAGGCTGTTTACACCACGGTATGGTCTGACTCTCTAGGAGTAGATGTGTCTGTCTTCTGTAGAACTATACTCCCAGAACCTAATACAGTGCCTAGCATATTATAGGTGTTCACTAATTATATTTGGAATAAGTGACACCTGAGATCAACAGATTGTGATAATAGTTGGATCTGTTTTCGTCTTGACACTTGTATCAATCAAACATAAAATTTCCAATAAAAGTATCTTTTTTCCCTGAAGACTTTTAATCTTTTCTTCATAGCTTGATGCTTGGGTGTTAATCTATGGATATCTATACCTATATATTTCTATGTATCATCTATCTATTCAGAGAATACATATATGTATTCATAGATACATAGACTTTGTGACTACTTGTTACAGGAGTTTCTAAGAGCCATTCTGTGCCATGCATTTTCTGTGTTCTGAAAACTAAATAAGGGCTAAATAAGGACACATTGCCTACTGTGTCCCCATTATATTAAAGGAAATTAAGAGAGTGCATCAGTCTCTGTATGTATGCGACATGACCAATGACCTTGCTTTTCCACAATGAGAAATGGACCAAATTTTGGAATCAAAGGTTCCAAATGAACCTTTTTAACACATTTGTTTCATGCTTGGGGGCCTTTGCATAGTCTCTTCCTCTGCCTGGAACTCTCTCCTGTCAATGTCTTTGCTTGAATAATTACTATCCATTTTTAGGTGTCAGCTTAGATATAATATCCTACATTTGGCATGGATCTATTTAACATTGAGCTCCTTCCTAGGTTCTTTAATAGCTTCTTGTTCTTAGGTATATTACACTTTATTACTGTATTTCATTAGGTTATATACTTAGAATCACTCTAATTAGACTGTAATCTCATTAAGGGTAGAGAATAGGGTCCATGTCTTGTTCAGGCTTATATGCCATCTTTGTACTGACGTATACTCTACTATATGGATATGTATCAGAATATATAATGTCTAATAATATATTAAGAGATCATAGAACAGGAGGTTAAGTTGAGCCTGGACTCTGTAACTAATCTGCTTGGGTTAGAATCTCAGTTTGCCACCTACTAGCAATGTGATCATTATTTTTTCTATGCCTCAGTTGCATCATGTATACATCAAAGATGACAATAACAGAGGACTGCTGTAAATGTTAAGTAATTTAATAAATGTAAAGGTCTTAGTATTTAGTAGATGCTATATAAATACTTATTATTATTTATCATAAATATTCAGTAAATAAATGAGTTAATCATTAATCAATCTCAGTATTACCTTCACCTAAGTGCTACACATCCCCCTCCCTCTAGTGATACCATCCATCTTTTTTCTTCCCAGCCTCATATTTTCCTGTTTAATCACTTTATAGAATCCCAAACACCTGAGTTCCACTTGATATAGTCACTTCTCCACTTGAATCCTTAATTGATCACAAGGTCAAGGGCAGAAAATTTGGTCACAGGAGGATTACTATTTCTCAGTGCTGGTGCATCCCTCTTTGGATGTGACACGTGCCCTTGCCATGGTCACCAGTCTGCAAATAATGTTGAAACAATGTAACTATTGGGGAGCTGTTGTCCCCATCACTCCACCTCAAGGAAAAGGAGCTTTGAAGTGTGCCACAGACAAGAGGTCAATTTTAAAATTAAATGATTAGAGAAAAGAGCCACTTTATGGAGTTAGAAAAAATGTATTATTTCTAGTGAAAAAATGTGGTTAATTGAGGAATAACTTAGAAGTGAAAATAAAATTAAACATAATTTTAAAAATTTCTTATGCTAAAATTAAAAAAATTCTACTTTAAGTAATATATATCAAAGAAGAACTTCTAATAGACTTGGAAAATATTTAAAATCTAATAAAACTAAAAATACTACATAACAAAATTTGTAGAGTACAGCTAAAGACATACACAGAAGAAAAATTATTGAATATTGTTGAATTATTATTCTACCAAGTCTAGAGAAAGCACAGAGTCAAACCAAAGGAGGAGGAGGAGGAGGAGGAGGAAGAAGGAGGAGGAGGAGGAGGAGGAGGAGGAGGAGGAAATGTTAAAAATCAGGGCCAGAATTAATAAAATAAATGATACAAGAGAAAGAATTTAAAATTCTGGTGATTAACTGAAAAGTCTAAAACATAGTCAAAACTTTGGTAAAACTGCTTGAAGAGAAAAGAGGGTGGCATAAAATAGGAATAAAAATATTAAGAATAACAATTAAGGTATAACTATAAAGAGTACAAATTTATTAAGAAAATGATATGAGACATGTTATGTGAATACATTTGAAAAATTAGATGGGATAGAAGAATTTCTAGAAAACTATAATTTACCATAACTGACTCCAAAAGTAACAGAAATTACGAATAGGCCTGGAAACAAGAAATAAATTGTATAAATAGTTAAAATTCTCTCACAATAAAAACACCAGATCCTAATGATTTTAAAGATAATCTTTTCTAAACATTCAAGGGACAGATAATCCCAATCATAAATAAACTATTCTAAGAAGAAAAAAAATTCTTCATTTTATTAGGCTATTGCAACTTTAAAATCTAAACCGGACAAGAACATTGTGCGAAGAAAGTATAATGAGACAATCTTATTTGTGAATATAAATTAAAAATCATAAATAAAGGAGCTACCTGTATACCACAATCATAGCAGGATTATTCACAACAGCCAAAAGGTGGAAACAGCCCATGTGTCCATTTATGGATGAATAAATAAAATGTGGTATATATGCATAAAGCATATACATATAGGTGGAATATTATTCAGTGTTTAGTTTATTTTTTTTTTAGTGTTTATTTTGAAAGAGAGAGAGAGAGAGAGAGAGTGAGTGAGGAGGAGTGAGGGGGAGGGGCAGAGAGAGAGGGAAAGAGAATCCCAAGCAGTCTTCATGCTGTCAGCACAGAGCCCAACATGGGGCTTGATCTCACCAGCCGTGAGATTCTGACCAGAGCCAAAATCAAGAGTCAGATGCTTAGGCCATTGAGCCACCCAGGCACCCCATATTCAGCATTTAAAAGGAAGGGAATTCTGACACTAGCTACAAAATGGATGAAACTATGAACCTTGAGGGCATTATGCTAAATGAAATGACAGTCACAAAAAGGCAAATATTCTATGATTCTACCTATTTATGGTAGTCAAATTCATATAGACAGAATGTAAAATGGTGAGTGTTGAGGACTGGGGGTGAAGGAAATGGGCAGTTATTGTTTAATAGGTATAGAGTTTCAGTTTTGCAAGATGAAAAAGTTCTGGAGTTTGGTTGCATAACATTGTGAATATACTTAATACTGAACTGTACACTTAAAATTGTTAAGACAGTAAATTTTATGTTTTCTGTATTTTACCACAGTAGAAAACAAATCAAAATTATAAATCAAATGTATCCAATATATTAAAAGAAATATATCGTGATCCAATTGAGGATGTTTCAAAATTGTAAGGTTGGCTTAATATTAAGAAATCTATTGAGGCAACTTACTACATTAACAAATTTAAGGAGAAAACCACATGAGATCACTCACCAGATGCAGAACAAGTGATGAAATTCAACTCTTCTTTGTGATAAAAAGTTATAATAATTTTCAAAATGAAAAAAAAACCCTGCTAAATCAGCAGTAAACATCATAATTAAAGGTGAAAAATTTTAAAAATTTGAGACAAGAAAGGCTAAAGACTAACTTGCATTTATTTTTGTTCTGGAGGTCCTAGCCATGTTTATTATATTAGATGAATAGATTTTTAAAAGTAAATTAAAGGGGCGCCTGGGCGGCTCAGTCTGTTAAGTGTTCGGCTCAGGTCATGAGCTCACAGTTCATGGGTTCAAGCCCTGCTCTGCTGTCACTGCAGAGCCTGCTTGGGATTGATTCTCTCTTTCCCTCTCTCTCTGTCCCTCCCCCGCATGTTCTCACTATCTCCATTTATCTCAAAATAAATAAGTAAACTTTTTTTTAAAAAGTAAATTAAAAATAAGGAAGGAAAATATTTATAATCCATTAATGACACTTTTCTTTTTTTTTAAGAAAACAGGTTATGTACTAACAAGATTTAAGACTTCAAAGAGACTTCAAGGTTTTTGGATAAATAATCAATATACAGTGCACTTCTGTATTTTCTAACAACAATGAGAAAAATATTTAGAAAGAGATCCTAACAAAAATTTTGAAAAGAAGTGAAAGCCTTAAAGGAAAAAGATTTAAAACTTTAAGGAGATCTAAATAAATAGAGGAACTTGTTCATGCGTAGGAAAACTTATCATTATAATGACACAATTTCTCAACAAATTAATCTATGAAATCTAGTCAAAATTTGAATAGGATTTTAAAAATATAATCTGACAAGTTATTATAAAGTTAATATAAAATGTAAAGAGCTAAGATGATTTAAAATAATAAGAATAAGGTGGGGCATGCTATGTTATATATCAAGAAACATTATAATTAAAATTATACTCATAATAATTAGTACAGGGGGTGCCTGGGTGGCTTGGTCAGTTAAGCATCCAACTCTTGTTTTTAGCTCAGGTCATGATCTCATGGTTCGTGAGTTCAAGCTTCGCATTGGGCTCTCTGCTGTCAGAACAGAGCCTGCTTTGGGTCCTCTGTACCCCTTTCTTTCTGCCCGTTTCCCACTTGTTTATGAACATTAAAAAAATAATACAGTATGAGAGTGAGTCAGGAATAGACACACTAGTCTGCCATGTTAGCACTAGATAACCATGCAGGGGGAAAACTAAATTTCTACCTCATAACAAACACACAAATCTATTTCTGGTGAAATAGAGACCTAAATATGAAAGCAAAACTTAACAACACTTATGAAATTAGAGAATATCTTTATTATCGTAGTATAGGACAAGGTAATTCAATAGTAAAGCCATAAGGAAAAATTTGACAACATTAAAAACTTTTGTCCAATAAATACTACTATAGCAAGAAGGAAAAGTACAGACTGGGTGAAAATTATTTGCAGTATGTAACTGACAAGCATTAGTATCCACAGTACATAAAACTTCCCACAATTCAATGAGAAAAAGACAAGTATTCTAATTTAAAAAGGAGCAAGTGAAAAAAAAAATGAGCAGGTGATATGAATAGGCAAAATAGGAAACAGAGTAGCCAACAACTGACAACAAACTGAGTGATTAACAAAAAGATGCTCAGTTTCCTCAGTAGCCATGAAATGCAAGCTTAATTTACAATGGTATAAGATTTCTTATCCATTGGATTTGCAAAATCTAAAAGTATGAAAATATCAAGAGTTGGTGAGATGACAAGGTATAAGGTATAAAGGAGATAAGGAAGAAGGAGACCTTTGGCAAAGTCAGTAAAACCAAACATGAGCATATCATATGACCCAGCTATTAGAGAAATTCTAGCCTGAGAGCATAACATTCACATACTAGAATGCTCATGAGTGTCTTCCACAGAATGGAAACTTCATGAAGATGGGAGGCTGGTTTTATTCATTACTATGTCCCAGAGCCTAGAACAATGTCAGGAGCTAAATGAATGAAGGAAGGAAGCTTTAAATGCATCCAAAGCAAATGAAATTAAAGATAAGAATGAAAGTCGGTTCTATGAACTTGAAGGATAATCTGAGCTTTTGGTTTAACCACTCCACTTTTACATATCTTTTTGTCAGGCCCATGCAGAGTTCACTCAGCCTGTGTGCTAACTACTTTAGCATGTATTGTCTTCTCTTATCCCAAAGGCCATACTTCTTACTTCCTGTTGTCACAGAATGGCTTGTACACACACACACACACACACACACACACACACATATCTATATCTGTATATTTTTTCTCTACTAACTATTACGGGGGGGGTGGGAGGGGAAAGACTTTGAGAATGTCACATCTTTGAAATACCATCCTTTCAAGATCAGATGGTGGCACCATATGAGTAAGGTCCTTTTGCATTCAGCCATGTGGCTCCGATGCCTTGAAAGATAGACTTGTCTCTAGTTCCTTCCTTCAGCAAAGAACAGAGGGCACTCGGGCAGTTCTAGACACTGGCAACAGAGGTTGACTTGAGGCATCAGAATGAGAAGTATTATGTAGATTAAATTGTATTATTTTCTTTAACATGAGATAAAAATGGGCTTGTGTACAAAAATGTTTCGCTAATCATTTTGGAGATCAAAGATTTCATTTCCTAAGAGCTCAAACTTCACATCTTTCAGCAAGGACTTACTTTGAACCCTGTTTAATGATGCTGTAGAAGACTTTTTTTCCTCTCGAACTACAGCTAAAAGACTTGTAAAAAAATGTTGTTTCAACACTGAAGCACTTTAAATGACTGACTCTAACCACAGTGTATAAAAAGTATAATTCAGTCTTGGCAGAGTGAACTAAATAAATAGTGATGATAAGCGACCTATCTAACAATGTAGCCGTCGTGTCTTGTCATTAACACAATTATGTCAGCACAGTCAATCAGCACATTGCCTTGACTTTAAAGCTGGGGACTGAATACATGCTTTTAAAGTTGGAGGGAGCAGAGGGAGAGAAGAGCTATCACACTTAAGCCAGCAATGTGACTTCACAGTTATTCAGAGCTTTTTAAGAAAAACAAGGTTATGCATTTACAAAATGCTTTGTTGTTGCAGTCATGCTAAAATTATTCTTATGAGTTCAATACCATCTGTAATAACTCTTTGGCAATCCCAAACAAAAAGAGGGGCGGGGGGGGTGCAGCCTTCTTTGCACATATGAGAAACCGATTTACTATCTGAAGTGATAATTAATGGGATTCCGTTCAGTTTCAAGTGGAGATGAATTGTACAAGAGGTGAGCGTGAGAGCTCAGAATGGCAATATTCTTCTGAGAGCTCTCCCAAGCATTCCGGACTGAAAAACCTCCGTCATCATACGCAGCAGGTGACAGCACCTGCCAGCTGAATATCCCCCATGACAACAGGCAGAGGGACTGAGCCACAGAAAAGGCAAGGACATATCTAAGAATCCTGTGTGCTATTTCTCTTCTGTTTAGCTCTCTAAAGCTCACCCGGGCTACAATAATCTGTATCATTTGTTGGCGTGACTTCAATTTCATTCACGGACACAACTGACACACCACAAAAAAACAAAAACAAAAACAAAAACAAAAAACCCTTGCGCTCCTTTGCGTTACGGAGGGTTCCTGCAGACTGGAGAAGAAGGCAAGTGCTTTTAAAATTGGGTGAGGAAGTCTGCCTATCGGAGTTTGAACAAGGAATATTATGTTGACACTTAAAATGGAAGTGGTGGGGGAGGCAGCACCCTGTGCTTGATTAGACTGACTTATCACACGAGTTCTAGAACGGGGACTATTTCTACAAACAGTAACCATTGCACATGGCTCGTGGTAGCAGGCAGGCAATGCCAATTCTCCTGTGTCCCTGTATCCATAACAGCCCATCCCCATCCTCCCAGCACTCCACGTTGTCTCTGGCCTGCTTTACGATGTTATTTTTCACCATCTGACATATTTTGGGTTATGTATTATTTAGTTCTTTGCTTGTTAATGTCTGCCTCCCCATCTGGAATACAAGCTTCTTGAAAGCAAGGGTTTCGATGTTGGGTTCCCTGCGGTATTCTTGGTGCCTAGAGCAGCGCGCTTCATGTCATGATTGTTCATGGAAGAATGAATGGCCACTACCACTCTGGTCTTATAGGTGAGGTGATTAAGACTCAGAGAAGCTTGCCGCAGGTCACACAGGACTTTAAGAGGAGGAGCTGCCTTTTAAACCGGGTCTGGTCCTCTTTACATAGGGGCCACACTGCCTTTACAACAGAGGTTTTGACAAATACCAGCTACCAGCTTGATCAGTTTGGGGGCAGATCAAAATCAGGAAAGAAAAACTTAGTGATATTTACTGGTTTCGGGAAATTGGTTTTAATATTCTAAGTAAAAAAAAAAAAAAAAAAAAAAGAGTCCTCCAGCTTAGGCAGGAAGTGAAATTGCTTGGTTATTTCCCAAACAATTCTGAAAAACAGTTCTGAGGTTTCAGGAACAATTTAATGACTCGCATGATGTTATTGAATATAAACATCAAATACTGTGGGGGTGGAGGTGACGTGGAGACTACTTTCTATGATATTAAAAATAAAAATATTAATTCCCCACTTCCCTCTCCGACTAACACTGTATCATTTTTCACTTCTTCCTAAACACCGGATGGCAGCCTGTTTAACTAAAGCAAGGTAGAACTATGTTTATTTAAATCATGAAGTGTTTTGGGTGGAAATTAGTGAGGCATATCTCAAGGTATTTGGACACTTAACACAAGAGGCAAGGATTTAGGCTTTACTTTGGACATATCTAAAAATCGTTAACAATTTCATGGACAAAGGAGGTTTGTCCAGGAAGAAAAAAAGAGAGTTGAGATGTTTGCCAAGACCTGAAACAGAAAGGAAGGAGTGGAAGAGGTCCACCATTTACCAACTCAAATGAATATTAGGAAGTATGCCCAGCTATCCCATGAAGGGATCATCATTTCCATTTACAGATGAAAATGAAGCTTATAACAGCTATAAACCTTGCCTAGGATCACACAGTTCATAAGAGGTAGAGCCAGGATTTAAACCCAGTTGGTTTCAAATTTAAAGCCGCTAAGAGACAATATGGTGACCAAGAAAGTCTTCAAAATCTACTTTCTTTAGAGCCCATTGCCTGGGAGACTGCACTAAAATGAGACATGTTATGCAGAGATCCAAATTTTGCAGTTAATTGGTTCTAATAAACATAAAAACCATGATCCTCAGTTTCCTTTTATGCAATGAGGGGATAATAATACCAACCTTATAGGTTTGGCAAGAAGATGAAAAGAAATACGATGACAGATGCGTATGAACCATGCAGGCCCTTGATGCTCAACACACTTCAGGCCATCAGAGTTCTCTCTTATGTTTTCATCTATAACAGCCTTTCAACATTTCTGCTGTGAGCTGAGGAGGAGAGGGGTAGCACTTGCCAAATATATTTAACCGTGAATCTCCAACAAGGGAAAATACATATTGACAAGGATTTTAACTGAAAGGTAAAAGGAACTTCCTATTTTCCAATTTTCTAAAGAATGGGTGAAATTGGCAGAGAGGTCCACCCTTGCTGGCATGGGAAAAGGAGAACACAATGAATTTGGGGGCAATGAAACCCCCAAAGCTTGGCAAACATGTTCTGTCAACCGTTAGAGTCTCAGGAAATGTCAGCTTTGATAACACTGGAAAAAAAGAAAAGAAAAAAACACACACCCTAAAGAAGAACCTAAAATCTGAAAGCTTTTCCACATGTAACTGGGCTAACCCATTTGTTGACCAATTCCTATGTAACTGACATTGTACTGTTTACATATATTTTCTCTTTACAACAGCTTTTTGAGTTATATACCACGCCCATTTGGAAACTGAGGCCTGTAGAAGTTAAGACACTTGCCCACGTTTGCTCAGCAAAAATAGACCCAAAATCTGGACTCTGTCTTTAAAGCTGCTGCATGTAACAACTAAGCCATAAAGTGAAATGAAATTCTTCAGATGTGATTTGATTGCTTACTACCATCCCAGACAAGGAGATTATTACAATTTGTGGAAGGAGACTACATCCCCAACCTCCCTCCCCAGGAACAGGGTGGAGCTGGGCGCCCTGCACAGAGGATGAGGAACTAGGTTTCCGGAGCAGTTTGCCCCTTGGTGGTCAACAATCACGCACATAACATCGAGGGGGCACCTCCTGAGGCACCTCCTGAGACCCCCCCATTTGAAAGAGGGTATTTCCAGAAAGATGAGGGCAAGCCTGAGCTAGGCAACCGCTTATGTAACAAGTGGCCTGGAATACAGAGAAAGGTTAAGGATGTAAACTGGAAATAGGGCTGACTAAGCAACAATTAACGGGGATGTGTTGACAATTTACAAACACTGGCAGTCTGCAAATATCAAGGAGAGAGATTTGCTAAAGAAGAGGAAGAAAAGGTGTAACAAAAGTAAGGCGTAATGGTATAATAATTGCTCTTCAAATTGCATTGAATAAAATTAAGCAAAGAAAAAAAATTAGGCCAAATGTCAAGAAAAACTGCCACCCCGACAGAATTAATATCAGCTGGAGTGTGGAGGGTGTCTTCCTGACTCTGGCTTCCAGCTCCCCTGCTGTAGCAAGGCTTTGGGCGTACTTTTGCTCTTGGAGAATAACCCCCCTAGGTCCCAAAGTCGGGGCCTTGGGCCAGTGTGGAAGTACTCTCACACAGAGTGCAGGGACACAGCACCAAGTCACCTGGTGCTCCAAGTCACCCTTTCATGGAGGCCTCTGTTTCTTGCAACTGGCTTTTTGTCTATTTCTACACCCGTTTCCTTGTTTTATCCTTGTCCTGGTTACTGGTTACTGGTCATCTGTTTTGTTTCCTGAGCCAAAATCCCATTTTATGAAGTTATTCAGTTATCCGTAAGGATAGGGACTGTAGTTCTGCTCTTTCTAACAAAATTCCCACATATCAGATAACCACCTGCCTCCTCAAGTTGACCAACTGCTATTGGATTTCCTTTGTCAAACTTCATCTCTCTATTAAGAAACCCACAACTTTCGTTGACTTTCTTCAGATCTCAACTATCATCTACAGCATATGGATCTATCCCAATGGCTCCATGCTTAATGGACTGGGCCAGATTTCTTCCCTTCATCTCTCAGCTCGGCAAGTCCTCACCCCCAAATTGTTCCCATTCTATGGTCTGAATCTAATGGCAAGACTTGGCCATGGTAATATGGTGTGGGTATGTAGCCATGACTGTAGAGATTGAATGGAAGAGTCTCTTGGAAGGCCTTTTTGATGGAGCGACACTTGAGCTGAGTCTTAAAGAATAAGTTGTCCATCAGCTTGACAATGGGAGGAGGGGGCACTGAGAGAAAGACATTTCAAATAAAGGGAACACAAAGGTATGGAAGCATGACATGGCTTTAAGCCACAAGCAGTGCAGTGCAGCAGGAGGGTGACATATTGGATGAGGAATGGCAGAAATTATGTTGGAGAAGTAAGAGGGCAAACTGAGGAGGAATTTATATGCCATGTTAAAGAGGTTGGACTTTGTCTTGAAAGCAATGGGGAGACACCAAACAATTTTAATTGGATTTGATACACATGCATAGATATGTTAGAGCCATAATTTAAGTAAATAGAGTGGGAGGTGGAGATTGAGAGTACAGACAGGCAACATGGTGGGAGACTACTGAGATGTTCCAGGCAAGTGTTAATGAAATAATGAATTCAAGTAAATGGCCGTGAGGGAAAAGAGAAGAGTCATAGAAAGGACTGGGAGAAATCTTTTTGAGGTAGAATTGGTTAGACCTGGTGGCATATTAGTCAGAGAAGGTAAGGAGGAGGGAGGAATCTAGAACAAGTCCCCATTTCTAGACCAGATCAAGGGATACATTCCTCTTTTAGACAAGCAGTTTGCCCCATTGTGGTCAACATGCTAAATATTGGATTTCTCTAGGGATGTGGTCCTGGTAAGATCCAGGGATGACCTGCAGGACCAGAGAGCACAGTATAAAGAAGACTGGAAAACCAGGCAGGCACTGTGACAAAAGCATCAATCTAAAGTAGCTAGGCAGAGAGAAAAGTCAAGTACAAGACTATAAACCCAGAACTGGAAGATTCTAAATGGAGAGTACAAGTCAGAGAGATTCTCTGAGCTACTCTGACACCTGAATTATGGGCCGGGGAGGAGAGATGATAAATTAAATCTGGGGCATGCTGAGTGTGAAGCATCTATTGGCCAGCCCAGCAGAGATGTTCAGTGGGCAGTTGGGTTTACGGTCTTGCACAAGGGAATGAGTTATCAGTATGTAGGCTGGACCTAGTCCATGGGGATGCGCGAGGTTGCCCAGCATGAATGTAGTGTTCTGGGGATGGTTTACTCATACTTTTGTCCTCTTTCTTGTCCCCTAAGACATTCTAATTCTCTCTCATCATTCCTCTGCCATTAGGAGCTCCTTTGACTTCTGCTTGTTACACTGATCCACTCACAGCTTCTTTGGAGCCCCTACAATCCTCCTTGAGCCTCCCTTTGCTGTTCTGATCCCTTCTATGCCTCCCCTGTGAGTCTTCAATTATCTCTCAGCTTTTCTGAGTCCCTCAAATCCCTTAAATCTCAGCTGTGAAACGCATACTATTCTTAGTAAGCATGCCCCTTTTGAAGTCAATGGGAATTTACAAACAACAACAATAAAAAATAAACACGATCCATCTGCCATAAAACATTGATGCAATTTAAGAGAAAACTAGAAGCGGTAGATTTTTAACTACAGTATCCAATCTCTCCTCCTTTTGAAAGAATAATACCTAGTAAAGATTTTAGATCATATTTTCCCTGATCATTTCTACATTTTAATTTTCATCTAAATTGTTCACCATTAAAAAGCATCTTAAGTCAACCACTCCATGTAAGGTCAAGAATTGTACACATCTCTATATGCTCCAATTCAGATTCTCTAACTAGTAACCGGAGGTAAAGAAATCAATTTCTGCATGAGTTTGAATAGCAGAATTTCATCCGATATTATTACAAATGGTTGTAAAAGTCACACAAAGCCAGGTTTGGAATCATGAGGTTGATGAGCCCTTTTGATACATTTTTATTAAAGATACTCATCAAGTCATTTGCCACATTTGAAGAGTTGGGTTTCTATCAATTACAACTTAAACTTGTTTTATGTGCTGTGAGACAATGAATTACTTTAACTTATATTTATAAAAGACAGAATGGTATATTGGAAAGGTCCTGAGATTTGAAGGCATGGGTATCTGTCTCCTAATTCACTTCTGAATTCTTTGGAAGCACTGTGTGTGTGTGTGTGTGTGTGTATTCTGGAGAAAGAACTACCATTTCATTATCATTTAATGTCTTCAAGTCATATCCCAACCTGAATTACAGATATGATTTCCAATCCTTAACCACTATGAAGTATTATTATCCCATTTTATAGGTAAGAAAACTGAGCCCAAAAAGTCTAAGTGGAAAATCTAATTTTCCAAGTCTACTTGGAAAATAAACAGTAACTTGTGGATCCAGACTCAGACTTCATATGCTCAGCAAGACTGTAGTCTCTTCTTTGTATGCCACCGCTTTTCCTATAAATGGTCTCTTTTACTAATAAGCTATGTTAAAGCATTGATGTTACTAAGCCGCAGTAATCTAATCTTTAAATGAGGATACGGGCACCTGTGTGGCTTGGTTGATTGAGTGTCTGACAATTGATTTCAGCTGAAGTCATGATCCCATGGTTGTGGGATCGAGCCCTGCATCAGGCTCTATGCTGAGTTTGGAGCCTGCTTAAGATTCTCTCTCTCTCTCTCTCTCTCTCTCTCTCTCTTTTTCCTTCCCCCCCTCCCTCTGTCCCTCTCCGCTGCTCACACTTGCACACACTCTCTGTCTCTCTGAAATAAAAAAATAAAATGAGGACAGCTATTTGTATGTAAAACTTGTATGGGGATCAAAGGAAGAAATGCATAATTAAGTGCCTGGTACATAGTAAGTGCTCACAAAATTGTATGTATTTTTTGGTAACTGAGGATCTTAGAAGTGAAGTATCTTAGTTTTCGTCAGTGGGATATAGTATAAGCAGATAAATCACAGAAACCTTTCTTACTCCTGCATGTGAAAAGGGGTTTCTTCTTCTTAGAAGAGACACTTTTTGTCTGTCTCGAGTTTTCTAGTTGACCCTAGAGGATTGCCATCAAGTGTTCTTTCACTCTACGGTAAATAACAGTATTCAAGTTCTTTTTGTGCTCTTATTTTAACTAGTGGTTCAAGAATATGTTTAGTTAACTTGTGCCCCTGTTTATCACTATGCTGCATCAGCAAAAAATCAGTAAGGAACATTAATTATCAAATGTGCCAGTTTTGTGACCATTAAGTACCTCATTAGATTCTGTTTTGGAAACTGCATTTATGAGCATTTTACAGAAAAGAGCACAATATGATTGGCACTGCTTAACCGTAGCACAATTGGAAGCAAAATCACCTATTTAATGCACCTCTTTTATTATTATTATTATGCCACAAAACAAGAAAATCATAATTTTTTTGCAAGCATAACTAAAAAAATGTATAGCCTCAGCCTCCAAACACATTCCTTGTTTAAGAAGAAAACTACAATCTTCATATTTAAAAAAGAAACCCGACTTTGTAGATGAAAAAAAAAAAGATGTATCTTGAAGATCAACCTGTAATTTTTGTTTTGTATTTAAGCTCCTTGTTTGAATGGTGAAGCTTGTCTACACCTATAATCATCCTTCCTCATTGTGCTCACTGGAATGTGGGCAAAACTGGTCTCTGTTGACAGGTTTTATATCATATTGTCCTTATAGGCACTGATTTTTTTTTTTTTTTTTAGTAGTGGTTAGCATGAAAATCTGATATGCTTCAACTGGGAAGGCAAAAAATAGAAAAAAGAAAAAATAAATTAAAACTATGTTTAAAATATATGATATTGCCTAACCTTTTCTCCATTAGGGAAACTACAGCTGCAAAAAAGATTAAATACAAATTTGCTTTGCTTTTAAACCTACTTAAGAAGCACCTATCCTATCTGTCCATATAAATTCCAATGGAAAACATGATGACATGCAATTACTAATCTCAATGTACACAGCTATGCCTCGGGGACTTGGTGGTTCATATTTTACTGTTCTGTAATCAAATACAAAACTAATGAGTAAAAATATGCTTTCCCCAATAAATTTCCAGCACCTGGACAAGTGTCTGACAGGGAAATGGAGGATGCGCACACAAAATTCATTCTGCAAAGCTATTAAAGTGTTATACTTGCCAACAAGTGTTCATTAAACAAGAATGAAGGATCTTTATGCCAGTTTCTTACCAAAGGCTTTTTAATATTTTAATGGAGAGTAAAGACTATTTATCTGAACTCTGATCAGTTAACGTTCAGATCTGTTATGAAGAAACAAGGAGTCCTTTATAATACCTTTCATAAAAATCCACTTTGCAATGTTTCAAATAAAGACTAAGGACTGTAAAAGATTATGCTGCATATAAACAAAATCAGTATCGTTTTGAAATTATATGGTTATCCGTGGAACTCCTTAGTACATTAGAATCATGCTGTATTTTTATTTAAACAGTGGTTAACAAAATCCAGTGTACAAATGGAAAATGGGATTAGAGGTGGCATCTCAGCCATGTGACTTTATCCAGGCCCCAGAAAGCAAGTAGCACAGTTAATGGGGCAGATGATGGGAGTGGATGGCTCTTCTGCCATCTAAGACTTGAGAAAGGAAGGGAAAGGGCAGGGAAGGGGAAGGGGAAGGGAAGGGAAGAGGAAGAGGAAGGGGAAAGGGGAGGGAGAGGGGAAGGGAAGGGAAGAGAAAGGAAGGGAAGGGAAGGGAAGGGATGTGTTTGCACATACTAAGCTTACCCTTGTGCATGCCATGAAGGTCATCAAAGAGATATGATAGAGCAGGAGCAGGTCTCGTCTTTTTTTTCCTTATTCCCAAAAAAGAGATTAATAATACTAAGAGTAGTAATGGTAATAGTAAAGCTTAAGCTAGCACTTACTAGACACTGTGTCAAGCCCTGTTCTAAGAGTTTTATTTTCCTACACAGTCCTCAAAATAACCCAGTGAGAGAGATACTATTATTAACCTTATTTTGCAGATGAGAAAAGTGAACTTCAGAGACATCATGCCGTTAGTTCATGCAGGAGGTGAGATACACATCCAGGCAGTCGGCACTATAACCAGGCAGCTGACCAAAAGCAAAAGGAACATTAGGAACAAGAGTTAGGACAGGCGATGCTAATTCGCATTCCTTGCACCCGGATTACCAAAGTCGCTGAGAGCCCAAGGGAAGGGGCATGTTTTATGGAAATGAATCCCATCAAAGGCAGAGATTGGGATTGCCAGGGCCATTGATTTCCTTGTGACCTTGCACAAGTTATTTAGCCGCTGAGGTTATGCTTGGGTAAACCAAGATAATAACATACAACTAGAAAAAGGTTGGGAGAAATAATGAATACATTTTGGGATACTTTGAGTTCCTCAGATAAAATATGAAAATGCTAGTGAAAGATAAGACAGCACCAATGGTAAATTCCCACCTGGACCCAAAGTATCTGTATGCTCAACGTGAAACTGATGACACATTTCAGAACTTACCTCTCAGTGTTGGAATCTGCTTGTTATATAACCTCTGCTAATGATATGTAGGCCATAGGAGCATAGTCTCTAAATGTGAGAACTCACATCTCATGTTTGGGTTTCAAGTAAGGTCATGTAGTGGGACTATATAAAGTCAGCTTTAGATAGTTATCTTTATATATTATTATTTTTTTTAATGAGAAAAGAGAGAGGGGTCAGAATTTGGATTAATGGATTTGACATTCAGGCCAATGAGCTATTTAGGTCACAGGGAAAATATATTTATAGGCCAGTGGCTTTAGTTTCTAAAGAAGACTTGTTCCCCAGGTCACAAGGGACTGACTGTCCCTTTCCCCCAGGATCTGTGTTCACGAAATCAGTCAGCTGTTAATAGTGAGGTACAGTGAGGCCCTCAACTTCACATCCTCACCAAAACCATCTGAAGCCAATACGATCTCCCATAACTCATAGTCAGATTGCTTTCATGTGAAAACCCAGGAGGAATGTTAGCACTGATGTCTGTGAATAAATAGAAGGTTCTGATCTTCCTCCTTGTAACAAGAGGTATCTGAATTTTAAAAACCAAGGGGAGAAATAGTGACTAACAAATTAGAAAACCCCACGAGCAAGAAAATGTTGGTAAAGAGGGGAAAGAGTGGCTAAATGTGATTTTTTTTTTGTAAACATATGCATATACACTGTGGAATGGGAATATGGGTTTCAATTTTATTTATTTAATTTATTTAACACACAGACGGTGTGCTTGCTCTGTGTCAGGCACTGTTCTAAGGGCTTAACAAATATTAACTTGTCGAACTTTCTTTTCTGATGCGGTATTAGGGCCTAAAAGATCATTTTATTCTGAAACCTGGAACAGAGATAACGTTGTCTCTGTACATTAAAATGTCTTGCCTTATAAGGAAGCATTTGACTGCACTAGATTAAACTCATAAAAGCTAATGAAGAGTCCTCCTTAATACACATTTCTTTTTTCCTGTTTGGACTTGAAGTGACAACATTACAGAAACACCCTGCAGGTTTTTATCTAAATAGCATCCTATAAAACAATGTCCTCTTGTCAGTCACCACTAATTCAGCACAGTCAAGCTATAAATCTGTCCAAAGGCCAGCAAAGTGCTTAACTTGGCACATCACTAATAAAATTAGGAATGCGGGTTTATTACATGAACCTTAAGTAGGTTTGGCCAAGATATTAAGATTTTTGCTTATGGCAACCATAGCTAATGTGGATTGGTATTTTCATTATAACACACCCCACAGCACTTCCCAGTACGTCTCAGGTTTCCAAATTAGAGAATAATCTTCCATGCTCTCACACTCACTGGTAGGTGCTGCTCCTGGAGCCCCATCTCTAAAGCCGCACACACTTTAGGGTACTCAAGAATGGTAAAGACTTTTCAATAATGCTAATTCTCTGAATAAAATTAGAGCAAATTAATTAATACTTCTATTAACGTAACCTGATTTCACTTTGTTCAAGAACAGAAGCACTTATAGGCTTTTAACATGTGCTCAGAAATATCATTTCAGCTCAGGGCAATTTTGAGAAGTGATTTATAAGCAGTTGCAAATGCTTCTAAAATGGTGAGATTTGAGAAAGCTGAATGTATGTTAACCGAAGTTGTCCTGCGGTCTTGGGTGTTTTATTTTATTTTTTTAAATTACGAAGAACAATAAATATATCCTCTCTCCTGAGCCAACATTTATTGTGATGGCCTATATTTGCATAGTGATTTAGTTTGCAAAGTGGGCTCCTTGCTTCCTGCGAATGAAAAGACTTCACAAGGTGGATGTTGTAGGTATTATTACCCTCATATTCCAGACGAGGACACATAGCAAGGACCAGAGCTGAAAGTGAAAATCAGCTCCCTACCTCATATCCAGAATGTTTCCCAATATAGCACCTCATATTTATGAATATTCACAGTCTTAACATCCCTTTGATCCCTATACCATCTAGCAACGTGCATGTAAAAGTGTGCATTCACATGCATGCTTTATCTTTTTTTATTTTTTATTTTTTAATTTTTTTATCTTAGTATATCTATTTTCCCTGATCTATGGGCTGTTTGAATTTTCCCTTGCCAATGATACCAGCTTCCTTAGACTTTCCTTTCTCACCAGCTTCGTTGAGGTTGCCTACAGTGGCAACCTGCTTTATGGTGGCTGGATTATGAGATTTGAAATGCATCCGTGCAGGGGGAGCTGAGAGGCTCTCCTTAGCATGCCACAATCTCAAAAACCTGTAGATGGGCAAAGTCACTAAAGTTCACTTCATGAAAAATACAACACACCACAGAGAGCAAGTATGATTGATGCCCGCAGAGCAAACTGTTTATCAGACAAACACATTTTGCAAACTTTGACATAAATTGTTAAGTTGCCTTATCACTCAGACAATGTAAGACTACCATCTTTGTAGGAACTTCCCCCAAACTCTTTAATGACCTCTAAAAAGCTTTATCTTATCATGATCTGATTTGCTACAACAATAAGTCATTTACACATAGTTGAAAAGAAAAACTAGTATTAGAAATATGGAGTCATTTTCCAAATATAAGAAGCCTTCAGCACTTGCCTGGCTAGTGTGAGTTGTGAAGTCATGAGAAAGCACTCAATATGCTCAATACTAGAAGATTCAACACGAGTCAGAGTGTTGTAGCCTATTTGGGCCTACCTGGAGGCTAATTACAAATTTGGTAAATCACACAGGCCCTTCCATTTCTTCCTTCCTGCTTTCTGTCTTATATTACTTATGTTAGGGGTGGGAATAAAAAAAAATAAAGTTAAATTATTCAATTTCTAGTGTTTCTAATATTTGAAAATTAAAATGGTATCTGGAGGTGGTGGTGTACAATTGGCATTCAGGACACTAGTGTTCAAATTGTAGCTCTGTCTTATACAATCTGATTTAATTCAACCAAATCAGTAAATAAACATTTATGGGCCACATAGTGTGAGCCAGGCATTGTGCTAGGTATGAGGGATATAAGGATGATATCACTGATGTCAAGGGATCCTAAATTCTGATAAATCACAACTACTCAACACACGGCCTTCCTCATCTCTAAAATAACATAGATTGCCTAAGTAATTTTTAGGTCTTTCTAATTTTTGTGTGGTTGATGATGATGATGGCTTTCCTGAATCTTGTCTATTTGCTCCTCAGATAGATTCCACTCTTCTTCATTCAACTCTCTGTCCTGGGAGTGTGAGAATGGGTATTTTGTCCTTTGGCTTTCATTGTGTCTGTCAGTGGGAAATCCCCATGGTAGAACAGAAGGAAGGAGAGAGGTCAAAATATTTGTTCTTCTCATTGATTTGCAGGGATGACTTGAAGTGGCTGTGCCAGTCACTCTGTGGAAGATCCCTCGTTCTTCAAGGCAGTGTTGCTCTGTACCTCTCTCTAACAGGGTCCTGGCAATTGGTCTGTTCCATCCCTTTGGGTAAGAGTATGGCAAGAGCACCACTGTTATTAGCCCCAGAGCACTGACTATCCCTGTGGCTCCCTTACACCCTCCCCATGAATTTTTAATTAGTAAATTGTTCTGAAGTCCACCTAATTTGAGGGGGCCATCTATTGCCTGCCAGGGCCCTGGCTGATACACTACATTTTTTTTTTTGTCAGTTGAAATTTTTGAAATCTTGAGAAGTCAATGTAAGGCAGAAATTCTAGGGAAGGGTAGGAGAATATATTAATTTCTATAGCAGTTTAGCCATTTCCTTTGGCCATAGAATGGCACATTCTAACATTTCATTCATTTATTTATTATGCATTTATCTTGAGAGAGAGAGAGAGACAGAGAGAGAGAGCAAGGAAGGGAGGGGCACAGAGAGGGCAAGAGAGAATCCCCAGCAGGCTCCATGCTGTCAGTGCAGAGCCCGATGTAGGGCTTGATCTCATGAGCCATGAGATCATGACCCCAGCTGAAAGCAAGAGTGGGATGCTTAACTGACTGAGCCATCCAGGCGCCCCCATTCTAACGTATAACTTAATAAGGCTGGCAAGTGGAATATGATGAGAGAATCAGGAGCCATAGTGATTTGGCAAGGCTGAACTATATTTCCCAGAATTCCCTTTCTGTTTGTTCCAGGCAATGAGGGGCCACAGTTAGAGGATGCAAGTGAAGTAGTGGTCACATTGTTTACATTTTCAAAAGGTCAGGGCAGGACTGCTAGACAATTTTGTAGTTCATGCCCTTTGTCTACTTATGATTTGGCTTACTTCATTGGTGTGGTGTAGCTGCTGGGCCCACCACTACTCTCTCTTCTTCTGGATTCTCCTTCAGCTTCCTCAGATCCTGGGACAGATGTTAAGCTCAATGAGGAGGGAAACTAACATGATTATCAACAAGGTTGTGGGCATTAAGAGCTGACAGGGGTTCCCATGAGGAGAACTGACCTGTGGGTTTCAACTTGTGTTGGTGGGTTCCAGCTTTTTACTGCTTTCCTACATGTTACATCCATCTTCCCTTCTCAGTTCCCTGCCCCTAGGACTTCAAACTCTAGCATAACAGGTAAAGACAGCAGTATTAAACAGCTATTTAGCTTGCTCCCTTAATTGTATAAGAAGGACATATCTGTAATAAATTTATTTCTCTCTCTCTCTATCCCACTGGTGTACATGTATCTCTGTGTATGTGTGTGTATTTAACATATATATATATTATATATATAAAACCTTGCAATATATATACTTATTATATCTCTTTATATATATCTGTAACTATCTATTATCTATCTTTCTATGTATCTATCTTTCTATGTATGTATGTATGTATCTATCTATCTATCTATCTACCTACCTATCTATCATCTATCTAACTTGTGGGTTCTACTTCTCTGACTGAATCCTGACTTATATACTGACTAACACTTTTTAGTAGCCTAAGATTCAGGCATGTCCCCTCAAAGTTGGATCTGTTCTTCACCTTGTCAGCCAAGAACACATTAGCCAAGACTGAACCTTGACTATCATGCCAAAAGCAAAGAAACATTTCTTTCTAAAATAGCTCATTTGGCAAATGGATATAAAAATGGGTAAGATTTTTTAATTGAGAAATATAAAAATAACTAAGAGAGGCTAATAAACATACCTGTTGGCTTGATACACTGAACTTTACCCTGGAGATGCCACAAAAGGAAGACTGAAGTTAATGGATCTGAGAAAACAATGTTGTGAGAAACCCCTGGAGAATCAGAAAATGTTCGGATCAGGGTGTCTGGATGTGGCTAACTTAAAGATGAGCAGCTCAAAGTGGATAAATATTTGTGTCATAGTGAAGTAATATGTTGGGGGTGAGATTCTTAGATGTGCTAATTACCCATTCCAAAACCATCATGAGGCAGAAAAATATTAGTACCATTTCAGCCCAGTGACAGCCAGAATGATAGAGTGACATCAAGATGGTACAGAGGTCTGTACCATGAGTGGAAGGTCACAAGTATAGCTGTTATTCTCCTTCTTAAAAATACCAAACTGGGGCACCTGAGTGGCTCAGTTGGTTAAGCGTCCGACTTCAGCTCAGGTCATGATCTCACGGTTCGTGGGTTCAAGCCCCGCATCAGGTTCTGTGCTGACAGCTCAGAGCCTGAAGCCTGTTTCAGATTCTGTGTTTCCCTCTCTCTCTGCCCCTCCCTTGTTCACACTCTGTCTCTCTCTGTCTAAAAAATAAACATGGAAAAATTAAAAAAAAAAGTACCAAACTATTTGAGGTACATAAACCAAGAAAGATCAAAACAACAATTTTACATAGGAAGTGAAATTAATGGGCCAAAGAGAATATGAATTTAAAATAAGCATAATAAACATCCTGAAATAGGTAAGTTGGTATATTGGTAACATGACACAATTATAAATTATAAAGATAAATCAACTCAAAATCTAAGGAAAATATGGCAGACAAAAGAACTTCATAGATATGTAAACTGGCAGACACATCTCAAAAATAAATTAATGAGTTGGAAGATCAGGTCAAGAGTTTCTCTCAGAAAATAAAGAGGAGGCATAAAAGAAAAGTTCTTTCTTAGAGTACATCTAAGAATCTCACCCCCAACAAGATAGACAGGATAGAAGAGGAAATACCAAGATATAGGTAATTGAAGACCCAGAAGGAGAGGAAAAAGTAAATGAAAGAGAAAATATTTGATGAAATATCTAAGAATTTACCAGTAATAGAGATGAAATTCATCTGATTGAAAAGACTCATACATTACCAAACAAAAAAGATAGCAGAGAAAAAAAAAAAAACCCTCTATACCTGTACCTATGATAGTTAAGTTTAAGAGCATTGAAGACATAAAGTAAAGTCTGAAAGCTGCTAGAGAGGAAGAGCAGACCAGAAGAAAGTGAAGTCTCTGAGCAGAGACAAAATGGTCAAGAAAATAGGGACTATAAAGATTTGTGTCAGGCGCAGAAGATTCATGAAAGCTATATTTGTTCTCCTCTTTATTGTAGCTCTGTGAGTGCAGGGACTCTGTCTCCAGCTGGAGTGAAGGCTGCATACTGGCAGCCTTTCCCTATGCACTGGCTTCCTCGAGCAGGTCCCCTGATGGCCTGGGGTTTGTTTGTCAGAGCCTCTTCATCTCCCAACACCTACAGCTTGCCTGGAACAATGCAAGTGTTCCAATACATGCTTCCTGAATTCGTTGTACTGGTCTAAGAGTCCATGATTGTTTTTCTCCACTGATAATATGATTAATTAAACTAGCTCAACAAATTTAACCAATACACTGGAAATTGAATAAGCCAAACACATTCCATCAACAAATATTTATTATACGAAACACAAAGCACTAGGTCCTATGAAAATGTCAAAATGAATGAAGCCCAACTCTTGAAAGAAAAAGTAGGAACTAGTGGGTTATATGCAAAAAGTGAAGGTACAAAATATCTTCAGTGTCAGTTACATGAAGGGGAGGGAGAAGCCTGATTTAGGAATTTAGAGGAACGAGGTGTCACTTTCATTCAAAGTGGTAAGGGAAGTCTTCATGGAAAGAATGGCATTTAGTTTTGGGTTCTAAAGAACGGTGATTTCAATAGGTAACAAACTGGTGCTTGGCCTCCAGGTGGAAGAAATAGCAGAAGCACAGGAGAAAGGAGTCTGAAACCATCAAAAAGCCAAGTATGGCTGGATGGGAGGATTCTCAGGGGAGAGTATATGATAAGTCTGAAGAGACTGGCTTGGTCCAGATTGTGGAGGACTTCAAAACAAAACCAAGGCACTGGCGTGGTATGTAGACCACTGAAATTACATGAGCCAGAGAAGAGCGTGGTGAAAACCAGATGACTGAATGAAGATTAATTCTGCCCCAATGAAAAGTATATATTGGTTGGAGAAATCCTGGAGTCAGAAATAAGACCGCACTAACTTGAGCAGAGAAATAGTTAGATCGTAAACTGGGAAGATGGTAATAGATAAGGAAATGTGAAATGAGATGGTGACTACTTGGCTATTGGTCAGGTATGGGTTTGAAGAAAAGAAAGATAAATGGCTGATAAGGGTTTCTGAACAAACATCTACAACTCCTGAAATATAAAGCATTAATGTCCAATCATCCTGGTTTCAATAGATGGGAATATATATATATTATATATATATATATTTTTTTTTCCATTCAAGAACCAAGTTACAATTTTTCATGAATACCTGTTCTTTGCAACTTTTTGACCAAAAAGGATTTTATCCAAAGTATGCAGATATTTTGATTTCTGCCCCTTCTCATTAGCTGACAGATAATGAGTAAAAAGCCAGTCCAGTTTGATTATTTTGAATCAATTACCTTTAATAAAGTTGAATTTACCATTCTGAAAGCATAAAAGCAACCAAAACTCACCTTGAATTCCCAAATCTTCCCAGGCACTTGGATTTGTGAAAACTACAAAGACAAGGCACTTGCAAAACAAGTGAAAACTCACAGTGAACGATATAAAGTGAATTTACTTCAATTTAATATGGATAATCATATGCAGGTCTAGAGTCTTTATATTTTATAGCTCTCCTTAATTCCACATCTTCCTGCTGCAGACAGTACAGACATAAAACATTTCATCACTGTGTTTAGGGATTTTTTTTCCTTAAAAAAAAGCAAAGGAAGGGGAAAAATGTTCTTCCTTAATAACATATTTTCTCCAAATTCCCAGCTATATTATTTACAGTGATGTTTTCTATGTCAGGGTTACAAAACTGCACTGACGTGTCTAATTGAGAATAAACTGAGAAATGCACAATGAAGAGAGCAATACTAGAAACAGAGCTGTGGTTTTTTTTTTCAGGCCCCATTTTAGAGATAAGTGTTACTGATAAAATGAACATTTTACTACTAAATATTTGCCATGCCGCATTTAAATCACATCAATTGCCAGCTCTTCGCTCTAAAGGAACAAATGTTATCACCCCCTTAGTTTTAACCATGTGTCTTGCCTTCATTTAAATATCACCATAGTCAAGGTACACATAGTGTAGTGGGGCTTGGGTGTGCTCATACACCTGCGCACATATATATACAAAGATCCTACTGTAGATCACCAACCACCCTGGTTATCAAAAGTTAATGGACTCTGAAATTGATACAATTCCAATATCGCAGCTCATAAAAATCAGAGTGATGTTTTATTTGTGACCTACATCATTCACATTTAAGATCCAAAGGGAATTAGGACACCCTTATGCATTTCACCTACATAACTGCTTCCTGCAGTTTTTGGATGACGTCTCTTTTAAAATTGTGGCGAGATACACAAAGTATAACGTTTGCCATCTTAACCATTTTTAAGTGTACAGTATGGTAGTGTTAAGAACATTTACATGTTATGGAACAGATCCTCAGAACCCTTTTCGTTGTACAAAACTGAAACTCTATACGCATTAAACAATTCCCCATTTACCTCTCCCCTTAGCCTTTGGTAACCACCATTCTACTTTCTGTCTCTAGGAATCTGACTACTCTAGGTACTGCGTGTACATGGGATCGTACAGCATTGTCTTTTCTGTGACTGGCTTATTTCGCTCAGCATAATATCCTCAAGGTTCATCCATGTTGTAGCATGTGTCAGTGTTTCCCTCCTTTTTAAGGCTAAATAATATTCCATTGTATAGATATACCATATTTTGCCTATCCATTCATGTGTTGATGGACACTTAAGTTGCTTCCACCTTTTGGCTATTGTGAATAATTTGCTATGAACATGGGCATACAAATATCTGTTTGAGCTCCTGTTTTCTCTTCTTTTGGGTATATAGCTGGAAGTGAAATTGATGGATGATATGGTAATTTTATTTTTAACCTTTTGAGGAACCGTAATACTGTTTTCCATAGAAGTTGCACCATTTTCTATTTCCCCCAACGGTGCACAAGGGCTTTAATTTCTCCAGAATTTTGTCAGCACTTGGTATTTTCTGTTTTCCTTTTTTCTTCTTTTCCTTTGACAGTAGCCATCCCAATGGGTGTGAGGTGGTACTTCACTGTGGTTTTGATTTGCATTTCCCTCATGACTGGTGATGTTGAGCATCTTTTCATGGGCTATTGGCCTATACGACACCTTTTGGCTTACGGACCAAAACAAGCATGAAGGCAAGGATGGGAAACAAATTTCCCAATGTTTTCAGGCCTTTGGAGTGGCAATCAACAAACATTCATTGAGTATATCCTCAGTACAATCCTCTGGGCTAGGGCTAGAGATTTTTAAAAATTAACAAAATAGAGGAGTTTGAGAGGAGTCTGCCTGCCAGAATCTGATGGCAAAGGCAACATGCATATAAATGTGAAGGGACTCCCCTTGAGACCTCAGGTCCCATGAGGAATTTCTAGTACTGGGACATCATGTGCTTTGTTTTACATAATTTTTTTTTTAACAAATGAATAAACTCATTCTTTATATATGTGATCTTCAAAAGAACCCTCCAGAGCAAACTGTTTATGCTTTTTCCAAGAGATGAGCTTCAACAGGGATCAACATACACTACACTCTTGTAAGTCTTCTGAAAACAGCTGCCTTTGAAGAGGTGTGAATTTCCCTTACTTTCCCTAAAAGGGTGTTAACTTCAAAAGGCGACCTGGTGAGTGTTAAAAAATTAACACATTTAAGTCAATAGCCAGAACATCACCCTCAGATCTGTGAACCTGAAATTGAACTGGTAGACTGAGCTGACTCTGATATGGATGCCAAAAAAGTCATCACTCAGCACTAATCTGGACCAATGAGAAGCTGCTCTTCCCTGAGGTGGAGGAGAGGAAAGGATTTGGAGGATGGTGATGTTAGCAGGGCATAAAAGCAGACGGCAGTTAGTTATAAAATCTTCTAGACCTTTCTAACCCCTTAAACTTGCTTTAAAAGCTGCTTTACTGCAGAGAATGTGCACTTTAGCTGGCAATCATAAAAAGAAACCTCTTTTTATTAACAGTGGGATTGTTTATTTGTGGAGAAAATTGACTGAAATATCTTTGCTGGGCCCCTTCCCCTCCCTTCTCTACTTGTTTCTCACCTCTGTACGGCATCTGCCAATATGTTTCCTGGCTCTCTGTAGTCCTTGTTTGGAAATGGTCCTAACTACTAGATTCTGGTCAACGGAAGTGTAGCAAATGCAGAGGTACTGCTGTCAGGCTCCACATCGGGGACTTTTAAGGCTAAAAGGAACTCTCTGAGGGCACCTGGACCTACCCTTCTGCCTCTGGGCATGACTGCACTTAGCTGATGCCATTACAAAGGCTTTCATGCCACACAGAGGCAAGACATCACAGTAGGGTTGTGAAATACTAGGAAACATCAGGAGCAGAAAAAGAAAGCTGATGTGTAACAGAAGTACTGAAATTTTTTTTTTTAAATGAAGGTTTCTGAAAGAGTTGGAGATCAAGAGGCCATGACCCAAGCTATAGTTTTGCTCAGCTCTAAAGCAGTAGATAGCACATGAGTGTTTCTAAAAGGGAAAGAACTGGCTGTTGAGCAGTCTCCTTAGTCACTGCTCAGAACTCTGACAATCACACACAGGATCCAGGCCCTGCCCTCCAGCCCCCTGCATGCTTTACCCAGGAGATGTGTTTCTAAATTGCTATCCCTGCTCATTCACCAAGTCGTTCATTCCTCATTCCACAGAGACTTATTAAGTGCTAACAACACGCTGGGCACTTTGCTAGGTGCTGAGAGTAGGGGGATGAATGTGACCTTTTAACTCCATGAGGGGTCTTACAGGTTAGATGGGAAAGGCCCATCTAAGTACGAATTACAGTGCAAAGTGTTAAGTACAGCAACAGCACTATGACAGGGACAGAAGGAAACGGAGGCGGAGAGACACTATGTCTCTTGGTGAGTCAGTGAAGAAGCTTTTTGGAGGTTTTTCTTTATCATTTTATTATCTCTCTCCTGATGTTTTTCACCATTATGCATTCTCACTGCCCCACGGCCTCTTCCCTTCTCTACCTCCTCTATTGCTTTGGGTTTGGCGTCCAGGAGAGAGACAACCTAGGGATGTGAGGGATGTATGCTTGGTTTTATTTAATTTGTCAGTAGGTATTAATATTTAGGCACTTTTCTAAGCAATATCCATGAATTATGCTATTGTAATCCTACCTTATGAGGTAAGTCCATTTTCCATCATCATTTTACAGATGAGGAATCTGATGCATAAAGATGTTACATAACTCCCCAAGGCAGCAAATTAAGAGGTCGGGGAGCTGGGATTTGAAGCCAGGTATTTGTGGGTGGCTCAGTCGGTTAACCATTCATGTGGCTTCGTTCAGGTCATGATCTCCAGTTTTGAGTTCCAGCCCCGCATCGGGCTCTGCACTGACTGTGCGGAGCCTGTTTGGGATTCCCACTCTCTCTCTCTCTCTGTGTCTCTCTCTCACTCCTTCTGCCTCTGTCCCCCAAAAAGTAGACTTTTAAAAATTGATTTTAAAGCCAGGCATTTGGCGGCAGGATTAATGTGCTCACGAGTTGTGAATGGAGTGGTAGACCTAATAAGATAAGCTGGAAGAATCAGGTGCAGTCAGAAGAGAAGCAGGCCAGGCCTGGACACTGAGGACTATATACTTTTAGTGTGCGGACCCACGTGGAGATGGGAGCAAAGATGGCGCCAGTAGAGGTAGACAAGGTGATGGGGACCTACAGGTCGTGCTGTCCCGAAAGCCCAGGGAGGAGAGAGCTCCAAGAGGACACGACCCTAGGCAGCTTGTTTTCTGAAAAGAGCACTGAAGGGGGTGGGGGTGGGAGGTGAAGACTTCCCCAAGTCCCAGCCATGGCGCTCACATTGTGTGGGCTTGGGAAGGTCACTTAACCCTCTGAGCCCTCATTTCCTCATTTTCAACATTTTTCAATGGTTTTTCCACTGAATGGATCCATTCCATTTTCAATGGTTTTTATGTACCACAGAGGTTGTTACAGGGCTCATGCCAGAAGAGTTTTTTTTGTGACCATCTTGAATATAGTATAAAGTGTTCACTATGTGAACAGTATGTTTATTAGTGTACCATTCCTCCTGAAACTGATTTAGTTCAAACATTAATGAAAATTGCCTTTAAGTTTCCTAGTTTTTACTTTAAGTATATGCATAACTATATATTTTATCTCCCTTATAACTTCTAGGAGACAAGCTAATATGATACAATTAATCCACATGGTGATTAATATCTTAAATTATTAATGTATGTGGCATTGATTAAAATTTTGAGTGCTTTTGTACTAAATTTTGAGTAAAGTTCTATTCTATTCGAATCAAAAATATGTTCAACTTATGATTTCTTCATAAAGGAATTTACGATCTAGATCAGAAATCTCTCTGTAAACAAATAACTATAGTACAATGGTTCTAAACTAGGGATGGCTTTGCCCCTTGATGGGATGCTTAGTAATGGCTGGAGATATTTCTGGTTATTACAATTAGGGAACAGTGGTGGTGCTAGAGGCATATTGTCGGTAGCAGTCAGGGAGGCTGCTAATCATCCTACAATGCACAAGACAATGTCCTCTCCCCCACCTCAACCCAAGAAATTATTCAGCCCAAAATGTCAATAAGGCTACAGTTGAGAATGCTGCTCTCTTACAATGAAATTGGGGCTGTAACAGAGGGTTGGAAAGATGACACAAAGAAAGAAGTGCTAAGATCATTTCCTGAGAAAATCAGCAAGTGACACCTGGCCTTAAAAAGTACATTTGGATCTTGTACAATTCATCTCAGAGATAATTCCCATTTCACTGAAACTTTTAAAAAAATGTTTATTAATTTATTTTGAGAGAGAGAGAAAGTGCATGAGCAGGGGAGGGGCAGAGAGAGAGAGAGAGAGAGAGAGAGAGAGAGAGAGAGGATCCCAAGCAGGCTCCATGCCGCACTGTCAGCATGGAGCCTGGCACAGAGCTCGATCTCATGGTTCCTGAACCGAAACCAAGAGTTGGAAGCTTAACTGACTAAGACGCCCAGGTGCTCCTCACTGAAAGTTCCAAATGACGCTTGCCTGTTTAAGTAACTATACAAACTATTCAAAGCTGTCAGCACAATATACTTGAATGAGAAATTTTCCTGAAGTACTTTTGTGCCAGGGCTTAGACTATATTATATATTAATTCACTAGTATCTAATTGCTTTATATCATATCAGTCAGGGACTAAGTTACGAAAATCAAAACTACTGTAGATATTTTGAAAAGATGATTTCAAAATTAGTTAGTACAATTTAGTACATCTAAATTAGTTATTTAGATGATGGAAGAGCTGAAAAACCAAAGAGGAAATAGCGAGGCAACCCAGAGATTAGTGGGAAGCCATGACCACCCTCAGGGTTGGAGGAAACAAGAAAAGTTGATGTTACTAGACCTGAAACTGGTGAAAAGCATTTCAGGGGCTGCCTGGCAGAAGCTGGAATTGAGGAGGGAGGGAGTTCGGTCGAGTAGGAGCTAGAGCAGTGGAGGAAATCCAAGACAGCCAGAGATGTCACCTTAGAAAGTATCAGGGAGAAATATCCCAACTTCTCCCCTGGTCTCTCCTTCCCACACTCAGTCTTCTTCCAGTCCCTCTGATTGGCTGAAACTACCCAGTAACTAGTTGTTAAGAGATTCTGGGAAATGTAGTTCTCTGTAACAAAGATGAAAGCAAGAGAAGGGTAGAGAATGAATGGAAGGCAAACATCTGGCACTTGCATCATTGCTAAGAGGATAAAGGAATACCTATCCCTTAAAAAGAAAGTGCTATTAAACCTTAATTATATTTTAAATAAATATTTACTCAAATATGTAATCAAAATGGCTGAGACAGTTTTAGGTTGGTGGTGAATGACAAAGAAGCTCTCTGAAGTTTACTCTGCAGCTTGTGACATCTAAGATTTAGTTTTCTTGTAGTCAAGAAAAGAAAGGTGAATACACAAAGCATTAGTCATTAAATGGAATCATCACTTACTTTACTAAAGAGAACCCAGCCTTGTGACTACGTGTGAGAGTGTTGTTAAGTGTTTGAGTAAAAGCAGATCAATGAGACATGTGTGTCTGTACATCTAATTAAATACAGTTGTCATAATTACTGTGTTATACTGGAGATTGTTGATATGGAAGCAGTCTGAGTACTTGAAATCATGAGGTTATAGGGAAGCAAAAGTTGACATAATATGAAAATATAATGTACTGAGCATTTTCAATCAATTCTCATACAAACATCTTTACCAAAGTTGGCCCAGGATGTCTCCCTTCCAGAAAAGTTAAAACTTCTATTGGTAGGCATTTCACTGGCTGTCGAACATTGAACCACAGAAGGAAAACAAAACAAATCACATTATGGAGTGGAACAAAATCTTACAAAATTTAAGTTGATGGCAATAATGTTGGGTAACACTCTGAATGCCAATGCCAATGACCCAAACCAATGACAAAGGAGAATCTTGTAGGAAAAAAAACAGTTAACAATTAAAGAAGAGAAGTGGACAAGAAGAGTAAATGGAACTCCAAATGAAGATGATTTTAGTATTTAAGGATAAGAGAGGCCTCTAGGAAAACTGAAGTTTCCTGAATATCACACGAATTTTTATGATCAAATAGTAGGTCAAATTTGAAACAAATGCCCAATCAGGCTATCGTAAAATTTGTTTGAAAAATATCATTCCCAAAGTAAACATCTGATCCATTCTTTGCTCATTTTAAGAATTAAAGCTAGTTGGAAAATGTAATTGAATGGTGTTAAGATAAAATAGTGTATTTTCATATACTCTAGATTCTATGTCAATATGAAATCATAGTAAAATGCTTTTTCATTATTGCTTATGAAAAGTTGGTCCCCATTTAATGTGGATTCCCTGTAAGTGGCTTCCTCTTGTACAAATCATCCTCCAATAGAAAAGCTGTGCTGGTCCTCTCACGGCACTGGAGCATCATTTGTTTATGTTTGTCTCCCACTCTAAACACCGAGTCGCTGGAAGTAGTCAGGGATGGTGACACAGGCAGTCACTTCAATACCACTGCAAAGTACCATCTATAGCTTTTCTAGTGCACAGATTGGTTCAAAAGCCAATTGCTATAACTTTTAAAAAGCGATTGAAATAGGAACAGATAACAGAGGAAGTAGAATCATAAAAAGTTATAGCTGAAAGGGACTTTAAAATCATCTAGTGTCCATCCCCCTCATTTTACCATTGAAGAAACTGAAGAGTTGAGAGCCATAACTTGTCCAGTGTCACACTGCTAGCTTGTGGCTGAGTTGTTACTTGAAACCAGGTCTCTGGACTCCTGTCTAGAACCTCCTTCTAAATAGCACTTCAGCAATCATAGCAGATGATGAACTCTGTGCAGTTGAAGGAGCCATTGTGTGTGTCAGTGACCTAACAGGGACTGGCAGAGCTCTCTGCAACTCGCAGGTACATTATTGCAGAGCAGTGACAAACCCAGGCTCTGGGGTCAGACTGCCTGGGTTTTAATGAGGCTCTGGCACTTCTAGCTGAGTGACTTTGGGCAGCTACCTAATCTCTCTGTGCCTCGATTTCCTCTGAGCCCCTACTATGTGCCAGAAGAAAATAATACCCCCTACCGCAGAAAGTCTACAATTAACTAATATTTATGTAAACTACTTAGAAGATAGCCTGGTTCACAGGAACCTGTCAGCTGTTCGATGTGAAAGGTCAAGGAATTAGCAAGTCAGTATCAGAGATCAGAGGCATGGCAGAAGGAGCTATGTAGAAAAACCATCTACACTAACTGACCAACTGATAGCCTGAGGCTGGTGAGATACTGTCAGAGGCACCTAGGTGCTATGGAGTTACTCTTGTATGGGATCTGCTCTATGTATTTACCTGTTTAAGCTGAAGATTCAATAAACCTATAGTTCATGGTCTTTCTCAACTCTTACTCTTTATTTCCTCTTGAAAGTCTTGAGTTAGAGGGGCGCCTGGGTGGCTCAGTCGGTTGAGTGTCCGCTTTCGGCTCAGGTCATGATCTCACGGTTCGTGGGTTCGAGCCCCATGTCGGGCTCTGTGCTGACAGCTAGCTCAGAGCCTGGAACCTGTCTTCAGATTCTGTGTCCCTCTCTCTCTGACCCTCCCCTGCTCATGCTGTCTCTCTCTCTCCAAAAATAAATAA
>CM053570.1:31034831-31050644 GCA_028646485.1 Cryptoprocta ferox | reverse complement strand
CCGGGGGACTCATTCCAGAAGGCTTCCTTTAGAGGATTCTTGAGGACTGTGAAATGCTCCTTCTAAAAACTAGAGAAGAGAGGACACAAAAGACTACAATGGAACATCCAATGCAAATGGAATTAAACTGTGAAAAGCTCCAGGGAACAAAGAAAATCCAGTTAAGCTTTTGTTTTTCTGTAAATATATCAATCATTCTTTCAATATTTATTGAAAGGCAATGAAGGGTGGGGCTAAGAGCTTGGGCTTTGGAGTCAGATACATATGGAGCCAAGTCCTGGTTCTGCCACTTTCTCATCATGAGATCTTGGGTAAGTTGCAAGCTTCTCTGAACCTCTGTTTTATCGACTGTAAAATGAGGATAGTAGGGTACCTATCTCATAAAATGTTGAGGATTAAATCAGATAATGCATACAGTGTACCTAGTATTGTTTTTATACTCTGTAAGCATTAATTTGCTCCATGCATACTGAGTGAGTATCATACGCAGGCAATTAATGAAACCAAGTGTCCAGAAAGTTCTAGCTGGGAGAATAGGAGATTGACAACACACACACACACACACACACATCTCTCTACTTCTCTATTTATCTATTTGCTTATCAATAGTTAAATATATATATATTTTACATATTATATATACCTGTATATATAGTGGCCTCCCCAAGATTTAAAGCAATGTAAGGAGACAGAAAGGGATAGAGTTGGGTGATGTTGCTACTTTCTATAAGGAGTTCAAGAAAACCTTCTATGATTATTGACATCTAACCAGGGACCTAAAGAAAGTGGGTAAGACCTGAAGACATGTAGGAGTCAGGTGTTTCGGGGAGAGGGACCACTGCAAAGGGCCCAGGGCAGGAGAAGGCAGTGGTGTGCTGGACGAACCACAAGGAGGCCAACGTGGGTGTAGCAGATCCAAAAGCAGCTGGGGCAAGAACAAGGAGGTCATTGTAGGTTGTTTGTGAGGAATTGGAATTTGATATTGAGTGAGGCAGAAGTCACAGGAGGGTTCTGAGCGAGAAGTGACATGAGTTGACTTGGGTTTTAAAAGGATCGCTTGGTCTCTGAGTAAAGAATGGCCCGCAGGGCGAAGGTGAGGATGCAGGGAGAGGAGTTCGGAAGGGTTTGCAATGATGCAAGCAGGAGATGAGGGAGGCGTGGACTGAGCAGGGAATGGAAGAGGTGGTGTGTAGCGGTCAGAGTCTGGATACATTTTGAAGGTAAATCTGAAAGGCTCTACTGTTGAATTTGATATGTAGTATAAGAGGAAGAGAAAAATCAAGGATGATGGCAAGTTGTTAGTATGAGTATGAAAGATACAGGCACTGCTTACTGAGATGCACAGCACATCTTAAGGGTGATAACGTACTTTGCTCAGTAAATACCCTTTCAATCCCCTCTCTCTTTACTTTGGAGGAGAAATTGAAAAAGGAAATTCTCCAATTCCCACCCTCGGTGTGATAGAGTTCTGGCTCATAAGATGTAGGTCAATTTGCTTGGCTTAACTTCCTGGAAAAATATAAAATAAAACAAGGCCCAGCCTCATAAGGAGGCTTTTTTCCTTTGTACTTTTGGCCTTTCCAGCTTCTTCCTGGAATGCAGAAAGGGGACTTGAGTTGCAGCAGCTGTTGGTGATAATGAGAACCAAACACACACCATGAAGATGGTGGAGCTGGAAGATAGGAGAGTGGGTTCTTGATGTCACTGTAGAGCAACAATGTCTGCCCTTGGAGAGTGACAGAAATAAGCCTGGCACGTCAAATCAAGTTTTCTGTTATCCATAGCAGAATGGATTCTTAACTGATATTAATGTATATTGACCTTCTAAATGGAGATAATGAGTAGGTAGTTTGATTTATCATCTGAAGATCAGAGGAGAGGCTAGGTCTGAAAATATATGCCAGCACATTGGCAGCATGTGGATGGCTGTGTGGATGGCAGCTGTGGGGTTGACTGGATGAGCTCACTGGGAAAGTGAATAGAGAGGAGCACTCTGAGTTGTGAGCCTGTAGCATGCTGGGATCAGAGTCAGGAAGAGAGGAGACTCAGAAAGAAGATGGAAAAGGCATGCCCAGTGAGTGAGAAGCTGATCCATGCAGTGTCCAAGCAGCCACTTGAAGAAAATCTTTCGAGAAAGGAGTGATCAGTTGTGTCAGATGTTCATGAGACCTGATGTAAAATGCATCCATGGACATGGAAATATGGAGTCATTGGTGACCTTGACAAGAGCATTTCCAATTCAACGTACAGGAGCTGGAATTCTTACTATGTATCTACTATGCCAAGACTCTGATAGGACCAATGCTTATCAGAAACTAGCTAATACACTATGTCCCTTTTTACTAAAACAAACAAACAAAAACCACAACCAACCAACCAACCATCTAAACAAACAAAAGGACAATATTCCTTGATTGAACTTCAATAATAACAATAACAACATTTTCAGTCTTCTTATCTGGTTAGAAGCCTTGTAAGAGAGACATGGAGATGAGTGTTCAGAGACTCCACTTCTTCCCCACCGCTTCTCACGGCATCACAGCCTGAATGGGTCATTGGCCCAACCTGGTCTCATTTCCCTCATCCCTATAGTGGATCAGAGTAAGATTCCCTTCCAATTCTAATCTGCCATATTTTTAGATGAATTAATGGATGTTTTCAAATTTATAGCACCCAAAACAGCATCCAGCCTATTGTGGGCACTCAAGAAATCTATCTATCTATCTATCATCTATCTATCTAGATATAGATGGATATAGATATAGATATATTTTTTAAATGTTTATTTATTTCTGAGGGAGAGACACAGAGCATGAACAGGGGAGAGGCAGAGAGAGAGGGAGACACAGAATCCAAAGCAGGCTCCCGGCTCTGAGCTGCTAGCACAGAGTCCAACACAGGGCTCAAACCCACGAACCGTGAGATCATGACCTAAGCTGAAGTTGGACTCTTAATTGACTGAAACACCCAGATGCCCCTCAAGAAATCTATTTCAATAAAGAGTGAATGTACATGCTAAGAGACCCTGACAACAAGGTTAGGCGACTTGTCGAGTCCGAGCTGGCATGGGAGCCAAGGGCTTGGTCTTCCAACTCCAAGGTTAGTAATGAATTTTGCCTAGATTTCAGGATTTAAAATACACACCCTTTCTGTCCATAAAAACACCTTTCTCTTTTTTGCACATTTACAATGATATGGATACCAGCCAAGTAAAACAGCCAAGTCTCCTTGACTAATCGGTCTGTACGTCAGAGGCCTTCAGGAGATAAATACACCTCAAAATACTTGGACACGTGATTCAGATACTACAGTTATCATCTAAAATAGCTCAGTGTTTCTTTAGTTAAAAAGGCAGGAACAAAGTCATTCAAAGAGGAGAGAAAATATTTTTATTTTTGTTTTTGGAAGGTTTATTTGTTTGATTCCTCAAAGTAAAAATGCCCCAAATTCCCACACAAGCGGAAACATAGCTAAGCTTCATGGTTCTGTCTTGAGTATGCAAATATCACAGCCCAGTCTTATGTCAGCTTGAAAGATAATGTCATGCAGAAAATTAAGACCATCTGATGAAATCGTGTTATGAAATGTGGCTTGAGAGAGCAGCTTTCTGTGTGTTAAGACTTGATATATTTTCACACCAAAACTCAAATGAACAGGCAAAGGAGCCTCAATTAATGCAAAATTTGAAAATTTCAGACAAATTTACAAGGTGTTTACTGAGGAGGAAAGGGAGGGGGACATCTTAAATACTGTCTTCTTGTAACAGCCTCGATTTTATGTTACGTGTCTGAGGAACCGAATGCCTCAGCTTTTCATTCAGAGTTTTGAATTTAATCTGATGGCAGTTTGGATATAATAATGATGCATTTATTGTTAATTTCCTTAAAGCCTTACTATCTAACAATGTAGACCATTATCACCCCAGATACTTTCTGTGCTTGTAGGGATTTCCATATTCCACAGTGCACAGAAGCTGACTTTAAGAGGAATATATGAGAAGGAAGAATATATTTCCTTAGTAACTAGCTGGTCTTTTTTTCATCTCTGCAGACCTGTTTTCCAGAAGATGGGAAGGAGACTTGACAGGACTTTATTGGTTCATAAATTAACTTGGTAGATTTACAATCATTACTTGGAATGTCCGGAACTCTTTTTAGGAACTTATTTTCAAGAGAGAGAGAGAAAAAAAATCATGTTTAACTCGGAATATGACATCGGCACTGCAGTTTGCCTAGAAGATAGGTTAGTTTGTTTTTCACCTATGGTCCTGATCTCATCTGCCACTGGCACAGTTATTTTTGGCCCAAGGGAATATTTAAACAGATATTCACAGTTACCTTTCTTTCCAGTATAAATGAATAAACAACAATCATGAACCATGTGATCACCGAGGTATAGTCAGTCAAAATCGTTGGCTTCTCTGAGAGACTGGGATGAAGTAGAGAGGGTCAAGTGAGCACCTATGCAAGAGTCTAAAATATCCATTGCTTCCTGCTAACAAGCAAGTCTAATCCAGGAGTGAAGAGACATAGGTTAATATTTGTGTGACCTTCTCCACCCAACTCCCGCCCAAAGATGTAAATAAGCCAACTTTTGGAGATAAATGGTCCCATCCTGAGCAGACCTCTGGGCTCAGGGTTCATGGGAGAGGTATTCTCCTAAGTGAGTAAGGGAAGAAGATTCTACATTGACAAGTGGTGGGGAGACATTCCTACTCATGCCTATTGGATCAAACTCCCTGTCTGTTTATCCTGTTTCATCCATGCCCAAAAGAGAGCTACACAGAGGTCTCCAGTCCTCTCAGAAGAATGGATACAGAAGGACAAATATTTAAAGTCAGTGCCCTACCCTCTGTGGAAAAACATAGGCTACTAATGAAGGAATTGTTCATTTAGCCAAAGCAAACTTGTGCCCTATATTTTGCTGTGATCTGGGCATGCAAATAAAAAAAAATTTTTTTTCAAATAAGATGGGGCTAATTATAGAAGGCAGAGAGTAGGTAAAATAGCTCCTTGTTCAGAAGCATCCACATATTTTCCTGAGATGAAGAGCAAATATTTTGTTTAAATAGCAAGCAATTTTCTATAAAAGTGCTACTGCTTGGAAATGCTCTTTATGATTTATTGCTGCCTTTTAACCTGAAAAAAATATTAATAACTGAGGAGCCCTTGTTGGTATCTTTATTATGCTTAAACCCAAATAGCCATAATATTATAACTGGTGTGGTCACATTCAATATTTTTCTTTCATGAATGCAGCATGGGCTTATTAACAGAGACCAGAAAATAAAAATAGAGGCGACCTTCCAGGCGTTAGCTTTGAGGAGTTACCCCAGCAGTAAAAAGGCAGCTAACTTTCTGAAGGAACTGGGGTGAGGCCACGCAGAGAATCTCTCCACATTTTCCCTTTTCTCTACCAGATAGAGCACTTTCTCCGCGTATGGGTTCATGTCATCATTCAGCTGTTTCTTCTGGCAAAGCCAGAATCCAGAACAGAATCTCAGTGAAAACGAAACCAATAAATTAGATCTCTTTGTGAGCAATTTGCTGTTAGTTCTATTCTCCTTGCCTATTAAGATTCTTTATTTACTTCACCAAGAGATTTCTGCTGACAAGTCCATCCATTTACCACTAGCCTAGATAAAATGATAATAAACAAAATGTCAAAAAATGTATTCATGGGACCTTCCCCATCCCCACCCCTTCCCCTTCTCCTTTTTCATCAATCTGGTATATTAAAGAATCGTCGGAGCTAAAAAGTTTAAAATGGAGACACAGTGGCAAAAGCTTCTAGTTTAGCTAATTGATTATACTTTAGAGGAGGTTTATGTATTATGTATTTGTAATTATATATACCCGCACGCACGCATAAATATTACACCCAAAGCTGGGACGGTCAGAAGGGCAAGTATCGTTCAGTTCCTGCCGCTTATGTTCCTGATCTGATTTGGCTAATAATCACGTCTGCAGAATGGGGAGGTTGAATGGAGGCATACTGGGGGAAAGGAAATTTTCCATTTTATGCTTATGGATGATTCCCAGAGGAATCTTTTGTTTCAAAGTGTCTTTCGAGTCCTTTGGGTGCAAGGCAAACGCTGAGCAGCTCTATCTTGCACATAACTCCAATGGAGGCACCTATAATACAAAACAGAGATCCCCCGAGGGCACCGTTATACATTTATTATAAAGCAAAGATTAAAACAATTTTATGGAAATTAAAGATAATACAGAACATTTGTCTCTCTCTCAGTCAAAGACTAACATGAAGCAGTTCGACAAACAGCTCCAGGCAGTTCCACGCGAGGTGATCGAAGGGCTGGGACTAAGGGGCACGCAGGGTGGCGGCGGCAGATTGCGAGGCGTGGGTTTTTCTTTCTTTCTTTTTTTTCTTTTTACCGGGGCATCTTGCCGGTGCTTGGCAACGGTGCTGAGTGAAAAATGATACGCCTGCAAAATCAGAACAATGGGCCAGTCGAGGGGTACTTAGGTGGTTTGCCCTTCTGAAATCTATCTCAGCAGGACAGGATGCAAACAGCCGGGTGGGGACCAGGAGGGGTGTGCGGGGAGCTTTTTGTGTTGTGTCTGTTTTGGAGTGTGTGTGTGTGTGTGTGTGTGTGTGTGTGTGTGTGTGTCTGTGTGTTTCCGCGCGCGCCTGTGCGTGTGTGCACACGCGCCGTTTGTTCTGTTCCTACTTGATTCACATGCTCACTGGAAAAAGAATGTACAAAAGCTGAAAATTTGCAAAAACTCCAAGCTGGTAGCATTTCCATTTTATATATAATAGAATCCTGTTACCAAAAATGTGGTTGTCAGAGGAGAGTAAAACATCTGTGTTAAGCAAGAGATACTCCATTCGCACACAGGGGTCTGATTTGACCTCCAGCACACTGAATTTATGGCAAAAGGACTGCTTTTAAATTGAGTTTGTTTTATTTTGATCCTCAGTCTGGATATTTCTTTCATACCTCCCAGGCAGTAGCTCTCATGGGTAAGCTTATATTTTTGTTAATAAAAAATGTGCGATTGGTGATAATCTGGACTTCCATCATGGTCGTTCCAGCTTTCCAATGTTAATAACCACTCCCAAAGAAAGGATCATCAAAAGAGTTCAGACTACGTGGTTTTGCGGTCAAGGCAGTGAGCCATATTCAGAAATACCTGCTTTCCTCTCCCTGGTCCGCTGCCGGATAACTATGTGACATTTGTAAGTTAATTGTTTTCTTTCAGTCCTGATTTCTTCAGCTGTAAAAGGCTACTCTTTACTTACTTATTTAACATGGGTCTGGGGATGGCAGTGATTTATGGAGTGAACTAGTTAAGATATTGGGCTCTTGATCTGACTGACATGGGTAGGAATCTTTCCTCATTACTCACTAGCTGTATGACTTAGGATAGTTACCAACGGTAACTTGTGTGTCTATACATATATGTATATATGTATATATATATATATATATATACACACACACACACATATACACACACATATATATTTACATTTATATAATGTATATACGTATACATTAGTTATTGTGAAGATTACCTCGAGACAAAGTATGTAAAGTGTGTTCAGACAGTGACTGGCACATGGCACTCAATAAACATACAGCTTTTATAAATAATAATAATAGCTAAATGTACTTAAGCCGCCACACAAATAATTAACTAAAGAGGAAGCATTATCATACAATTATTATTCATAAATAATAACACCAACATTTATATACAGATTTTTATGAGCTCTCCACAGCAATGAATTTTAATGCCAGATCACAGGCACCATACTTCACTTTTCATTTTAAACTATACGACTTTTTCATATAGTGGCATAATGTAGTACAGACGCTTGAAACACCTCCAATTTTAATTCTCCTCCTCCCCCACTGCCTCCCGCTTTGTGCTCTCTAATGAAAAGTAAAGGTTAAGGGCAATCTGTTGGAGGCTAAAGCTTACTAGACAGAGCAGGCCGGCTGATGGCGCGGGGCTCAGAGAGTGATGTGAACAGGAAAGGAGACACGGGGAAACTTATGAAACACACAGAAGGTGTCTGCACTTTCGTATTAAAAATATACTAGGGGGAAAAACTCAGCACCAAAAATAGCAGAAAAAATATTTTCAAGCACTTCTCGTTTGCTTCCTTTCGTCCTTCCAATAGGAACGATATTCCCTCAAATGGATGGATGTGTTAGTACAATAAATACAAAAGCCCTCTTGTTAGAATTCATTAAAAAAAATAAATGTAAAAGAGACCTCCTTTATAATCACAAAAAGACACAGAATCCAGGGGTTCCTGGGTAATAACACACATCAAGGGGCATTAAAGGGACAAGGCCTTCATTTTTACCTAATAACATCCACCCTGGAGTGTCATTGCTTAATTACGGCTTTTCAAAAGTTTGGGTAATAAAGGAATCAGAATTTATTTCCAAGCACATATTGATGTACAGCCAGACTATACAGTTGTTTCTTATCTATTAATGAGGTTAAGACCTATGCCTTTAAAGAGATCACAAATAAATTCTTGGGTGTATTTTGCCTTTTAAATATTTTGAATATATGAATTCATCAGGATTTGGGGATTAGGTAACTGCTGTCTACACAAAAAATCTGCAAAATTTTTCATTACTTTTTTATTAGTTGGCAGCAAATACTCTAACTGAACTTTTATGAAGCTATAAACATAAAGGACCTTCTGATACTGGTATGATGATAATTCTAAATTTCCTCTTTGCAGCTGCGGTTGATCCCCTCTATTTGGTACAATCTATTTTTTTGTGACTTAACAGAAAAAAGTTGGCTCACTACCGTATTGCCTTCAAGCACTTTCTCGGGAAGTTCTTGAATTAAATCCACATGGAAACCCAATTCCCCTCTCCACCTTTCCCTTAAGGTGGTTATAAAATGTCAGTAGAAAGAAAAGCTGTTTATTTTACTTAGAGTTGGATTCTGTTAGTAAATGAGTTTCTGGTGGGGCTTATGTGCAAACCACATCTTTCAATCAGATTCTTTACATTACTAAATGTGTATTAAATTGTGCCATAAATATTAATTTAAAATTCAGAAGTTCAGATTTCACCTAAATCCAAGTGAATAACCAGAGAGACAAACTGTTTAACAAGTTCTAGCTTCATATTCTAGCTCTACCAGCAAAACACTGCTCAACTTCGGCATGTCTTAGGCCAGAGGGACAATTGTGCCACCTTCCCAGCAGGCAGATTTCCCACCTGGCAGAGATCTGTGGGCCAACTCTACCATGACAGCTTGGAGACCTCTTCGAAGAAAGCGTGGCAATTCTGGAAGGGCGGACGGCTCTCCTCCTGGAACCCAGAGATGGTATGCACTAAGACAGGCCCTGGCTGCGGAGCTACGGCTAATGCTTCAATGGTTCAGACAGTTTTCAAATATGGCGGAACGTGGCAGTAACCTGGGAGGTGTCAGGCAAAGAAGGTGCTGGAAGGTTGATTAATCTGAGATAATATGTGTCTCTGGGCTGGATGTTACAGGTATCTCTTATGACACCAAGCTACGTTTCCAGGGTCTGATAGGCTAGAGGCCCTCACAGACCCTTAGTCACTCCATCCGGGTCTCTCTAGCCTAGAGTCTTTGAAAAGTACTGCACAAAGCACCACAGAGAGCAAGGTGTTGCTAGCAGTGCATGTGCAGGTAAAATATGAAGACAAAGACTTCTGTTGTATTTTCCTTTTCCTGTGACTTGGTTTACCTCCGGAGGTGTTTTACCTTTTCTCTTGCTACATTCAAGGTCGTTTAAAGAAAAGAACGGTGACGTCCGCAGAAACTGGATGGTAGAGACCACCGTTTATTCTCATTTTTCTTTTTTTCTCATTTTCCTGAAGACCTGAGCCTGTTCTTCCTACATGAAGCTGTGAGTGGCTACCATTTGTTTCAGGGTGTCGAGGTGTCAATGTACAAATTCTTCAGTTAAAGAGATACAAGGTACTCTTTGCTACCTGTGTTCCTGTCCTGCTTAAATTTAAAGATTCTTGAGGTCAGAATGTGGAATTCAATGGTCCTGCATCCTTTCTATTGGGAAAAACCATTTAATTTTGTTATAGAGTCTCATGATCCTCCATATACGTGTTTTAAAATCTGTATTATTAGTCACATCCACCTCTGTAGATCTTAATACACTGAAAAATAATACTGTATCTGTATGAAATATAATACTATTTGAGATAATCCTTGGTTTTAGCTTCACTCATTTCTGATATTAATTCTGTTTCCCAGGAGCCTGGAGCCCACGTACTGGCAACCACTGAATTCCCCAAATGGAGGTAGGTGCTGGACGGCATTCGCAACGGTCTTTCATATGACAGTATTAACTGAGTGGGTCTTGCAGTGTTGTCTGGAATGCATCTGCTAGCATCATCCTGTTGCATCAGTACACAAGACCAGGGTCTGCCAAGGTTAGAAGATAAACCCAGATGACTGCAAATGTGTAATGGATCAGCATGTCTCCGAAATACATGGGTAACTCTGTCGTCTTTGTGTCATTAGCTTGTAGGTTTGTGGTGTTTTGTTTACACTAACGATATGACCACTCAACCCCCCCCCTCCCCGCCAGAGGACTATGGTCATCATTCTGAGAAGAAAGGTACAAACTGGCTATGCAGAATGGTATTTGTCCTTCTATGCAATGCTCCAAGGCTCACGCTTGCATTGGACTCAAACAGTAAGAACCTATAAAATGTAGTGGAAGAGGAGTAGAAGGTAGTGGGCTTTGGAGTCATATCTGGGCTTAAATAAATATTTCAATACTTACCAGCTCAATGAGCTTGGGCGAGTAACTCAAACTCTCTCCAAGTCTAGGTTTTATATCCCTAAAGGAGCAATAATATTTATACCTATAAGTTAGTGATTATTAAATAATAAAATTATGTAAAGGCTTAGCTCAATTGATGGTGCATAGTAGCTCTCAGAAATTGTAGTAACATTTGTAACTACCTTGTGACAGCCTGGAAGAAAGAGGTTCCAGGGAATAATATGTAGAGTTTAATTTCTTTGGGCTATTTCTCCTTAAAATCAGTTGGCTCTGTCTTCCCTGTGCAGGGGTCTCAGTGCCGGTCAGGTTTAAGTGCTCACGTGTGCTGTTCAGGACATGGGGACAAAGAGGAGCACCACGGGGCTCTGATTGACCCGGAAAATGTGCCTGTAGTTGAGGGAGCGGAGGGAGTGGTGGAGGATGGTGGAGGCACTGAAAGGGGAGTGGGGAGAAAAAAGAGAGAACATGAAAGAAAAAGAATACTGGCAAGCAGCTGAAGGACATTTAGGGAGCTGGGGAAATACTTCACATCACTGTAGCAGGGCATTAAGCTGAAAAGACCCAGAAGCCTGAGAATCTGCGACTGAGTTACCATCAGCAAAGCCTCTAGTATATCTGAACCGTCACTGGGAGCTGGGGTAGAGATCCATGCCTTCCTGTTTGAGCCTCCCGTTTTTATGGTGCTCTGGCATTACCACTTAACAAAAAAGATACCACCACGGACAGTAATAATAATGATAACTAACATTAGCTCAGTTCCTACCATGTGATAGGCTTGCAGACACTTAGTCCATTAAACCTTCATGACACTTCTATGAAACAGGTAATATTTTATTATTATTATTTTATACATGAGAAGCCTGTGGCTCATGGAGATTATATCATTGCAGTGCAGGGAATAAATGGCACTGCTTAGACAAACCCTAATCCTTCTCACTCCTCAACCTGAGTCCTTACCAGGGTTGATATGTACGGCTGCACACGTTGTGCACCGCACAATTACTGGTGTTGGCTTTCATTCAGATTATGACATGAATAGGGCAACTCGGAGCTGTAATACAGAGGCCTCAGTTCTTAATCTCTAATCTGTAACTAAAATTTAATGCCTCTAATCTCTCCCTTTAATTGAACAAGTAAAGCAAAGCTTTATGTTTTAACTTAATGTCTTCAATTAGAAGAGGACTCCTTGGCCTCCATCTTTTCTTCTGTAGTTTTCACAAAAAACAGCTATTCTTGTCTATAAATGTGTCTCAGATGTAGGCAATAGTTAAAAAAGTCAAGATCACTACCAATGATCCTGCTCAAGATAAATTCATGTTAATTAAATATCCTTAAATAAACTCTAGAGTCTGCTAGTCTAAACCAGAATCACTTCTAAAGTTTGGACTTCTGCATTAATTTAAGGTGGAAGGAAGAGATCTTTTTCAATGAATCCTTAATATTGAGGACCACCATCACCAAACTGACAGCCTGTCTGATGATTGTCCAAACTGCCATGATCTGTGAAAACTATGAGTATCCAACGTTGGCTGTCCAGCCAGGCAAATGAAATCTTGCTTTGGGCTCAAACAATATCTGACTTTTCTAAGTCCTGAGGGCAGGATGGTTGTTTGCACAAGGAAGGCCAGGTTCAGATTTCAAGAACCTGGCTGAAGTCTAGAAACATTCAAAAATCAAACTTTTATTATACAGCCCAAGCCAAAGGCAGGTGGGAGCTAGATGGTGCAGTGATAGTCACTGTATGGAAAATCAGACAGGGAACAGAAGCGCCGGTGATTTCCCTGCAAGACAAGAAGATTCTAAAAGGGAACCAATTTCTGAGCTGGCCAGCTCTAGTCTCATCACCGCCGTCATTATGTTTAGGATTACTGCTGCTAGCTAATTCATCAACAATCACTTGCGGAAATGAGTCAGGCTTTTTTGCACTTATTAAACACTGATACTAGTACACTTTCTGCCAGTGCCTTTCCTGCGGTGTTGTTGTTTTTTTTCTTTCTTTCCATAATGGCTTCCTCTTCTATCCACTTATCCTGCATTTACTTTGTTCCTTCCCTGTTATGGCTTACATGTCCTTTCTTTACACACGTGTGTCATCGGCTTCTCAAACTCCACTGTATTCCTTTCCTCCCCAAACTGCAGAGACTGTTATTTTCCCATTAGAGCAGAACACCAGAACACTGTGAATGGTTTAGTATTCCAAGATTCCATAAACAGCCCAAGCAATTGCTCAGTTTTACACGACCTCCACATATCATTTTAGCAAATGGAGATGCATTAAAGGGTTCCAACAGGTGTATGATTATAAAAAGAATGTCAAATTTTTGTGGAAATTAATATTGGAGTACAGGTTCTATTATTACTGCTTAGCAGCAAATGGTTTAAGTAGTATAATAATATAGCAGGCTCAGGGAGCCAATTAATCCATTAGAGGAAAATTCCATTTATTTAAAAAAAACTGATTTTAGCTTTAAAGAGGAATTGCAGACAACAATTCTAAGTGGAATTCATCTTAGCAAGTTACATACTGTTCTGTGGGTAATGTAAAATCCAGTTATAGAAGGCAAAAAAGGGTATAAAGAAGACATAATTGCTATTTTTAATAAAACGTGCTTTTGAGGGGCATACTAAAACTTTATATTACTGACACTAATTATTTTGGCATCTTATTGGCAGTCACAATCGGACAAAAAGTGGAAGTATGTACACGCGACACAAGTTCTTGGCTGCATTTCTTCATCCTTACATACTTCAGGGTTTTATTTATGGCTAAATTGAAGCTGGATGTCAAATCTGGGCCCCTCAGAACAAAATCTTAATAATTAACTGGCAAAACTGAACATGATCACTTCTGACACACCTACACTGGTAATTATTGCTTTGAGGCCATTTACTAATGAAATTAATGTATTCATTGCCCTAACAAATTAGCATAACTCATACATAATGCCCCACATTTCAAGACCTCACTAGAAAAACAACACTTAATACTCGGAATGAGATGGCAAGGGCATTACGTGGAGACAGTATTCACTGAATTACTACATGTTAAAAACCACAATAGCTAAGTGTTCGCTACAATGCAAAATGTAAACACAATGTGAGTATTAAAGCCATTAATGGTGTAGTCAAGAGCGTACAATTGATGATTATCTTTACACTTCAAATAAGCAGATATTACAATAGCAGTAACCATGGAATCTAATTAACTGGCTACTTCTAGAGCTCCAAAGTAGGAAAAAAATGCTCGCAGACAGCCTCTTCTTCCCCACCACATTGATAGAGAATTTTCTTCAGCTGTTGCCACTTCTGTGCATTTCTTACTAAACTGCACACTAATTAAATCCTGCCCCCCCCACTCCAGCAGCAAGAGGGTTAAAAAACAGAAGGTAATGATTTTTAATATCTACATGTTATCTTTTTTTAATTTTTAATTTTTTTTATGTTTTTGTTTGTTTGTTTGTTTTTAGAGAGAGAGTGCAAGTGGGAAAGGGGCGGAGAGAGAGAGGGAGACAGAATCTGAAGCAGTCTCCAGGCTCTGAGCTGCCAGCACAGAGCCGGACACGGGGCTGGAACTCACGAACGCTGAGATCATGACCTGAGCTGAAGTCGGATGCTTATCTGACTGAGTCACCCTGGCATCCCTACATGTTATTCTTAAAGGGGAAAATGTGAAGATGAGCCTTGCATAAGCTTAGTGCTTTAGTGTAAGAGGTGATTTTGCTTTTATTCCCTACATGCTTTTCACTTCACACGGCAGAGATAACTATAAGTCCAGTAGGGTAGAAAGAAAGCAAACCAAAAAGAAAGAAACAATAAAAGGAAATAGACTCTAAACTATATTTCTTTGACAAATTCTAACCTAAAGCCATCTTCCCAAGCGTACAAGTGTAGTGAAAAGTGGCGGTGGAGTTTTCGTTATCCCTGCCCTAGACCCACTTAAAGGGACTTGTACTCTGAAATAACCATATGCCCAACTTGGTGATGTTTACAGGTGCACCATGCATACATGCACACATTGAGAGCAGTAAGCAGTTACTGGAAAGTTGAGGTTTTGGTTGACTTGTGTTTGATGAAACAATGATGTTTATTACAAAAAGAATGGCATTACAGCACCTTCGATTCATGAGAGTTAGGCTTTTTTCACTCCATAGAAATACGCATTTCATCACGACTCAGGACATAATAACTGAGAGTACTTCTGAACTGATTACAATTGAAGGCTTAAATCTTCACAGGTGGAAGTAAAGTTGGGGATCATATCATTCAACTCTTTTACTTTGTAAATGAGGAAATAAACATTTTGAGCATTTAAGCAACTTGTTCAAGGTATCATAGCCAGCAATTTCTCAGCTGAAGCCTGGGTTTTCTGACGTCAGTTCCACAGCTCCTTTCATTACGCTGATGAGAAAGTGAAGGCATGAATTCTAAGGAAAGAAATTGTAGGTGTCCTCTTGCTTTACCTAATGGGAAAAATAACTGATAAGTGTATCTTAGAATCAGGGACTTTTGCAGATTCATTTATATTTGTTTTTGCATTGCAGAGACCAACCCTTAAGGTTGCTCACAGATTCTTATGAAAATGAAATCAAACAGAAATAGAACAAAGACTAAAGTGGTGAGAGTACTATATTTCTGTTATACCCACTACAGGATTGTCATTTGGTCTGTGGACTGGTTTCTATTTAATTTGCACATAAGAGGTTTTGTGCTTTTATAATTTCCACAGCTGTCTTTGAGCATGACTGTGATCTAGTACATGTGTCTATCCCTACTCCCTTCACCTTGATCCTGCCTGCCTGCCTTCCTTCCTCCCTTCCTTCCTTCCCTTCTTTCCTTTTCTCCGTTTCTTTTTCTTTCTTTTTCTTTCTTTCTTTTTCTTTCTTTCTTCCTTCCTTCCTTTCTTTCCTTTCTTCACTCCCTCCCTCATTCACTTCTTTCTTACTTAACTCCTTCCCTCACTTCCTTCCTCCTTCTTTCTTTCCTTCCTCCTTTCCTCTCTCCCTTCTTTCCCTCCCTTCCTTCCCTCCTTCCTCC
>CM053570.1:30997077-31034731 GCA_028646485.1 Cryptoprocta ferox | reverse complement strand
CTTCCTTCCTTCCTTCCTTCCTTCCTTCCTTCCTTCCTTCCTTCCTTCCTTCCTTCCTTCCTTCCTTCTTTCCCCTATGCCTCACTGAATATCCCGCAAAACTGGCCAAACCAGTGATTGATGGTGATAAAAACTTCAGCTTGTTACCCTGCACCAATGGCTCCTTTACTCCGTTATTTGCAGCGCACGTTGGCGGGATGGAGATTGTGAGAGGTTTGGAGATGAGCCATAGCTAACTCTGTGTTCTTTCCGTTCCCTTCTGAGGCCAAAAGGAGGGATATTAATAAGGCGACATGACAAACACTAACAGGCACATTTAGCTATGCATCTAGGTCCTTGAGTGGTAAAGGCAGCATTTACGGGAGACAAGTGAGGAAGGCCTTGAGACAGATATGAAAACTTGAGCATAACAAATGTGCTTTTTTATGTATAGAATATGGACTTGAACCAAATGAAATGTTGGCTAAAGCTCAGTTCTAAGAATATTTTGATACTCTAAGAATATTTTGGGTTTAGTCAATGTAGAAAACATATAGATTTGATACTAGTTGAAGCTTATAGCCAATACTACTATTAATTTAAAACAACAGTAGAAATAGCTACCAGAATTTTGAGTGATATATGCTAGGCAATATATATTAAGAATTTTACTATCTTATATAATCCTCAAAGAATAGTAGAAGGGTGGCTTTAATTTTAGAATTGTACTCATTTTAACCCTCTGAGGGTCAGAACATTTTATTATGATGAAGATGATTACTATTATTAGAGTAATAATAATTAACAGTTATTATATGCTTCTTTGTGTGATAAGCCCTACTCTGTAAGTTTATGTTTAGTCCTATGTAATCTTTATAACAATCCAATAAACTAGGTATTATTATCCCCATGTTACAAAGGAGAAAATGAAAGAACAGAGAGGTTAAGTAATTAAAGTAGTAAGTAAGTGAAAGGTAAGTAGTGAAGCTAAGTGAACCTGTGTTCACAGGTTCATGAATCTATGGTTCATACTTCTAACCATAATATTCACTACCCCTCAAATAACTTGCTCTTATAACACAGAGAAAAGCCAAGATTTAGGGGCAAATCTGTGACATACCACATCCCTCTCCTTTCTGTTTGTTTACACACCAAATCTGTTCTGCCTCAAAGCCCTGGGTTTCTCCTTTACCCAGAGCTCTGTCCCCCTGATTTTCCCCAAAGCTCATTATGCAGACCCGAACGGCCCCAGCCCCTTCTCAGAGAGGCCTTCTGGGCACAATGGATTTCAGTTTGTTGCCCAGATATTCCACATTCCACTCACTTATCTCCTTGGGGGCATTTATCACTGTATATATTATTTCATCATATGTTTGTTTGCTGATGCTTCATTGTCTGACTCCTCAACTCTTAGCTCCGTGAAGGCAAGAGTCATGACCTATTTTCTTCACCAATGTACATCAGGGCTTCTCTCTCTCTTTAATTTTTTTAATGTTTATTTTTGAGAGAGAGAGAGAGAGAGAGAGAGTGCAAACGGAGGAGCAGAGAGAGAGGGGAGACAGTCTGGGCTGCCAGCACAGACCCTGACGTGGGGCTGGAACTCACAAACCATGAGATCATGACCTGAGCCAAAGTCAGATGCTTAACTGAGCCACCCAGGCACCCAGGGCTTCTCTTAATGCTTTGCAGAGAGTAGGTGTTCAAAAGTGCTTACTGAGTAAAAGAATAAGTGAATATACTTAGCCTCTGTTTTATAACTATGACTCTACCCGGTTCGCTATGTGACTATTTGTGGTATTTTAAATAGTGGCATAGGTGTAAACAAACCACTTTGCTTCAGTGTTTAGCAGGTTTTACTTTAGCGTCATGGTTTAGTTCAGACTCCTGTTATCAAAAGTTATGAGAAGAAAGGCACTTAGGACACACAACTTTACACCTTACTTTTTTATAGGCATTCATGCTGATTTTTTTGGCCCCTCAGTGGCTTTTTCGATCTGTAAAGACCTTCAGAAGTTGCACTGTAATTGGAATTTTCATTTTGCTCTAAGCCAATGGCACAATATTTTGGGCACCAGCTACAGAATTGACCATGAGAAGGAGTCACTGTCACTTGGAAATCTGCTAAAGAAGAATCTGGAAAGTTGATCATCTTTTCCTTAATTTTGGTGACAATCAACTATTTTTTCATTAAAAAAATGTGTCCCAGTTTTCTATTTAGAGTATGTGTCTATACCACATTGAGAGAACACAACTTCAGCTTGCATGTGGGTCTGGGTAGGTGTGAAGATAAATCCAATTGAGAGTTTACTTAATGCGGTTCTAATTTGGGGCAGTGTCAGTGTGGATGGAGGCAGGGTGTGGTAGAGGAGATGCCTGTGACTAAAAGTCTTTTCTTCAGTCACATCCTAACAGTTTCCGGACTGTAGAGATGGGCATAGGAAAGAACAGGGTGGTAAGTAGACTGAGGGGATAGGTTAGCAAAGATATTTATGTTGTTTAAAATGTGGTAAAACATGGACACTGCACTAAATATCATTGTATAGGAGTTAAAGTCTGGGAGGTCTTTTATGTCAGGAATGGCCCTCCACACCATCACTATTACTTATTAGGCACTTACTGCATGCCAACCACTACTAGGTATTAGACATATCTTAACTCACTACATCCTTAAGTCAGGTAATTCTTATGACCTGCTTTTTACTGATGAGGAAATGGAAGCGTGAAGAATTAACTTGTCCAGGGCCACCTAGAAATTAAATGCCAGATGCAGGATTCAAACTCCAGTCTGACCATTACCCACATCCTTGCCTCCTATGATCCCTTATTCTTTTTGGAAGCAATTTTCCCAGAGGATCTCAGGCAGGGTGAGTTCTTAATTAAGAAAGTTCCCCAGTTTGAAGGCGGGGTGGAGTCTGGCAGAGGAATAGGCCATCTTCCTTCCAGCAAACATGTCTGTCTGCAGCCCTATTAGATTTGGACAGAGATGTAGAGAGAGTGATTTGTCTGTATGTTTAAAAAATGGTTTATAGGGGTGCCTGGGTGGCTCAGTTGGTTAAGTGTCTGACTTTGGCTCAGGTCATGATCTTGCGGTTTGTGAGTTTGAGCCCCGTGTCAGGCTCTGTGCTGACAGTTCAGAGCCTGGAGCCTGCTTTGGACTCTGTCTCCCTCTCTCTCTGCCCTTCCCCCACTCGCATTCTATCTTTCTCTCAAAAAAAAAAATGAAAAAAAAGTTAAAAAATGGTTTATAAAATCATGCTGATAGGAAAAAACTGAATTGGAAGAGAAACATAATTTTATGTGTTTCAGAGCATGGTACAGAAACAGAAGGGGGAAAAGTCACTCCTAATGATCCAAACACAGAAAGATGGGGTGAAGAGGAAACCCAGCAAAGTTATGTAAAGCACAAGTCACTGTTGTGGCCATTTAAATCTACTCTGCTTCGAATAGTGACCCTGATATATACTGCCAAAGAGTAACAGCCTAATGCTAATGCGACACAATTACCCTATAATGTGGGTGGTGGTCCTGTCCACTAGCCCCATGCTTGTAAAGGGCTGGAGTTGTCTGTCTATCACGGCACACACACACATACAGATATGTCCATACATCCACTGAACTTTAACATTTGGTATTTTAGGACAATGTCATAACAATGCCAAAAAATTGTTGGGGCCAAGACTGTTGTCTAGGATCTGGAATTTTAATAGCAAGGCTCTGGGAGTGATGATCTCTGAGAATTCCCTGGTGGCCTTTACTTCTTATGGCCTTAAAATCCTGTTTGTGCATGTCTGCGTGGTGAGGGGAGTTAAGCACTAGGAGAATCTTGCTTAAGGAACAGGCTGAGCCTATCTCTACTCTGCCAAATCACTGGGCATGGTGGACTTCATGGAAATGTGCTAAGCCTCCCCCAAGGTGGAGGAAGAGGCTGCAGTGCCTCTGGGCAGTGCCATCACGTGGCTGTGATTGCCCACATTTAGTGGTGCTCATAGACCTGTCAGTCCAAGATTCTCACTGCAGGAGTGACTCAAAGTCCAGTCCTCTCAAGAGGAACTCTGTGGAGGAATGCCACACTGTGGGGGTCAAGTGCTAAGAACCCAGGGACTGAAAAAGACCCAGATTGGTGAAACTTACGAGAAACATTACTAAGAGGCAATCCATCTTCCTGTGCAGCGTGCTGGCAGGAGCACAGGGCCGCTGAGCAGGGCCACTGAGCAGGGCCGCTGAGCAGGGCCGCTGGAGGGGTTAGCGCTGGGACAGCCAGTGTGAGCAGTCTGCCTCCCCTCGCAACTGAAGGGTGAGCTGTGTCTGGAGAGGGAACTTTGGGTGACCTCAAGGAGCGACGCATGCGGCCTGGCCGAGGACACCCGTGAGAATGTTCTCTGTTATGTTTATAAACTTTACAAAGTTATGCTCACAGTTATATAACCCCTATGTGGTGCCACAGTTAATGAAGTGCTGGAAGTTAGAAAAATAGCGATGATGTTGTTTTGCCCGTGCTGAGCTTTACTATGTAAGGGTTAAACTCAGTGCTAATTTGCTGATGTGACACAGGATGTGATCTCCCTAGCACCAGCCACAGGTCAAGTCAGTCTTATATTTCAGGAAACTCGTAGCAATCGAATTAATATACAACCATATTAAAGTCATTTCAAAGAAGGAATGCTAATGAGTGACTAAAATTTGCGGCTTCATCCAAAAGCAGAGCAAGATCACCCCATAAAAATAGCTATAATAATAATTTGTTGACTCAATAGTTTATCCTTGTTTTTATTTTTCGTGGATCAATCTGTGACACCAAATGCCCATTTTGAAAAATGCCACCATTCCATCTCCTCCTCCCACAGCTGCTGCCTGCTTGCCTATTGAGAAAGAGCTCATCAGCCTTTTCCGATAGCTTTCTAATTCTTCTCTTTGTAATAATAATAATAAAAATAAATAAAACTTGGGTGCTTTTCATCTTTATATCCCTCTCCCACCACACCTCCATGGATGCACGCAATGCCTAAGTGTCGCTTTGCACACAGGAAGCACTCAACAAATGTTGGTTGAGTAAATTCAATGAATCGGCACAGCCATTTTCTGATAAAAGCTCACGCTTTCACCTGAAGTAGAACCTGGAGGTTCAAGTCAATATTTAATTAAAGAACTAATAGTTGTGTTAAACCTAATGAATTGCTGTATCTACAAATGTCATAACGTGTCTCTCTTTAGAGATCGCAAAGGGGCTCTGATGGCCAAAGAAGTGCTTGGATTGGTAAACTATTTGGAGAACTATAAAAATCTTAGTGTCAGTTGGCTGAATAAAACATCATATAAAGTAATAAATGGCTGTAGCCATATCCTTCCACTAAAAATATTCCACTTCATAAGCACATTGGGAGGGAAACAATATGATTGTGATATTCAAATACATTCAAGGCGACAATATGTTCTTTTCCTTACTTTTCTCAGAGGACGAAGTATTCACCGAAATCACTTGTTGGCATACTTAAAATGCTGAAATGATAATACTTAAAATATTTATATTATTTATTAACATTTTTTTAGAGGTAGTATTTTAAGAGTTTGAGCCTTATGATCGTTTTTCTACCTTGATACTCTAGCTCGAGGCAGATTCCTCAAAACAGAAAAGGGGAAATAAACCTTTCTTTTTTTCTTTTTATAAGACATACAAGACTGGTTACAAGATGAATAAAACTCATAAAAGAAAATAAAACAACCAAATATCAAATTGAACAAGATAAGAATTATGATGTTATTTCACCTTTTATCATCTTAGATATGAAAATTTAAAAATCCTCCATTTTCCTTTGAAAGAAAAATAAGCATATAAAATGTCAACAAGGCTTCTCTTAAATTTTTAACAGACTCATAAAAAAGTAAACTGCAAAAAAACTTGAGAAACATTTTGCATATGATTTCCATAAAGTTGTTTCACTTCCGGAAAACTCAGAATAGCACTGCACATGTTCTGTACAGCACAGCGTGGGGAAGGGTGCCAATGAAGAGAATTGCAGATTTCAGAGTTCTTCTAGCAAAAATAATGTGTTTTATATCTTTAAAATTGAGTATCTCCTTCGATTTTCAAGTCATAAGTTTTGTGGAGCCCACCACCACGTCTTGAAGGAGAATGTGGCATGTTTCATAACATTTCATGTGTTAACTTCTCTGGTGTTTGGGACTGTGGCTGACCCATTAGTTGTCCGTAGGAGGAGAAGTCTCGCTCACATCAGGATAAACCACATTGCTTTATCCTGGTATACGGCAGTCAATTAATCAAGAGGGAACAGATCACTTTAAATCAAACGTAAGAGGCTGGGGGCCTATCGAGCTCTTCTGGAAACCTACACTAACCTGTTATCTCCTTTAATCTATTCCTGAAATCCTCTTCATGAAAATCTATTGCCACTTCACTGAGTAGAACAGTGGGTAAACAAAGGTAAGTTACAAGTTTAAAAATGAAACAAGAAAAAAAACCCCAAAACTCCTAACCCCAGGAAACACAAAGCCTTTCCTCTTGCTAAGCCCTGCAGATATCCTCGAGGGCTACTCAGATTTAAATACATATTTTTAACCAATATTTTGGCTTATTGTGCTATTCATATGTAAATGACTGAAATTTTGGCGATGTACTTTGTAAATCTCATATAATTCTTTACGGTTTTAATACATGTTAAATGTGATTAATCTACCTATGAGGAAATTCTTATGTTTAGAAATAATTATCATAGTTCTCTCATCTGTGAGCAATTATTTTATTTCTGAACGTCCAACACAGGGTTATTTCCTTGTGCAGAAAAGCAGAATTGTGCTACGGAAACACGGCTCTCTCCTCCTCCCAGCCCTGCCACCCATCCAGGCTATGATCGTGGGTTTTGCTCACTGTAAGCTACACCTCACAGATGCATCGCTGTCTCTTGGATGCACAAGTGCATGAGGATGAATCCATTGAGAGTTCTGAGGGGAGCTGGTCAGAGCAATTACACTACTTATGCGCAGCTCTGGGAATCACTCAATTAAAAAAGGAGAAGAAGATAATAAGGCTAAGAAACAGTATATTTTGGTGGAAATTATGGCTACAGGAAAGAAAGGGAGGTCAAGAATAGAAGAACCTTACAGTATATTCTTCAGTAAAACAAGCACGGGACAGAAGTGGCTGTGTACGACTTGACTGCCTATCTGCCTAATGATGACCTCGAGTATTAACGCTGTATGAACAATGCTCACTGATACTGCACATGAGCTGTCCTGGACCCACAGCCAATTACTTACTCAGAGTACAGTGCCTTTCATAGGTGAACTCGTGGGTTATATATCGTTTGTTTCCCATTAACAGAGCTCATCTTTGAACAAATCATGGCAAGTCAAACAGCTGTGCTTCTTATCACAGAGGTACAACTTTTGATCCAGGACTTGCTTCCTGAACAGAGTTCTATTCGAAAAAATTTGTTTTTAGTGAGAAGGCTACTTTAAAATTATATGTACCAGAAAGATACATACAAAACATATTAGCATCTATCCTACTCCCCCCACCACCCCATGCTGGCAGAGGATGAAAATAACAGAGCCAAAAGGATAGTGAAAAGTACACACTGTAATATTTAAAAATCTGGTTCATATTTGATAATTGGCATTGTCTTCGCATTTATATGTGCCATTTTGCGGCATGAGTCTTCTAGCTAACAAAGCATGAAAAGGTAATCCCTTAAAGGTGTCTTGTACACTGAGTTCACACTGGTACTGTGACTTGGGATGCTCTTTGAACCTTCAGAAATATTCAGGGCTCACAGCATTAGACCATCATCCTGAAGAGAACCTATGTATCATGTAGCATGGTTAGACATGACATAAAACAGGCAAATTAGTGTGTTCTAGGAGCATGACCTCCAAAAATAAAGCCAAGGTATGCTCGGAGGAGGAATGTGCAGGAATCGGCACTTCCTTCGAACTCCATAACCATGTAATGAGTTGGGCCTTAAGGAAAATAAAAAGAAGGGGACCCCTCACCCGAGATGAAGACACGTAAAGGGTACTTCCAAAGTAAGGAGGTTTCGGAGAAGGCAGGCCAACTACCAGTATTTGCAGTAATAGGAGAGTATGCTTTGTCTTTTATATTTCCTTTTTATATTAATGGGGATGTGTGAACCATCCCACAATTATTAAAAAGTGCATCTATCCTCTTTTTCAGAAATTAGAGAGATACACTTCAACACTGGAAAACACTATGTATCTTGTAAAACACCTGTTTGTTTTCTAGTGTTGAAGTGTATCTCTCTAATTTCTGAAACAATTTACTTTTCAGCTGATCTTTAGAACTAAAATGTATTTTTTGAACAGTGTTTTTGCATGAATATCACTACCTATTATTTATATATATATATATATTTATTAAACAGGTTCAGTTTTTTTTTAAGTTTATTTTTTAGAGAGAGAGAGAGAGAGAGAGAGAGAGAGAGAGAGTGTGTGAGCATGAGCAGGGGAGGGGCAGAGAGAGAGGGAGAGAGAATATCAGGTAAGCTCCACACTGTCAACACAGATTGTGATGCAGGACTCAAATTCATAAACCGTGGGCTCATGACCTGAGCTGAAATCAAGAGTCAGGGGCTTAACTGACTGAGCCACCCAGATGACCTGCTACTTGTTTTCTAATTACAGCTTTTAAATGGGCTAATTTAGAATTTTGAACAAAATCATCACTATATATTACTTTTTGACATGTGTAAATACATATAGACATCCATAAACAAATGACAAACGAGTTACTCCAGAATGCCGTACCTATCTTAGGGCCTTCTCCAGAAATTCTATATTAATTGTCTGAGTTCTTACCACTTGGAGCCCACAGTCGTCCATTGGTGTTGTCACTGTGCATGACTGGTTGCCACAGAAAACCATAAGCTCCCAGAAGGCCTCTTTCTGAAGGCCTCTACAGTTTGTAGTCCTAAACCACAGAACTATAATTAATAATGTGCGATGAGTGAATAAATACCTGTGGATACATTTTTCTCCTTCTAAGGGACACCAGATTAGTCTTCATAGTTTCCTTAACTGGAATTTAGTTTCAGCATTAGGAAACTGAGGTTTTAAAAATTAACAGTAGCCAAAATAACTGTAGCTAAAACAGAGAGGTTGGGTATAACTAAAATTGTCATTCCAAATATGAGGTACTTCCATGCGATGTCAAGACTTACTGTTAATTTATTTTTTACTTACATTTCTATAAAAAAAAGGAACCTAAATGTCCAAAACCAAAACAATCATTAAATAGATTAAGATGTACTCATATAATTAAATACCTCATAGCAACCAAAAATGCTCTTTTGAAGAATTTTTTATGATTTGGAGAGAAGTTTGTATTATGCTTTATGGAAAAAAAAAAGCAGAATATAAAATTGAAGTATAGCTCAATTTTGTAATTAAAAAAGAAGAAGAAATAGAAGAAGAAAGGGGGAACTGTATAAATGAAGTTTCTTTGTAGGACCATTTGGATGAGTTTTATTCTTTCTCCACTTCTATAGTTTCTGAAATTTCTATAATAAGCATATGATAGTTTTATAATTGAAAGTTACAAAATTGTAGAGAAGAGGTAAATTTGAATACCAAAAAGAGAAAAAAAAAAAAAGGCAAAACAAACGAAAAAGACCCCAGGGAAAAAACACCTGTTTTTATTAGGGAAACTCCAAAGGAGCTAAGATACAGGACATGTGGTACAGATGTTACAAAAGACTTAAAATATTAAAACTTTTTAGTTTTTCTCTCTCAAAATTACTCCCAAACAGCTTCTAGTCTAAGAGGCACGTTTTCACAGGAAAACATTCTGAAATTAGAATGTTCTAAATTTTTCTCTGTTTTTATCCAAAAGCTGTTAATAAGCCTTACAATACCTTCTTACGAGAGATGTTTTATAAATCTGAGTTGCCAGATATAATTCTCAATTCTTTCTTTGCCCACCTGTCTGACTGACTCCCTTCCTTCTATGGAACATGACTGAATAGCTACTATGCGCTAGATAGTTGCTTAGGGCAAGTGATACGGTATAAATGTGACATGGTCCCTTTCCTCAAGTTGGTAACAGTCTAGTGAGGAGCACACATTCTAAGGAAGAGAGGAAGAGGCTGTTTCAATAAAGCATGAGGAACTCTGTGATGGGGTAATGGACACAGGGTCCAGTGGGGGCACAGAGGAGGGCACCACCCCTCCTCTGTGGGTTTCCCAGAGTGACATTTGAGCAGAGACCTGGGATATCCAGGTGAGTGTTAGTGAGGTGAAGAGTGTTTTGAGTGAGCAGTGAGACCGACAGAGAACAAACACAGAGAGAGAGAGGGGATAAGAAATAGAAAGAGAGATGGACAGTGAGTGACAGAGATACAGTGAAGAGACACAGAGAGCAAGGGCTGAGGGAACTGGTAGTAGTCAGCCTGGCTGGGGTATAGATTTCAAGCTAAAGAAACTCAAGAGGTGGGACCTATGAGGGAAGCAAGGATCAGGTGATTGCTCATGGCCATAGGCCCTTGTGTACCACATTCAGGATTTTGAACTGACTCCTGAAGGACTGAAGTACAGAGTGAGAGTTTTAAGCATGATGTGGTATCATCTCAGAGAGATGGCAATGAGTCCCGTGTGGAAAATGAATTACTTCCATCTCTAATCATCACACATCTTCTTTGATCTGTCATTTTTGTGTCGCCTTTATTGCAACCTGGAGGGATCCTGATTCAGTTTTCCAGGTCACCCCAACCCATGTCTTCCTCTATGTCTCTCATCACTTTGCCTGTGCATGGAATGTGGCCTATGTCATGGTTGTCTGTCTGCCCTGGTGACAGTGCTTTATGGGAGAAAGGGCACAGGCTTTGGGCTTAGGCAGAATAGGCTGCAATCCTGCTCCACCATCTACTTCTGACGTGGCCTTGAACAAATTTATCACACTCAGAAAGTCTGTTTCCTCACCAGAAATCAATACCGACTTCATATGGGTTTTGCAAGAATTGGATGAAAAATCTATATAAAATGTTTGGCCCCAGGGTGCCTAGGTGGCTCAGTTGGTTGAGTGTCTGACTTCAGATCAGGTCATGATCTCCCAGGTCCATGAGTTCAAGCCCCGCATTGGGCACTGTGCTAACAGCTCAGAGCCTGGAGCCTGCTTCAGATTCTGTCTCCCTCTCTCTCTGCTCCTCACCCACTCTCACTCTGTCTCTCTCTCTCTCTCTCTCAAAAATAAATAAACATTAAAAAAATTCTTAAAATGTTTTTCCTGTGCTAGATGCTCAGTGCTCATAGTGTCCTGTTCCTCCTGTGATTGATTTATCTCCACAGTGTGTCCACAACATCTAGTAAAATGTTTGCACATAATAAGTACTAAAGGCATTGGTTGCTAAATGAATGAAGATAATGTCTCATGGACTAATATCTCCCAAGTCAGATATTTGTCCTTCATTAATTTTTGGAGAAACATTTGGCTGATTTTATTTAAATCTGTTTAATAGTGGATCCTATGATGTACCTCCCAAATCAATCTTCAGGATCCAAAGACTTATTTCCCTGATGCTGGGGGTCCTTCCAGCCCTGCCTGCAGACAGCCTTCAGCAGCAGCCCTCCTCTGAAATTGTCTTGATGCAGAGATCCACCTCACCCAGGGGGTTATGCCCCCTCCCAGGGCTAGTCTGTGTCCAATGACTAGTCCACCCTGAGGGAAAAGGGTGGTTCCCTCACCCAACTCTAATCCTCTGCCCAGTTCAGAGCTTCCAGGGGCTTGGCTCAGGCCTTGTTTGAAACTCTGTTACAGCCCAACCTCTCCCTCTATTCCAGTTCCACTTCCTTCCTACCTCTCCCTTCCAAAGTGCTGATCCCATATCAACTATTGACGTGTGCTCATCTCAGAGTGTGCTTGATCTCAGTGCAAACATATCTGTGACACCTCTGAAGTCAGATATTCAAAATCAAACTTTTTCCTTATGAAAATGCCTTTCAAAATCCTTTTGAATGCCATGTGTTATTTTTCGGTGATTGGCTATGTTTATTAAGCCTCCTGTAATGCAGAACTATGTCTATGAATGTTTCATGGTACGCTCCTGGGAAACCGCAGTTTTTCAGTGAATCCCCCTACTTCCCAGTACCCCAGGGACAAATAAAACTTTCCTAGCCAGAGTTGGAGGTAAGCAGACTCCAAGGGAACAATTTCCTCCTATAGTTTAAAATCGTATAATTTATAACATGAAATTAAAAACAACATAAATTAGTAATTCAATCCCAGCATTCCAATTTAATGAACTAGAGGTTTCATTGCATTATTGTTTTGTTCCACTGGACCAATCTTTTGGTGTATGAATAGAAAGTTCTTCTTTGTTAATAAATAAGTATATAAAAAAATTAAAGGTGCCCTTTGTGCAATTATGTTGATGTCTCAAAGGAGTGTAAATTCAATAATTTAAAATATTATTTTCTTAGCATATTCACAACTACAGTAGATAAGAAAGTGAAATTTGTGTCTTTTTAGTTTAAACTCTTTTTAAGTGCAGTGCGGCAAAGCAATTGCTCCCTAGTGGCACGTGAGAGGCACTTACCGGGAAAATTGTTATTGGATTACAGTTCTGGCAGCACAAAATGTGAAAAAAGGACATCTCTGACATCTAAAGAGTGGCCAAGGATCAGAGATGTGTAACACCTACATAAGATTCAAGGTCAATGCAAGACTTCTTGTCTACCTAAAACAAAAGTGACACCTGGGATCTTAGCTAGTTCATTCATTACTATTTCACAATACTTTATTGACTGTAATTTGGGATACACAACAGATGCAAAAATCCTATTACAAATATTTTAAAATTCTGCAGACCTGGTAAAGACATTTCCCTAAATGCTCATTCTTATTTAGACATTATGGTCTCTTTAAGAGATTTTATTTGCCCCTGAAGAATGTACGTCTATACATTGAATGTCCTATGCAAGATTGATATTTCCTAGCTAGCTTCTTAACTTTCTTTTGCTTGAATAGCCACCCCTCTCACAGTTTATGGCTTTCCTGTTTGATCTCACCAGCTCTTGTTCATAGTTTGGCTTTTCCTCATTCAGAGCACTTTAGCTTGTTGTATGTGGCTTCAGACTACATCCACACAGACAGTAATGAGGGTAAGAATCTTATGTGTTTTATTCCCAACTATACCCTTGGCATGCAGCCTAGTTTCTGACCTATGCCAAGTAGATTGCCCATCTGCTGACTGGATGAATACATGGGTGAATATCTGGCTTCTACCTTGATTTTTCAGGTTGATTGATGTTTCTCACTTCTAACACTATATATGCACGCTAATAAACTTACAACAGACTCTTTTTAATCTCACAATCTAGAGACACTTCCCCTCCCCCCTTGTGTCCTACCCCCTTGGGGTAGTTCTGTCATGAATTAGAACTAAAATTTTATATGATGAACTTTGTATTTTTTCAATATTCAAAAACTATGAATGTTTAAGAAAAGGGTGAAAGAGAACTTTCATATTTAGAATATAGAGAATAGATATGCTAAACAATTATCCAGCTATAAAAATTTTATATAAATATATGCTAAGTTTTTAAAATGTTTAACAGAGTAAGCAAGAAGGTAGAGGAAATCCTCAGGGACCAAATATAAGTGAATCCAGAGCAGTAAGGGCTTTGAAACCCCCAAATAAAAACAAGATAGACCAAAATAACTTGAAAGAAGGATTCTTTGCGGATCTGAAATTCACCCTTGATGAATTTGGGACAGGAAGCAAATCCTAGGCCAACATTACATGAAGCCAAGACCACAAAGGTCTTCACTCATAGGGAACTGGGTGAAGGAGAATAAACTTGTTTTACAGGGAAGCAGGAGAGAAACTTACATCTGGGTAGAAGGAATAGTTTCTCCTGTTAATTCATAAGCCAGCCCTTGTTCAAGGTTGTAGCCCATATATTCACATTGCCTATCTTACCAAAACCAAAAATTTCAGATCCAAAAATTATGTTAAAAGATATTCTGATTTAGAAGTTCCAAACTGGTAGTAAATATTCTCTATGGAGGAAAGCTCCTTGGAACTAAGTCTCAAGGCATTTCCTAGGTAAAAATTCTATCAAACATAAAACTAGACAAAATAGTACAAAATAAAATAGAGAAATCAATCTGAATACACTGGTAGACACAATACATTGAAATGAATGAGAACCTTCAGTTAGAAGCAAATACTGGGAATAAAAGGCAAATATTGGATGATGGAATTTTTAAAAAATCCACATATATGCAATTTACAAGAAAAATATCTAAAAGATATGACTAAAAATGCTTAAAGCACAAGGATAAAAAAGGAAAAAAATATAAAAAAGAATTAGTATATAGTGCAATAATAAAATAATTCAGATAATTCAAAATGGCTTCAATATCAAGAGCATTACTAGATATTAAAAGGATCATTACATAATTTGAAAAGATTTAATATACCTGGAAGATATCAGGTTCTAAATGTGTTTCTTATTATTAACACAGCCTAAGAATATATAAATAAAAAATAGAAAGAACACATAAAGAAAAAGAAATAAGCTTTAATTGGGGGATATTTTAATAGAAATTTTTCAATAATTTCTAGACTGAGCAGACAAAAATGAATGAGAATATAAATTTGAAAACCACATATAGCAAACTAAAATGCTTGTATAAAACAACATCTAACAATTGAATTTGAAAATTGATCACCCCCTATACCACAAAGCAAGTCTCAACAAAATTCAAAATATTTCTAAATAAATAACAAGTCAAGGGAAAGTCATAATGGAAATTAGAAAATATTTAGTACAGAATAATAATAAAAATACTAAATGTAATGGATATCAAAACTGAGAAATGCAGCTAATGTGGTCATTAGAGGAAAAATTATAGCCTTAAAACACTAAAAATCAGAAAAATAGAAAGTTTCAAAATTAATGAGCTATATATCTAAGTTTTAGAGTTAGAAAAATACAGAAAATATCTAAGAAAACTGAATAAAGGAAAGAAGATAGATAAAAGCAGAAAATAATAAAATAGAAAACAGAGAAATTCAACAAAATCTAAGATTTATGGTTCAAAAAGATTAATAAAAATTCATAAATCAGACAAAATTGAGTAGATAATGGTACAATTTTTTTAATATATGAAAGTTAAGGGGATCATTACAACAAAAGCTATACAGATTTAAAAGAATAAAACGTTAATATGAACTACTTTCTGCCAATAAATTTGAAGATATCCACAAAAGGGATATGTTCCTAGGAATATACAACTAAATTTCAATCAAGGAAAAGAAAAATAAAAAGGAAAACATATATGGTTCTTTAACTATTCAAGAAATTAAACAGATATTAAAAGTTTCCCACCAAAATAATGTAAAGTCCAAGTAGTTTTACAAAGTAGTTATACTGAATATTCAAAGAACACATTATTTCTGGATATAAAATCTGGCAGAGAAAGAAGAGGAAAGAACACATCCCAAATAATTTTATGAGGTTTTTACTGTAAATTGAAAACCAACACTATACAAGAACTTTGTGAGAGGCAAAATCGCTACCCTGTCTCATTCATTACATGAGCATAGATGTAAAAATTTCCAAATAAAACTAACAAATGGAATCCCACCATGTATAAAAATGTATATCAAGAGTCTCTTATGGGTTTGGCTCCCTCTCTGTTTGAAACTATTTCTTCTCCTTCCTTTCTCCATGGTCTTCTGTTAAGTTTCTCAAGTTTCACATATGAGTGAAAACATATGATATCTATCTTTCTCTGACTTATTTCACTTAGCATAATACCCTCCAGTTCCATCCATGTTGTTGAAAATGACAGGATTTCATTCTTTCTCATTGCCAGTGTTCCATTCATCCCCGAAACCAAGAGCACACTGTATACATTATATGTTAGCTAACTTGACAATAAATTATATTAAATTACATAATTATATAATTATAATCATATTAAATTATATTAAAAATTTAACGTTTTAAAAAAATAAAAAAAGTATATCAAATCTATTGTAGGTTTATTACAGAAATACCAGTGTGACTCAAATGAGAAATTCCATCAATGCATACTTTATCATATTTAGCAGCTTAAAGGGAAAAATACATAAATATTCTGAAGATGAAGAAGCATTTGACAATATTCAAATTTTATTCATGAAAAAAGTTCTTAGTATAAAATGAAATGACTTTTCTTAAATGATAAAGGGTATCTGCAAAAAAAATCTTTTTATAATCATGGCGCTTAATGGTAAAACTTTAAAATATTTTCTTTAAAATAAGTTTCCTGACAGGATGCCAGCCATCTACACTTCTGTTCATCACTATATTTGAGGCTCTTACCAGTCCAATAAGGCAAAAAAAAAAAAATTATACAAGAATTAGAAAGAAGAAAGAAAATTAATATATGCTGAGACCATAGCTGTACACAAAGATCTACAAAGAATATTCCCAGGAAGCTACTGACAAATTATTATAATAAGAAGGTTTACCAAAATGTCACATAAAAAGAGCTAGTTACATTTCTCTCTACAAGTAATAATCAAAAATATAAAAAATTAATAGGATATTATTTATAATAACAGTATGTAAAAAAACATAAAGGATCCAGGAATAAATCTAAACAGAAGTCATACAAGAACTATATGGAACAAAATGTTATATTTATTCAAAGAATATTAATGAAGACCAAGAAAATAATTTAGAGGTATACCATATTCAAGGATAGGAAAACTCAATTAAAAGAAATATTTTTTTTTACATTTATTTATTTTTGAGAGACAGAGCATGAACAGGGGAGGGGCAGAGAGAGAAAGAGACACAGAATCTGAAGCAGGCTCCAGGTTCTGAGCTAGGGGTCAGCACAGAGCCCGACGCGGGGCTTGAACCCACAAACTGTGAGATAATGACCTGAGCCGAAGTCGGATGCTCAACTGACTGAGCCACCCAAGTGCCCCAGAAAACTCAATTTTATAAAGATGTCAGTCCTCCCCAATTTTATCTATAGATTTGGTCTAATGCCAACGAAATTTCCAAGTTTTTTTTCCCCATGTATTGTGATGAATATGTAATTCTGAAATTTATATGGAAAATAAGAGAACAGAAACAGTCCAAGATGTTCCTAAAGAAGCTGGAGTGGTCAGCACTATCATATATCGAGAGTAATTAGAACTATAGTAATAAAGATATTATGGTATGGGTCAAAAATAGAAAAATAGTCAAGTGGATTCAATAAAGAGCCAAGATATTGACCCAGTCATAAATTAAAGATGTATGAAAAACTGGTGATTAATGCAGGAGAGAAAGCATAGGCAATTCAGTAAGTTAGTATGGGACTAATGGTTATAGATTATGCAACAATCCAACCTCATGACATACACAATTTCTGGTGGCCTAACAGCTTAAATATGGAAAGCAAAAAGCTTCTGAACAGAAGTTTAGGGGAACATTTTTATGATTTGGGGATAGGAAAAAGCTTTTTTTAAACTAGGCCCTCAAAAGAATAGATTATACAATTAAATGCTGATAAAATTCCCTTCCTTAAAATTTATAACCTTTAATCAAAAGTTAGCATAAAGAAAGTAAAAAGGCAAGCCACAAAATGGGAGAATGGATATGCAATATTTAGATGTCAAAGGAACAATATCCAGAATATAAAAAGAACAAATCAATAAAAAAGATAAATAACTCAATATTCAAATGGTCAAAAGATTTGATTTGTGTTATAATAAAAAGAAACATGCATAGCCCTAAGGTGTACAAGTTATTCGTTATCACATAAATGAAAATTAAGGCCATTATATGATACCATTTGCTATCAAGAAGTTATTAAAGAGAGATTTTAAATATGAAACCCTGACAATATTACATATCTTCAAGGGTGTAAACAATAACTTATATACACTGCTAGTAGGAGTATAAATTGATAAAAACACTTTTAAAAACAATTTGACATTGTTTTGGAAAGCCATTCAACTTCTGGGCAGTGGTTCCCAAACTGTGACCTAAGAAATTTTTCAGCATGTTTGCAAAGTCCCCTCATTTCCAACCGCATATTTGCGTGAGACCCGATGTTTTTCAAATACTTCAACCAAAACTACAAACCCAACAGATTGAAGAGAGCAGATATGAGAAATTGGTTGTTTTCCTTTAAGCCAGACATTAAAAACTTTACAAAAAATAAAAAAGAATATCACTGTTTTCATTAATTTATTTTATTTTTTAAAAATAGTTATTTTGTAAAAATGCTATTGGCATGAACTTGTAATGGGACTATTGTTATTTTTATTTTATTTTTTTATTGAAGCATAATTGAGATACATTATATTAGTTTCAGGCATACAACATAATGATTTGCTATTTGTATACATTGCAAAATGATCAACACATTAAGTTTATTTACCATCTGTCACCATACAAAGTTACATTTTTCTTGTGATGAGAGCTTTTAAGATTTACTTTATTAGCAACTTTAAACTAGCAAAACAATATTATTGGCCATAGTTCCCATGCTGTACATCACATCCAGATGACTTATTTATTTTGTCACTGGAAATTTGTACCCATTGCTCTTTTTCACTAATTTTGCCCAGGTCCCAAACCCCTCCCTCTGGCAACCACCCATCTGTTCCTTGTATCTATGAGATTTATTTTGTTTTTGTTTTTGTTTTTTTTAGATTCCAGATATAAGTTAGAATTTATACAGTATTTGTCTTTCTTTGAATTATTTCACATAGCAAAATACTCTGAAGATCCATCCAGTTGTTGCAAATGGCAAGTTTTCATTCTTTTTAATAGCTAAATAGTATTCCATTATATATATCTCACATTTTCTTTATCCATCCTTCCATTGATGGTCATTTAGGTTGTTTTCATATCTTGGCTATGTAAATAATGATGCAGTGAACATAGGGAAGCATGCATCTTTTCCAGTTAGTGTTTTCATTTTCTTTAACTAAATACCAGTAGTGGAATTACTAGGTCATATGATATTTCTATTTTCAATTTTTTGAGGATCTTCTGTACTGTTTTCCATAGTGGCTGTACTAATTTATATTCCCACCAACAGTGCACGAAGGTTCCTTTCTCTCCACATTGTTGCCAATAGTTGTTATGTTTTTGTCTTTTTGGTAACTGCCATTCCGACAAATGTGAGGTGATATCTCATTGTGTTTTTTTTAATTAAAAACATTTTTTTTTATTTTAGAAAAAGAGAGAGAGCATGTGAAAGTGGGGAGAGGGACAGAGGGAGGGGAGCCTGATGCAGGGCTCAATCCCTCGACTCTAGGATCATGAGCTGAGATGAAATCAAGAGTCCGAAACTCAACCCACTGAGCCACCCAGGTGCCCCTCATTTTGGTTTTGATTTGCATTTCCCTGATGACTAGTGATGTTGAGCATCTTGTCATGTGCTTGTTGGCCATCTGTATGTCTTCTTTGGAAAACATGTTTATTCATATCCTCTGCCAATTGTTAAAATTGGGTTGTTTTGTTGTTGTTATTGAGTTATATGGGTTCTTTATATATTTTACATATTAATCTCTTCTCAGGTATATGCTTTGCAAATACTTTCTCTCATTCAACAAGTTGTCTTTTTATTTTGTTGATGCTTTTCTTAGCTTGCAGACACATTTTAATTTGATGGAGTCCCATTTGTTATTTTTGCTTTTTTTGCCATTGTTTCTGGAGTCACAGTCAAAAAGATATCTCCAAGACCAATGTCAAGGAGCTTACCCCCTATATTTACTTCTATGAGTATTACGGTTTCTGGTCTTCCAGTCAAGTCTTTATCTTGAGTTAATTTTGGATGGTATAAGAAAGTGATTCAGTTTTTTTTTTTTTTTGCATGTAGTTGCCTAGTTTTTCCAGCACCCATTTATTAAAGAGACTGTCCTTTCCTCAGTGTATATTCTTGCTTCCTTTGTTATAGTTAACTGTCCACATATGGGTGAGTGTATTTCTAGGCTAATTGTTTCATTAATCTATGTGTCTGTTTTTAGTAGGCCAATACCATACTGTTTCCATTACTAGAGCTCGTAATATAGTTTGAAGTCAGGGAGCGGGTGCCTGCAGCACATAAATAGAAGCTCTTAGGTGTCCTCAACAATTTTCAAGAGTGAAAAGGGGTCATGCAAACTGTTGCACTAAAAACTTTTGCAAGTATAACTTAGTAGACATGCGCAAATATGATCAGAGTCACTTGTTTGCAATAGAATATAAAACACAAAAACATTAACAACCTTATAATACCCATTGACAAATTGATACAAAATTATAATAAACTTACCCAGTGGAATACTATATATTCTGAAATAATATGCTATGCATCTAGTGTATGTATTTATATATATATCTGTATCCCTATATAGATATCAACATGGGTTAGGCTTCAGAAACATGTTAAATGAGAAAAGCAAATCATACACATAGTATGAATTACTGGACATAAAAAACATGTGTGACAAAGCCATGAAGAGAAATAGGGAAATACAGAACATAAAATGTAGGATAGTGATTATCTCTAGGGAAGCAGTAGTATGTATTCTGTGCATCTAGCTATGTGGTAGGTTACATGGACACTGGTTTCATTTTTGCTTTTTAAGCCTTGCCCAAATACTACAAATATTCTTCTGTAATTATAACTTTTTTAATTAAAAAAGTCATTTGAATGAAGAGGGAGAAAAAGAGGAGAAAAGAAAGGAGAGGGAAGGACCAAGGAAGGAAGGCAGTATTTCCTGATCTTTAATGAGAGCTAAACAAATCTATTAAATGTACTTCCTTTGATGTTAACCACCTTTCCTGCGCTGGGGGGAGATAACCCTTTGGGAAAGTTACCACCTGTTCAGCCCTACATGCCCTAAATTGCTGTTAAAACACCTATTTAGGGCACTCGGGATGCTCAGTGGGTTAAGCATCGGACTCCTGATTTCAGTTCAGGTCATAATCTCACAGTTCATGAGTTCGTGCCTCATGGCTGGGTCCGCTCTAACAGTGTGGAGCCTGCTTGGGATTCTCTCTCTTTCCCTCTCTCTGCCCCTTTCCTGCACGTGCACTCACTCTTTCTCTCTCTCTAAAATAAATAAGTAAACTTAAAAAAAACCCACCTATTTTAAAACACTTTCAGATAAAAAGACACGTTTGTGATGAAAGCAACACAGAGCAGATTTCTCTGTAGGATTGGTCCAATCCCATAAACAGTTTAAAGGGCTGTACGAGTTACCAAGATCAGAGGAGATGGTCTCACAAAAGGTTGAGAATGTTCGCTTGAAACCATGGTGTTCTTTCCTCGGGACAACCTACCGCTTGACACCTGCCATTCACTCAGTTCCTTAGTGAGGCCAGCACATCAGCCTTTCACACGGAGCCCAGTGACCTTGCTGCCATCTCCTGGAAATACAGCAATGGGTGCTGATGCCTGTGAAAGGGGGATGTGGGACAGAGAGGAGTGCGGAGCCCGCTGCAGGACTTTTCATTATTTCCTAATTGGAACAAGCGCGATTTACACCACTCTTTACATGGCTGTTTTGTACTCTTATAATTATAGAATTAGCAACTTTGGCACCCTTTTTGCCACTTTTTAATTGTGTGGCTGAATATAATTTGAAAAACAAAGACGTACACCCAGTGAAAGGAAAATGGGAAAATAAGGAGGAAAAAGTTTTTAAAAATGGCATTACTTAGACTTCTGCTTGAGCCAGGACTGTTCCGACAGGAACTTCGGGGACTGGCAGTGTCTCAGACAAACACTTCCTGTTACAATGTCATTGTTTTGTGTATTAGGAATCAAAGATTTAGTGAAATGCTAGGCCCCTTCAGAGTTTGTGAAATATCAGCAGTGTCGGCTCCCTCTCTCTAATCTGCTTTTTTGAATGCCCAACATACCTGTAGCACACGATTTATTGAAAATGTAATGTGGCAGAATAACCACACTGAAAATGAATTGTGCCTTATGGGCTTACCATGAATTATTGGGAATCTTTTTTCCCACCACTTTTTCAAAGAGGGTGGCGAAGGCTTTAGATTTTGGTGGTTTTAGCCCCCCTTTCCTGAGGGGAGAGTTGACAAGTCTGTGCTTTGCAAAAGTGAGACTCTCCAAGGGTCTGTCTGAAAAGAGAAAGAGGAGAAGGGGAGTGCTCAGCCACAGAGATTTCGACACGCTTAAGATCTGCAGATTGAAGATGGGACAGGAACACTAAGTGTAGAGGCCTTGGGAGTCATGCAGACATCTCCAGGGACAGGGTGCGAGAAAAGAAAAGGTGGGTGCCATGAGCAAAGGGTTTGCTAGGTTGGACTAGCAAATAGTATGGACTGGCATGGATGTTATGCATCTCAGCGGTGACTGTGGTGGAAAGCAAGAGGATAAAATACTCTTCCACGATTTCTTAAATTCCTGGCTGGCATAAGCTCCAGGATTCTTACACAATCCAAGGACAACATAGAAGGGCCCAGAAAGCTAACGGAAGTTGAATTTCTCACCAACTCTATTAGGTGAGCAAGGTAGGTAAAGGAAGAGAGGCAAGAGTGAGATTTAATCTGATTTTGGAAATCATGTTTCACAGACCAAATATGTCACACAGGGTCAAAGCAGGCTGGGAGTCAGGTGGGTAGGGCTTGTTCCTTATCATAGAGCACAGAACATTAGAGTCAAATGGATAAGATTATGGCCTTGGAGGCAGACTGCTTGGTCTTGGTTTTGTCTCTTAGTCATTCAATCTGAACAAATCAGTTTCTTCATCTGTAAAAAGGGGAGTCTACCAATATGGGCTACTACTAATAGGGTTATTGGGAATATTCCATGTAATAGCTACATACAATGTTCATCCTAATGCTTCACATATTAATGAATGCTCAATAAACATTAGCTTTCATTTTTAATTACTGTTCTGAAATTCAGTTCTTCTAACTGATGAAAGGAGGGCTATATAAATGGCCATATTTCTGCCTGGGCTTCTGGAAAGCCTTATACATTTGAAGAATCAAGTTGCAAAAAAAAAGAAAGTATAAAAGAAAATTCCAAAAATAATTTCCATGGCTACCATTTACTGAGCATATAAAGTGGACCAGATCTCTGTTAATTTCTTTCACCCATATGATCCCACCAATTCTTCTAGCAACCCTGAAAGATAAATTATGCAAATTAGGAAATTGAAGGCTTAAACAAGCTAAGTTTCTGCTGCTTCCACAGTGAGAAAATGTTTAAACCTGGTCTGAAGTATGCTTACTTTATGCTCTGAGAATATTAGAAGAATTATCATATTAAAATCTTCTTTCCTGATTACAATGTTTCATTGATAGCAGTTACCAAATACTGAGTAACTTCTATGTGCTTGCATTTAGACTGGGAATTTAACTTATATTTTATCATTTGCATATCATGATAGCCCCATGTGATAGATACTGGATCTCTATTGTACATATGAAATAAAATCAAGACTCACAGAGATACAGTGTAATGTAGAGTTGTAGCTGAAACTGGTATCTGCCTAAATTCAGATTTTGTTCTCCCCCAACTTCCATTATAATTCCCTATCTTATAGGACCCAGGTATTCCATTCCTAGCTATCTAAGAGAAATGAAAATATACATCCACCCAGACTTTGACATTACTCACAATCTTAAGAGCAACATTCCTTACAATACTCAAAAACTGGAAACAATCTAAATGTTCATCAGCTGGTGAAGGAAGACACAAAAGCTGGTGTTATCTGTACAATGGACTACCACTTGGCCATAAAAAGGAACAAATTACTGACACATGCTCTGACAGGGACAACCTCAGAAGCATTACACTAAGTGAAAGAAGTCAGCACTGAAAGCCACATTCTATATGATTTCATTTATATCAAACGTCTAGGAAAGGCAAATAGATAGAAATTGCATTATGGTTGCTTGGGCAGGGCTTGGGAATAGGGATTAAGAGTAAATAGGCATGACAGATCTCATAGGGGTGATGAAAAAGTTCTCAAACTGATTTATGCTAATGATTATACAATTTGGTTAACTGAACAAAAATATTAATTTAACACTTGAAATAGGTGAATTATATGATACGTAAATACACCTCACTAAAGTTGTTAAAAAAAAAAGCATTGTGAAAAACAGTATTTAATAACCCTTAAAATATTTTGCACGTTGGTTCATTGTGTGTTTTTCTTGTTATTCTAGTCTGTTAAGGTCTTAAATATGGTGCAATATTATTTTTAATGCCTTATGAGTCATTTCAACTAATAAATTAAAATGCTTTTGGAAGTTATATGTGTTCCTATTATAATAATTCTTGTCTACTTTATTAAAATAACTTTATTAATAATGTCTTATATTGCAATAATTCTAGGCTACTTCTATTCATTGTCACTTGTAGAAAATATCATTTCAAAAAAGGAGAACAATATTCTAAAGATGTAGGTCTAAAGAAGATAGTGAGGCGCTTGTCCTTGTGTCTAACTATATTCTACTCCATTGGATTGTTGATAATTTTCAAAGGGATCATTGACAATGAAGGGGAAAACTACAACTTTCTGTCTCCCCCTCCAAACTTGTGCTTTATCCTAAATTTTCTCCTTATCCTGATCCACATTTTATTAATGAGGAAAGGAGAGACAGGAGAGTGGAGGGCAGAGAGGGATCAAGCAAAGAATAAACAAATATGCCTTTGGGGGGGGGTGCGTGTTTCTTCTAATCCTAATATTGCCTTTGGTATTGCAAAAAAAAAAATCTATTCACAGATCTTCAGCTCATTTGCTTAACTGGATAGTAATTGTAATATTCCATAGGAATTCTGTAAAATCTGCTGGTGATAGCTTAGGATGGCCCTTCAAGACAGATGACCAGGCTTTGTGAGGAAGAGAAGAGAGCCCATAGTAGCTGTGTGGAGGAGGAAAGGAGGGAACAACATGGCACATAAGTTGTATTTTTCTTTATTATTGTAAGAGTTTGGATATCCTTTCAAGTAAATAGATTAGAAATTTTTCTTTTTTTCCTCACAGTTCCCCAATCAGGAAGTAGGAACAAGGCTGGTTTTTCAGCATTTATGTACCAATATTGTTGGTATCTCTTCTGACCAGGCAGGGCCTCTACTGTTTGCTAAATATTTTGAACATAATCTCTAACATAAGCATCCCAGAGATACTAGTCCTGACGTTTTATGAGGTGGCATGGTCTTCATTTTTTCTCTATGGCAAAAGCCTAGTACACATAGTATGCACTCCACAAATGTGTGTAAAAAAATGAATGAATGACCTAGCGAGTCTGAAGAATGTTCCATGAGAAAGTGGACACACAATTCAGGGTTGCAGGTATGACCTGCTGCAGAGGCCCACCATCGTTATGCCATAAACAGTCATGAAAGTATCTTAACTTATGGAGACAGAAATTTAGCTACTGCTTCTGAAGCAAAAGTCACAGATTGAGACAGACCTTTCTGACCCCACCAGAAAGTGATGGTGTGGTATGAGCACTCTGTGGTCAGACTGTTCAATTTGAAAGCATGAAAACTCTGCCTTGGTTTCTTTTCTCAATATGTTATTCAGTCACTGATCAACTGGAGTTAAAGTTCAGGGAACAAGAGAATGAAATTTAATTTACCTTTGGACAAAATATTATAGTTACAGTTTAAATTCTTTATCTGTAGTAAGTATAAAAGGAGCTAAAAGAATCCTATTTCAAGAGCTGATTAGAATAAAGTCATATTTCCTTTTGCTTCTTACAGCAAGTTCCCTCCAGTCTTTCTGTTCCAGAGATAATAGAGAAAATAAAGTGTAGCAAGGAAAGGTACAGATTTGTGTGTCTCTGGTAGGTGTGATTATGCGCACACATGCCCGCGCGCGCGTGTGTGTCTGTGTGTGTGTTGAGAGGGATAAGGAACTACCAGAGTTGGAAAGAGATTCTTGATATTAGTCCAAAAAGAAGCGTAAATTAAATTCCATACCAACTAAGACATTTACATCCTGAGGACCAACTGGGTAAAATTAAAGCTAGAACTCAATAGATATTAAATAACAATAATAAAATAATTGGAGGATTTAGATTTTAATGAGGGGTCATTAGTTGCTCTTTCTATCAATATAATGGGCTATAAAGATGAGCTCTTGCCCAGTTATAGTTATTAAGGACCACTTTTTTTTCTAAAAATACAATGCCTGAAGACGCTCAATTGAGATTCCAATTTGGTTCATGATATCCTGACACCTTGGTTGAGAAAGCCAACAGGGAGATACTGCATTTCGTCTTTTAAGACCTGACCCTGACATGGCCTCACCAGGTCACATCTCAAAGATATATCTCCATATCACTTTTATATAAACCTCAAAGAAAACATACCTGGATGTATGCCACTTTTTTTTTTTTTTTGTCTTGACATTTAACATGAGGTAAGTGGACAAAAGATTCTGGTTGGAGAAGCAAGGGAAAGACAAGCAGAAGTTTAAGTCACAAATTAGCATTTTAGGGCAAAGACACATGCCTTCTACGTTGGTTGAAACACATCTGGAGAAGCATAAGAACAGATTAATGTGTTTTCGAGAGGGTGAGAACAACGGTAAGAGGTTTGGCAAACATGTTATAAAAAAGAAAAGAAAAGAAAAAAGAAATTAAAGCCCAGGTCATGAACTCAGAAGCAAATAATAAATGTGAGCAAAGCAAGCCAGGTAGAAAGAACAATTTTCACCTCCTTAAAGAATTATTCCTGCTCCTATTTTTTCTGAAAATGCAGACTTCTCAGTCCTTCTTTTTCCATCCATCCTTTGAGAGAGAAACGGGTCCAAGAAATATTTTTTGTCTCAAGAAAAATAGAAGTGTAAGCAGAATGATGAATCATGGGGAGAGGGCCCAGAGCAGAGGAGACTGCCCATGTAATGGAGCAGTGGCTACTTGACTGATTGATGCTACCCAGGGACACAGGTAACATACTTTAGAGAGTATCATTATCAAAATAAGATGGGGATTCAACTTCCCAACTTTTAAATATTAGCTATACTTTAATTAAAAAGAAAAGCTCTTCTGTGAAGGCCAATATTGTTCAGGCAAAGTAAATCCCATCTGTGGGACAAATTTTACCATAGGCATCGTTGACATCTTTGAAAAATGGACTATAAAAGAGAAAATTCAGAGCTAGGGACATGAAAGACAGCCTACCAAAATAGAGTAGACTTACTCTGGATCACTCTAGAAGAGAGGAGTAGCCCCAGTGGGTAGACGTTACCAAAAGGAGTATTTCACTCATGGAACTGACTTTGTGGACTGTTTTTCTTCTTTCAGGAAGAACAGTCTACAAAGTCAATTCCGTGAGTGAAACTGGCTGGCTCAGGAAGTGACAAGCACCCAGTGATGGTTAATTTTATGTATTAACTTGACTGGGTGAACAGGTGCCCAGATAGCTTGTATATCATTATTTCTGGGAATGTCTGTGAGGTTGTCCCTGGAAGAGATTAGCATTTCAGTCAATAGTAAATAAAGAAGATAACCCTCACCCATGTGGGTAGGCATCATCCAATCCTTTCAGGGCCTGAATAAATGAATGAATGAATAAAATAAAAAGGAGGAGGAAGGGCAAATTGTTCTCTCTGTTTGAGCGGAGACATCCATCTTATCCTGTCCTCCAACATCAACCTCCTGGCTCTTGGTTTTTCTGACTCTGCCCAGGGCGTACGCCATTGGCCTCAGATTGTCAAGCCTTTGGAATGTGAACATAATTAGATCATGTGGTTTTCTGATTCTCCAGCTTGCAGAGAGTAGATTACAGGATTTCTCTACCTCTATAAGTGTGTAAACCAGTTCCTATAATAAATATTTTTATTTCTCTCTCCCTCTCTCTCCTCTCCCTCTCTCTCTAATATACAAATATATCATATATATTCAATATATGATATATTCATATATTGTGTGTATGATATATTCATATATATTTTGTATATATATATGTGTATATATATATATATATACACATATACATATATATATATACTGTGTGTGTGTGCATGTGTATATATACATATATATAGTATTGATTCTGTTTCTCCAGAGAGCCCTGAACAATACACACCCTATTGTGGCCTCAAGTGTGATGACCTTCAGAGATACTGCTGAAGAAACTTTTTTTTGGTTCCCCTCTGAGAGCTCTAAGATCCTTTTTAACCAGGAAAGTCAGTGACTCTAGCCCTAACTCTGCAGTAAAACAAGAGAAGCCATGTAGCACATATAAAGTTCAGTTCCTTAAAATTTAAAGTTTATTTACTCAACATTGACTCCATTTGGGTAATAATCATATCTTTACCAGTTCTGAAGTTAGACTCCCTGAATTTGAAAGAGGCTTTATCATTATTGATTTTGTAACCTTGAGAGAGTTACTTAAGTTCTATAGAACTAAATTTACCAACTGCAAAATGGGTTTGGTAAGAGTACCCATTTCACAGTGTGGTTGGGTATATTGAATGATACATATAAAATGCTTAACACAATGCCTATAACATAGTAATTGCTTGATAAATCCGGAGAAGCCCATGGACAGGTTAAAGTATTTCTGAGAAGGTGAGAACAAAAATAAGGAGTTTGGCAAACATGAGTCCTGAGAGAAGTAAAGTACCAGCAGTGGTAGTCATGAGACGTTTTGTGGTGGTGAGAGATGTATGTTATGAATTTAGGTAACAGAGACCATGTCTGTCTTCATGGTACTTCCAGTCTAGCCAAGTAAGTTGTGCTGAAATTGCAGTTTTTAAATAAACGGAGGGTGAACAGAGTTTCTTTCTAAACCTGAGTTTGGGGGAGTGTACAGGGAAAATAATCATGGTTTGCTCAGGTTTCAAAATACATAAACACTTGTGTTTGTCTGATTTGAACTACAATTTAGCAGATTCTTCACCTTCCTAATAATCTCATAGTGTTGAAAACCCTTATTTTTGTGGACATCAATAAAGCATATTGTTCTGTGAGTCTAGTTGAAAATGGTAAGCATCCCCTTCAGACCTGATGAGTTTACTCCAGCTGGGCCCATTCACTCAGAATAAGTGGGACTCAAGAATACATCTTCATAAAATCACAAATCACAGGGATGATATCAAAAATTTGTAAAGCCCAGGAGGGCCCATCGACTGATCAAAATGGGCACCCAGCCAATCAGAAAAGATGTCAGCCATGAACAACCAGTAGAGATAAACCAATGGGTACTAGCTGAGTATCAGCCCTGCACATCAGATGCCTCACCCTTTGGGTCATCTGCTCATTAAAAGCTATAAGCTTAACTGTTAGGTTCTCAAATGTCAAAGCTCTCTTGTTTAATCATACTTCTGTGATTATAGAGTTCTACAGTAATACTTTAAAAATAATATCCCATGAATATACTACCAGTATTATATTTTTATCTGAGCAGGTTATAGGGCTGAACTGATACCCTGACCAAATAGCTGTTCCAAGATCTGAAAATGTAGACTGTGTTTTCCTTACGGCACGCTCACAACCCTGTCCTGGGGTTCTCCATGTTCAGTCCAAGAGACATTCATTTTGAAGAGCAGAGTCTTTTATTTTCCCTCAGCAAGTCCAGAGTGTCCTGTACCTTTTTAAGTACTTTGTTAGGACTTAAATCAACGCTCTAATTACAGGCAAGAGGAAAGAACATTAGAAACCGATGCCAAGACTGAATGGAGAAAGCTGCTTCTTCTCATGAGCAGAGTTATATAAACTGCTCAGATCTGCTGCCTTCACTAATGTTGAGGCACTTAAGGCAAATGAGAGCATCACCCTTCCCTCTGCCCCCAATATTTAGGTTATTACCATTTTAAAACATTTTGCAAAACTATTAGGATATTTATGGGTAACATACAGAGGAAGAGATCTGTGGTACCAGGAGAACTAGGCTGGACAATTCTCACTAGCAAATGATTGATTTGTGGTAATTATTAAAAATTGAGATGTTATCAACATATGCTCTTTGTTTACTAAAACCTTCACCAAATGGCCTCAAGATCCCTGTTGCAGACAGGACTAGACATCATAATTAAAGGGAATTAAACATTCTCTACTTTCATGTATTTGAAAATAAAGTTAGGTTTTGGAAAATTGAATCCTTGCTAACCAGAGTTTTCTAAAATTTGATCCTCATACTACGTACATCAGAATCCTGATTGTAAAAAATGCATATTCAAAATTCTCAGCCAAAATCTGTTGATCTACCAGTGACTGTATCTTACCAATTTTTGTATCCTTAACTCTAGGCACATTATTTGACCTGTAGAAAGTGCTCAATAAGTTTGTTGAATAACATGGCTTATTAATTAACGCAATTTTGGGATTGATAAATTGGATGAGATTAAATTAACCAGAGATTTCCTTTTATCTTCTTTCCCACTGATCTTCAGTTGGCAGAACTAAAATAGTTGGAAAAATACAAGTCAAAACATTTTCCATGGTTCCCTTTAGGCTTCCAAATTTCCATCAAGTCAGTAATCTTTAAGAGATGAAGTTAGTCTTGGAGCAGTTCTGTGTTGGCTAAAACTCAAAAGAACCTAAATGGTCTAGAGTTAAAGCTTCAAGCTCAAACAAATAAGAAACTGTTCAGTATCTGGTGAAGAGTGGGGGTGGGGGGAGCAAGTGTGTGGAGTCAAATTGCCAGATGAGGAGGAAAGCAACCAACATGTGCGCCTGTCACAGCCATGCCCTCAGCTATCCTGGTAACCAGCTAGGGCTGACCTGACCTGGAATGAGTAGATGGCATCTGACATGGCATGGTTCAGGTGTCAAAAACCCCTCAGAAACTCTAAAGCTTCTCTGCCACCAGCTTTTCTTACTTAAGCATGAAAAATCAGAATATTGTCAGAATATCTAATCAGAGATTTCTATCCTTGGTCCCACAAAACTGGACTTACACACAAAATGCTGGGTGAAATTCAAGTTTTGGGTGCATGCTATCCTCAGAATCTTTGCCACTCCAAAGGCCAGGTTAACACACCCCCAAGATCCCACAAGTGATGCTTGCTGTATGTGTGGACAAACAGAGGTCAGTTTGCTTAATTAAGAAACACAAGATGGGTATGTGAAGAAAGTTGTTAAGGGAGTAGAGTAAGGGTGCATCAAGAACCCTAAAACACAAGTGAGCCTGTAGTTGTTTTTATGAAGTCTGCTTTATAATTTCACATGTTTTATACAAGCGCTTCTTACAAATGGCATTGCTGATATCCCTGGGAGGTGGCACACAGCCCTGGACCCGAATTAAGCAAACCAATACCTGTTTGAGAAGGAAAGGGAAGGGAAGGGAAGGGAAGAGAAGAAGGGGGAAGGAAGGAAAGAAAAAGAAAGAAAGAAAGAAAGAAAGAAAAAGAAAGAAAGAACGAACGAACGAATAGATGGATGTAAGAAAGGAAGGAAGGAAGGGACAGAGAAAGAGAGAGAAAGAGAGAGGTGGGGGAAGGAGGGATAGAGAAGAAAGAGAGAGAGAGGAGGGAGGGAGGGAGGGAAAGAAAGAGAGAGGGAGATAGGGAGGGAAGTGGAGGGAAGAAAGAAGAATTTTCAGCTCGTGGGGGTCTGTTGACAACAAATCCCACTGAAGACAACAGTGGACTAAAAAGAAACGAATCATGTGTTATCTGGAAAAAGATTATTTAATAATAGGTCCCTTCCCCTATGGATCGGCCTGTGCTAGTTTTTCTCTTGCTGTATTTCCTTTCTCTTGCAGAGCTCCACAGTTTGACTCCTACAGGTCATTATATACATGAAGAGAGCCAAGAAATTTTGACATTTGCTGTGGGCGATAATGTATTTGAAGGGATTGGAACACACCCTTGGTGGGTCCTCTCCCCCACACATGCACAGAATAGCACTCCAAATACAAAAAGACCCAAGGCGGGTCATGTTTGGGAGCATTGACTTAAAAGCTCTTTAGTTTTTTGAAAAAGAAAAGCCAAAATTTATGTTTTAGGTCTGTGTCCCATCTGATCAAAGTCCAAGAACATGAACTGGATCATAAAATAAGTAACACATACCAGCACCAGAGGATGAGAGGGCAAGAGAGAACAGTATCAGGAAACATGTGCACTGATATGGCCACAGAACCATTTTCCAGTCCCTAATTCTGTCCCTTCCCTCCACTCACTGTGGGGAGGCAGGTAGGAGGTTGTCCCTGCAGCCCTGAAGTCTTCCATACAGCACGGGAGCATGTTTATTCCATCCTCAGCATCCGCCTGGTCTGGCCTGGACCTGCCTTCAGTCTCAGCGAACACAATGTGCCCTGCTGTTCTTACTACCTTCACCTTGTACTACATACACCTCTTGTGCAAGGCATGTCTGATCTAGATGGTTTCAAACTAGGTTTGAAGAGGAAGAAGTAGGATCTTGTCTATTTGAATAGATGCTGTCATCATCTGAAGTCTTGTATGAAGACTCTTCTCTTAGTAGGGCTCCTAATAATTCACTCCTCTCCCAAAGCCTTCTTTTTCCTTTAAAGTGTTTATTACATTAACCTATTTTGACTGCAGTACATGTGATAAGTGGACTATAGAAGATTTAGCTGTTTGGGAACCATTTAAGTTCATTAGAAAATCTGGAATTGAACTTCTGTTTATTTTTCCCTTAAAACTCTTACTGGATGGGGCTAGCACCCTGCCTGATGAGAAAATAATATACGTTTTTTAAATTGAAGTTCTTGGCAGCTAATTTCTATTGAACCAGGAGTTATACAAGCAACTGAAAGTAACATTTATTGAGTACCTACCACATGCTAGGTGCTTTCATTGTCTCTTCACTGAAACTCTCAGGGAGGTATTATTCCCTCCTTATGGACAAGAAGACAGAGGCTTGGGGTTAGTGGTAAACAGAGTTATGATTATTCAGACACAGGCCCATGTCATTCATGCTGCCATAATTTGGGCACCTAGGGAAGGGTGAATCTCTTATCCAGAGTCTTTCTAACTCTACCGCTTGTACCTTAACCCCCAATACTCCAATGACTTATTTAAAAATTTTTATTAATTTTTTTAAAGTTTATTTATTTATTTAGAGAGCACAAGCAGTAGAGGGGCAGAGAGAGAGGGGGACACAGAATCTGAAGCGGGGTCCAGGCTCTGAGCTATAAGCATGGAGCTCGATGCGGGGCTTGAACCCACAAACCATGAGATCATGACCTGAACCAAAACCAAGAGTTGCATACTTAACTGACTGAGCCACCCAGGTGCCCCTCCAATGGCTCCTTATATAAGCTCCATTGGTGGATTCCATTGGTGGATCATACAATAAAGTTCCTTTTCAATTTGGCCTCCTCCTGCCTCTCAAGCCTCACTGTGCATCTTTCATCAGATCCAGATCCAGGCCAAACTACACAGTTTTCTAAACAGGAAAGGACACTGTGTAGCCTCATAGCTTTGAGCAGGTATTCTTTCTACCCAAACAACTTTTCTCCAAATATACCTGGAAAATTCCTTTTCTTTGATGAGTCACCTCATGTGCTTCTCACCCTGTCAGGATGCACCCTGATCTCTTAACTACCTGCCAATTCAATAACTCCTTTACTGTATCTCCATACCCACATGTGTACCCGTATCATTCTTGAGATTACGACTCTTCCAGGTCATCTTCCCAATAACAGCATCACCAAGGCCCGGTACAGTGTAAAGCATAGTAAGATCTTAATAAAATCTGTTGAATGAATATATGATTCTATACCACAGAGCCCAAAGAACTTTAATCAACCTTTACTGTTCAAGGAGGGTATTATATCATCCTTCATAACTGTTGATTACTTACCTATTGTTTTAAAAGATTTTCCCACCCCTGTTTTGTTTTTATTTTGTCAATTCTGTCATCAGCCAGCAATCCCAGTTAATGCTGACCTCATTATCTTTGTTTCCATGGCCTAAGTTCACTTCTGCCATGATTCTATCATACCCTGTGCTCCCTTTCCAGCCTCCCTGACATCTGCCATTTCAGTTCCTCATCCTTTCTTTCCTGGCAGATGTGAACTCCCAACACTGGTGTGGCAACAATTTAAATTCTCTTCCTAACTCCCTAGTTTAACAGTGCCAGCGAAAACCAATCCAACAGAAAAGGGGGGAAAAAGGTTGTTCATGCAGATGATTTGCAGCAAGAGATATAAGAAAAGCCATTCCCAGCTGGAAACAAGTGTTCCCAGCTTTGGGTCCGTCACCTCCTGGCCCCAGGTTAACAGAGACTCCTGGTGAGCAATCAGGTTCTCTAGCCCCAAAGTGCAGCAGGGCATCACAGCCCATCTCATCTCCTTCCCGGCAGATAAAAAATTCTTTTGCCTCTAATTAAAAAGATTAATAAAGGAATAGGACACACCAGGTTCACATCAATCATTGCCCATGTGGTTCTTATTACTGTAATTAAAAGTTATCTTCCCCAAATTTCAGGACGAAAGCTCCATGATCTACAATTGAAAACACATTGTAAGTTTTACATTTTCTAACTTCATTCATTTTACTTCTTAAGAAAAAAGTGGCAAAGCAATATTCTTATGGCTGATAGGTTTAGAGGTATCCCTAACAGCAATCTATCAGCAAAAATACACTTTTTAAAAAAATTTCTTGAAACACCCTCAAAAAGGTACATTGCCCTTTTGTATTCAAAATGAATGACTGCTTATTTGTATAATCCCTATGCTTGTCTTTTCTTCCTGTTCAGCTATCATTGCCCTTGAAATTTCTGATATGAAAGGCACTTTTAATGACAAGTTAAAAATTTACTAAAGTCTCCACTATCATGCTTGGGCTAGAACAAGGCAAACTTAATGCTTGAAAATCTACATCTCCCAGGAGGCATCCGCTTTCCCCAACTGACACAAAGCACCAACATGCACTGGCCCCTGGGTCCACGTGGAAATGTGTGTGATTCTGGGGACACTGAGTCCCTTTATACAATCTGAAGGAGTGGAGTCAACCCTGGGTCACTATCTGGGGAATTAGAAATTCAGTTTCAGTGCGACTGAATTTTATTAAGAATCAGTCTAGTCAACCAGACACCATGGGCTTGAGTTTGTTAGGCAGCAGCGAGGGTGGAAATGGCCAGAGACATAGAAGGTGATTTAGAAAATCCATCCTCTGGGTGGGTATGAGGTCTTCAGGCAAAAATGTTTCTTTTAGAAGGCCAGGAGAATCTCCAGATGCTTGGCTTTTGCTATATTTCCCACCTACAGTTCATCCTGGCATTCCTCCTGTCCCCGACTCTCCTGTATCCTGGTTGCTAGAAGCCTTCACTGGTTGAAATGCATTAGCATTGCCTTTTCTCAAGGCTCTCAGCCTTCCGACCCAGGGCTCTATCTTCTCTCTGCTTCTCTTATCTGTGTCAAAGCAGGGGGCTTGTAACATTCTTTGCACATCTCACATGTGCACAGTTCAAAGCAGGAGCCTGCAGCCTCAGTGTTTTTTCTTATCTATCAAGGCTTTCCTGTGCAAACAAGGGCCTCAGCGGCTTCATCTACATGGCTCCCTAGCAGCTCAACCTAGCCCAGTTTGAGATAGGGCTGACCACCTCTCTATTCTAGTTTCTTACTTCCATGAAAAGTGTATATAACTTTAACTTGCAGACAATCTCCTATTTAAAAACCTTCTTGTTTTTAGCTTAGGGATACCTAACCCCACCAGAGTCCATTGCATTGCACCAAAGTTCTTGTCCACAAGAAGTTAAGGACCAGTTCTAAGACATAAATCTGTGTAGAGCCACACTCCAGATTGAAGTACTTCCTTTCTTAAAATCTTGCGGTCTGTGTTATTTCCAACATTCACACGGCACTGAACACAGTGCCCCTTGTATCTTGGCTTTTTTGTTCGATTCTTTCTCACCTAGACTATGAGTTTCTAGAGGGTGGGAAATTGGTGTTTTCTCTCTTTGGTTCCCAGAATCTCCCATAATGTTCTCACATTGCAAGTGCTCAAAGAACATACATAAAGATGATACCTTTTAAAGATTCCCACAGTGGGTAAAGTCAGACTGTCACAGAGTTAGACCCAGCAGGTGGAAAGTGTGCACATGGAAATGCTTGTAGTTATGGATAATTAATGCCCTTCTGCCATGCCTGCCTGTGTCAGAGGCTGTCATCTTGGCCCCCCTTGGATTTCTCAAAAGCTGATCATCTGTGCTCTGCGCCTTTCTTGCCTGTGCCATTATACTCAGGCAGTGGGGCAAAGGATGGGCTCCGAATTTCTTTGCCAGACAAAAGACCTCCATTTACCTAAATGGAGTAGGTAAAAAGTGCAATGTAGACACCATGAACAGCTTCACTTCCAGGATGGGGCCTTAAAGGACCACAGCAAAAGTGTGCATGGAAGCAATCAACCTTCCCACCTTTCTAAACAAATGTCTGAGGGTGGAGCCTTTCCTGGATGCTGGCTTCTCTGCAAAACACATAGGATGTGGCCCAAACCTCAGGATGGAGAGCCAAACATTGGGATGGAGGACAAGATCTTTTCCCAGAACTGGGGATTCCTAGTTGAGGTCCAGAGCTATACAAAAGGACTGATCCACATATTGAACGTAGAGGCAGAGGCCAAATATGCAGAAAGAGACAAAAAGCATACAAGAGACTCTATAGTGCCAAAAGACATGGAAGAGACTCAATAGTGCAAAATATCGAAAACGCTCGAAGTGGATCTCAAAAACAGTCAGTTTGTGTTAACTTGTCACCCACTGATACCTCTATAGTTTTTTACCGAGGAACGTGCTTATATTGAAAGTTAAATTATCCAAGAGAGAGCCATACATTTCAAATATTGTAGATCTGCAAACATTTTCAATGAAATCAAATGAAAACATATCATTTGAGACCACAGATGTTTTCCACATTTTCCTTTGTTCCTCTTGGATACTTTTCTAACTTATGTTTGGTTTCATCACTTTTTAAGACCAGAAAACATTATCAGTGGGACAGCTAGAGCACCAGCCCAACAGAACACTCAGAAACAAGCAACAGAAGCACATTGTTTGGGCTGCAGATCCTTTTTTTACTTTTCCATATGTTGGTCTACATGGAGCTAGTGATAAGGCAGAGTGTCTGTCACCCCGACAGCTAGTCTGGAGGTTCTTGTAGTGAAAAAAATTCAGCACAACACATTGGTTGGAAATGGAAATGGACGCTTGGATGAAATGTTTTGTAGGTAAGGGGACTGCTTTCCAACTAGTCTGCAAAATCCTTGAGACGGAGCCATGTACCTATCATCCATAATGCATGGTTTATTTTTAGTATGCATTTACATACAAAGTTGATGCTAAGTCCTTGATGAACACTTCTTTCCAAAAAAAAAGTTTACTGGCTGTTGCAGAGATACAATCTCCTTTTAAACGGCATCCGTCGTGCTTTGCCTTGGTGGCTGGCCATGCATTTTAAAGACAACTTCTTCTACCCTGTTTGAAAAAGGAGTCCCACCCTCAAAAACCAAGAGCACCCTAACAATGCTTCATCCTGTCATGTCTGGCCAAAGCTATGCTTCTTTTTATCCCTTTCACTCTTTGATCATCAGATAAATGACATCTACGTCTATGTGTAACTTTCAATGTTATATATTAAAAGCAGATACATATTGAAGACAGATACATATTGAAGACGTGCCATTATTCAAGATTCATAGATGGTAATACAGATGGAGGAAACAGAAGAGATGGGAACTTTAAAAGAAACCTGTAAGAAATCCCTCCTCCTTAAGCAATAGTGATAGTGAATGAGGAGATGAGTATTACTGGCCTATTG
>CM053570.1:30798924-30996977 GCA_028646485.1 Cryptoprocta ferox | reverse complement strand
CATGGAGAGTTCAGAGAATTAATTCTGGGCCAGCTTCAGTACACACTGTCCTGGGGGTGGGGGGGGGGGGTTGAGAGCTTTATAGCTTTATACCTGGAAGACCTCCCATGCCTGCTCTGATCTCCTTGAGACTGGTTTCCAGAGCTGAGCCAGAAGAGACCAGTCTCCAGGGTTTGAGAAAAATAGGGAGAAATGTTTCCTATAATCATACTTTGTCTTGGCCATTGAAAATAACTCTGAGTTGTGGAGCCAGTGTTTAGAGAAATGGATGGGATGAGCTGCCTATGGTTTAGTACTTGAAGAAATGTTAAAAAATCTATGTGGTGAGTAAGCTAAGTATTCAGATGTTTGAGGTAGCTTTTCTAAACTTTACAATAGCCCAGAATTTGGTCTTAAGTTAGAATAAGAAAGCCACACAGGAACAATATTTCTTTTAAATTACTCCATGCTATGAGATTACATGGGAAGCAGATGAAGGTGGAATAATAGAGTTCAAAATATTGTATTTCAAGAACGAGAAATAGTGTTTAGAAGGCTTTTGAACATTTCGAGAATGTCTAAAAGCCAGAAAACAAGAGCCTAGCCTAAGGATTAAACATGAGGGGAAGATTATTTGTTCAGATCCCTATTTCATGTTGCACAAAGAAATAATAAACAAGGGTTCTGGGGTTGCTACATAGAATACATTCTGCTTTATGAATATAGATGCAAATGTGGGTGGTAATCATCAGTGTTTATCATTTTACCAACATGATATAGTCTACAGCTTGGAGGCAAACTGGCTGAGAAAAATGGGCCTCTCCAGCTTCTCCATTCTTCCCGAGAGGAACCATAGAACCAAAGCTGGCCTTTTCCTTGAGCTTTCTAATCAGAGCATCAATAACCAAGTGTCTAACAGTGAAAGGCCCCCAAATCAAACTCACCATGTCCTGGGCAATGGGAACCTCATAATTTTGGTGATGCTGTTTTGAGGAAGAAGTGCTATGCGCCCACGTTTCATATCCAGCTGATATGCTGTGGTTCACTCATTTGCACAGCCAGCAACAATAGTCAGCTCCTGGAATGCAAGCATTTCATTCCATTCACTGAAATGAGGACTTCAGGAGCTAGAAATTCTACTGGTTTCATTGCTTCCTGGCTGGTAATGGTGACTGGATGGTATGCAAGGTAGAGTAATCCAAAGAAACTAGAGACTGGTTTAGTTACTATTGTTTTTCCGCTCTTGCTCTTGTTCCTTCTTCTGTAATTCCTGGACAAAGGTTTTTTCTTACGGTTCAAACAAACCATAACTCTAATGACTGCTATTTATTGAGCACTATATCATGCATCAACCAACTTAAACAGTACAGAGATCCTGTATGGTATTTTACAAACAAAGAGCAGCAGAGAGAGGTTAAGTAATTAGCCCGAGATCACACAGCTAATGAATGAAACCCATGCCTTCATAAACAAAATCTGCTGATCAGTATGCTATAGATTTTCATGAGCACTATTGATGTTAACTCCCAAATTCTTGACTCTCAAATTGATTGTCTCATTCCTACTTCTCCTTATCTATCCTCACAGCCCTTTTTACCTGTATACCATTTTTATCTCCCTTTTCTATTCAATGATTCTTTAAATTAAATTTGTTTTGCTTTCAGAATTATTCTCAGTATCTTGGTTATACAATATCATGTGCCATTTCTAAGAGAAACTGACAGAAGAGTGGGCAATGGGAGGTTGGCTTTCCAACCTAGGCACCCATCTGTAATTTTGCATTATAAGTTAGAATTATTATTCTCAAAGTGGCACCCCTAATTTTATTCCAGGCTCCCAAAGACCTGGGAAGTGGTAGACAATGGTAAAGGAAAATACGTGATGATGATGACTCTGAAGTTGAAAGTCAACAAAAAATGAAAAAGAATGTAAAAGATAAGATAAGACTGAGGTGGAGGTTGGAAAGTGCTACACAACTCTAAGGATAAAGAGAAGAAGAAACAAGTTAGAACAAGAGAAATAAAAACAGAAAATGTCCATATTTAAGATCAATAACAACAAAAAGAATAAAGTGAGGTCCATTCATTACTCCTTCAAAAAACATGCACTGAGCACCTACTATCTTCTAGAATGGGATACAATGGTAAATAGCAGATAAACTCTCTGTCCTCCAGTGGAGTCCATAGTTTTAGGGGAAAGATAGATATGGACCCCAAACTATAAAGTCTGAGAAGTGTTTTATTTATTTATTTTTTCAAAAAAAATTTTTTTTAACATTTATTCATTCTTGAGAGACAGAGAGCAAGTGGGGGAGAAGCAGGGAGACAGGGAGACACAGACCCTAAGCAGGATCCAGGCTCTAAGCTGTCAGCACAGAGCCTGATGCAGGGCTCGAACTCACTGACCGCGAGATCATGGCCTGAGCCGAAGTCAGATGCTTAACCGACTGAGCCAACCAGGTGCCCCTGAAGAGTGTTATAAAGCTCTGCAAAGGCACTTTAGAATCTGAAAATGGAAGGGCTAGAAGTTGTTTAGGCAAAGATTAGGGAGATAAATGATAAAAAGCACTGCATGAAAAATGCCCAGAAAAGATGTTAACAATGCCCTTTATCTCCTTATGTTCAGCCTAGCCTAGTTCACTGAGAAGTTCATTGAGTTTCTACTGTATTCGATTGTTCTATTTAATAACTATCTTCTGCAGAGGAGCCTGGAGCTTGTTTAGGGATCACAACCTATGATAACTTAGAAAAGAAGATGATGGTGTGTCTGTGTATTTTTTCTTTTGTCATTGAAATGTATGACATATTTGGGTGTGCAGTAAGCAAATGCAGATGTCAATGAAGCAAAGTAATGGAAGGAAGTAATGATGGGAAACTGAAAGTGAAAAGGGCACACAACAGATTTCACAAATGATTTGAACACCAAAGGTCAGAGCATTTCAACCCTATGGTTAGGCTCCCACACAAATATCAAATTACAGGAAATACATAGTAGAGACAAATAAAAGAAGTGCACAAGAGGGTAACCAAGATCAAAAAGTCTTCGCATGTACAGCTGGGTTAGTGACTGAGCTCTATGGAAAGAAAAACTGAAGGTAGGGCATCAAGTGGTGTCCTCATCTGGAGCCTGAGAAGACCTACAGTTACATGAATGGAAAAAAAAAAAAAAAGATAAATGGAAGACCAAAACTCAATGAACTACAGAGGCACTGGAACCCGTGTTGTTACATGGGGAGTGATTTGGGAAGTGATGACTAGAGTCAACAGGAGATGCTGTACACATACATTCGCTGAGTGAGAGCACTGGGCTGGCGCAACGAACTGGATGCGCATGACTGCAATGAGCCCCCATGGTGAGAGGGGAGACAGCTCGTCTGCCTTGACTCCTGTGAAATGTCTTTTTCTGTTTTGGGTAGTGAGGGAGAGGATGTGTACGGGGCTGTTAGCAACATCACCGACTCTTCAGGGCTGATGCAACAGGTCACCAGTGGACAAACAGGCATGAGAGCTGGAAAGTAAAATGGGGGCACAGAAAGTGAACCAGGGCAGTTCTTACAAGATCCGCAAGAAGTTTATCATGAAACCAACAGAAATACCGTCTGACTTATCAAACATTCAATGCCATGAAAAGAAGAATTTTGCTATGGTATGGCTAAGAGAATGGCATACAAGTCCCAGAAGTTCCTGTTCATTTACTGACTGTCCCCGTTACCTCCCCTCTGCTTCTGTTTTCTGTCCTACTTCTTAGATAATGGTTGGGTACCACTTTCCAGCCATGTCTCCTAGGGAATCCTCCTCCAAATGTTCTTTCTGGACCACAGGACTAGGTGCTTCAGCATCATGGCTCTGGATGATATTCTTTAACATAAAACATTGCCTTGTCATTCATTCGTTCCTTTACTCACCAAATATGGTTCAGGTGCTGTCTGCCTGCCATGTACTGTGTTTAGAGCTGATCAGAAAATAATAAGTGATATTAAAGAGAAACTGTTTTGGTGAACATTGATTCAGGAGTGACATGGTTCTGAAAAAGAAGACACCCAACCCCCCATCCTAGCACCATGGGCTTTCTGATGATCTCAAGGTCCATTTAATGACTCCAAACAAAAGCTTTTTTTTTTGGTTATAAACATGTTCTCAGACCTGACTTTCTCTTAAGGGAGGCAGTAAGTGAGGTCATAAATGAATGGTGTAGGGTGTTCTAAACTTGCACACGGCTTAAACAGAGGCCAGTTCTTACACAGCCCTAGTGACTGTTTTTCACTACACCAAGCTGGCTGGTTACCATAATTTTGGTCTGATAGATGGAGACAGGATAAATCCTGGGGCCAGATGTCTGAACAGAGTACATGGCTAAAAAATATAGAGAAAACAAGCACCATTAATGTGTGTCATGCAATTAATAAAAAAAATATGATGCTGTGATTAGTTTCTCATTCTAAAGAACTATTTACCTCCTAATTTTGTATTCATAATGCTGTCTCCCTTTTTTGAAGATGCTCCCCCTAACTGTATATGCTTTAAGTTCCACAAAACCTGGACCTGCCCCTGGTGAAGACATGTGGATTCTTTCTCGGTTCTGCTGCTGCCTGGCCATGAAAATAGGGCTGGTCACTTAACTTACCTATTTATTGTTGTTGGTGTGGTTATTTTATCTCATGTGTCTTTAAAGCATGCATAAGAATACTTTCAAGGCATAGCAGTGGTGAGTTTTAGAGAAGGTTATCTATGGAAAAGTATATGGCAACTTAAAAATACTATATTATTTAAGGCATTTTTTAAAACACCACTAGGCCCAATTCAGTTTGGAATTGCATTTGAAGCTTTGGCCTCAAAAGCCACCTGCAGGGCTTACATTATTGTTTGACTCTGGAACTCCTATTATCTATCTATCTATCTATCTATCTATGCAGTAAAGCCCGAACTCACTATCCAATCCCAAATTTCTTCAAGTAGACATTGAATTATTTACTTCTTTCTAGATCTCATTGGATCTAGCACAGGAACACTGTATATAAGTGATTAATAAATATTTGTGGATTTGTCAAATTGGACTGAATTCTAAGATTTAGCATTCTACTTACCCATCCATCCATCCATTTGTCCATCCATCCATTTAATATATATATAGTAAGAGGCTAACTTATGCTGCTGTTGAAGCCCAGAATGTGAACGGATAAAAGTGAGGCTGCTCTAGGGGCTCCTGGGTGGCGCAGTCAGTTAAGCATCTGACTTCGGCTCAGGTCATGATCTCATGGTTCGTGAGTTTGAGCCCTGTGTCAGGCTCTGTGCTAACAGCTCAGAGCCTGGAGCCTGCTTCGGATTCTGTGTCTCCTGCTCTCTCTTTGCCCCCTTCCCAGCTTGCTCTCTGTCTCTCTGTCAAAAAATAAAAAATAAAAAAAACAATAAAAAAAAGTAAGTCTGCTCTGTTTGAAGTGGGGCTATGGTGCCTGCAGCCCAGCCTCGTTGGCTTCCTCTTGGCGGCAGTTGAGGATGTGCAGGTTGCTATCCCCATAAGGTCACTCTGCCAGGTACCATGCAATGTGCTGTTGATAGAACAATTAACGCTGTCCAGTGCCTCCCTTCAAAGGCTGACACTGTTATGGGGAAGACCACAAGGTAGAGAGATCAGAATAAACTTGTCTGAAGGAGTTATGGGAAGCTACAAAGAGAAGGTATCTTTTGAGGTAGGCCTTGAATGCCAGAAAAACCCAGCAGGCCTTAAAAGCAGGAGAGCACTCCTAAGAAAGGCATCAGCATCCACAAAGGCACAGAGATCGCGAGCATACGCAATATAGAAGAGGGGGTCTTCTAAGGCTCTGACGTGGCACACGTGGAGATGGAACAGAGACAGTGACAGCAATGACATCCTCTAGGGCTCGGCTGACTTCTTAATGCTAAATTTTGTTCCTTATTCTGGATGCAGTGAGCAGCTCCTGAAGGCTTAAACAGGGTGACATGACCAGCGTTGCATTCAAAAACAATACAGAAACAGTCCATTGATTCTGAGCATCCCAAACTGGAATCCTACATCCCCATTCCAAAATGATTCGCCACTTGGTACATGATGATTGTGGGTTTCTTCACGATGATCCATGGAGGCCACTATCACAGATTCATCCCCTCTGATATTAATTGAATTTAATCTGAAATGGGAAGCTTCAACAGTGTTGAGGAAAAAGAAAGTATATTTGAAATAGAATTCCCTTATTTTGAAAGTCTTCAGAAAGTGAGAAATATGGGACTATAACATTTGCTCTCTGTCTCTAACTGTGCATTTCTTCTAAACAATTTTCTGAGATTTCCCCATTGATTAAAGTTAGGATTTCACTGTGGGAACCCTTGAGTTTTAGCCAAACATAGATTACTCTTTGGATAATACTGTGCACAGTAAAATGGAATATGCCTACTTTTGTGTATCTAAAAATGATTAAGAAGTCTGTCCTGAATGTGAAAACCAGAATAAAATGATACACACTAGGTGCAAAGCAAAGAAGTAAAATACCACCCGGAAGGCAAAAAATATGGGTTTCAACATGGGCATATCTGTAGGTCTATCAAAAACATGATAAGGCAGAAAAAAACTGCTTCTTGCATTCAGAGCCACATCTCTGAATTCTCCAGAAGGCAGGCACCAGTCAGGTGTGGGGGAGACGGAGTACTTCCCGGGCAGGTCCTCTGGTTAGAATGAGGTCCTCTGGTTAGAATGAGGTCCCGAAAGAGCAGAAATGTTAATTATTAACCTCAATGTGGGGCCCCGCATTAAGAGTTCATATTTGTAAATGCTTTTGATCCTCAGATAAGCTGTTTTCTGTACTCTCTCAGTAACTCCAAACTTTTTTTTTTTTTTTCCCCCCAGTGGAGACCTGGGATGGGGATGGTGGGGGTTGTGTTTGGGGAGAAAGAGAATTAGAGTCCCTCCATACCTGGGAAAATGCTAATTCCTGTTTTTAAGAAAATAGGCTAAGAAAAAGCTCAAGGGAGTCTAGGACATCAAAGAACTCTTCTAAAACAACTTTTTGACGATTTAAATGAAAATGAGGCAGACATATATGGATTAAATTTTCCCCTTAAAGCAGCCTGAGGTTTAAAGATTAAGGGGGAGAGAGATGGACGTAAAATGTATTGGGGGGTTATTATCAGAGTTTCAACTAACCTGAAAGCGAGCGCATTACCCCTTGAGGTGTCCGCGCACGCGCGCGCGCGCGCACGCGCAACGCGCACACGTGTGCCACGTGCCGTGAAACAGTCCCCTCACAGCTGATGATTTATGCAGCTTGCCAGGAGAGAAGTAGGCCACGCCAGCCTTGAAAGCACTTTAGTTTAGTTGTTTTTACTCATGAAGGACATGTTGTCCTGTAATTATTCTGTCATTTCTTAAAAGGTGAAATCCTTAACAGGTTTGTGCTTTATGTGTTGCAGCGAGCGTTCTTGTCAGAGCATGCCTAACCGAGTCAGAATCCCCATCCCACATCTCTTTCATGAGGAACAAAGAGGAAGTGGACATTTTTAAAAAAACGTGTTAAAGAATCTAGGAGAAAGAATATTAGGGAGGACGTAGATAAGAGACAGAAAGATTGTAAACAACATTCCTGTTTCCTCTCTGGGCTCTCAAAACACCTACCAAATGCTTTCTGTCATTAACTTTTTTTTTTTTTTTCCTTTCCCTCTCTGTCAACAAACAAGTATAATTTTGTATCTGTATGTGATAACAGAATAGGGTAGGGTAAAAATAGCTAATGTTTAACTCAGAGACAAAATGAAAAGCATACAACTCCAACCAATGTAAATGTTAAAGTTATGTTTTAATACATAGGAGAATCTGAAAGGAGATGTTGGCATTGATCAGGTTAGTTATTTGTTCTCCGTACTCCTGATAAAAATTGCAAGGTTAGTGAATTAAAAAAAAAAGTGTTAGAGCCTCAAATAATCAAGAGTTTTACTGTCTCAAAAATCAAATGCAATAAGAATGCAACTTATTTTTTTTTTCCACATCAAATTAATCTTTCAGTTTGAAAGGTCTAGCACTGCAAAATGTTACCGGGCATTTCCAGACCAAGTCAGAATGAACAGTTAGCAGGCTTATCATCAACTTAAGAATGATGTTCTAATTTCGTGAATTGTAAAACGTCTTGTCTTCTCTAACTCCACAGGAAAGTCAGGTCAATAGGTGAGATGTCTGTGCACTATATGGTTTTGTATGCTTTGGAAAACTCTGTATATGATATTTGCAGTTTCTTTCCGGTAAATTCTCAAGGGTAGTTCTCTGAAGGTTCTTCAGCTGTGATCATTAAAAACAGCTACCAATTCATTTAGACCCAGTTCATAGCAACACAACCACTAATCATTCCATCAACTACCTGCTGTCTCCCAGGGGACTTTAATAATCCAACTTTTCTTTTGTCTTCTAACCTCATGCTTTTGCTCAGAAATCTCTGTTAACTTGAACTTTTGAAAAGATAACCCAAAACAATCATGGAAGTTAAAGCTGAGATTCAGCCAGTGTACAATGGCTCACAGCTACAGTGTTGTTTATGTCTGGAGTCCTGATTGTTTGTGGCATCAACTTCGTTGGTCAGTGTTCTTCCCAAATTGGTTGTTGCATGTTTTGAAGATTATCCTTGAATGGATGCACAGTGTCCTAAATTCCCCAGGTTAATGTTACTACATCTCAATTAACACTGCCATTGACTTGTTTTAGGCCCTTGTCATATCTTGCCAAGAATGTTGCCAAAGGCCCTGATAATGGCATGAGATCAACTGTGTTCACCACAGGATACAGGCATGTTGAAATAGATCTAGGTAGGCAAGACTGCTTATAGGGCTCTATTATTATGATAGGTTTAGCACTTACAAAAATAATATTCAAGGAAGATAGAAACAAAGAAGAGAGTTTTGGCTCAAGAAAGATGGACTAATGTCACAGGAAAGGGAAGATTCTGAAGATGACAGCGTATCTGCAGTCATTGTCCTACTGCCAGCCTCACAGATTTTGTCTGGATCTCAGATGGCTGTAAGGTAAAAAACAAAAGTTAATTTCACCTCAATCTCAACAGAACATTAGAAGGGTAGCCGTTGGCAACACTGATTTCAATACTTTCTGAGGCCAGGGGAAGACATGTCCTGGGGAGGGACCTCAGTTACATCAGTGACCTTGGCGTAGTTGCCAGCGGGCGGCCACAGAAAACAGCAGCCTTTGCCCCTTGACTGTGCATTAGCAACGAAACAGCTCCTTTGCACATTGACAACCACAGGGAACACGACCACAGAAAGCCAGTGTTCTCATGCATCCATTCACTGATCCCAACCAATATTTATGAGTTCCTGCTATATTCCAAGAACTAGGGGTTATGGATAAAGCAGTAAAAATAACACATCTGCTTTTCTGATCATTAAATGCAGTGAGAAATGTGTTTTCTATCCCAGCCGGGTACACACACATGCATATGCACACGCACATCCATGTATACTGAAACAAAGTTTCATGAAAGGATGTTGACCCTTGCCATACAGCGCACTCTGATATTTTCTATATTCAACTGATATTTTCTATTATATCGTATCCTATATTCTTTGATTTAAAAAATATGCTGGTTAGTCCTACCAAATTGATTTATGGACCAATAATGTATTCTGACTCACAGTATGAAAACCACTTTTCTAATTGGAATTAAAACTGTTATACAAGCATTTACTGTGTTCTAGGCACTGTTCTAAGTACTTTACATATACTCACTTATTTATTCCTTATAACCTGACTGCATTCACTTAACTAGTGAGTGGAGGAGGCAGGACTTAGTTCCAGAAAGTCTTACTACATTTAAACAGGGAAGAAGGAAGTAGTGACTATCACAAAATAACCAAAGGGACTTGGCCTTGTAGGAGACACCTTTGAGGACTCTCAGATCTATTTAGGGGGAAAAACCAGTGGGAGGGGTCTGTGAATAGTCAGGAAAATAACACCTTGTGACTGTTATTGCAAACCTAGTTTTACCCTCAGGCTTTTAGGACCTGAAAGATACTAGTGGTACTTCACTCCATCTCTGCTTCTGCTAGAGTTGAATGTTTTCAATGTAAGTCTGATGTTTGCATCCTCTGACTTTAGAACTTTTAGTGCATGTCCAGGGCCCGTTTAATAAAATCCACTTGCCTTAGTATGGAGAGTGCTTTTCTTCTACCCTGCCACTGGCTACCAAACTGGAGGATGGCCACAGTCCCCTCACTGACCCCCCACCCCCACCAGGACTTAGTATTTGACAATCACCAAATATTCCCTGGCCTTTCCTGCCTCTCTGCTTGTATATATGCTCTTAATCTTTGCATATCCTTTTCTTCCTGTCCTGCCTAGAATTCCCTTCTCAACTTCGTTCACTGTGAAGTTAGTTTTTTGATCAGAAGCACTGCTGTGTGGAATACCATGACAGTGGGTAAAGCGTTCTGTACATCCATGGATGGTAGTTGTGACAGAAGCATCGTGCAGAGGGAAAGCAAATCCATACTCAGGATAAGTGTCCACTCCAGTAAGAACAAAGCATTGCCTCTCCCATGATAAAATCACCCCAGTGTAATCCACCAGGCAGCTGGCTGGTCACTCTAGAGAATGATGCCATTATCAGGGGCTCTGTGTTGTTCTCTGAGGCTGGCATATTGGGCATTCAGCAATACCTGATGCCGCACTGGTGTTGGTAAATGGAAGTCTATACTGCTGAGCCTGTGGTCACATGATCCATGAGCCCCTTGGGCACTAACAGGGGTGGCTGGGGAAAAGAAGCTGTTGATACCCATAGGAAATTTCATCCTATTCTCTTGAATATGAAAACCTCTTCTGCTAAAGTAACCCGTTGGTGATCATTCACATGTGACACAAATATCTTCACATTTTTTTTTTGCTCATTCAGAGAAGTTTATCCACATACCTCTTTTCCAAATTTCTTTGTTGCCAATTTTCCAGTCATGTTCCTTTTAAGTCCCTATCTATCCAGGCAAACCACCGGCTACCACCTATGAAGCTGTACAAACTCCTACCTCATGTCATTTACCGTCTAGTGCATCTGGGTGTTCTGCTTGAAGTTCTGTTCTCTGGAAGGATTTCCCCTTACCACTGTCCTTCAAGGATATCCCAAAAAGGGGAGGATCGCATGGCAGCTCGTCACTTTTGGATGGTGCATGAATATCCTGCAGAAACATCTTAAACTAAGCCTGAGCTTTCTCTTCCTCAGTCACTTGTCATACAAAATACACATACATATATATTTGTGTATATATTTGTGTGTCATCTTCAATCTGATTTGCAAATAAAGTGATGCAAAATAAAACAAAAAACATTTGGTCAAGACGGATCTTCTGAGGTAGCTAAAGCTAGGGCATAAATTAAAAATTGTGTATCATCAAAACCCTTAAATTTTAGAAAGTATAATAAGTATAGTATAATTTATCAGTAAGTGCCACATAGCTAATTTTCCTCTACCATTGGACTAGATGGTTTCTTTGGTTGAGCATCAGATAATATAGTTCGCTTGCCAGACAAGTAGCTAGAGACCATTGCTACAAGCCTTACATGCTATCACTTTAAACACCAGAGAAACAACAGCAGAGCAAATGCTTACCACATGAGAGGCATGTGAGAACTGAGACCTTAAGACAGAATCGAAAATTCACACTTTTCATTTCATACTTAAATAAAGAAATAAGAAGCCAACCAGCCAGTCAACCCAGGGTAGGGTTTATCTTCAAAGTCGAAATTAAATGCTACGGTAACAAAAAACAATGGTTTACTGGACACCTATTCTCTTCTAGAAACACACTAGGTTCTGGGGATATATAGTTGCATATATCTTGTCATTGTTGATATTCTACATTAAAGACAAAACACATATCTTCTCTCTTAAGGGGCCTGCATTCTGAGAGATATAAAAGATAATTACCAGCAGTGTTTACTGAAATTCATAGAAACATAACTCTCTCCCTCTTTCTCTTTCTTGCCACTTAATAGTTATAGAAAAATCTATGGTTATTATTATAACTATTAAACAGACATGTGACTTCGAGAGATCACTTAGCCAATGTCCCCAAACTAGTATAAGGTAAAAGTGGGATTTCTGTTTGGCCCTAAATCTCATCTCTTAGCCACCAAATGAAGGAAGCTTTTACAGAAAGATTGCAAATGAATAGTTCAGTTCCTCCTCAGTGAGAACCTTATAAGTTGACCCCTATACCTTAGTCATCCACCCACAGCTTATGTGGTATAAGCAACAGAAAGTGCTGGATTCAAATTCTGACTTCTGTATTGCCTGACTGTGTGACCTTGGCAAATTCATTTAACCTTGCTCATCCTCATTTGATTAAATAGTAAGTAGCTTATATTGTTGGCAAGTCTTAGATATTCAAGTGTTTTGTAAATTGGAAAGGTGAATCCAAATGTAAAGTGCTATCTGCATTTTTCTGTAATGTCACAAGACGTAAATGGAACTTAAAAATAAGTAACAATTTTGAAAAATCTCTGTGTCAGTATTTTACCCAAGAGTTGGCATCCTCATTATAAAACATAAAATCAAAAGGAATCTAAATTAAATTCAAAAAGAAAATCATTAATTCCTGAAAGAATCTGATGGGAGAGTTAAAAGATCTCTATCTGAAAGGCAAGATGGTGAACACCTACCTGTACGGATCCAGTGAGTGGTGTTTGCCATGTCATTTAATCTCTTCAAGCCTCAATTTCCTCCATTATAAAACTGGGGTTGTGCTAAATAATCTTCAAGTGCCCTTACAAGCCTCGTATTTTATCAGTTGAGACCTTCAGGATCCTCTAGCTGTGACCGCCTCCTTCTATTCCACTGTGACCAGACTGGAGAATCTTACAAAATCTTTCACCCAATTGATCTGAGTGCATTTTAACCACGGAAACTCTAAAGGTAGTATGCGTTTGGTCTGCTGTTCTGAACTAAATGACCTCTCTGCTTTGTAAAATGTATCTTTGATTGACTTCAATACCAACCACTTAATCCCTGGAAATTAATCGAGGGAATTTGAGTTTGAATTTCCTTGGTGTTACTGGTGTATGGAAAATCTTGTTACTTAAATCTCACTGTTGTGTGTTACATTGTAATTTTTAAGAGATCATCATAGCAATCTCCTATTTCTGTTAAGTCTCTCTGAAAATCCAAATGGGTTTATTTCCTAAATTGCTAATAACCTTACCCAGTCAGACAAATTATCAAGTATATGGACTACAGTTGAACACAAACTCGTTTCATTTGATGAAGGCAAAAAAAATATAAAGATTTCCATTTTGAGAGTAAAACTGCCAGGGTGAATTACTTGGAATGCAGTTCAACGTGATGAAATGCCATAAATTATACTGAAAATTTCTTTGTGTAGGTATTCAGCTCTGTATGCTTTTATTGATAAAACAGCAATCCCCCCTCCCCCCTCTTTTTACAAGGAGTAACAATTACATTCCCCTGGAAAAGTATTTGATTTTTATTAGCTGACTACAGCACGTGTACAAAAACTCTTATTGTCTTGCACTAATTTTAGCGGAAAAAATATCCCCGGCTAATAAGGTCAGCCTGGTATCCTCAGCATAATGTCACCTGCCTTGTGTGCTTTTGGTCTCTCCTGTAAGAGCAGTTCAAGAGAGCAAGTCAGTGCACTTAAGTTAAAAGCAGGAACCAAGGTGAAAGAAAAGTATTCTCAGATACAACATAACAAATGTACTCCTTCATAAAGATGCTTTTCCAAACGAAAGTCTGGCAGAGCTCAGGAATCCGAACAGAAGGTAATACAGAGTTCTACCAGGCTGCACTTGCAGCTCTTGAAGTATGCTGGATGATTCCCCCCCCCCCCCACTTTTCCCCAACTGGGCATGCGTTTTGGCAGTCAGTCTTCTGCTTATTCTGCCATTTGAGTTTCAAGAACTTGCTAGAGTATACAAAAGTTAGAAAAAAAAAGGCAAGGTTTTTACGTTCCCTATCTTTGAGCAGGGTTTTCAATAGCGACCAGCTGCATTCCAAAGAGACCTTTTTAAAAGCTTGGAAGAAACGTCTGCAAGTCAGAGAGGAAGGGGCCTCATTCCCTGTGCATTAGTCACTCTGTAAAAGATTAATCCTAATAAGCTACTTTCTACAGGCAGGCACACCCAGGCTTTGCATTACATACCTATGATTTCTCAATATTTAGGCCAAAATGTGTACACTCAGATGCTGATAGATATCATCTTTCCAGAAACCATTAACCACAGTATTAACTGTAATAACTTAGTGAGGTTAAGGAATGAGGCCAAGCAGGGGGTTGTTTCGAGTTGCTGGGGAAGCACTTGCTCAAAGCAGTGTAAAAGAACACACGGATGGAACTTATGTTTCTAAAAACACAGCCTGAAGAAAACCCAGTCCAGTGTCTCTTTGTTTCATCTCTTCTCCACTGCCATCCCTTCCTTGGTGTCTTTGCTAGGTCAGTTTTCAGCAGGTAGTGCTGCTCGCTTAATTGATTTCATCAGTTAATGGCAGCCACCGTGATGGAGTTTGAAGTTTTATACTCCAGAAATCAGCATGGAGACAGAACTTCCTGATACCTTTGCCAGACCCTGGGAAGACAACGACACACAGGGCTGCTAAGCTGACCTGAGCTGTTGCCGCAGTTCACTACCTTTGCGCCATGACACCGCCCCACACTGGCCCACTGCCGGCGAGCTGGTGGCCAGGCCTGTTGCTGTGATTACATTGCTAGGAGTTCATAGTGGATGCCCAGACATCCTTATCCCAGTGCGGTTCTGAAATTAAATTTCATTTATATTCCATGACTGGTTTGCCTTATGAAAAGGGTTTTCTTAATCTTATTTTTCTCACCTATCTCTTGGGACTTTCATGACTATTGAGATTGAGAAGACAAAAAGGTAAAGAAACCGAAAGAGATTTAAAAAATATCGGGATAAAACAAAGAGGGATGTGAAGCAGAGAGAAGCATAAATCTAGTGGAGGATTAAATATGAAATTGAACTTAATGAATTTAAGAATTAATGTTAATTTTACTGAGCCATATATGTGTGTATGTGTATATATATATAAGCCATATATATATAATACATACATATATATATATATATATATATATATATGACTCTACGTATATCACAGGGCTCGGTGATGTGTATTTATCAAGCAGATTGTGATGCAGTCTCTCACCTTCAAAGGCTTATCTTTCAGTGGGGGAAACAGGTCAGTAATTTTTGCTAACATTATTTTTCATCATTTGTGCCAAGTTATAAGCAAAACACATGGTAGGCTGTAAAACTTTCGATTCTCCATATACTATATGATTAAGTACTATTAGTATTCCCACTTTGTAGATTAGGAATCTAAGGCTCAGAAACATTAAGTAACCCTGCCTAAAATTATACAACTGATAAAGAGGCAATCTGAGAATCAAGCACAGATCTTCTAAACTCAGGCATCACGTTCTTAGGATTATGATATAGTGGCTCACCAAGGATACAATGAAGAAGAATAGAAGCAGATTGGAATAAAGGCAAAACAAGAAGTAGGAAAAAGCTGTTTGAGAGAACAAAGGAAGGAATACTTAATTTTAAATAGCTTTATCAGGAAGGTACTGTTGATCTGTGGCTGTGTCAGCAGCTTCAAGATGTTATAGAGTTTTGAACGTTAAGGCGTTTGGGTACTGTTTCAAGACCTGAGGTGCCCTCTCCCCTTTCTTTTTTTTTAAATTTTTATTTATTTTTGAGAGAGACACAGAGCATGAGCATGAGAAGGGATAGAATGAGAGGGAGGCACAGAATCTGAAGCAGGCTCCAGGCTCTGAGCTGTCAGCACAGAGCCCGACATGGGGCTCGAACTCACATACTGTGAGATTGTGACCTGAACTGAAGTTGGATGCTTAACCGACTGAGCCATTCAGGTGCTCCTCCCCTTTCTGATTCGGGATAAAAGCCTCAGGCTCTGTGACCATAATACCCAGCACATTTTCTTTTGTGGGAAGTAGCAGAGCAATAGATGTGTGCTTGCACCTGAGGTGAATAGTCTGTAAAATCAAAGAACAGAAACGAACAGAATGTGGTGTTAGGACCACAAGAATTTGCAGAAGCAGCAGGAACTGCCAGTTTGTGTGCACACAGCCTTCCTTGCTCCATGAGAATGTACATTCTATGAGGTCTGGGACATTCTTTACCTCGCACATTGCCACCATGTCAGCCACTAACATGGTGCTCTGCGAACGTAACCAGATAAGTTTATGAGTTTAAGCAACATTAGCCTGGGCCTCATCATAGATTCTACCAGGTAACATTACCCTGTCTTTGCTCACCACTCCATCTTACATCTCAGATATTCCTGCTGAGTTCATGTTTATTCGCTTGGAAATATGTTCTCTAGTCATCAGTACTTCACTGAGATTCTACTTATGATAAACTCAGGTTTTTTATAAAGAATATTTTACTTTACCCCCATTCTTGAATGATAGTTAATTAATCATATATGTAATAGATTGAGTCCATATTTAATGTTTGACTGTGGTTCCTTGTTGAGTCTCATCACCTGCCCACCTCCTTCTGCCACTCATCTGGGAAAGCTGATACAAAAGCCTGGGTGATGGGGCACCTGGGTGGCTCAGTCAGTTGAGCGTCCAGCTTTGACTCAGGTCATGATCTCACAGTTTTTGGGTTCAAGTCCCGCATTAGGCTCTGTGCTGACAGCTCAGAGCCTGGAGCCTGCTTCACATTCTGTGTCTCCCCCTCTCTCTGCCCAATCTCTCACTTGTACTCTTTCTCTGTCTCTCAAGAATGAATAAACATTAAAAAATGTTTTTTTTAAAGAAAGACTGGATGAGGGGCTCCTGGGTGGCTCAACTGGTTAAGCGTCCAGCTTCACTCAGTTCAGGTCATGATCTCGCACTTCATGAGTTCAAGCCCCACGTCATGCTCTGTGCTGACAGCTCAGAGCGTGGAGCCTGCTTCGGATTCTGTGTCTCCCTCTCTTACTGCCCCTTCCCCACTCCTGCTCTGTCTGTCTCTCTCTCTCTCAAATAATGAAGAAACATTAAAAGATTAAAAAAAAAAAGCCTGGGTGCTCCCTCTTTTAGAGGTAACAGGAAGTTCAAATCGTGATGTAAACATGGTCCACATGAGAGAACTCTTAACGTCGCCATAACCCCAAGCCATTTGCCCCTCTCTGCTGTCAAACCATCTATCGGACCTACTTGAGAACCTGCTCGGTTCACCCCAGAAGGGTTCATTGTGACTGTTATAAACCTTCCCATATCCTCTTGGTATATGTGTGGCATTATTACTTATGACATCTGAACCATATTGTGGGCAAGGATGGATCCTTCCATTCTGTCTTTGAGGAGTGACCACAGCAACTGGTACAGTGAGCAAGGTATCTAGGCAGGGACTCCACCTCTTGCTTCGCCTCACTGATTGACACTGCTGCCTGCTGAGCGGTATGTTCCTTTAGTTGTGTTGCTGCCTCCTGGAAGGTTTGTGCCTAGAACTGTGCTTCTTCATACTGCATTTGCTGAGTCCTAGGAAACCTAACTTGAAAGCTTTGATAATTGGCATTTAAGGACAGCCATAGAGGACTGGGGCCCTCTTTGAAGGGGTCCTGGGTTGTGTGTCCATCTGTATGTCCTACATTTAATGGTTTTTCTTAATTCCAGCCATGGAATCAAGCCATAAGCCATAAGCCATGACTGACGCTAGTATAATGGCAACAACTTTTACTTTATGACCATTGGTTTTGACTCTGGTATTGGTTCCCATCCTGCAGAACTCTCAGAAGACAGATATCCTGTACACGGTACAAACCCATTGGGTGCTCACTCATATGGAGGATGAGCACTTACCATATGGCATGCTGATGTCCATGCTCCTACGAGCAGATTTCTCACTGGCACCCAACAAAATGTCTTTGCTGCTGCTGCTAACTATGCCTCTGTCACAAAAAAAGATCTTGGTACTCAGGATTAGAGGGCCAACGGCCATGGCGCCCCTGTGGCACAGCTAAGTCATTAATTCAACGATTGTATGAGGTAGGACCTAAAATGCTGATGATACTAACATGAAACTCAAAGGGGGAAGAAATATAAATATAAGCAAGGTGGAGAGGACCTCCTTAATCTATATTCAGTAACTGCAAAAACAAAGAAACAAACCCCTGAATTTTAAAAACCCTGAATATAGGGTAAGAGAAACAAAAAATGAACACAAAGTTCCATAAATTGACCCAACTGGAAACCCAAATTTACTAAAATAAATTATACTACAAAAAGACAAAAGTGATTGGTTTTTGTGCCTCTACAACATAGGTTCTGAATTTAACATCCACTGAGATATATCAGTGGGGAAACTCATGGCCTTAATCAATACTGGGGCTCAAATTACAGTTATACTTGGACAGTCCACTAAATTCAAATGAGGTATCACCTGTAATCTTAGGGCAGTTGTTGAACACAATGTAAAGCACAGAGAAATATGATACATCTTAACCACTGGAACTATTGTCTTGCTTAAATTTCCCATGGCCGTATTACCCAATGCCCTAAAATACCCCATAATGGGCACAAATATTCTGCCCCAATTATAAATAAATTAAAATCAAATTCTTTGGGACTTACAATCGGCTTGGGAGAAAGATCTGATGCACATTTTCACCTCCCTGTCCCAAGTTAAAATAGTTAATATGCCCGCTATAAATTAAAATAAGGCTTTGAAGGGTTGAACCCTATTATATAAGATGTATATAGATAAGGGCAATTATATCTACTGGTTTTCTATTTAAAAATCCAAACTGATCTGTTTTTAAGCTGGAAAGAATGAATGGCATCTCATGATGGATTACTACAACCATAACACTGTGGTCCTCATATACAAAAAGTTTAAACCATGAGAACCCTGGATCATGCAAGGAAGGCCTCACCTCAGCCTCTGACTGTACAAGCATCACAAGACAGTATCCCTTCCATATACTCTCAAGCTATTTTTAGAAATGCTTTGGAATGTGATCTCTCCATAAAGCTTCATTCTTTGATTAATAAAACTTTTCATACCTCATTGGTATTTGTGTGGTACCATCAGTCATGATATTTGAGCTGAATTTTGGAGACTGCATCCGTATCTGCAGGGTGATCACACAGCACAGTTTCAGTTGATGACTATGTGGGTTCAACATACTGCAAGCACTCTTTTTTGATTGCTAGTATTGTTATTAATAGTTCTGCTGTCAGTATATTTTTATTCTTTCAAAGGTGTTCTTTCTTTGGATGCTTTTAGAAGCTTTTTAAAAACTTGGTGTTCTTAAGTTTCAGTAGGGTATGTCTAGGTGTGGATTTCAGATTACTTGTACTGCTTGAATCTGATAATCCATGTTCATATAAATTTGGAACAATTTCTCAATTATCATTTCAATATTGTCTCTTCTCCATTCTTCCTGTTCTCCTCTTTTGGACTTCTTCAGAATATGTGTTTGATTTTTTTTTTATTCAATCCTCAATGTCTCTTAAACTTTCTTCCATTTTTTTCTTTTATCTTTCTATGCCACATTGTAAAAATATTTTCCAGAGATCTGCCTTCCTGTTTCCTAATTCTCTCTTTAGCTAGATCTAATCTTGTGTTTAAATAGATCATTAGGCTGGGGCATCAGGGTGGCTCAGTTGGTTGGGCATCTGACTTCGGCTCAGGTCATGATCTCACGGTTCGTGAGTTCGAGCCCCATGTCGGGCTCTGTGCTGACAGCTCAGAGCCTGGAGCCTGCTTCAGAATCTGTGACTTCTTCTCTATGTCCCTCCCCCGCTCATGCTCTCTCAAAAAATAAACTTTAAAAAAATTAAAAAAATAATAGATCATTAGGTTTATGTGACTGTATTTAAAAATTTTACATGTTCTATTTCCATTATTTCAATAGCTGACTAGTCTTTTTTTTATAGTATCTTATTCACAAATCATTTTCTCATTGCCTTTCAAGGTAGTTATTTTAAACATAATTATTTTAGAATATTTAAACTTCTTATGTGAGAGTAGACGGTGAGTTGATTTTGAATAAAGATTTATCTGTGAGAATTATATTGAAACTCTTGGGGGGTATCTATACCTTCATCATTTGTGTATGTGTGTGTGTGTGTGTGTGTGTGTGTGTGTGTTTGCTTGTACCCATCATCCCAGCTGGGGCCCATAATATATAAATTTCTTAGTTTAAGGAGGTTCTTGCTCACACTGATTTGAAATCATACCTGTTTAGAAGAAAGGATAAGATTATAAAGATGATAACTTCTCAAGTGTGTAATTCCCTCCCCCCTACTTAGAGCTTATGTTTATACAGAAAAGCATGCTTTTTTTCCTGTACAGTTGGGAAGTTTTCTTAAATTTATGCTGTCTGGTTTCAGATTTATAAATAGTTGTTATATATATATATAACAACTATAATAGTTGTTACTCTCTCCCTTACTATGGCTTCTACACCTTGCCTCTTGTTCCTTGGTTCCTGAATCTGGTAACCTCTTCCTACAAACACTGAAGTATCAGCACCTGATACTTCACAGCACTGCTTGTCAACCAATTTCCTCCCTATTTTTGAAAGATGAGGTTTTCCCTGACATTCTTGTGATCTGGCCTATGCATTTAAAAGGATGTATGTTATATATCTGTTTTTCTAAAATTTCTAGGTGTTTCATTGCTGGGAGAGTTTTCAAGCTATCTGGTTGGTCATTGCTTAGAAATGGAAGTCCTCAAAAAACATTCCTTTCCTTTGTTATCTAGTAGGTACCCATTGTACTTTGAAACTGGAAGGCACTAGAATGTGGAACATGTCAAATTTCATAGGTGTCTGGATGCATTTGGAGTATATAAAGGAGTGGTATTTCTGCACATTAACCTAGACCCTTTATGGCACAAATTTCTCTGATGCAAGATGGAAAGTAGCTGTGTTGTGTTGGTATATGTGCATACTTATCATAAATGCATATTTATTTGTGTACTTCAATGGATACATATATAGCCATAGATATTTTACTTTGGAAATCACTGCTTGTCAGCTTCTGATTCTGTCTTACCCAGCTGTGTTTCTTAATTACTTCTCCTGAGGGGTGACATTCACCAGAGTTCCCAAAGCCATCACTTTTTTTTTTCTCACAACCCACGTGCAGTGGAATCTAATCACCTCAGCCCTAACCACTGCGCTCTTAACATTTTGTGTACTACTAATTAGATCAAAGGCCCAGTGCTCCTGTAATGACCATTGAGCTCCTGAGTCTCATCCTCATGTGCCCAAAGTTCCTTGACTCAGATTTTGTTTCATTTCATTTTCATTTCTGCCCACTGCCCTGAAAATTCCTATTCTGGGAAACCTAGCCCTGAATCTGATTCCATTCCACTTTATCCTGGCAAGTGTCTTGCCTTGAGAACAAAATACCTGCCCTCAGTCCCTGATATGATTGAGGTCCTACAACCATCATCAAATTTCTTGAAGGATTCTCCCAAGTATAGTTCACCTATTCTCTACCCACTTTAGTTTCCAACTCACCTGAGGCCCCGGGGCCTCCTCTTGGGAAATTGAGTATGTCATATTTTCTAAGTTGTTTGTACTAGCCATGTTCCTTGGACACCATGTCTTGCAAATCTTTTCCCTATCCATGAGACGTAACTTTAATCCTTATAACCAAGTTTCCAGGGAAGTTACCCAGTATTTGTATAAGGCAAATAAAATTTTAATCTCTGGGAGTGATTAAATATATATTTATACATATTCTCTTCAATTTAAAAACAGAACACATAAACAGAAGATGCACTGCCAAAGTACTCATCTGGGCTAATAATTTTGATATTTATTTGCAAGTTTGTCTTTGCTATCAATCCTTAAAGTAGAAATAAGACCTCTTTCTGAATTTTTATTTTTATAATATGATTATGCCTTCAATGGGTGCTCTTCTTATGAGTATTCAATTCCTATTCTCTCAACAATTAACTTAAAGTCATGATACAAACTGTACCAGAAAAATTGGCCACTTGAAATGTACCACCTCAATGCACAGATATTCTCAATATTTTAGTAATGAGACAAAACTCTTATTTTAGTTCTCAATGAATGTGGGAGAGAAAGAGAACTCATAAAACTAGTGGGTGAGGGAAAAGAAACAATTAGAACGAGACCATGGTGCCAACAAGGGTTTTAAGAAAATGAGGGATGAGCTGTGAGAGAACACAGGGATGAGGACAAAATGGCAAGGAAATGCAGAAGGAGCTATTCAAAGAAAGAGAAGAAACAGTCTACAGAGAAGGCCAGAAAGGATTGGGAGACATTTTCAATTACCAAGACAAAGGAACTGGGCAAGCACTTCTCAAAGGGTAGAAAAGAACAAAGACCCTGCTGCAGAAAAAGAGTGGTTCCCCTCATTTTTTTTTTCCAGGGTGGGGGATAGTGTTTGGAGGTAGAATTTGGTGGAGTCTTCTGGCAGACATTTATTTAACTGAATCTTGTAAAATTTATTTCTGGAATTTAGAATTGGAAAGTTGGATGTAACAGAATATTTAAGTAAAAAAAAAACTATGTAAAATATACCAATAGCAAAAATATGAAGTCTTACATAACTTTTAAAACATTAATCTTATTTTTCCCCAGGAAATGATTATAACTCCATCCATAACCATAAGAAAGATTAATTTGAAATTTAAAGAACCTTCCCATGCTCAAATTATTCTTAATAATCTGGAGATAGAATGTGTTTTGTGGGAGTCAGAAATAAAAATAAAGTATATAGAAGGATGCCATCTAGTAGAAAACCAGCGGAGGCCTATTTTTTTTAAGTCTTAATATCTACTAAGCAGCCCACATAAGAGAACCATGTATCTTAACATATTTGTCATATTCAAACATATTAGTCATATTGAACGCATTTTAAAATACCACCATATATATACTTCATAAGTGTAACTCAGAAAAACTTTGCTAATTTTCACTTCCCTAATCTGCAAACCCCCAATTTGCACAAAGAACCCCCCCAGTCTCCCCTCACTTCTCAGCAAAGATTTAATAGCTGAGAGCTCTGTCATGTTCTCATATTACTGAGACTTCATTATTTTTATATGCCACATGACGGGACACTTACTAATATACTATTAAGTATTATCATAAATAATTAAAATGCAACTACACTTGACAAAATGAAAGAACAAAGTGTATTCTGTGTTGCAGTCAACTTGTGTGTATGTTGGCCAGAGGGAGCTAAGCACATATTTTAAAAATAGAAAATCAATTACTAAGAACAGCCTCCACTGGACTGCAGTGGGCCTACTTCTCATTAGTGTGAGTTAGTGAGGTCTTATTCTGGCTCCTACCTGCCAATTAAATCACAGAGTCATTATATCATTATCACTGTTGAACTGAAAAAAAATTAAAGTACCAATAAAACTTTGTCTTTGTGCCAGCATTTTCCACATGGCCATTGCTTTCCATTCCTTGTTGATTTGGTATATCCACGTCTTTTACCATTCCTCCCTTGCCTCTCACACTCTGAGGCAAGAATTTACTGTCCTATTAATTGGTCAACATAGATTTAGAAGCACACACCATGTGGTCAGCACTCTACAGACAATACTCAGGATATGTAAGTGTAAGTAATAAATAGTCTTTGCCTTCAAGGAGTTTACAATATAATTTGGGGAATACGATTAGCATAGAAGGAAAAAAAAAAAGAGTGGCCTGTGCCAGAACACATATAATTAAGTTTTAAATTGTGTGGTCTTCACCACTGGAGCTACATGTTGGAGAACACTGAATCCAGAAGAGCTTCCCTGATTCTATGAGCCTGGATTAAGTGTTGGTCATTTGGGCTCTATAAACATCCTGCATTTTCTGTGTCAGAAATTGCCCATTTACGGGGCAATAATGGAATCCTTGTAATGTCATGTAACATCTCTCACCAGACCATACGAGCCTTGAGGACAGAGGCTGGATCTTGTTCGCAGCATTGTTTCCCCTCCCACGGAGTGCCAGGCACAGGAAGTTGTGGGGAGCACAGGGCCAGATGGAATTGGAGACACAGGTGGGGCTGCCCGTGGGACCGCTAGTGGACTTGCTGTTGTTTGGCCTCCAGCCCCCAGTAACTGGGAAGCCAGCTAAGGCTTTGCAGCCGCCAAAACAACACAAGTGAATTCAGGTTTTGAAGAGAGTCCTCCATCCACAGTGTATATAGAGGGGATACAAATGAACGCAGAGAGCTCAGATAATTTGAAATAAACATTTAGTTAAGTAAGGAGGGGCAGCCAAAATGAACATGTGTTTGTGGTGTGATTTACCCAAATTTGGGTAATAGCCAGGTTTTCTTGGCGAGTAACGTGGAAGTGTGGTTATTGTTCTGTTATTATAAATCAGCTCATTATTTCTGAAGGTAAACAACTTACATTACATTACTATCACTTTTGATAATCTTTGATAGTCTGGAATATGTGGTGTGTTAGAAGTTGGTTATAGATACTGAAGCAAATTAAAGGTGATGCAGAAATAGTCTCAACAAGTTTTACTTGCTCTCCTAGCAGGTGGCCTGCTGAGATCCCCCAACTGGAATATTTTGTTTTCTAAGTCTACCATTAGTTGCTAATCTTGCTGGGTGTGCCGTCCAAATGGCCGCATCTTAAGTAAAAGTTTGCTGTCCCCTTTGTTAGGGACTATGAAATTTTCCAGTCAGTGTGCAAGAAAAGAAAATTAGTGTTAGCCTTTAGGACTCCCATGGTAAACCGGGATTACTTTGGGTTTCCAGGAGATGTAGCTCTGGTCTGAGAGTGGAGTTGGGGGATGGGGAGCATGAAGTTTTCACAGGCTATAGCTAATTCCACCTGATCCTAGCAGGACAATTGTTTTCTCCTCATGTTACTCTCCTTCCTTTAAGCCTTTCAATAGCTCTCCATTGCTCTTTGGATCACTTCCAAAGCTTTAATAGGCTCTGCCAAGCCCTGCATGGACAGGCTCCCTCCTACCAACCACGCCAGCTTCATTTCACACCTCTCCCTCCAGGTGTTCAGGTATACAGGTCTTCGAGCTCCTTAAATGTGCCCTTCTTCCTTCTACAAAGGAAGTGAGACCTCTTTCCATACGCTGCCTGGAATGTTCTCTACCCCATTCCAATCCCCACCTCCAACTTTGGCTGTTTAATGGATTCCTACGGTTTCTTTAAATCTTTGCTCATTGATTGCTTTTTCAGGCAAGGCTCCTCTAGGGTCCTCTTCCCACTACCTCAACCTCAGACTAGGCAGAACTGGCTCGTTTTATGCCTGCATAACACTATATATTGTTCACAGCACTGACACTTGTATTTTTAATTTTTTTATATCATTATTTGATGGATGCCTCCCTCTCATCAAACCGTGAGCTCCATGAGGATAGCAAGCATGTCCATACTTGTGCAACATCATATCCATCGAGGTTAACACAGTCCCTGACACATACTAGAAGCTCAATAAATATTTTTTAATAAATAAACCACTAAGTGATTGAGTGCCTAACTCTAATAATAATATGTTCCTAAACTTTTTCTCCCTCTCTGTGATCTCATAACCATCTGCTGGAACTTAGGCTTTTCTAGGTATTTCACTTTGGGTCACCTACTCTATAGGCGCAATTCTATGTGCTCCCATGGTCTTAGTGGAAGTGAGAGCGTGGTAGCCACCCCAGGGGAGACTTACTTCCAGGAATTCCAATATAAATCCACAGCAGGAACATTTAGGTTTCCTATTGTGCTCTCTTGCAGCTGAGAAGAGACAATAAAACACAAATGTAAAAGGACCAAGAGGCCTTAAAGAGATCTGTATGTACTAGACCTTTTGGCTTATCCTCTGCCATTTAAAAGGGATGCTCTGGATGTTATGAGCCTATATATTTTATTTTTCTAGATAAGGTAAGATTTAAAGAGAGTTGGCCTCAAGTAAAAAATAGGAACTGCACTAAAATCCATGGATAATTAGACTATCATAATTCACTTAAAAGTTCATCTTTCAGGCCGTACCAGTGGGATTTCTAGAAACATAAATAGCATGCATGTTCCCCATAACTTGGGAGAAACACGATTTGTTTCTCTCCTTTCCTGTAGTGCATATGTGGGAATCCTACCATCTCCATAAAGAGAAATTACTGAAGGGCAATTAGAACCTTTGCCTAATTTTGTATTCCTTTAATTTCATTCTTACTGTTCTTATGCAAAGAAGGAGGTGACTGTTGTGGCAGCGGGGACAGAAGGTTGTGGGGCAGACGGTCACTGGGAAATGGAGAAAGGCAACAAGTCGTGATGAAGTGGGAACAATGTAAGTAATGATTTATCTCACTGTTGGTTCTGTGGGCCAGAGCTCCCACAATTTTCTCTGGCTTCTCGTTGTCACAGGCACAGCCCTGGAAGGCACGACCGAGGGGTCCCTGTGGGATTGGACAGGGACTAACTCCAGCAGCATCAGCTGTAGGAAGGCACACATGCTCTCAGGGGTGGAAGCAGCAAAGCCGGCCAGGGGCCTTCTGGGAGACTTGTTTTTAGACCTCTTTAAAGTTGTAGTAAAACGGCAGAAAGTAGTTTTGAATCCTCTTTTGAACAATTTTATTGTCTGCTCCCTTTGCCACCAGGGGGGTAATGTTGATAAACTGCTAAATAATCAACTTTTGTATATTTCATTTGAAAACTTTAAAATTTTAAATACTCACTTTATGGCCCTGATAAAGCATGACAGCGACTCAGTGCTGGCCTCCCTGCACTCCTCTGGTGGGTGGATTTGAGATGCTTGGTTTAATAGCATACTAAGGGATTGTCACTGGCCCGAATCCCACCCCCAGCCCATGACTCACTGATTGGAGAGGGTTACTATGTCTGGGAAGCAAGTTTCACATATTTCCAGGGAAGAGGCTGGGCCCAAGATAGAAGTGGAATCTAGTCTTCCAGTGCTGATTGGGGGAATACATCATATTTACTGGGAAAGTACCACATACGTTCAAGTGGATCCCAGATTTGGGTGGGAGGAACCCAACACCATCGTTATTTAATGCTTTGGAATATTCATGTATATTTTGAAGAGAGGGATTGGGTCTTATTCATCTTTGTATCTCCAATGTTTTGTGCAGTACTTGGCACGTAGTAGGTGTTCAATAAATATATGAATGAAAAGCAAACTGAGTAAGCCTAAAATACAATTGGCTTCTACATTAGTTTCCTGGGATTATTGTAAGGAAGTGCCAGAAAGTATGTGACTTGAACAACAGAAATTTATTGTCTCCCCATTCGGGAGGCTAGAAGTCTGAGATCAAGATGTCCACAGTTTTCATGCTCTCTCTGAAGGCAAGAGGGAAGATCTGTTCCAAACATCTCTCCTAGCTTCCTGGTAGTTCCTTGATTTGTAACAGTGTAATACCAATTTTTACATGGCGCGATCCCAGTGTACATGTCGGTTTCCAAGTTTCTCCTTTTGACAAAGACCCCAGCCATATTAGATGAGAGGTCCACCCTATGCCAGTAAAACTTCATCTTCCTTTAGCTAATGACTCTCTTTCCAAATAAGATCACATTCTAACATATTGGAGGGTGGGATTTCAACATTTGAATTTGGGGGGTGATGACACAATTCAACCCGCTACATTTTTTTATTGTGCAATGAATACACTTGAATTTGAATTTATCATACAAATATTCAAAGAGCACTGGGGTTGGTTAGGTACTTTCCTGGATGTCAAGAGATATGTGTTGTGGACTGAGCCATCAACCACTGTGTTAACATAAACAAGAATTTCATTTGGGCTAATAATGAGGCTGGGATATAAGATCTTTAAGGTGCTTTTTAGCTCAAGTGCTCTATGATTTTCTTAGCTATCCATTTGAAACGCACTTTTTTTTTTTCTTGTAGAGTGAGTAGGGAAGAGGGGCAGATGGGAAGAAAGAGAATCCTAAGCAGGCTTCATGTTCAGCATGGAGCCCAATGTGGGGCTTGATCCCATGACTCTGGGATCATGACCTGAGCTGAAATCAAAAGTTGGACGCTAAACCGACTGACCACCCAGCTGCCCTGAAACACACCTCTTATATGGCCTTTTCTTAGTGCTTTTTGCTTATTGCTGCACATTTAAATTGGACTTTCAGAATTCTTTTGCGATTAAGTCCAGCGATGTTTCTCTAAAGAATTCAAGAGTTTGGTCCTCCTGTTTCAAAGAAGCCAATGTCCACAATTCATGAAGTCGGGGACCATGTCTGGTTCTCTAACTTCTGAATTATAATAGCTAATATAGGGCCTGGCACTCAATAATACTAAATACTCAATAAATATGTGTTGGATAAACATTGAGTGAATGAATGCACTTATTGCAATTATTTCCATAAAATCTGTGAGTCATGTTCATATATGGTGAAACATTTCTTCCTCACTGTTCATATTTACCTACAACTACCAACCCCAGTGTATCTTAGAACTTAAATATCTCACGTTGAATGTCCACAAATCAATGGCTGTCTAGAGAAATCACTTCAAGGTATCTGAGGGATTATAAGAAATATTTGGAGCATTTTGAAGAAATCAAGATATAAGAAACAGTCATTGTATGAAAAACGGCAGGAAATGGCATTTGTAAATATCCTACAGTACAATCTGGCAGAGGAAATCAGCACCTCTCCATGGACTTTTCTTAATAAATCTTACAGTCTATATTTCTGTATATATTTTAGATTATTTTAGGTGATGGGAGACCCATGTATACATGAAAGACAGAGCATAGTAGGAAGCTGGGAATATAGGAAGCATTAGTTTCGGTGTTGCCTCGATGTTTGGGTATAATGGATCACATATGCTACTCAACAGGGGGTACGTGGAAAGAGTCAAGAAGAGTTTACTCTGTACATAGTAAAAACTATAAAAATTTTGTTGAGTTATTATTATCTAAATCCCCCAAAGAGTTGGTCTCTTCTACCATTTTCAGGGCTTTGATATTATTTATTTTCAAGGCCTGAGACTTAAGCTCATCCTAGCAAAATGGAAGAAGCATTATTTCTGAAGCTGCTGTGTAGCTAAGCAAAGAGGCCTCTGTACTACTCAGTCAATCCCACCAACAACAGGACTTTCAAAGGAGTACATAACCTGCTCAGAGCAATAAATAGCAAAATTTATGATGTAACTAAATTCTAAAAGCATTTTAATAATTGGAGGGGGGATTTTAAGTTAGAGGAATAGAATCTAAGGAACGTTTCATTCCTCCTTCTATTTCCACCTAACCCAAGTAACCCCCTGCTAGTCAAACTGCAACAAGCCATTAACCTGGAATGGGGAAACTGTTTGAAAAATCTTACAGGGTACAGAGGTGCCTTCGTCTTCCTGAACAGTAAATGGAACAGGACTCTTCCAATGACAACGTTAGAAAATTATATCTAGTTTAATTTTTCTCCTACATCCTGGTTTCATTTATGAGACTGTTCAGTTCTCCAGGGCTGCAGTCAAAATCAGGAAAGCCTTTCTGCCAAAGAAGAAAAGGTTTCCATTTGACAGAAATACTGTTCGGAGTGATTGATTTAAAAGTGCTGAACTCATATTCAGAGTTTGAAATCCAGGAACCGCCAGCTGGGGTGGGATGCAGAATTACAAGGATGGAGTGAGTTTCTGAGTTGTGATGCATTAAGCAGTGGGGGCAATTGCTTTCCTCACCTATCTCACAAGGGATGGAGGAAGGGAAAGCTTTAAGAATTAAGAAAGAAATCTTAGAACTGTGGAGTTACTGCATCTTGCTCTGCTAGAGGCAGAATCACGGTCTGCATTTAGTAGGCAAACTTTGGTGAGGAATTTAATACATCTTTGGGCAACTATGGATTGTCTGAAGGGAGAGTTGGAGAAGACACCATAAAAAATAGAGGAGGAAAACCAGATAGCCTAGTTTTGCTAAAGCTGGCCTTTAGTAAATATGTGGGTGTTGGAGAGCATAATGGACCTATTTAAAACAAGCAAAGCATTTCCAGGGTGTGAACTAAAAGGAGTTGGTCTCCTGGAAAAAATATCTCTTGAATATTCCGCAAGAAATAGTAAGCATGAACAATGGCGCTAGGGGATTAAGACATATAATGTTAACTTACTCTTTTAATTTGTGTACTGTGGTTTTTAACAGATGGATTTATCAGTGGTTTGTTGTTTCTTCTTCTTTTTTCCCCTAACGCATGCTGAGCTATTTCCTTACATGCCATTTTAAAATAAAAATATTTTTAAAGGGGACACAATGTTAAGGAAGATGTATAAATAAGACAAGTGCTAATTACAGTGTCTAAAAAGAATGCCTTTACCCTGTAAATCGTGGCACAACTGCTTACACAGGGAATGAGGGAGCTCCATGCTGGGCCTGCACTTTCTTTCCATCAAGTCACGGAGCATAAATCTGGGCAATAAATGATCAGAAGGTACTGTACTGTGTAACGTGTACAATGTTCATAAAAGAAATTAATGAACAAATAAATATTCTCTGATGGACGAGCTGGCAAAAATATATCTCACAAAAATGCCTTCCTCTTTGGTTGGGGAAGAACGGCATGGAAGTGACGTCTCTTTGAACAGTGTGCCTGGTCTCAAAGAGGTTAATGCTCAGAAAGTAATCTTAATGCCTGCATCTGAGAGCCCAGACACAGGCCAAATCTCTGTGGCTGTCAGTGGGGGCTCTGCCTGTGGCAAGGAGTCAGGATCAAGCTGTTCTCGCACCTTCTGCTCACCAAACCACCAATCCCACTTGAAATTCTCAGGGACCCAAATATTGATTTGTATCCACACAGAAGTTTGTGGGTCTTCATTCTGAGTAGAAGTAACCCTACAAGCTTGGAAATCTGTAAACAAACAAACAAACAACAACTTTCTTGAACAAGTAAGTACTCACAGAAGGATAATGTCAGTTTCTGTCCTCTGAGTTTTCGTTGGATAGTATAGAAGTGTTCTGGGTCAGTTTTGCTATGCTGACTTAACAATGAATACCAATGGAAACGCCACTCTCATGATGCCCATTTCTTGGGCAGGCGTATCTGATGGCTCTATATCGCCTATGACAGCGAGCCTAAATTCTGTGGTGTGGTCTTTAAGGTCCTGATCGATATGATTATGTTGCCTGTTCATGATCATGGGCCATGATTTCGAAACAGAAGTATTCTACTTTTTCCTTCTTTCTGTGTCACCATGGGCTTCTCCTACTCTCATTCTTGGTTTCTTGTCCAAAGTTTTATGTATACTGCTTCTTCTTTGGCCTTATATTCACCCTCCTCTCCAAGAATGCATTCCCAGCCCACTCTACAAGGCACACATTAAGCCCCCATTTCTGTGAGAAGCTTTCCCAATGGCTCCATCGAATGATTTCTCTATTCTTTAAATTTTAGGTTTTAGAACTCGATAGCACACTGAATAAATTTTCTTGTAATTGCTTCACATCTGTTCATCTTACCTTCCAAAGTAGGCCTAAGCCTTTTGAGGTCAGACACAGTTTGACACAGTTTGACACAAGTTTGCATTTCATGTGAATATTGAAAGTGCTTAATTAGAAATAGTGCAACTGAAAATATTTACAACTCCTCACTTGATGCACAAAATTTGAAATAGTTTAAAAATGAATTTATAATTTAGACAAATGTCAAGAATTTTTATAATTTCAAAGTTTTATGCTTTAGTCCTTTATAACAACATCTCTTCAGCTGCTAAACAGAAACATTCTCCTCCTGTTAGTGTCATTTGATCCATGCTTTGGTTGATCCGAAATAAAATTTTAGTAAGTTGTTTGGTAACTATTTTGTGGTTATTTTTATTTCAATACAATTATAAATTTTAAATTACACTGTATTAAAAGTGAATCCAATAATGTGTCAGCATTAATGCTAATAATTAGTACTAAAGAATGTGTGACAAATAACACAAGATTGTTAAGAAAATACTAAGAAAGGGGAGCCTGGGTGGCTCAGTCAGTTGAGTGGCCGACTTCAACTCAGGTCATAATCTCGCAGTTCTTGGGTTTAAGCCCCACATCGGGCTCTGTGCTGACAGCTCAGAGCCTGAAGCCTGACTCAGATTCTGTGTCTCCCTGTCTCTCTGACCCTACCCCGCTCATACTCTGTGTGTGTCTCTCTCTCAAAAATAAATAAACATTAAAAAAATTAAAAAAAAAAAAAAGAAAATACTAAGAAAGCCAAATTGCCACCATGATATATTGTGAATCATTTAGGACAAAGTCCCCTGTGAAATTCTAGAGACAGAATGGTGCCCTCAAAATCAACATTAAAACAAAAACATTTTAGAATTCTTGAAAACCGTGAAAAAATGTAAATATGATTTAAAAATGAAAAAAGAGAAAAAACTCTCAACTGGAGGTATGGCTTTAAGACCAATACCCCCAAATCTGTGCCCAAACTATAATGTCCATAGATGTTTGAATAAATTCTGGCATGCAGCCCCCTGCTTTATATTTTTTACATTAATTATGGAAATTCTGAATTCTGAAGACTTACACACCTTTGTTTTGTTATATTGTTCCTCAAAGCATAAGGCTGCTAAATAAAATACAAGATGTCCAGTTAAATTTAAATTTCAGATAAACAACAAAGGAAATACTGATCTAAGTTTCCTATTAATATTGCATAAGACCTACTTATAATTAAAATAATTATAATTAAAATAAGTATTTTAATAAGTAATTGAATACAATTCACTGCTTATCTGAACTTCAGCTTTAACTGGGTATCCACTATTTTAGAAACTAGCGTGATGATCTATAGTTAAAACCCAGTGAATGTGTGTGTGTGTGTGTACACATGTGTAGAAAACTAGTTTGAAAGATACTTACCGATGAGTCATCAGGTACAACCTCTTACCTAAAACAGCAGTCTAGTTTACAAAGGCCTTCTCGGATTATTTCTGATTTAATACAGTGACGGAGTTCATTCCACTTTGGGACAGCTCTAATGACTACAATTTTAAAACAAAATTACCAGATCTTCCTAAAATTTTCTGTCATAACAACAGAAAATAAGTCTACTCACCATTTCAGAGGATATCTCTAGAATATTTAAAAACAGCTATATTGTTCCATCCTGTGACTCCTACTCCTATCTCCTCTGTGCTTTGTTTTCTTTAGGCTGAGAAAATTACCATTTCCTTAAGTCATCTCTCATAGTGACTTTCAAAGCCTTTACTAGTTCTAGTAATTATTCTCAGATATAATTATGATTTGACATTGTAGAGCCTTTGAAGAATACTGTTGGTTAAGACTCTCTCTCTCTCTCTCTCTGTCCCTTTACCTCTCCCTCACCTCTCTTCCACTACCACCAGTGACCTGGGCACATAGTAGATACACATCAGTCATCTTTCCTAAGACCTTCATGACACTTCCACCTAGAATCACTCTACATTTTGTCTGTGTCCAAGTGCATTTGTGCTTTTCCTTGGACACTAATTCCTCTACTGAACAAATGTTTATCGAACACCTACTATAAGCCAACTGCTATTCTAGTTTTGGGAGACTAGTAAGAAATCAAGTAGACAAAGGACCTGCTTTAATGGAGTTTACAGTCAAGTGGCAGAAGGCAAGAAATAACCCCAAATTGTATAGTTTATGATGATAAAAAATCTGAAGACAAATAAAGCAGATAAAAGGGGATGGAGGTAGTGGTGGGTAAGTGGAGCTATTCTGCAGAAGGTGGTCAGGGAAGGCCACTTTGATCAAGTCACATTTTGCAGAAGCCATGCAGATATCTAGGGTAATAATATTCAGATTTTTAAAAAATCACAAAGATAGCAACCTGAGTTGGGAGCATGCTTAGTGTGAGTGGCGAGAAAGCCAGTATACCTAGAATGGAGAGAGCAAGGTAGGGAGGAAGGAAGAGGAGAAGGAGGAGGGATCCTGGGACTGCATTCAGGTTATTTCTGAGCACGTCACACTTAGAATACTAAACAATAAACTCTTAGGGCAAGGACTATCAGGGGAATGTGGGCAATACTATTTGAATATGAGAGTGATATGCATGGGGCATTTATCTCTCCATGGATTGGAGCTCTGATTTGACAGGAGAAAGAGCTGGGAGTTGTTTTTCTTTCCCTCAATGCCCTACTTGCTTTCCTCCTAAAGATGAAAGCTTGAATGATTACAGTGGGCTTCCTACATCTAAGGGAGATGTCCTGTGGCTGAAGCCATATCAGCAGGTGCATCTTCCAGCTAGAGCAGCCAAGGGAATTCGTGCTTCAGTGTTACTGGTAATCTTTGTTTCAAGAGTACTCAGAATTCTGCCTAACACATAGTAAGTTAGAAATAAATGTTTACTTAACTGAGCTGTCAAAACACTCAATCTGTATTTATTTACCTCTGTTCATTAGGTTGATACTATTTGGTAAATTCAAAAGTCTCATCAATTCGGTAAGCATGGCCCTATTTCACATGATTCATTTGTTGACCGTTCTTCTCCTGGATGTGACACTTTCACAAAGATTCTTCCAAATTCTTAATTCAAATTGCATCAGGTGGCATCATGAATGGCCACTAGTGATACTTTCTTTAATCTGATTCCTTTCTTATTTTGTTATCCCTGCAGATGACACTGCTATTTATAGACACCCCCACTATATTCATTTATTCTGGTATCTTCTGCCCATTACTATAAGGTACACTTTGACCGCAGAAACACATAATATTTTGACCCCATCTGGTATTTATTTTATGCTTGGTTGCAAAATTCAAAGTTCTGAATGCCTTTACAAGGTAACTGTCCTTGTCCCATTGGTGATCTTCCTTTTCTCTCCTCAAGATACCTATCAATTCCTGTAAATTCCAATCCCCTTAATCTCTGAACTGGAAATCTCTAGAATACCCTATAACTTTCCACTGTTGCCCCATCTACTCTTAGCTAGTGAAACTTATAAATTTCTCCCTTCTACAGGATTCCATTTCTTCTTTGTATGTAGTTGGAATGCAGTAAATAAAGATTGAAGATTGAGTGACTAGTTTGTATGTGTCATACTGTCTTACTCTATTTAAAATTTTCTCAAGCACCACTTCCTGGCAGACATCTATTTTGATGAACTATCTCTCCAAAACTATCATCATTAACACACGCTTACTCTTATTTGGCAAGTATGCTCAAAGTTACAGAGAGAAGGGGTGGGGTAGAGAGATGAGAGAGTTAATTATCAGAAAACGCTCCATTAACTGAGGCCAATGAATGTCCCATTTAAATCTGAATTCACATTGTGAGTCACAAAATCTGTACTTCCTAAAAGGTTCCTGGTCTGTCCCACATGACAGATGTTCAGCAGATACATTTTAAAAAGCTACCATGTCTATAATCCACAAAGCTCTTTCTCTTTTGGTAACACTAGTAAAAGAAAAACACATTTATTCTCCTTGCTAAGCTTAAAACAACAAGAGGAGAAGCGGGCTAAGGTTTCTTCCTGCCCTGCCCTGTCTTTCTCTTTCAGCCACATTACAGTCTTACTCATGCTCAGAATCAAAATTAGGATGATCAGACAGTTACCTTCAAGTACAAATGAAGAAGGCCAAGTTGGGACTTGGGGAGGGGTGCTCACAATTGTTCCCCAGTGGCCAGTTCTTTCATTTCTGGAGACACAGTCTTCCTATGTATTTATTCTTCTGCCCCATATGGATGTTCGCAAAAACCATTCTGTGGTTCTTCTCCTTTCTGTGTTTCTCCCTGATTTCTACTATGGCAGTCTGGGCACGTATCCAACATCAGTAAATGAAAACCTCTTCATGCAGCCCAGCTTCAGCATTGCATACTAGCAGTTAAATGCTGTCTTTCCTGTCCCACATCCAAACGTTAGCATATACAATATCAATAAGCTATTCCTTTCATCTTCCCAACACTGTAGAGGTGTTTATATTTGTGTGGGACATTTAAGCAATTCTAGCCAATGGGCTTGTACACGAGGCTAGGCCCCAGGCAGGGAGCAGCCTCAATTGGAAACAGGAACTGAAAGTGTTCTTGGTAAAACCCGGCCTCTGCCCAAATATAGCTGTCTCACTCAATGCCTGACCTTCTTTAAAGAGGTCACCCTCAGAATTATGGGGCAGTTTGATAAGCTGGAATATACTAATTTATTGGCCATTAAAAAAAGAGGAAACTTTATTTGGATTACTCTGCTTTCTTGAAAACTTTTTTTTTTCATAATTAAAAACATCTGGAAGGCATTTTAATATATCATAAACAAGAGGAAATCCAAAGCACGTGACTTCTAAGAAAATGATGCAAATAGAACTCCTTGCCAAAATTTACTGTAATCTGTTTTTCTTTTTTTCCGGGGTGGGAGTTTGGAGGTGGGGGATTCAAGAAAGGAGGGCAAATGAGAATAACATTGAAAATTCTACAGAGAAAACAGTTATTTCAAAATTAGTCTACTGCTATTTTTGGCCAGCGTTAGAAGACATTACACATTGGCAGAGCCTCTGAAATATATTTGGTTTCTTTTTAAAAATTAGTCATTTTACTGGTAAATTTCTTTCTTAAATGGATAAATAATTAAATAAACACAAACTAAATTAGGAGGTTAAAATAAGAAGTAGAACCAGAGTGGAGACATCTAGGGTGAACTTGGGTAAAGAATAAGCTATTTGCTTAGTATTTTATTCTTCCTTTCCATAACCATCTTTTACTTGGATAATAGCATAATAAAGTTAAATGCAGCTCTACTACATATCACCCCAAATTGATGCCTGCTTACAGTATTTCAAATGTTTTCCAGCTTGTCTTTCATCAGATGGGGCATAAGCTACCTTATGATATAAATGGTATGTTTGGAGGACTTTCTTCCTGTGTTGACCCTGGAGGTAAATGAGAAATAATCACCAATCTCCAGAATTCAGTTCTCTCAGTATTGCGGCTAACACACCACACCACACCAAACACACACACATACACATCGACTCCTCTGTAAAACGGACCTAAAACCATCAGTGTGGCCAATGGTTGCCTTATTTGGCTTCCAATTCTTGGATGTAAACTTAATAATTTCATGAAAATAACAATATACTTGGTGCAGAGTCTATTTTTAAGTATATAAATAGTTTATAAAAATTCATTGACCTGCTGTAAGTCTGTAATTACACAAAGTATGTGAAACAATCAGTTGTATTTTATAAAAAGTAGAAACCTCTATTTTCCTGGACAAATTCCAGACTTGGTACTGTGAAAAAGCATGTGAACCAAAGGTAGGCAAACCTGTGTTGAGATTGTGGCTTGGTATTTCATAGCAGTGACTTCTCTGAATTTCAAATTCCTCACCTCTAAAACAGGAAAATGTTGTCTATTTTTTTCTAAGAATTAAATGAGATAATACTTATATGTAAGGAATCTGGTATAGTTTCTGGGAATGAGAGCTCTTTGGTATTAATTTATCATTATCCAAAATATCCCATAAAAACAGTTGGTGGCAAGACATTTTGCCAATTTGTTTACAATTCTTCTATTTTTGGGGGGGCTGCGATTCTGCTATGCTGTTCAGTTGATTGAGTGATTAACTCACCCCTTCATTACATTTTACCGCATGGGTTTGGGCTCTGGCCTCTAGGCCCCAAGGCAGAAACAATGAAACCCTCAGATGTGGTCCTGATATTTCAGGAGCTCTAGGTCTATGTAGGGAAACAATTAGCTACAAAACACCCATTCATCTAGTGCCAGGCATTGTTAGAGATGCCACAGATAAGAATGAGTGAGACAAGCTTCCTGCTTGGCCAGAGGAGCTGGAGGCTGGGTTTGCCTCTCCAAGCACAGGTAGAGATATAAACAGCTGGCCAGCTGAGAAAAAGGTCATCAGTATTCACTACGAAAATTGAGGGGTGGGTCAGAGGTCAAGGCATACTTTGATGCCATATGGGAGACTGAAATAAAATCCATAAAAATGGGTACTTAGGGTCCTATTTATAAATATCCGTAAGAAAAAAAATTTATAAGTCAGTCAGGTAGCCTGTAAACTCATTACAAATTTACAAAACTCATTACAAAATTACAATATTTTCCAAATTGTGGGAGATGGCTATATGGATAGGGATTAGAGGTGGGGGGCAAGATATTCAAAGAGGATGGACACCGAAACCAGAGAGTTCTCTAAATACCAACTCTATAATTATCCGATATGAAGCACTGAGCAAGTTATATAGCCTTCCTTTCCTTTGACTTCCTCACCTGCAATATAGGAATAAGATATATTCAAGGTCATTGTGAGGATTAGTGTTAATTTATGTTAAGAATTTGGCAGATGGGTAGCACTCAATAAATGGTGTCTATTATTATTGGCCATTATTATTAATCATCATTAAGAAGGCCAAAGGACTTATTTAATTTATAATCATTTTCCTTACAATGAAAGTATAATTCATATTATTTATAGATTTACATGTTTTCCCTGTATTGATAGTATGAACATTAGCTAGTGTTTGGTCATTGGCCATGATTCTACTATAACTAAAAAAGTACCTTATCTACCATATTATGTGTTGGAAGTTTTGATTATTTACTATTTTCCAAGAAATTTGTTAAAGTAAATGTAGAATGTAGCTCTTTTATAGATGACAGCCAACATTTTATAAAATTTATGTTAAACTAAAAAAAATCATTTTAAATCCATATCTGATGTAGATGATAATGGATTATATTTACCATTCTTCTAAGTCTCTGTCTTTAACAGAAAAACAAAGCAACAGCCTGACTAATATTCAACTACAGATTAGGTGAGAGAGAGCAGACTTTTATTACAAAGGAAATTACAAGGCTAATTTGCACTGACTGGTTTAAACAACAGTCTACCAACCACACTAATCTCAGAAAATATTACCCAGAGACAGAAATGTAAGGGACTAGGCTAAGATAATGCTTTTTCTTTTTACATTCATATTTCAGAATCATGATATCTTGAAATAGGTTGTCAGATGGGTTAATGGGCCTTACTATTTCATTTTAACACTAAATACAAAAAAAATGTTTATGGAACCTACACTTTGAAACAAGCTTCCATAAGCCATAATCCAATAATTGTTAGCTACACAAGAGGCATAAAGAACATTAAAACTTTCCATGGGAGAGGTATGTTTAGTAGAACAGAGCTTTCATCATAAATATTGGTATGGGAGTATAATATAACAAGAGTTGAAACAATCAAATGCAGATAAAATATTAATATCATAAAATCATATGCTGTATTGAGAGAAGGATATGGATAAGCCACATAATATGTACTAGTATATATAGAGAGAATATTAATAGCTGGCTCACCAATTCTGGTTTAGGCCTGGCGTGTTATCTATTACCTTCAAGAGTTTCAGAAATTCCTTTTTCTCATTTTGGATCTTGGTCTATGGTGAAACGCTTTAGATGGCAATATCTACTCATATGGTTTACCAATTTGTATTGTCAACCAGTCTGTGTACACACATTTTGAAGAGCTATTTAGCTTTTGCTAGTGGAGCCATTTCCAGATCAGAGAGGAAAACAAAGGGGGAACCTCACTGTCTACTGTTAAGAAATAAACAAACAGAACAAAAGCAAACAAACAAAACCCAAACTCCAGAATTAGAGCAAGGTAAATGTATTTAGAACAAGATAAATATGCTCAATGATCATTAACTAGAACCTTATGCACTTAAGGATGTCAGCCATCATCTAATAGATAAGTAAGGGTAAAAAATTTTTAGAGATGTTATTCACACTGCCTATGTTAAAGAATTACTGCTGTAGGAGGTCATCAGTAAATTTTAAAACAGTGCCCGATTACTCTTCCTCTGTGTTCAGTTACTGATGCTATCTGCCAAGCTATAGTCAAACTCTGTAAATAAATAAACCAATAAAGCCCTTGGGGGAAAGTCCTTAATCTACAACACAGTGATTTTGTAGCTTGAAAAAAAAGACTTTGCAAAATAAACTTTTGCAAGATAATACTAGGAATGGTATTCATCCTTCTGCTTATAGTGTTGAAACAACACAGGCGGTGTGGTTCATTAATTTAACAGAATAATGTTGAATCAAACTGGGTACTGGTGTTATTCTAGAGAATAAAATAGACTGGGTCTCTGTCGCCATAGAGCTTAGAGTTCCAGTATAATATTTCATTAAAATCCTTAATATCCTTCCTTTCACATCCCAGGAAGATGTTATGAACCAAGCCATCATCCAAGCATATCAACTCTGCCTAGAATTTAGAGGGTGTGTGTGGTAAGAAACAATGTTGGAGAGGTAAGAAATCTGAAGTCTTGGGCATAAATCCATCTTAGTGGTAGCCCTCAATTTCCCAATGCATAATATTACAAATGAGATCAATTTCTAATTTCTTGCTGCATTATAATGTAAAAAATAAGAAAGTATGGGATAATTTTTGAGAGAAAATATGTTATGTAAGTCCTAGGTGTTCTCAGTCACAACAATTTATTAAAAAAATTTTGGTTGTATGCCCATTAGAGTTAAGAAGAAGCACACCATGGTCCTGCCCACTTAAAAATATAGAATGTAGTATATTCACTTAATAAAAGGCAAAGAATGTTAATGATAATGTGATTACAAAAGTAAAATGCTCAGATGTTGGGTCCTCAGATCATGAAAAAAGATAATTTCCAACGGAAAAGTGAGCATTGGGCTGAAACTTGACATATAGGTAAGATTTAGGTGTGTGGAAATGGCAAAGAAGGAATTCAGGAGGAACAAAATAGGCACAGAGTCAACAAGTCTCCCTCATTTGGTCAGTTAGACAATTTCATCCTCCAGAGTTTCCCAAGTACTTATGATCTAGGCATAAACTAGGAGCTCAGCGTTCTGAGATATGGCAGGCTGGAGAGGGACTAGGGGCCATACGGTGGCTGATCTTCAGTGAAAATTAGTGACTCAACTTTGGTATGCAAGGAATATCACTGGCAAATTTTAACTATGATCACAGCTGTTCCTTCATAAGATTAACTAAGCGGCATTTTGCTAAGTTGGTTAGAGATCAGGGAAGAACTGGGAGAAAAGTCTGGCAAGAAATTGGTCAGGAGACATGAAAAAAAAAAAAATACAGTCTGGAGTGACCTAAGTATTAGAGGACTTGATACTTGAATGGCTTCGGGGTATGAGGAAAAGAAATGAGGAAAAGAAAATACTCCAACATTACCCCAACTGTCAAGCTTAGGTGACGGAGAGAGTGGTGTGACAATAATGAGTGGTGTGCCAGAAAATGTTCTCCGAAAGAGAGAGAGAGTGAGAGAGAAAGAGAGAGAGAGAAAGAAAGAAAAGTGGAAGGGAGGAAGGAAGAAGAAAGAGGAAAATAAAACAAAGCTGCAATTTGTAGCATTTGCCATTCTGTGGTGTAAATGCTCCCACCAGGGCTAAGCTGGAGATGAGAAAGGGTGCACACAGAGATCCCTTATAACCCGGTTAAAGCCAGTTCCGGCATGTGACTGCCAGTGATGGATACTGAGGAGTGAAGGGGAGGAGACCTGAGAAGGGAGCTGGGAGTTTCAGCTTTGGACACATTGAATTTAAAGTGATTAGCACAACTGTCTAAATGGCAATGTTCAGCAACCATTTAGAAATGCTAGATTGTAGTCCCGTCGGAGAAGTCAGTTGGAAATATCTATTGATCTATATCTATTTGTGTATGTATATATTTTATAAATATATCATTTAAATATATATAAATAATATGTAAATATATACATATATAACATTTAATATATAATACATATTAATTTAAATTATATATGAATATATGATATACATTTAAGGGTTTGCCGCATAGAAATAATATTAAAGGTAAATAAGATTATCTAGGTATAGAATTCCAGGTGAGAAAAAGTAGAGATAATGACAGAATCTTGGAAAATAATCATATCTGAGAAGAGGAGTCAGAAGACAAACAGTCTGGGAGGGTAGGAAGCAAATCAGATGAGTGCTCCATACTAGAAACCAAGAAAAAACATTTGAACAGGGCTTGGCTAAAGTGCTTAGGGTGGTGGCAAGGGCAAGGATACGTACATGAAAATAAAAATCATTGCGATGGGTCTCTTTAGGCCCTTGGGACTGCGGAGGAGGCAGTTTCAGCAGAGTTGTGGGTGGGGAGAGAGTTTTAGCAGTGTATGCCTTCTCATTTTTCCCAACATATTTGGCAGTGAAAGGAATGAGAAAAGATGAAGGGGTAGGATCTTTTCTGTTTTTGTTTTTTGAGCTATTATTATTTCAACGGAAATTTAGCTGCAATGTAAGGAAAAAACAAGCTCTCCTAAGTCTCACTAGTAGCAAAAATGGCTTTCCTCCAAAGTTAAAAGCTTGGAGCCCCATCGGGGCTGACCCTTGGGCTGCCCATTATTTGCTACGCGCCTTGCTTAGACAGACCACTTGGGAGAAGAAAGATTCTCGTGGACAGCTGTGACCAGGCAAACAGGAGCAATGGAATGAGCAACATCCATCCCATGAAGAAGAATATGTATGACAAAGTGTTTGCTTTATGAAAAATATGGAGGTGGGGAAAACAAGGGAGGCAATGCCAAGAACAAATATCTGAAAAAGTACATTCTTCTAGAATGACTTGTGATGTTCAGCCAATTTAAAGCTTAACATAATAGCACTGTCCTCCGAACCCACAATTCTTTCCCAAGTTGCTCCTCAAGTTGTTTTCCTCTTGCCTGAAACAGATGATTTCCTCATTTCCACATTTCCAGATTCTACCAAAAATATGAGGTCTAGCCATCTCACTTCCTCCTTAATGTCCTAACTTGCATTATTTTCAAGTTGCCCAGATTGCCTACATTGTGTTGTCTATATGACAAATAAAGACCAATAAATATGTATTATCTATTATAAATAGTATGTGTGTGTTGACACAATTATTCCTATTCTTGCATTATATCCTGATTATTTCATGTAGGTATCTGGTTCCTTACATTGGAGCACTTATAAACTGTGTCTTTTCCTTTGATAACCCTCTTTTCCCGATATGATGCATAATTATAGGTTGATTAAACATATTAGCTGATGCTTGTTGAATTGGATTGAAATTTTTCTAAAACACAAATTGTCATCAAAATCTTTATGGGTAGTACTACATGGAAGCTATTGTGTAGCTGAAGATAAACTATAGTATATCTTTGTTTAAAAACACTTTGTTTTTAAAAGTAGGTTCTAGAGAAAAGGAATTGTTCCTCTAAAATGAATTTGGAAACAGCTGGAAGATAAAAATAATTTATCAATATCATCAGTTTCAACTATAACAGGGGTAAGACTTTTTGAAATAAATTAATTGACCTTCCCCCCCCCCCCATTCAGCCAGAGACATTCATTATCTCAGGCAGGATTTGGATTATTAAAGCAGGAATACAAAGAGGAAAACAGTCATTGTTTAAAGAAGGTTGTTTTTTATTTTTTATCATACATGTAGTGAGGCAAAGGTCTTGTGAATCAGGATTTGTGGCAAAAGAAAGGGAGTTTCAAAATTTCAAGAGGTACTCACATATAGAAATTAAACCATAGAGGTATGAAAATATTTCTTAATATAGAGAGGAAAAAGAATTTAATGGAGGGAAAGCTCAATTTCCACTGAAAGAAAGCAAAAGGTGTAGTCCTGACAGTGGCTCTGAAAAGAATTTGAGAGAAGGAGGCAGGAATCAAAGTTCAGCGTCCTGGATTTCCCCTCAGGAAGATGCAAGAGAAAAGACAGAAGGTTTGAAAAACTTCTCAGTACTTGATGTTTCAGGCAGGTGTAGCTCAGGAAAATTACAGACCTCTGAAGAAAATACCTCAGGTCAGCATGGTGATAGCCACAGGATGCCACTGAAGATGTTTCTAGGATGTCATTTAGAAATCACTGACCTGGAAGTATTCAATCAGAGGAAGTCCTGAGAAGATCCTTCACAGAACGGCTCGAGTCAACATCAAAGTAACCTCTAGAGAGGAGAAAGGCTGTCTGACCTATTGAAACAGAAGGTGAGAGTGTGGAGGAGATCTAGAAGTTTGCCTTATGAATCTAAGAGGCACAAGAAGATAGTTGAATCGAGAAAACAATGGACTTACAGAGAGACCACCAGAGTGAGATTAGGAGCAGTTGAAAGGAAGCTGACCAGAGATTCTGCAGAATTAGTAAGAGCCAAGGTAGGGCTGATAGAGCAGTGATAGCTGAGTTGGACATTTTCTTGAAATTTGCCAGCCATAAATGTCAATGCATTATGCCAACACCCACCCCCCACCCCACCAAAGCAATATTAACAACAATTCAGTGGGCACTAGTGCTACATGCTTGGTGAGTAAATAGACCTGATTGGCTTTGTCACATAACAGACCAGCAAAGATGTGAAGGAGAGCAGACAGGCTTCCTTCCTCTTTGAAAGGAGGCAAGATACAGAAGCTTTCCTAAGAACCCACACAGCATTTTGAGAAAGAGAGAAGGAATGAGAGAAATATGACTAAAAGAATCTACACTTTGAATTAACACAATATTTATCCAAAAGATTGGGTACAAGACTGGGATTTCTTTAATTACCAGGTTTAAGTTTGTATTCAATATGCAACGGGATGGAAGGCTTGAACATTCAGATTAGTCATGGCAAATGAATAGCAACATTTCTTTCTTGCACATTTTGAACCACAGAATATACATTTTGATATGCAAACTAATTTTGTTTTCCAACAAAAATGTTGGAAAATGTGGTTTGGGGGAACCCATTTTTAAATTGCCAGGCTATTTTTGGCGATTTCTAATCTTAAGTGAAAAGTAGAGAAAGAAAATAATTAAAATGAAGGCAACTTTTCCTTTGTACAGGAAAGTAGAGAGACTAAGAAGTGAGATCTGAATACCAATAGTAAAGCAAGGCACAGTCTCATAACCCAGAATTCAAACTCTTAAGGCTAATACCACTGCTAGGAAACTGAGCACAATCCATATTTTCAACATCTGAAGAATCAAAAATGAAAGGAAAAAGTTTGCTTTCTGAAACAAAGTAGGATTAAATAAAGTTGATTAGGGTAAGGTTTATTGACAAAGGCAGAGTATCCAGAAAGTTGTATTCATTTAAATCATGCTCTAGAAGTACACCCCTTTAATAGACTGTGGAAGTATTAAAATTTAATGATGTATTTTTATTATTTATTTTAGCAAATGTTTTTTTTAATAGGAAAAAGCTTAACTGAGAAAAAAATATGGAAGTTTATGACTGTACAGTATCTTGTAGAATAGGCTTATTTTCACATGTAAGATGTCACCAATAACCTGTGGGCTGTTACCCAGACAGGAGATGTTGATAATATCGATACAAATTGAAGAAACTTTGTCAATTTGAGGGTTTTCTTTAAATATAAAAAGTAAATCTGCTCAAAACTATCTCTTTCTTTTTTGTTTTGAATGTTTATTTGTTTTTGAGAGAGAGAGAGACAGAGACAGAGAGAGGCAGAGACAGAGTGTGAGGGGAGGTAGGGCAGAGGGAGAGGGAGACACAGAACCTGAAGCAGACTGCAGTCTCTGAGCTGTCAATACAGAGCACAACGCAGGGCTCTAACTTACGAGCCATGAGATCATCCTGAGTTAAAGTCGGACACTTAACTGACTGAGCCACCCAGGCGCCCCTGAAACTATATCTGATTGAAACTTTCAGTTTATTAAAAAACAAAATTTGGGGGCACCTGGGTGACTCAGTCAGTTGAAGGACCAGTTCTTGGTTTTGGCTTAGGTCATGATCTTGTGATTCATGAGTTCAAGCCCCGAGTCAGGCTCTGTGCTGACATCATCAGAACCTGCTTGCACTTCTCTCTCTTCCCCTCTCTGCGTGCCCCCCCAAATAAATAAATAAACTTAAAAAAATAAAAATTTTGGTATAGTTATTTAAAAATGCATATATTTTTATTGCATAGTGCCTTTCAATGCTGAGGAAAAAGTCATTCATATTTATTGTCTTATTATTCTCCTTAAGAAAAAAGTTTCCACTTCATAGCTCTGCAGATATCAAGTAATGCCACAATTTTTTAATTTTAATAAGATAAATATTAAAATAACTTGGTATGTGCATACTCTTTAAAATATTCTCCCTCCTTATCTACATTTTGCCACCACTCCAAAAAAAAAAAAAAACTATGAAGAATTTTGAAGATTAAACTTCTCCATAATTGGGCCTATGGTAAAGAAATTTTATAAAAGTAAACTGGAACATTAAAAGAAGATACAAATGAGTTACATGGATTTGCACACATATTCAACTTAACTGGTAACCAAAGGAGAATAAGTAAAAACACAATTCAAATGTTTCCCATTAAATTTGGTAGACAAGTTTTCTGTTTTGTTTTTATTATTAATACTCATTCTTGTCACTGTATAGTAAAAGAAGAACTCTCATCCATGGTTGGTAGAAGCATTAAGTTGGTGCAATCTTTCTGTAAAGTACTTTAAAAGTATGAATAGAATGTCTACAAATGTTGATAGGATTTGAACTATAATCTTCATACCTGAGAATCTAACCTAAAGATATAGAGGTAAGTCAATGAACCATGTGGAAGCATTTTTATCAAATACTTGTTATGAGAAAAAAATGAAAATAATCTAAACGTCCAGAGATAAGAAACACGTTAAATAAAAAGCAGAATTCTTTTTTCTTGCCTCAGTTTGGAGATGGCCATATGGGCTACTGAGTTCAGTTCTCTACTAGTCAATATCACACTTGACCCAAGGGCCATTGCATGCTGACATCAATCCATTTGCTAATAGTATAGTAGGCTGTTGATTAAGAATATGTTTTCAAAGCCTATGTAAAACAATAGCAAAATTCTCACCAGAAAATTTTTTGTTAGTGTGTGTGTATTTGGAAGGGAGGGGAAGAAAAATAATTCAAAATATTAACAGAGATTCTCTCTCAGTGATAAAATTCTGTGTGTTTTCTTATTTTCTTCTTTAGCTTTTTAACTTTTATAAATTTTCTACTGTGGAATTAGTTTCAAAATCAGAAAAAAAGTAAAAATTATTAAAACTGAAGATAAAATAAGTCCTGAAAACATCATGTCTGTTATCTTTTGTAAATAAAATTAAAGTCCCCCAAATTCATCCATTTGTATACAATATTCTATTAAATATTTCCATAAAAACAGAAGTGAAGTAGAGAAACTTTAAAAAAATGATGTTAGGCTACTTCCCCCAAATCATGAATATTAGGAAAATATGTCATATTTTTATAGTAATCCATATTTTTCAAGCAGTTACATATATATGAATCATGTGCCTCTACTCCTCCCTCAACCTCTTTTCATTATAGAACCAGAGAAACTGAGTGGAAAGGAACCCTAGCAGCCAGCCAATGGAATCCTGCTTAGTGCAAAGGAATGTATCATAACACCCCTGAGAGACTCTTCAAACACATGACTATTTCTAAAGCTCAAGACACCAGAAGGGATTTTCATTTTCTGAACAGTTTTAGCAGTTATAAAGTTATTCTTTTAGAGAATGAAAACAAAAGAATGCAGTGGCTACTTATTCCGTACTTCCTGTAAAAAGACATAGACAATTCCCAGCCCTGATCTTCCATTTGTTTTTTTAAAGTGTGGTCCACAGACTACCTGCATGAAAACCAGAGAACCTCTTTTGAAACACTGGTTTCTGGCCCCTACCTGGGACCTACTGAGCCAGAATATTGGAATCTAGGATTATACATTTTTCACTAACTTCTTATTTGACTCTTGGACATCTTGGTGAGTAGAAGGCTCAGCTGGGAAGGAATGAGCCATTCTTAGGTGCCTGCTTTGGTCTGAAGACCACAATAGGGGCTCATACATTCGGTCCTCCACCGGCCAACATGACACATGATGTGAGGGCCACTTCATTCCAGCATTATTCCCCTTGTTAATCATTCATTCAACATTCATCATTTATTATGTCAGGCACTATGTCAGGTTCTGAGAACACAAAGATGAAGCACATGTGTTCTCGGCGGGTGAGGAGCTCATTGTCAGGCACAGTATTTTGTTTTCTATGTAACTGAGAGTGGTCCACCTTTCCTGTTATCAGAATTTGACTTTTTTTCTTCTGTTATCTTGCTCTGGGAGGTAATATCAATTGGAAAGTTGCTCTCATAAGAGTAGATACTAGGATTTTTTTCCTAAGAATTAGGCACTGGTGATTAGAACCAATCCTTGTCCTTCTGTACTTTGGGATTTGATCCCAATTAAGCATCTCCACATCCTTGGCCTGGATAACCTTCTGGGCCTTTACACATCTTTGTTTTATTTTCATCCAGTGAATATGTGTGTGTATGTGTGTGTGTATGTGTGTGTGCGTGTGTGTGTATTCATATACATACACGTATATGTTTTCTTACTAAAGTGAAATTCATATAACATAAAATTAACCATTTAAAGTGAACAAACAATTCAGTGGTATTTAGTGCATTCATAATGTGCCACTATCACCTCTATTTAGTTCCAGAACATTTTTGTAACTCCAAAAGGAATCACGATACCCATTAAGCAGTCACTCCCCATCTACCCTCCACTCTGTGAGTAGTTTCTTTTCTGTTTAATTTTTTACACCTCTTCACTCTTTGCCTATTAAGTCTTTTTAATACTGAGAGATTGTTTCTGGCTACATCAGCATTTATTCTGTTCAAGGGTCTGTATTGTAGGCAGCTGATATCATCTCATTTTTTTATTTCTCTAATGAACAGTTAAATTCGACTCATGTGATAGCTGTAACATAAATTAATTATATATGTATTTATTGTGAATGGTTAAATAATATATAAATAAAATAAAAAGTGAGTCTCTCATAAGTCCCCCACATTTACCAGGGTAACTACTAGTAATAATTTACTGTGTAGCATTCCAGATTATTTCTTGATTCAGTTACATTCATATACTCTTCCCCAAATTATATATTACTCATATTATTGTATAATATGAGTATTGTATAATAATCAGAGTTTTACCACTTGTTCATTAATTTTATATTTCATTTATTAATTCTTCCAACAATATCTACTGTATGCTTATTAGATGATAAGAATTCTAGGAGAGGGATGCCTGGATGGCTCAGTCGGCTAAGTGTCCAACTTCGGCTCAGGTCATGATCTCGTGGTCCGTGGGTTCGAGCCCCGCATCGGGTTCTGTGCTGGCAGCTCAGAGCCCGGAGCCTGTTTCAGATTCTATGTCTCCCTCTTCTCTCTGCCCATCCCCCGCTCGTGCTCTGTCTCTGTCTCAAAAATAAATAAAAACCCAAAAAAAAAATTAAAAAAAAAAAAAAGAATTCTAGGAGATAAAGATACAACGGTGAATAAATATCTACCTTGGCCTCTGTCAGGTCATTATTTGAAATAAGTATACATCATTCCATCATCTAGATGTGCTATAATTTAACACAATTAATATAACCATTCTACCTCCAGTGGACAGCCAAAATTCTTTCTACCAACATTTACTGACTATCAGCTACCACAGATTAGTGCAGACTGAGATAGGAAATACATTCATTTCTTGTTTTTATAACTACAAATTAAGTAGTATTTAGCTTCACTTTTACAATATAACCTGTCTTTTGATTTTGAAGTAAAGTTAGGTTTTTGAGGGAGCTGTGGGTAAAGTAGACTCAATGATTCCAACTATGTGCCCAAGAGTATAGGGAATAAATTTATCCAGCCCTGAAAGACTGTACAGCAGAAGAAATAATCAAAATAATTAAAACCTTTCTGGCAAGGGTACCAACAATTCAAATGGACACCTGACCAGTGAGATATATCATAAAAACTGGATGCTTGCCAGCTCTGTCAGTATATACTTTGGTATACACTGTAGGAATATCCAATCCTCAATTTGATCCAGTCCTTCACCTCTTTTATTTAGTTTTCTTATTTGTTTTGTTTTGTGGGAAATGGGCAATATTTGTGCTTTTTCATTTACATATTTGGCTATGTGGAAACCCCAGGGAATGAATCATTCTGGATAGCTGAAAATTTTAATCATTTTTGATGGAAATCTTTCTAAAATGGATTTCACACTTCCCTGCCTTCTTAAACAGAGTGGATGGAATGTAATTAATCTTTTTTTGATGACTTGGTTTTATCATTATGAACATTAATGACTGTGCCGTGCTATCCAGAGATGACATCCTCAACACTGACTGTGGTATGCAGGATGGCCTGTGGTCCTCTTAGTCTTTTTGAATATTTGTGTCTAGGTTACATTCTTCCTTTACTGTGAAACAGCACAGTGTAGGTGCAAAGAGGTGAGCTTAGGAGGAACAAAAGCTGTGTTCAAATCCCAACTCTTGATCTGATGGCCAGTTACTCTTTTGGTCTCAGATTCTTCATCTGTAAAATGCTCACGTAACGCACCTAAGAGACACGTACTAAGGATTAAATAATGGGTCTTAAGTATAGTGGAAAATAAACCAATGTTAGTTTCTGTCCCCTATCAGGGTATTTATTAATTAAAAAGCATTTTTCCTGATTATTTTGCAGTTTCCATTCTGCTGTGGGACTGAAAGCTGGATGGTAGGGTTGAAAGTTGTGGCATCAATGTTGGGTGTTAGATATACTAGTTACTTCTTAAATACTAACTGTGTAGGAACATTCTGCCTCCATAAAATAGATTTTGGAGGGGAAAAGGCAAAATGTATGAATTTTGAAATTCCTACATAATGGAGAAAATGTGTCAAATCAGTCTGCATATCCTCTTCAAGGTTATCAACTTGGTCATCTCAAGAAAAATGATCATTAAAAAATTTAAGCAGCTATATTTACCAAGGGCTGGTTATATGTCTAAGTTCTGGAGATAAAGCAGAAGCAGAGAAAGGAAGAAAGGAAGGAAAGAAGGAAGAAAGGAAGGGAGATATCTCTGTCCACGTGTAGCTTCCATTTTAGTAAGAGTAGAAAATAAAACACATAGATACTAAAATGTATAGTGCATCATTTTATAAGTCCTCCTCAGAAAAAAAAAAATATGGAAAGGGGATATATAAAGCCAGGGAGTCAGGGGAGAGATTCAATTTTAAATACAAAAATTAATGATGAGCCCATGGAGAGGATGACATTTGAAGAAAAACTTAAAGAAGACAACTATAGATATATTTTGCTGGCAGACTCTTTCAAGAAGAGGGAACAGAAAATACAAAAGGAAGCTAGAAAATATCTGTTGTTCTCATGGAATATTAAGGCAGCCCAGAGACTAGAACAGAATAATTATGCCAGATGGTGATGAGAGCTAAGGACAAAAATCAAGGACAAAAGGATATTAGGAGTGTCTGGAATGAGGTGGTGGGTGGTATTAAGATGCACCTTTATATGAGGTAAGATGACACAAGTGATAAAAGACTGTAGTTGGCAAGGAAGCAAGCCATATAGATTTTTGAGGTAATAGCCTTCCAGGCAGAAGGAATACCAAGTGGAAAAGCCCCAAGGCCTTGTGTGTCTAATTGGTTCAAAGAAGAGGAAGGAGACCCGTTGACTAAAAAGGAGTAACCCACAGGGAAAGTAGTTGGAGATGATGTTAAAGGAATAGCAAAAAACAAGATTATATAGTGCCTTAGGCCAATATATATATTAACTCTCACTTTGGGTAAAATGGGGAGCCACTGCATGGTTCTTAGCAGAAGGGTGGCTACTTTTTTTGTTGTTGTTGTTGTTGTTGCCACAGCTATTAAAGGGATCATTCTAGTTACTGGATTGAGAATAGACTGTCTGTGGATAAGGGAAAGATCAGGGAGAACAATTAAAAAGCTACTGCAATAACCAGGAAACACATGATGATGGCTTTCATGGGGTTACTTATGAAAAAGATGCAAAGATGTAGTTGTATTCTGAATATACTAAAAGCATAATCCATAGTCCACTGTCCACAGAATATCAGAGAAAGGAGATAAAAATGAGCAACAGAGTATATGAAGTTGAGGAAATTATATATATATATAATTTATATATACATAATATATAGAAAAATAAAAATAAATATAAATATATACACTGTTACTTCAGCCTAGAATGAGTAACAGGAACCAGAGTTACCCTTCTATGTGAAACAACTGAAAAATGGGATGGAACACATAAAATAAAAGCTTTCAAGATAATTCACATCAATAATGAGAAACTGTTTCTTGGAAGAGAATAAACAAAATGAATTATACGTTTCCCCTGACTTACGGTCTTGAGAGTTTCCAGGTTGTACCACAGATGGGGGAAACCTAGACAAAGCCTGATAGTTTCCATGAGTTGAGGAAACAAAACTAGGGTTCTAGAGAAGCCAAGGAAGCAGGAGTTTCCAGAGAAGAGTAATAGAGAGGAGAGATCTATTAGAGAGGAAGATGCAGAGATCCCTAGAGGGTCTTCCCCTGTGGTCAGTACTGATTGACACAAATGTGTGAAGAAATTATCTGTAGCTGGGAAAAGGAATTGCCAGAAGAAATTAGAGGGAAGAGAGACTAAAGCTCATAAAGGTAAGAATAGTTTCTGTTCCCACCAAGCAGAGTAGAAAAACCTCATAATTCATGTGGCATTAGATAGAATAGTCACAAGGATTTTGCCTCAGTATTGGGGCAAAATTAATTCTACACCAAACATTTCTCTGGCTCCACCTAAGCAAGCTTAAAAGCAAGTCGTAAAAAGATCAAACTTTTTCCAAGTAACTTTACTGCACTGTAGGTCATAACTGAGGAATATTTAGCAGGATATAAGAATATCCAGTATACAAGAAGGCAAATTTTGCATTGCCTACCATACAATCAAGCATTACAAGGTATGCTAAGAAGGGAAACACAATTCCTAATGAGGAGAAAAATAAATTAATCAAGAAATGACACAGATAACGCAATTAACAGAATAAAGGCACTAAAACAGTTATTGTAGTCATATTCTATTTGTTGAAGAAACTTAAGGGGAAATTGAACATGTTAAATGAAAGAAGATTTAAGAAACACCCAAGTAGGATTTCTCAGGCAGAAAGTACAATGCTGGAATGAAAAACAACACTCAATTGGATTAATAGCATATTAGACATTTTAGAAGAAAATAAGAGTGAACTTGAAAATACAGAAACAGAAACTATTCAAAATAAAACTCAGCGAGAAAAGTGACTAAAAAGTAAAATAAAAACATGGCCAAGCTTTAAGGAGATATAGGACTACTTAAAATAATGTAACCTACATGTAATTGGAATCCCAAAAGAAGGGGAAAAGGGAAGGCAGGAGGTATAAGAAAAAAAATTGAAAAAAGTAATTGCTTGAAACATTTTTCAAGTTTAGTTAAATCTCTAAAACTATAAATTGAAGAATCTCAAAGAACCCCAAGCTTAGAAAACTTGGAGAAAACTACACCAACTTTCATAATAAAATGGTTTAAAACTGATGACCTAAAGAAAATGTTAAATGCAGTCAGAGAATAAATGACACATTTTATTCAGAAGAACAAAGATAAGAGGATTTATCCAGACTTCTTTGTAGGGAATTCAAGCCAGAAGACAATGGAGGTACATCTTTAAAGCATTTCAAGAAAAAAAAAATCAACCTATAATTTTATACCCAGGTGAAATATCTTTCCAAATGAAGCAACTGTAAGACTTTTAAGACATACAAAAGTAGAAAGAAACTATTAGCTCATCTTCATTATAAGAAGTGCTAAAGGAAGTTCTTCAAGCAAAGGAAAATTATACCAGAAGGAAATCTGCATCCAGAACTGAAGAAATTCTAAAATAGCAACTATATAGGTACATAAAAACATATTTTCTTATTATTTAAATTCCTTTAAGAGATAATTCACTAAAGAAAAAATTGAAAATGTATTGTGGGGTCTCTAACATATGTAGAAGTAAAATGTATGAAAAGAAAATAATAGCACATAGGCTGGGTGGGGATAAATTGAAGTATACTGTTACAAGTTTCTTATTCATGAAGTGGCACAATAGCACTTAAATATGGAGTGTGATAAGTAAACAATGATTACTATAAACTACTGAAATCACACAAAAAAGAGTTATAGATGATAAACCAAAATACTCAATTACTAGAGAAGAAAGCAGATTTTTAAAAAGGGAAATAAACAACATGGAATAATTAAAAATTAGTAAAAAGATGATAAATTTTAACCCAACTACATCAACAATTACATTAATGGTAAATCGTCTAAATGCCTCAATTAAAAGGCAAACATTTTCAGATTGGATAAAAGAGCAAGCCCTTGGTTGGGCCTGCAGAAAATACACATTACATATATAGACATAAACAAATTATAAGTAAAGGATGGAAAGAGATAGGTGTACTATGCTAATACCAATTAAGAACAAATTTGGAGTGGCCATCTTAATGAGACAAAGCAGATTTTAGAGCAAAGAATAGTACCATGGATAAAGAAGTAAATTTCATAATGAGATATGGTTGAAATCTTCAAGAGGATATAATTTTTTTTTAGTTTTTATTTAAATTCTAGTTAGTTAACATATAGTATAATATTAGTTTCAGGTGTACAATTCTGTGATTCAATACTTACAACACTGGTGCTCATCAGAACAAATGCACCCCTTAATCTCTATCACCTATTTAATCCATTCCCCTACCTACCTCCCCTCTGGTAACTATCAGTTTGTTCTTTATAGTTAAGAGTCTATATTTTGGTTTGCCTTTCTCTTTTTTCCCCTATGATCATTTGTTTTGTTTCAAATGTCTTTCTCTGACTTATTTCACTTAGCATAATACTCTCCAGCTCCATCCATATGGTTGCAAATGGAAAGATTTCATTCTTTTTTTATGGCTGAGTAATATTCCATTATGTGTGTGTGCATATATATATGTATACACACACACACACACACACACATATATATATACACACACACACATACATATCCATAAAGACACACTACCTCTTCTTTATCCATTCATCAGTGGATGGATATAATAGTCTTAAATGTTTATGCATTTAAAAACAGAACTTCAAAAATATATAACAAAATCCATAGAAGGACAGAGGAAGCTAGAGTCAATATGGCAGAGAAGTAGAAGGACCCGAAGTTCCCTTGTCCCTCAAACACAGCAGTATTGAGGCCAAAATACTTGGAATTCCAGGAATCTGGGCTACAGAGTGACAGAAACATCTTCAGGGATCCATGGGGACAACTTGGTGGGCCACAGATTCATGATAGCAAATTGGGAGAGAGAAAATGGTGGCATAGACATGGAAGAGAGGGATACCCTTCTGTGGAGAGACAAAAGGAAGAGAAAGAGAGTCTGTGAAAGTGTAGGATGGTATTTGCATATTAGAAAAACCAGAGCCCAGGAAAAAATGGAGAAAGAACCAATTTCTAACTTGATCTGGGGTTGCAGAGCACCCTGTACATGCATCTGTAGGGGGAGATGAGCCAGCCCCGGGCTCAGTAGGGAGCTCAGAGGCACAACTGGAGAGAGCAATTCCCTCCCTCGACTACTGTGGGAAGAAGGTATATAGCTGCTCCAAGGAAAAAAGACCCTGCAGGTGCCTGCCAGTGGGAAGCCCTTTGTTGTCTGGCTGGGCAGATTGGCACTACCTTGGAACTGGGGCATGCAAAGTGGGACCCGTTAAGACATCGGGGTTTAAATCCGAGCCAAGTGCCTGGGAAGCACGGGAGACTGTGGAGTGGGAGAAGCTGGCCTGCTTGTGCCTGTGAAACACTGTGAGGGTAGCCTGAACAGAGTGGTCTGGGACACCTGGTCTGGGGAGGAGAGGCTGGGATGTTGCCATTTTTCTCCCCATCACCAACAAGGTGGGGCTTCAGGGAATGGACAGTTGGCCCACAGTGATGGGACTACCTACACCAAACCCCGCCCTCCGTGTCTGGTAACTGCATATCTAATGGAGCAAGATTGACAGGACCAAAACAGACAGCCCCTCCTCCAGACCAGGAAAACCACCAGTTCCAAGGCACCATCAGATATTGGTCCAGTGGTTTTGTATTTTCTGATTTGATTTTGGTCAATTCTTATTATATATGTGTGTGTGTGTGTGTGTGTGTGTGTACCATACACACATATTTTTTTTTCTTCCTCTTATTTCTTCCCTTCTCTATTCTGATTGTTGGTTCGTTTAAGCAGACATTTTTAATCTATTCTTTTTATACCTCTTCTGTATCTACTTCTTATTGATTTTCTTTTCTCTCTCAATCTCTCTCTCTCTAGCTCCCTCCCTCCCTCCCCTCACCTTCCCTCCATCCCTCCCTCTGGATTAAGCTGTATAGCTTCTCTGATTTTCTTCCTGGTCAATTTTTTTCTCTTCTTTTTCTCTGCCCTTGTCATTTCTCTCTTTGTATGGGATAAGGCTTTTTCCACCACCATTCCCCCTTAAAATTTTTTTTCCAGGGTTACTTCAATGAACAAATCAAAGCACACCTGGTATAAGGTCCAAACCACCACTACGAGTAGGCAAATAAAGCAACCAGAGTCACAACATAGGGGGGCACACAACACACTCCAAAAACACCTCCCGAAGGGCCAGGCCCTATAAAGTGTATGACTCCTTATGTTATGGCAGGACACACAGCAAGCCATTAAAACATACAAAGGTCAGAAAACTAGCCAAAATGATAAAACAGAAGAATTCTCCTCAAAAGAAATTCCAGGAAGAAATGACAGCAAGAGAATTGTTCAAAACACATATAAACAATATATCCGTTGAAGAATTTAGAATGATAGTCATAAGATTAATAGCTGGGCTTGAATAAAGCATAGAAGACAGCAGATAATCTATTGCTGCAGAGTTCAAGGAAGTAAGAAATAGTCACAATGAATTAAGAGATGCTGTAAATCAGGTGCAAAATAAACTGATGCAATGACAGCAAGGATGGAGGAAGCAGAGGGGAGCATAAGTGAAACAGAAGATAAAATTTTGCAAAATGATGAGCTGAGAAAAAGAGAGATAAGAAAATACTAGACCACAAGGGGAGAATTAGAGAACTAAGTGATTCAATGAGATGTAATAAAATCATATCATAGGAATTCCAAAAGAAGAAGAGAGGAAGGGGCAGAAAATTTCCTTGAACAAATTATAGCTGAGAGCTTCCCTAATCTGGAGAAGGAAGCAGACATTCAAATCTAGGAAGCACAGAGAACTCCCTTTAGATTCAACAAGAATAGGTTTTCACCATGGCATATCATAGTGAAACTGGCAAAATACAAAGACAGAAAATTTTGAAAGCATCTAGGGACAAATGGGCCTTAACCGACAAGTGTAGACACTTAAGGGCAGTAGCATACCTGTCCATTAAAACTTAGCAGGCCATACAGGAGTGGTAGGGAATACACAATGTGATGAATAGGAAAAATATGCAGCCAAGAATCCTTTTCCAGCAAGCCTGTCATTCAGAATCGAAGGAGAGATAAAGACTTTCCCAGACAAACAAAAACTAAAGGAGCTCATAATCACTAAACCAGTCCTACAGGAGATCCTAAGGGGGACTCTGAGTGGAATGCTGCAAGACTACAAACAACCAGAGACATCACCACAAGCATGAAACCTACAGATAACACAATGACACTAAATCCATGTATTTCAATAACTCTGAATGTAAATGGACTAAATGCCCCAATCAAAAGACATAGGGTATCAGAATGGATTAAAAAAAACAAAAACAAAATCCATCTATATGCTGTCTACAAGAGACTCATTTCAGACCTACACGTCAGATTGAAAGTGAGGGGATAAAGAACAATCTATCATGCTGCTGGAAATCAAAAGCAAGTTGGAGTAGCCATACTTATATCAGACAAGCTAGATTTTAAACTCAAGGCTGTAACAAGATATGAAGAAGGACATTATATCATAATTGTGGGGTCTATCCATCAAGAAGAGCTAACAATTATAAATGTTTATGGCCCCAATTTAGACACACCCAAATATATAAATCAATTAATCACAAACATAAGCAATCTTATTGATAAGAATATGGTAATGCAGGGGACTTTAATACTCCACTTACAGCAGTGGACAGATCATCTAGGCAGAATATCAATAAAGAAACAATGGCCCTGAATGATACACTGGACCAGATAGACTTGACAGACATATTCAGAACTTTTCATCCAAAAGCAGAATACACATTCTTCTCAAGTGCACATGGAACATTCTCCAAGAGAGATAACATACTGGGTCACAAAACAGCCCTCAATAAATATAAAAGAATTAAGACCATACCTTGCATATCTGGAGGTCACAACGCTATGAAACTTGATTATCAACCACAAGAAAAATTTTGGAAAGCCTCCAAATGCAGGGAAGTTAAAGAACATTCTGCTAAAGAATGAATGGGTCAACCAGGCAATTAAAGAAGAAATTTAAAAATATATGGAAGCAAATGAAAATGAGAACACAACAGTCCAAACCCTTTGGGATGCAGCAAAGGCAGTCCTAAGAGGAAAATACCTTGCAATCCAGGCCAATCTCAAAAAACAAGAAAAATCCCAAATACAAAACCTAACAGCACACCTAAAGGAACTAGAAGCAGAACAGCAAAGAAACCTCAACGCCATCAGAAGAAAGGAAATAATAAAGATTAGAGCAGAAATACACAATATAGAATCCAAAAAAACAGAACAGATCAATGAATCTAAGGCTAGTTTTTTGAAAAAAATAAAATTGATAAACCTCTAGCCAGGCTTCTCAAAAAGAAAAGAGAGGACCCAAATAGATAAAATCATGAATAAAAGAGGAGATATCACAATCAATACCACAGAAATACAAACTATTATTAGAGAATACTATATGCCAACAAACTGGACAATCTGGAAGAAATGGACAGATTCCTAGACACCCACACATTAACAAAACTCAAATGGGAAGATATACAAAACTTCAACAGACTCATAAACAGTGAATAAATTGAATCAGTTATCAAAATATCGCCCAACAAATACGAGTCCTAGGCCAGATGGCTTCCCAGGGGAATTCTACCAGACACTTAAATCACAGTCAATACCTATCCTTCTCAAGCTGTTCCAAAAAAATAGAAATGGAAGGAAAGCTTCCAGACTCATTCTATGAAGCCAGCATTACCTTGATTCCCAAACCAGAAAGAGACCCCACAAAAAAGAATTTCAGGCCAATATCTCTAATGAACATGGATGCAAAAATTCTCAACAAAATACTAGCAAATCTAATTCAACAATATATTAAAAGAATTGATCACCATGATCAAGTAGGATTCATTCCCGGGCTACAGGGCTGTTTTAATATTCACAAATCAGTCAATGTGATACATCACATTAATAGAAGAAAGGATTAGAACCACATGATCCAAAAAGCATTTGACAAAATTCAGCATCCTTTCTTAATAAAAACCCTCAAGAAAGTTGGGATAGAAGGAACATACCTTAACATCATAAAAGCCATATACGAAAAGCCCACAGCTATTATTATCCTCAATGAGGAAAAACTGAGAGCTTTCCCCCTGAGATCAGGAACACAACAGGTATGTCCCACTCTCACTACTGTTGTTTAACATAGTGTTGAAAGTCCTAATCTCAGCAGTCAGACAAAATTAAATAAAAAGCATCCACAATGGCAAAGAAGAATTCAAACTTTCACTTTTTGCAGATGACATGATACTCTACATGGAAACCCAAAAGACTCCACCAAAAAGCTGCTAGAACTGATACATGAATTCAGCAAAGTCACAGGATACAAAGTCAATGTACAGAAATCAGTTGCATTTCTATACACCAATCAAGAAACAACAGAAAGAGAAATCAAGAAATTGATCCCATTTATAATTGCACCAAGAACCATTAAATGCCTAGGAATAAAACTAACTAAAGATGTAATATATCTGTATGCTGAAACTTATGAAAGACTATAGAAACTTATGAAAGAAACTGAAGAAGACACAAAGAAATGGAAAAACATTTCATGCTCATGGATTTGAAGAACAGATATTGTTAAAATGTCAATACTACCCAAAGAAATCTACACAACCAATGCAATCCCAATAAAAATTGCACCAGCATTCTTCTCAGAGTTAGAACAAACAAACTTAAAATTTTTATGCAACCATAAAAGACCCTGAGTAGCCAAAGTAATGTTGACAAAGAAAAATAAAGTAGGAGGCATCACAACCCCAGACTTTAGCCTCTACTACAAAGCTGTAATCATCAAGAAAGTATGGTATTGGCACAAAAACAGACATATAAACCAATGGAACAGAATAGAGAACCCAGAATTGGACCCACAAATGCATGGCCAACTAGTCTATGACAAAGCAAGAAAGAGTATCCAATGGAAAAAGATAATCTTTTTAGCAAATGGTACCAGGAGAACTGTACAGCAACATGTAGAAGATTGAAACTTGACCATTTTCTTACACAATATACAAAAATAAACTCAAAATAGATGAAAGACCTACATGTGGGACAGAAAACCATCAAAACTCTAAAGGAGAAAATAAGCAACAACCTCTTTGACATGAACCACAGCAACTTCTTACTTGACACATCTCCAAAGGCAATGGAATAAAACCAAAATGAACTATTGGGACCTCATCAAGATAAAAAGCTTCTGCACTACAAAGGAAACAATCATCGAAACTAAAAGTCAACTGATGAAATGGGAGAAGATATTTGCAAATGACATATCAGATAAAGGGTTAGTATCCAAAATCTATAAAGAACTTACCAAACACAGCACCTGAAAAATAACCCAATGTAGAAATGGGAAGAAGACATGAATACACACTTTCCCAAAGAAGACATCCAGGTGGCTAACAGACATATGAAAAGATGCTCAACATCACTCATCATCAGGGAAATACAAATCAAAACCACAATGAGATACCACCTCACACCAGTAAGAATGGCTAAAATTAACAACTCAGGAAACAATAGATGTTGGGGAGGATGTGGAGAAATGGGAAAGCCCTTGCTACAATGAGAATGCAAACTGCTACAGTTACTCTGGAAAACAGTATGGGGCTTCCTCAAAAAATTAAAAATAGAATTATCTTATGACCCACAATAGCACTACTAGGAATTTATCCAAAGGACTGAGGAGTACTGATTCATAGAGGCACATGTACATTAATGTTTAAAGCAGCACTTTCAACAATAGCCAAATTATGGAAAGAGCCCAAATGTCCATCAAGTGATGAATGAATGGATAAAGATGTGATTTATATATACAATGGAATACTACTAGGCAATGAGAAAGAATGAAATATTGCCATTTGAAACAACATGGATGGAACTGGAGGGTATTATGCTAAGTGAAATAAGTCAGTCAAAGAAAGACAGGTATATATTTTCACTCATACATGGAATTTAAGAAGCTTAACAGAAGACCGTTGGGGAAGGGAAGAGGAAATATTACTTTCAAACAGAGAGGGAGGAAAACCATAAGAGACTCTTAATACAGAGAACAAACTGAGGGTTGATGAGAGGCAGCAGAGGGGAAAATGGGTGATGGGCACTGAGGAGGGCACTTGTTGGGATGAGCACTGGGTGTTGTATGGAAGCGATGAATCATGAGAATCTACTCCTGAAGCCAAAAGCACATTGTATACACTATATGTTAGCTATATTGACAATGAACTATATTAAAAAGAAAGAACTCCAAGGATAAACAGAGAAATATACAATTATAAATTGAGATTTTAACACTCCCTCTTCAATAATTGATAAACAAATAAGGAGAATGCATTGACCATCTAGATCTAGTTGATATTTAAAAAACACTCTCCCAAAAGAGCAGAATTTTTTTTCCTAGTCTACATAAGGCATATACCAAGATAAGTCATATTTTAGGCAATGAAACAAGTTTCAATAAACTTGAAAAATTCAAGGCATACAGAGAATATTTTCTAACTACAATGTAACTGCAATGTAATGTTAAGTAGAAGTCAAAAGCAGAAGGATATGGGGTGCCTGAGTGGCTCAGTTTGTTAAGCATCCAACTTCGCTTAGGTCATGATCTCGCGGTTCGTGGGTGCGAGCCCCACATCGGGCTCTGTGTTGACAGCTCAGAGCCTGGAGTTTGCTTCAGATTCTGTATCTCTTTCTCTCTCTACCCTTCCCCCACTCATGTTCTGTCTCTCTCTGTCTCAAAAATAAATAAAATCACTAAAAAAAATGGCAGAAAGATATCTGAAAAATCCCCCAAATATTTGAAACCAATTAACAGAATTCAAAATAACCGATGGGTCAAGAAAGAAATAAAAATGGAACTTAAAAAACCTTCTAAAATCAATGAATATGAAAGCAAAACATATCCAAATGTGTTGGATGCAGGGAAAGTTACATTTGAAGGGAAAAATATCACTAAACACATAGTTTATAAATAAATACATCTCTAAATTAGTAGCCTCAGCTTAATAAATTTCTTAAGAAAGGCTAATTAAACCAAAGTAAGCAGAATAAAAGAAATAACTTAAAAATCAGAGCAGAAATCAATAAAAGTTTTTTTAATAGAGAAAATCGGGGTGACTGCATGGCTCAGTTGTGTCCAACTTTTGATTTTGGCTCAGGTCATGATCCCAGGGTCATGGGATTGATCCTGTGTGGAACTCTGTGCTGAGTGTGGAGCTTGCTTTGAGATTCCCTCTCTCTCTGACTCTGCTCCTCTACCCCACTCATGCTCTCTCTCTCTCTCTCTCTCTCTCCCAAAATAATTTAAAAAAATTTTTAAATAGGGAAAACCCATGAACCCAAAAGCTAGTTGTTTCAGCACATCATTAAGATTGATAGATCTTTAGGTGATCAGAGAAAAAAGTAGAGGGAGGAGATTCAAATTAGTATTATCATGAATGAAAGAGGTGACTTCACTACAGATACCACAGATACTTAAAGGATCATAGGAGAATACGACAGCTTGGTATCAATAAATTTGACAACTTAGATGGAATAGATAAACCTTTTCCAAGAAATCACGAACTATTGAAAGTTCACTCCAAAGGGAACAGATAACCCCCAGTGTGGTCCTATATATAGTAAATAAATTGTTATATAGTTAAAAACCTTCCCACAAAGAAAACTACAAGCCCAGAAGGCTTAACTGGCACGTTTAGGGAAGAAATAACACCAATTCAACACAAACTCTTTCAGAAAACTGAAGAAAAGAGAATACTTCCTAACTCATTTTGTGAAGCCAGCATTACTCTAATACTAACAGCAGATACCAGGGAAACAAAAGAAAACAAGTAAACAGGGGTACCTGAGTAGCTCAGTCAGTTGAGCATACCATTTCAGCTCAGGTCATGGTCTCAGGGTTTGTGAGTTCAAGCCCCACCTTGGGATTGCTGCTGTAGGCCTGTCAGTGCAGAGCCCACTTTGGATCCTTTGTCCCCTCTCTCTGCCCCTTCCCTGCTTGCACACTCCAAAAATAAATATTTTTAAAAAAGGAAACAAAAAATTAACTATAGATCAATACATTTATGAACAAAGAATCAAAAATTCTTTAAAAATTTTAGCTTTTGAATCCAACAAGTTGTAAAAAGCAAATACACCATAACCAAGTGAGGTTTATGCCAAGGATACAAGACGGATTTAACATCTGAAAGTCAATCAATGTAATTCACCATATTAGCAGACTGAAAACAAACAAACACAATCATATCATCATCTCAGTAGAGGAAAGAAAGCATTAAACAAAATCCAACATTGATTTCTAATGAAAAAAATATCTGCAGGTGTGCCTGGGTGGCTCAGTTGGTTAAGCGTCTGACTTTTGATTTCAGCTCAAGTCATGATCTTATGGTTTCTGAGTTTGAGCCCCCACGTCGAGGTCAGTGCTGACAGTGCAGAGCCTTCTTGGGATTCTCTCTCCCTCTCTCTCTGCCCCTCCATCACTTGCTCTCTGTTTCTCTCCCTCAAAATACATAAAAATAAACTTTAAAAAATCTGCAAAATAGGAATATATGGGAACTTACTTAAATGATAAATGGCGTCTATGAAAAACCTACATCATTATAATCATTGATAATGGTGGAAGATTGAATGCTTTCCCCATAAGATGAGGAACAAGGAAAGAATTTATACTACCCTTACGTTTATTCAAAATTGTACTCGAGGCTCTAGATGGCAAAATAAGACAAGTAAAGAAGTATCTAGACTGAATGCAAAACAGTAAAACTGTCTTTATTTACATATAATCACAAGTGTCTATCATAAAATTTTAAGGAAGCATGAGTTAATTTATCAAAGTTGCAGGATAGAAGATCAATATGCAAAATCAGTATATTTTTATATTCTAACACACAACTGAAATTGAAATTAAAAAATTAGTATCAATTATAAAAGCATAAAAATATGAAATATTTATATATATTGTATATATATTATATATAACCCACAAATTGAAAACTTGAAAACACTGCCATAGAAGACTACATAAATAAATCGAGAAGTATGAATTTATAGATCAGAATACTCAGTATTAAGATATCCATTATCCCTCAAGTTGACCTAGAGTTACAATACAATCCTAATCAGAATTGTAAAGTGATTTTATAATGTTGAAATTAACAAGCTGATTCTAAAATTCATATGGAAGTTCAATGAACCTAGAAAAGAAAGAACAACTTTGAAGAAGAATAAAGTTGGAGGACTTATGTGTTATCAAGAATTTTTTATAAAGATATAAAAATCAAGATACAGATAAACATATCAACGAAACAGAATAGAATTCAGAAATAGACCCACACATATATGGTCAATTGATTTTTGACAAAAATACAAGGTAATTCAGTGGTGAAAAGATAGTCTTTTCAACAAATAGAACTGAAATAATTGGCATCTATCTGTCAAAAAATAAACTTCAATCTGTACTTCATATTGTGGAACCTAATTGAAAATGGACAATAGACTTCATAAAATCTCAAACTATAAAAGTTCCAAAATATAGGAGAAAATCTTTCTGCTCCTGGTTATGTAAAAATTTCTTAGATATATTAAATGAACAATCCATAATAAATGATAAATTTAATCAAAATTTAAAACTTGTCATACTTAAAAGAGAATAAAAAATTAGGCACAGACTGAGAAAATGAAACTCAATAGTAAGGAAACAAACAATACAATAAAATATGAGCAACAGATTGAGATAGATATTTCACCAAAGAAATTATATGTTTGTCAAATAAGAACATGAAACTATATTCAACATTATTAATCACTGGGGTAAAGAAACAGAATTAAGATAATATAATTCTAAACACCTTTGAGAATGTCTAAAATTAAAACATTGATTTACCCAGTGTTGATGAGTATGTGAGAAAACAGAACACTGTTCGTAGGAATGTAAAACCAACTGTTCATTGGAGAACAGTTTGGTGGTTTATTAGAAAGTTCAACATAGTAATATATGACCCAGCCATACTATCTCTATGTATTTATCCAAGACAAGAAAAAGCACATGTGGCCATCCACATAAAACATATATAAATATTCATAGCAGGTTTATTCATATTTATTTCCAGATAAAAACTGGAAACAACCCAAATGTCTAGCAAGAGGGGAATGAATATCCAAATTATGGTACATCCTTACAAGTTGTATTGCTGAAGAATATTACTTGGCAGTAAAAATGAATAAGCTAGTAATGCATGCAGAAAACATGGACAATATCAACATACTTATGCTGTATTGAAGAAGTCAGATCAGTGCCCTAACAAAAAGAGTAGAAATCGTACGATTCCGTTCATGTACAATTGTAGAAAATGCAAAGTAATGTACAATGAGGAAAGCTTTTAAGTGTTTGCCAGAGGACACAGGGGTAGGAAAGAGAAATGGATATGAGGGACTGGAGCAGGGGGACATTTCTGAGGGTGTTATATATGTTCATGATTTTGACTGTGGAGATTGTCTTGGAGTTGTGTGTATGTGTGTGCATGTGTGCGTGTGTGAAAACTGGTCACATTTTACACTTTAAATATATGCACTTTATTGTCAGTTATGTCAGTTTTACCTCAATACAGTTATTAAAAAAGTAAATTAATATAAAGATGCTAATAAGGAAGTTAATTCTTAAATTTACTTGAGAGACATTTTAGAGCATTAAAAAATTAGGCAAATAATTTTTAACATTTAAAATTTAAATTAATAACCACTGATAAGATGCTTACTCTGTGGCAGGTATTATTATTCTAAGTGCTTTACAAATATTAACTTATTTAGTCCCTGTGATAACTCTGTTTCTTAGGTATGGCATTATCCATACCCATCTCATATATGAAGAAACTGAGCCATTAAGAGTGATATAATTTGTCAGTGTGAACCTTAGATTTACTCATTGGTCTGGCTTCAGGGATATATTATAGCCCTGTTTAATCTTGCTTATAAGGAGAGTTTATATTATTTTGACTACTTTACAAATTCAGGAACTTATAGGATTTTACTTTCATTTTCTTACCGCCCACATTTCTTGAATAGTATTTTTTGCATACAGGTTGGATTATTTACTGCCTTTTTTATAAGATAACACTTTAACACTAAGTACTGCTTTCATTAGCATGTACTGTTCTGCCCACCAGACCTCCACTTTAAAACCTTTCTGTTTCCCTATTCCTCACTTCGTTTCCAAATTGCTTCCATTCTATAAAGCACAATCTTTCAGATTTTGAGATTAAATATAGCAATACCTCACCTATCTTCATCCCCACCCAAATCCATTTGCCCCATTGTAATATTTCTATGGCATTTATTATCCATATGAAACCACTAAACACTTGATTGCATGTTGCTTCTAATGATTCATGTTTTAAGAATATAAATGGGGGGGGGAGCGACTCCTGGGTGGCTCAGTCGATTAAGTGTTGGACTCTTGATTTGGGCTCAGGTCATGATCTCACAGTCATGAGATTGAGTCCCGCCTTGGGCTGGGTGTGGAGCATGGAGCTCGCTTGGGATTCTCTCTTTATCCATCTCTTTCAGCCTCTGCCCATCTCGTGCTCTCTTTCTCAAAATAAATAAATAAAACTTAAAAAAAAAAAAAAGAATGCTGGGGCACCTGGGAGGCTCAGTCAGTTAAGCATCTAACTTCGTCTCAGGGCATGATCTCATTATTCGTGAGTCTGAGCTCCGCATGGGGTTCTGTGCTGACAGTGTGGAATCTGCTTGGGATTCTCTCTCTCCCTCTCTCTCTCTCTCTCCCCGTGTCCTGTGTGCTCTCTCTCTCAAAATAAATAAATTAAAAAAATGAAAAAGGATGTAAATGTTTTTGACAATTAGATCCTACGTCTTTCACATCAGAAAGCAAGTCCTTATCTTGTGTTATGAATAGGCAGCAATACATAAGTTTGACACAGAATTGCCAGCTCCTCTGACTTACAGAACCATACATGTTCCACTTGGAAATATTATCCCAGTGTCTGTTTAAAGCCTTCAGAGAGAATAAGCAGCTCAGAATATGAGAGTTGGCAATACACCTCTCCCCCCATCGCTATCTCCAAGTTTCGTCTTGGGTATGTAACGAGAAAAGTCCATTCAGACATGAAGAATAGAGGCTAAATGAATTGAGTTTGGATTGTGAAAATGGTGCACTTTATGTGGTTAGGGCACATTCCACATTTTTTTTTCTTCCTTAACGAACGTGACATTTGTGTCAACCAGTGAAGAGTGGGGAGTCCTCTTGGTATGGATAAAAATTCATTAAGCTCGTTCAGCAGGGAACACCAGGATCCACATCTTACCCAGTCCTTCCCTCTCAAATAGTTTTCATTAACTCTCCGAGTTCTAAAACAAGTCACTCTCATTTTTTCATTACATGTTTCATATAATTTATTGTACATAATAAATAGTTTGCAAGAGTTGGGTTTATGAATAGCTTGAAACAGGTTTTCCGTGTCCAAATCAAGCTGCCATAGTAACCATTTTTCATTTCTGCCAAACGTATGGTCTTTTCCTTTTTTTTCCTTTCTGCCTTGAAATATGTTGTTTAAAAAAATCCCAAATTATTCAGGAAAGTCGATCAGGTTTCATTAAAATAATGACTTCATTGTTAGCAAATGCTTATTTCAATCTCTTATTGAATGACTCCTTCTTGCATTATGAGCATCAAACTGAAAATAAAAATATATAGCTTTAAATTTTGATTTAATGATATTTATCATAAAAGTAAATTAAAATACATTTCTGTTCTCCTCCCATTTCCCCATAAAAGAATCTCTGCCCTTTTCAAACAATAGAACAGGGGCAAGGCCATGTTAAATTTCTGCCAGATAGTTCCACGGAGAAAGTCTAGGAGGACAGTAGTCTGCTGGGTATTTTTACCCAAACACCCTCACAGAGCTTCTAATTTCCTTGGCAAGAAGAATTTTTAGAAACGTTGTTTCTACAGGTGTTTTTCCAACTTCTCATCATTATAATATTTTGACTTTTCAAGTAACTAGCATCCAAAGTCAGAACCTTCGTCAAGTAACCAGTATGTCCTGGCTAAGTCTATAAATTCTAAAAGCCAACTCAACTCAAAAGCTTGCAAAAGCTGTGCTCCACAGCCTTTAACTCAAATTCTCAAACAAAAGATTACCATCAGAAGTCACTGTGAGATACAACCCTGAAAACAGCTAGTGTTACGGAGGCTGAAGGGAGTAGCTGTGTTGTGGTAAAGAGAGAAAGATCTGCTTTTATGAAGATTCCTTTTACATTGATGACTCATGGACTTTTAGGGGTATTTTTAAAGTCTAACTTTAAAAATTTACCTTGCCTAAAGATTAGTATATTGCTTAAAGAAAGAAAAGGATTTATTCATTAGTCTAGGTTCAGTCTGTGGCTCCACAGCACCATGGGATGCACACGTTTTGACCACTGCCCATTAAAATGCCTGCTTTAAAGTACTTTCCCCAAACCTCACTTTTCACTATGTACTCTAGATTCTTACATATCTAATCTAGCTTTATGTCCTTCACAATACCTGCATTTGTTCAACCTATATTTAATGAATGGCTTCTCTCTGTAATATCATATAGGTTCCATGAAGTTATATATTCAAGAGCAAAATCTGAACCTATCACCAAGGATGTAAATAATACACATAAGGGTTGGAGCCAGACTGTGTAACATGGAGTAAGAAGCCAAAGAGTTTGGATTACACGATCCCTATTACTTCTAGTAATGGTGTTGCTTTTACCATTGCAATGACTACTACTAATTATAGTTAGAAAGAAATTTTGTAAACTTCAGAAATCATATGAAGTTTAAAAAAACAAATGGTTATGAGGATCTATTGGAAGGATCTAGTGTTATCTCATAAAATCCAAGGAAGAGATCAATGTTCTGCTTTCAAAACTACAGAACGTAGGGAGCGAGAACTTTGGGAACATGAACTGCAAAAATTTTTGAACCTTGACTCTTGATTGCTGCCACTAAAGTGAAATCACTCCCAGCTCTGATTCTTAAGGCTCTTGAGCCCAAAATTCTTGGAGAGCAAATCTTACTCGCTTGAGTCACTGCCCATTACAACTAGCTATGGTGAAGTGGACAGAGTCAAATATTATTGGCATTGCGGTTGAGACCCAGTCCTGGTTTTGGGGGTTACAGGGCAATTTCTGGAGAAGAGGAAGTCGCAATAGGGTAGTCAGAAAAAGGTACCTTCTGCAACCACAACTAGCATTCTCTGGGTTAGGCATTGTGCAAACTACTTTTCATGCATCATCTCAAATAATTTCTAAGAAGTCTATTGTAATAGATAATACTATTATTCTCATTTTAACTATAAACATTTGAGATTTAAAAAGGGAAAAATCAATAAGTAATGGAGCCAAGATCTATAGTCTGCTTTTTCCGGCTATAACAGCTATACTCTATCTTTAATCTTGATGCTATCAATCCAGTAGGTTTATGTGTAGACTGAGCCTGGTGCCTCTGTCCCCATAAACCTTCTTCCCTCAATTCTTCAGTCTGAGTAGGTGGAGAGTTGATTGAAAGAATCATTTAAGGAGCTAATAAATGTCATGTTAACTAGTACCCCCAAAGTACCTACCTTTTCTTGTCATGTTCTAACATGGAAAGGAAGGGGAAATATGTTCCAGTTATACATTTGTGTTTTCTCATGGACTCTGTGTGTTATATGGTATTTAGACATAGGTCTAAATAGGTGAATGATACTACCAGTACTATAGTTCAGAGTAATTATATTCTAGGGTACAATAGTTGTGTGTGTTGGGGGGTGGGAAGGTGGGGAACAAATCACCAGTTGTCAGGATGTTTCTACAGGAAATTCTAAACATGTGACTTAGAAATAAAGTGTAAGCACACATTAGAACAAGTCAGATATGGTCTGCAGAATATTTCCTTTGGACACAGTCACCATGGTAGAAATAAAATATGCACATCTCTAATGAATGAACTTTAACTTCACAAAAGGGAAATAATCTCTAGCTCTCTTCCAGTCAGAGGAGTAGAAATACTCTCTTTTGGTGGAAGGGGAACGCTGAAGTTGGGTGAGAAAATCAAGACCTGTGATAACTTATCTGTATATGTTTGCATGAAGAGAGGTAATTCTTTAGGTCTGGCACTCTGAATTTTGAAACAAAGTCTAGTTCATTATCCCCACAGGGGTAGAGTGGATGGTGAGTGGCAGGGGATGGGAAGGTGAAGGGAAAGCAAAATTTCAACCACCACTGCTTATTCATATTCTCAGGTTATTACTGAGTCCAAAATTCGCAAGTTTGGTACTTGCTATGTGGAAAGTCACATGGCACTTAAATACCACAATAAAATGGGTGGAAATCACCATCGAGGTTAGTATATAAAAACTTTAATAAGGGATCATGAGCTTTTCATGTGCAGTGGACCTGTTCTTGATAATAAACCCTTCACAAAAGTGCTGCAGTTTACTGACTCTCTTTTGGGCTGACTAGAGGAAAAGAGCTCTTTGACAAAATGAGAAGGTTTGGTCCTACATGGGTGCCAGGCCTCCATTTTTGCAATAGAGTTCTGAGCAATGAAAAGATGAACGGGACCCCTGGGGTGAATGAATCAGGGGACCCTAACAAACCTGATTGCCTTTGGCAGTTGTGATGTCTTTATAAACACTGCAAAAAGTTAAGGAAGAGCTAAGAATGCAAAAATATCCAAATTTACATTGATGAATGAATTAATTAGGACACAACTAATTCAAAAATCCTGCTAACAGAAATAGGAGCCAGTGGGAAAATAAATTACCTCTCCTCTATCAGAGAGGGAAACACACGCAGACCTTATCATTTTAAATTCAGTTTAAATATAGCCCAAACATAGTCCAGATTACTTTTTGTGATCACAGAGAATATGCTTTTGACTAACTCATCTGGCTTGGGTTTCCAAGAAGATTCTGGCACAATAAGGAAGACATTGTCTGAGGGGGCGCACAGAATGTACCTAAATGGCTTAGTGCTAAATGGCTCAGGCAGGAGGTGAGGCACCCCCACCTGCCAATGCAGAGCTGAAAGGCACAGTGCAGAACTGCTGACATTCTCTCATTTTCTGCCCTGGGACAGGCATCCTGCTAAGGGCAGCAGAGAAGAGGGAAGGCGCAGGGAGAGGGGAAGGAAATAGAGGGATAGACACCAAGACAAAATTTGCTATGGACAGTGGATATTAAATCAAGGTGACGTGATACGGGAATATTCCTCCCCTCCTCCTCAAGGTTTAGGGTGTTTAGAAAATGATTTCCATTTCAGAGAGAAGCTTTCTGAAAAGCTAAAAACATCTCCAAAAAAAATTGGCTACAACTTCCTTCACACAAAGACAAGTTTGAGAGATACGGATAGTCATGGGAGGAATATTTTATGGAACAAAATATTTATTCTTGTTTCGCTTATGAGGATATCAAGACAGAAAATAGTCTCTGGAGGAAATCATGCCCATGAAAGATATTTTAAGATCAAAGTTTACCTGACACATAAACCAACTCACTAACAATGAAAAGCATGAAATTCTGTTTTGAAAGGCACTGATTTTTCTTTTTTCCTTTATCAATTCGGCCCCTTTGTCTTTTACAAAATATACGTGCAACTATAACAATGTGATCTTTTTTACCTGTTAAAACTTGAAACTTGTAATATGATCAGAGAATTCAAGCCCCACATAGAACGTGAGGTACTTAGTTTCCTTGACAGACTTGTGATAATTTTTTGAAACAATGAAATTTATCTCATAGTAAATGCCATCAATCTTCCCATTTATATATACAATGCATTCTAAATTTTTGAAAAAAAATTGTTCAATAGTATAATACCTTTTTTTGTGGCTCAGTTTCTCTTCAGCTGATGATGAGAAAATCAGAAATACATTATTCTTACTAACTTGAGCTGAATGAAAGTCTTCATTTAAAGTAACTTAATTATATACAGAAAGTATGTAATAAAATAATGACCTCTATTATAAATCATAAGTAGCAATCAAAATAATGATCAAATCAGATAATAAGTTTGATTATGTGTAGAATTTCACTTTCCTTAGGTATGTTATTACTCCCAGAACAGGATGGAAACAAAAGGACTTGGCTGGAAATAGGCTCTCTCTTGATCACATGCCTAGTACAGTTCTCTGTGCCCAGTGGGTTCTCAATAAATATTCAGTGATGATTATAATGAGTCTTCTGAAAACACTGCAATTCGCAGGTATGCACAGATCTGAGATTTAAAAAAATTTGTCAGTGTAATTGATTGTGTCAAAAGAGAAAAAATTCTACATCCAGTATCAATCACATAAACTGTGGACCCAGACAAACACAACTGCTGTATGGCTTTTTTCTTTCCATTTCATTTTTTCCTGGCTATCCCACATACTAAATGGAGACCCATTGGACACATTTGTCACTTGATTAAATTATCCAGGGGCAAGGCAGTACAGCCATACTGTTGCCAAATGTTTCTGAAAGCTTTACCTTGCTTCCTGAATCAGGTCCTTGATTTCTGACTGTTCCCTTCAAGGGAATAGTTCTATAGAACACAGTACTTTGGAAGGTCCTGGGATTACTGTCGCTGTGGCAGACTTTAGGTCATTCTGAAGTCAGAGAACAAAGTTGCAAGTGCCATAAATATTTATGTTATGGAACAAAATGCTGATTTAAAACAAAAAAAAATCAGACGTGAAACATGGCTCTGGTTATTTGCAGGTTGTGATGGTGTCTGGGGCAAGTTCATAGTAGACCAGTGGAAAAGTAGGCCAATTATTTGGTTCCATTCCCACTGCCTACCCACTTCACCATTAGGAAATGTGAGCTTTAGGTTCCCAGAGGGAAAAGAAAAGAATAGACGGTAAGATTGCTCAGGCCAGCAAGCTGGAAGTCTATCTTTACTCTTTAGTCTTCTTTACCTCTAACTCTTCTCCCTGTAATGCATGGCCAAATTCTCTCTACCCTCCAAAAATATCTGAAATCTTTCTACTTCTCTCTAGTCTGCGATCACCTTCATTTCTTATGTGGGATATGCAGTAAACATGTAATTTGCTTTCTACGCATATTTAGTCTTTCCAATCCATTTGTATCTCTTTGGTCTGGGTCATTTTTTAAGTATCTGGACACGGTATACTTATTTTGTATAAGGCACCATGCAAGGCACTGTGGTAAGCACTTTATATTTCTCATTTGATCTTCTTAAAAACTGAATTTGATTAATATAATTGTATTAATTTCATGTTGTATCAGTAAAAACATGATGAGGTTAGTGGCTTAAAACAATAGTGTTAGGGAGGCAGCCATAGTGCTACTTATTGCCAGGCCCTGGGAATGCCTAATCAGTGCCCTGGGTCTGGAATATTTCCTTATATGGAGGCTAGTGTCAAGCAATAGTTCAGATTCTCTTTCCTTATTAGGAGAAATCTTTCCCTATTCTGGGTACACAGTGAACTTCCTTGTACTGCTTCTGTGTGTATCACATGGACTTGGCCAGTGCACTAGTGTTTCTGCCTTTTGAGAGGGAGGAAACAGAGTTTTCACCTGCAGGACAACTGGGGTCTGTGCAGTCCATCACCCTATGTGGGCTATTAGGAAGGTCCTGCTGACCACAGGAGACAGGCACACAATGCAGACCCTTATCTTGCCATGCCTTTCCTCCATCCTGTGATTAACTGTTCTTCCAACCACACCTTGTGAGCTGAGTTCTCCTTGGTGATTCTGAGCTCACTGGGGATGCAGTGGCCGATATCTGTGGACTCCAGCTTCTAGTGGTTGGCAGTGTATTTCTCTTTGCCAACATCCACAAGGTGGGAATCCTCACCTGGGATTGGTAGCCGGATCTTCTTCCTCAACAAACAAAAATTGATTCTCTTTTGGTTCTGGAGGCCAAATCAGAAATGAGTCTATGGCACTAAAACAAGGTATCAGTCATAGGACTTTTTCCTTTTAGAGGCTCTAGAGGATGATCTGTTCCTTACCTCTTCCAGCCTTTGGTGGACGTCAGCATTCTTTGGTTTGTAGTTGTATATGTTCATCCTCTGCTACATTGTCATTGTTTTCTCTGCTTCTGTAGTCAAGTCTCTCCCTTCACCTCCCTCTTATAAGGACACTTGTGATTACAGTTAGGGTCTGCCTGGATAACTCAGAATAATCTCTTCATCTTCATCTTAATTTAATTGCATCTTTTTCCATAGGAAGTCGTGTTCCGTTTCCAGGAATGAGGACCTGAATGAATATCCTTGGAGTTACTATTCAGCATAGCACAATAGTTCTCTCTCTTTTCACTTATGACAAAAAAGCTTCAGTGGGTTAAGTAATGTGCCCAAATTAATACATGCAGGAAGTAGCAAAGCTGGTACTCAAACCCAAGTCTGACTCCAAAATAAATGTTTATGTATAATGAAGAAACTAGATGTGATAAACTTGAAGGAGAAAAAATGAAAAACAGGCAAAGAGAGGTATCAGAATTATTTCCAAATATCTGAGTCATCACATGAGAAAATGGCTAATAATGATAGCTAACACACATTTAGAGCTTGTATGTGCCAAGAGGTGTTCTAAGCTTCTTTACAAGTATTAACTCATTTAATTTTTTTAACAACCCCATGAGGAACTTTCATGATTATTGGTGGTTAATTGTTAAAAATTACACAGCTAGTAAGTATAGAGCTGAAATTTGAAGCTTCAGAGACTGTGGTCCTAAGTCGTCCCTAGATAGACTGATCTCGTCCTATAAATTCTGGTAGGAGGAACTTGAACCAATGGAAGAAAAGAGATGAAGACAAATCTTTAGTTAAATATTGGAAATATTGAGGAGAAATTATTTTTTCACTGACTGGGAGACAATATTTGCAAAAGGCAGAGTTGATAGGAGATTGTTAGCCAACTGTACAAAGAGCCCTTAAAATTCAACAATACAGAAACAACTCAATAAAAAAATGAGCAAAACACCCAAAAGATAGCTCATTAGGTGTCAGTGGGGAGGAAGGTATGGATAGATAGAGCAGTGACACTATTTTGTATGCTACTATGATGAATGTATGTCACTACACATTTATCAAAACTCACAGAATATATGCCACCAAGGATGAGCTCTTGTGTAAGCTGTGGACTTCAGGTGATAATGATGTGTAAAGTAGGTTCATTGATTGTAAACAAACAAATAAAAGAGATTTAAATGAGACACCATAGAGGCAAAGTTCTGAATTTTAGTCAAGAGATTGGACATATTGTGGTAATTTGGATGAACATGTCAGAGGTTATGCCTGGACAGAATGGTGGTGCCATTGGTAAAAATAGAGAAGTCTGAGAGAGAGAGAGAGAGAGAGAGAGAGAGAGAGAAGCTCAGTTTAGATAAATGGAATTTAAGCAAGACAACTAAATAATCGTTGTAAGTTATGAACTAGAACTTGATGCCTAGGGCTAGAGATAAAGAGCTGACTGCTATTTATATATATGAATAGCAATTTTCTGCAGCACTTAGCTTTCATTGGACACGTTTCATCTTATAGGCATTATCTCATTTGATTTTGACATCAATTTATAAAATAGACATTCTTGTCCCATTTCATAGATGAGAAGACTTAGTCTAAGAGAAGTTAAATAATTTGCTCAAGGTCACATACCTAGAAAGTGGTGGAACATGGAGCCATACCCATATAATTTCAAAGCCATTACTCTTAATCACTTTGTTAAACTATCGTAGGAGTAAATATGATTGTCCTGGATAGATCACATCCTATGACAGAGAGGAGTGCTAACCTGCTCTACTTGTGCCTGAGTGAAAATGGTTGAATATTAAAGAGTGGACAACTATCTCTCAAGTAACACCCTGAACAAAGAAAATTCTTATCTTAAAAATCCATTTTAATATTGAATTAATATAAAAATGTTTTCTCCTCCCCAGTGTCAAGTAGTCTATGAAGAGATACGCCCTATATAACTTTTGCCTTTACTCAGCAAACTACCCTATGCTCTGGGGTTGGGGGAGGAAAGATCCTGGCTGAGAAACATAGGCCAGAGTAGCACAGAGAGGGCTAGAGACATAGCCTATATATGTCAATATTTATGACATAAAAATACAGGAAGCTTAAAAGAGGAATGGGACAGTTGTTCGAGAAATGGGGGCCAAATTGGCATACCATGGCATATCAGAGAGAAAAAGCAGAAGGCAATTTCCATACAGTCAAACGCTGCAAGGAAATATCCAGAAGTTTAAGAAATTACAAAAACACCTTTATATTCAGCAATAAGTAATTTTCAAAGGTGCACCTTAAATGAAATGAGAGTACAATTGTAAAACAGCAAGAAACAAGTAGGTGCTCAGAAACTGGAGGGACAATGGATGGATACTATTGGTTTCTGGAGTCTGTAGGAGGTAATAAATATTCTGGTGCAAGCAAAACCAGAAACCCTGTACCAGTTAAGAGGTTTCTGTTGCCTACAATGCAAATCAATTCTGCATAACAAAAGCAAAAGAGGGATGTCATACAATGACAGGGTAATCCTTAGAACCTATGGAATCAGATGTTGGAAGGTGTAGGGACCAGATCAGTTCTAATAGAAACTGGTAAATAAAAACTAGTGAACAATTCCTGCAGAACAACTACATCAGGTGAATATATTTCAGCCTTTTCAATCTCTCGGTTGCTTTGGCTCAAGTTAGAAATTCTAGGGAGAACATCTGAGTGGTCCAGTTCTGGTCATGTGATCATCTATAGCCAGGAAAGTTCAATGTCTTTAATTATAGTTTATCTACTAAGGGAAGGTTAGTTCCTCAAAGAAAATCTGGAGAATGAATTCCAAAGGGCACAAAACTGCTGAAGAGTAGAAAGATACAGGCAATCCTTGCTTTGCACTGTGCAGCATTAGCTGAAACACAAGCAAACTGGCAATGATTCTTGACTTTGCACAGTTTTGTAGTACATGGCATTTGAGCTCAGACACCAAGGAATGTTACAATAGGAACAAGCACCAGCAGGCACTAGTTTCAGTTAACAAGATACCATGCAAAGCAACGACTGCCTGCATATATGACCAAAAACAATTATAAAGAATATGAGACTTCAAAGATAAATTTGTAGAACAAAAATGTAGGAAAAAGAGACTTTAGAGATCGTCAAATCCTTTCCTATTGTAACAAAGAAAACAGATACCAGGAGAAGCACATTGACTTATCCAAGGCTTCCTTCTTGGAGAAACAGAAATTTTATTAGCAAGAGAAGCACAAAGAAAAGGAGTGGTTTCCAAAGCAGGCTGCAACTTAACAGGGGAAGCAATCTGTGGGAAGTAAGTTCTGAGCTGGGGTTTGAAGGACTACTGAAATGTGTTTCCTCAGGTGTAAATTGAGGAGGGCTGGCCTAAATCTCTAAGAGCCTTTTCAGCTCTGACATGCTATGATTCAGAGCAATGTGTACTAAAATTAGCAAGTCATATACAGAGAATCGTAAGCAGGGTGGCTTGATTGGAGCAAAGAAGCATGTTAGCAAATAATGATGGCCCCAGGAGGGTTAACTGATGGATGTCTAGCTGGGGGTTCAGGGTTAATACTGCCCAACATGGGTTAAGGGAATATGCTACCACCACCGAAGTCCTGCAGTATGCCCACCATTTGTGAAGCAATGAGCCAACACACTTGTTAAAACAATAGCACCCGGTATCTTCCCATGGAATGTGATTGAAACATTATTGGGAAAAGTGCTCCTACAGGCCTGTAATAGCTGGGATTCCCTATTGTCTTATTAGATGAAGCAGCTATAGTTTTTAATTCTGATTCTCATAGAGTATATGTGACTTCCAGCAGATGTATGCAGTCCCTAAGGCCAGGGCCTGGGGACACCCAGAATGAACATACAGACTGAAGATTGAATATAACTCATTTTAGTAACCATATGACAAACCTGCTCATAGATGCTAAACAGGGTTTGCTGAGTGTTTTATTCCCTAGTGGAAACATTTACTTTTCATATGTATAGAAGTTAGATATAAAAAAAAAAAAAAAAGAAAATTACCCTAATTCTTTTTGCTCTGTTATCTATTATCTTTTCACAAACCCATATGCTTTTTGATAAGATTACTAAATTAATGGACAAGGAAATATATTTCGTTCTTTCACTGAAGTCCAGTTGTATTTTGATATCTTAATACATCAAAAAACCAATATCCTGTGTGGTTTCTCTGCCTGGCCTCTTTCTCTTTTCCTTTTTCTTTCTTCCTTTCTTTCTTTTGTAAATTTTACCATCCTTCTCTAATGTCATTCTTTCTTTGTTTCCTTGTGTATTTATCTCTGTCTTTTACTTTCCACCACTTACCCTCTGCACCACATTAGCATTGCATACTCTGAGCTAATTAAGATGCTTTGTCTTCCCCACCACGCCTCCATCCTGGGTCACTTACACTGAGCCTCCGCTATATTTTTATAAATGGGGTGGGAATATTTACTTTGTCCAAAACTGCCAGACGGGCTCATTTCAAATCAAATGGACTCAGGAAGTTATATATGAAAGCTGGGACAGACCTGGAGTGGGTGAAGGCAGAGAGTATTTCTTATCTCGCTTGTCCGCCCTCTCTGTGATACTCTTGTATTGTGAACTGTGGAACACCTGCTCTCCTATTAGCAGCTCTCCTGTACGCGCCATTTTCCACAAACATTCTATTTCCTGACTTTGACTGAAACCAAACTTTATTTTCTAGATGCTCATCAGAGTCTATCATTCTATTCATTACAAGTGTAGGGGTGAAAAAAAATTCCCTTCTTCCCTTCTAGGTTCTTTGTCTGGTCTAATAATTAAGTTGATATAAAACAGATTAATGTGAGAAAAACAAACAGATTTTGTACATATTTTGCCCCATAAAAATATGAGACCCAGAGGGCAACCAGGTAATTGAGGCTTATATAATATCCTGAGCTAAGGGGTAGGAGTCTGGGGATACAAATGGGGAGGGAAGGCCATTCACAGGAAGGCCGAGGAGATGTTTGGAAAACAAAGTTTGCCTTGTTATGCAGATAAGTTTCTTAGGTAAAAAGTTATCTCTAGTGAGAGCTGTCTTCCTGATACAGGCCCTCTTTCCAATATAAATTTAGATAGTTGAGGGGGAGTTTTTCCTGAATCTGCTGGGTTTTGATTGCCTTTAGCTGAAAATAGTCCTTATGCCAGAGGCATATTTTGGCATGGCAAAAATCCTTCCCTTCACTAGCCCGTCACTGATTTGCTCCACTATTTTCCCATAGTCCTCACCCATCAGCCTCTCCTTCCTACTCCTTCCTTCCTTCTTCCCTCCCTTCTTCTTTTCCTTCTTTCTTTTGTGTGTGTGTGTGTGTGTGTGTGTGAGAGAGAGAGAGAGAGAGAGAGAACGAATAGGGAGAGGGGCAGAGGGAGAGAGAGAGAGAATCTTAAGCCAACTTTACGCCCATGAGCCCAATGCAGGCCTTGATCCCATGTCCATGAGATCATGATCTGAACTGAAATCAAGAGTTGGACGTTTAATCAACTGAGCCACCCAGGTGTCCCCTCCTTTTCTTTCTTAACAATCACATCATAGGCCTATGCAAAATCTTTCCCATTACTAAGTTTCTACCTAGATACTCTTTCCCTATTCTTGAATGACATAGCACATCTCTCCATCATCAACAGTTATCATTCTCAAAGATTTAAATATCTAAACTGAGTAAAGCCCGACCTCAAATTTCTTCTGTTCCTAAACTCCAATGATCCCCAAAGACAGCCATATCTTAGACTGTATTTTTACAGAATTATCCAACTCCATACCTCAAATACTAAGCTTCCCTTGTCTAATTTTCACTTCCTTCCTTTCCATTTTTCAAAGTTTCTTTTCAAATGTAAATTAGATCTTATCATCCTTCCCCACCCCACCCCCCCTAAAACTCTCCACTGACTCTTTACTGCACTTGAAATAAAATGCAAATTTCTCACAAGACTTGTTCTAGGAATGGATCTGGCTTTCCACCCCTCTGTGCTATTAACACACTGTCTTCTACCTCCCTTGCTATTCCTGAAACACGGGCTTTCCTTCTCTTCCTAGAGCAAGGCAATTTCAGACACCTGGGTGACCTTAGCTCAATGTTGCCTCCTCAGAGAGGACTTCTCTGACACACTTTTCAAAGAAACTCCCTAGCCTGTTTTACTTTATCTTACTTATTCATAGCACTCTTTGAATTTTTTTAAAAAATGTACTTCTCTACTTGTTGATCCTTCAGGACAGCAAGTTGCTGGTCTATCCAGATTTTGCAGTCAGTATCTCCTGGGGGATATTACAAAGATCAAGAAGTAGTGTTTACTTTCTAGGAGTTTCCAGTCAGGAAGAGAAATCGGACAAGTAAGCAAGTAATTATAATACTGAGCAGTCATCCTGAAGCCGTACAATACTGTTATGAAAGATATAGATCCTGCAGCCAGGCTGTAAGGGAGGGTCTTCGTTTTCCCGCTTACTGGGTATGAAACATAGGTTACTTAATTATGTGGTGTTCAGTTTCTGATCATTAAATTAGGATATCAAAAGCATCTGCTTTATAGGGTTGTTATAAGGGATATAAATGTATTAATGCAGAGTACTTAGAACAGGGCCTAGAATGCAGGAAACACTCAAAAAGTGGGAGGTATTATTTATCAAATCTTGTTTTTCTCCTCATTCCAGTGATCACAACTCCCGTTCAGTCAGTCAGTGTCTCTTCCCTGGACCACTGAAATACCCCTGGCTTGGTCTTGTAATTTATTCCCTAATCCACTGTATGTATTGTTTACACACTGGTCCTTTTCCTAAAACACTCCAGTGTCTTCCCATAACCTTGGATAAAGCCCAACTCATTAATGTGGCTGACAAGGCCTTCCATGATTAATCTCTATGTTCTTCTCTAGACTCTAACTCTCACTGGCTACTCCCCTCTTATACTCTAGAAATGCCAAACTTCTCACAGTCTCCTAACCACATCTTGCTATTTCTTTCCTTATACCTTTGCCCATGCTGTCTCTTCTGCATGGAACATCTTTTCCCTATATTAGATGTTATTTAAAATCATCCTTATTAATCCTTTAGGATTCAGCTTAACTTTCATACTACGAGTTTACTGTGGCTCCCAAAGGTAAAGTTGAGAGCTCTTAAATATCTGGAATATTCTATTACTACGGTATTGAACACACTGCCTTATCAACTATGTCTGACTCCCTGAGTTCTTTGAGGGCAGGTACTGCTTCTTGTCCATTTTTATACCCTTAGTGACAAGCCTAGCATATAGAAATTTTTGTGTGTGTTCTTCAGTTATTGTCATAATAATTCCATGTAACAACCCCAAATTTTAGTGGTTGCACATCTTCGTCTTTCCATGATGGAGAAGCAAGGATTGCCACTTAAATTGCCATCATAATTATTAGAAGGTTTGACAAAACATATGAAGTAACTATTTCCAGACATTGGGCAACAGGCAGTAGAGAACTGTGATCCCTGAGAAAAGGGACACAAAAGAGATGAGGCCTACAATTCCCCTAGATTTTTACCTGGAGTCAATTTCTGATCCAAGGATACAGAGAAGGAAACTAAACAGAGCCCAGAAAATCAGCCAATGGAAACATACCAGGAGATGATAGCACTAGCAGACAAGGATGTTGAAACAACTATTATACAATGTAAATTATGGTAACAAAGGAAGAGAAGTGAAAAATATGAGAGAAATAATTAAAACTTATAAAAATAAAAAACAAAAATCAGAAATTAAAACTTTACTTGGTGAGATTAATAATAAATTGGACACTGGAGATGAAATCATATGTTCGGTAATTTCTGAGTTATATCAATAGCATAAAGCAAAAAGTGAAAAAAAGACTTTAAAAAGAGAGAGAACAGAGTCTCAGTAATCTACAGAATATTATAAAGTGGTTTCAAATATGTGTCTTTGGGTCCTACAGGGGGAGAAGAAAAAGATTTGAAGAAATAATGGCCAAAAACTTTCCCCAAATGGCTGAGAACTATAAAGCTAGATTCTAAGAAAGCTCAACATAAGTCCAAAGGAGGATAAATTCATGCATGCACACACAGAGCAAGGGAGAACTATATTGAGGAAAGTACTACTAGGGAGAAAGTCTTAGAAATAGAGAAAAAAGATACATTCCATACAGTACAAAGATATGAAACAAAAGACTTCTTGCAAGAAATATGAAAGTTGGAAGAAAATGGAATGGCATCTTTAAAGTGCTGAAACCACTTTCAACATAGAATTCTATACTTATGAAAATGTCTTTGAAGAAGGGGGCAAAATAAAATAAAACAGAGAGAAATTAAAACTTGACAAAGAGAACAAATAATTAAAAGATGGGCCAAGACCTTAAGAGACACCTCACCAAAGAAGATATGCTGATGGAAAATAAACATGTGAAAAGATGCCCACTTGGTATGTCATTAGGAATAGGCAAATTAAAACAATACCTGTAAGAATGGCCCAAATTTAGAAGAGTGACAAGCCCAAATGCTGACTAGGATGTGGAACAAAAAGAACTCTCATTCATTGCTGCTGAGAATACAAAATGGTACAGCCAGTTTGAAAGACAGTTCAGAAGTTTCTCACAAAACTAAACACTCTCTTACCATACAGTACAGCAATTGCACTCGTTGGTATTTCTCCAAAGGAGCTGAAAAGTTATGTTCACACAAAAACCTGTATATGGATGATTACAGCAGCTTTATTCACAATTGACAACACTTGGAAAAAAAAAAACTAACATGTCCTTAGTATGTGAATGGATAAATAAACTAGTACATCCAGACAATGGATTATCATTTAGTGCTAAAAAAAATGAGCTATCAAGCCATAAGGAGGCATGAAGTAACTCTAAATGTTATTAAGTGAAAGAAGCCAATCTGTAAAGACTATACAGTGTGTGATTACAACTATATGACATTCTGGAAAAAGAACAATTATGGAGACAGTAAAATTTAAGTGGATTCCAGGTACTGTCCATACTCACACCAAGAGAAAACTCTACTGTAAAATACGGATTTAGGGTGATTATGATGTGTAAGTGCAGGTTCATCAATTGTAATCAATGTACCAGTTTGTTGGGGGATGTTGATAATGGGGGAGGATATGCATGCACAGGGGCTAGAGACTTTTAGGAAATCTCTGCACCTTCCTCTCAATTTTATTGACTTAAATTGTCTAAGAAAATAATGTCTTAATAAAATTTAAAGTTAAATTTAAAATAAATTGGAGAGTATTTGTCCCCTGCTGACATGAACTGTAAATAATGTTAAACAAAGTTCAACAAAAAAATTTTACCAGAGAAAATGATACCAAATGGAAAGTTGGATCTCACAAAGGAATAAATGATATGAAGAACTGTAAGTATGTGAATAAACATAACAAGACTTATGTTTTAAAATCCTTTAAAAGATAATTGGCTGCTTAAAGCAAACATAAGTAGTAATGTATTGTGAGGTTTATAACATACTGTTTTATTTTATATATTTTTTATCATATATTATATATATAATATATAGATATAGATATAGATATTATTATTCACAAAAAGAAGCGTGATCCATCTTCTTCCTAAGTGCCTGGGACTTTCCTGGTTTAAGCACTAAAAGTCTTATATCCTAGGAAACTCCCCAGACTTGGCAAGTAGGTATGGTTAGCTATCCTAAATGGAAAAGCAATTGTGATAAGTAAAATATATTTTGGAAGCTCTAGATCAACCACAAAGATACACCAAAGAAGCAGAACTAATAAGGTAATAGCAGAGGTAAAATGGAATTTAAAAATACTTAATTCACAAAAAGGGATGAAAAGAGTATAGAAAAAACAAAGAACAGATGTCATAAGTAGAAACAAAAAACAGCAAGTTGATAATTTAAACTTGACCATATCAATAATTACATTAAATGTAAATGGTCTGAACCGTCCAGATAAAAGGCAGAAATTGTCAGACTACATAGTGAAAGACCCAATTCTATGCTGTTAACAAGAAACTCATTTTAAATATAAAAACACAGCTGGGTTAAAAGGAAAAAGAAGGAAAAATTATACCATAATAACTCAAAACATAAAACAACTGGAGTGGCTCTAAGTAATACCTCATAAAAAAATTTTGGAACAAGGTCTAGTACCTGGAGTTTCATGTTAAAGGAATCAATCCATCAAGGAGACAAAAAAATCCTAAGTACATATGCTCCTGATAAAAGGGTTTCAAAGTACATAGAGCAAAATATAAATAAATTGAAAGGACAAATATTCATAAAGCAACAGACAGAAAGTCAGTAAGAATATAGAAGAGTTGAGCTATACTAAACAATTTGACGTAATTGACAGTTATGGAATGCTCCAACTAACACAAGCAGAATACATGTTTTTCCAAGTGTACACAAACATTTACCTAGACCATATAGGAAGTAAAAAATAAATTTCAGTAAACTTAAAATAAAATTGAAATTATATAGTATATGTTATCTAACAATAAAAATTAAATTAGAAACAAATAACAGAAATTTATCTCTAAACTCCTCAAATATTTGGCAATAAAGCAATATGCTTCTAAATAACCCATAGAAGATGGGTGTCTGGATGGCTCAGTCAGTTAAGCGTCTGACTTCAGCTCAGGTCATGATCTCATGATTTGTGGGTTAGAGCCCCGCATCAGGCTCTGTGCTGATGGCTCAGAGCCTGGAGCCTGCTTTGGGTTCTGTGTCTCCCTCTCTCTCCCTCTCTCTGCCCCTCCCCTGCTTGTACTCTCTCTCTTTCAAAAGTGAATAAACATAAAAAAAATTAAATAACCCATGGAAAAATGAAGAAATCACGAGGAAAATTAGAAAATATATTGAAATGAACATTAAAAAACAACAACATATCAAGCACATGGGTGCAGCCTAACTTGACTGAAGCAAATTTTATAGCTTCAATTGCTTATGTTAGAAAAAATAAAAATTCTGAACTCAATGATCTAACCGCCTACATTAAGAAACTAAAGAAGGAAGAGCATATTAAACTCAGAATAAGCAGAAGGAAGGAAATAATAGAGAAGTTGATAAAATCGAAAGAGAATAGAGTGAACCAGTAAAACCAAATGATGTTCCACTGAGTCAACAAAATTGATACATGTCTAACTAGACTAATGAAGATATAAAGAGAGAAGAGACAAACCAGCAACATCCAGAATAAAATAAAGGACATCATTATAAATCCTATAGTGAATATGCTGATAATTAGAGATTATGAAAATTTTCTATCAATAAATAGGACAACTTAGATTAAATGGATACATTCTTTGAAGGACATGAATTACCAAAACTGACTAAACGAATCTCAATGCAATTGGCTCTACAAAAATTACTCCCATGAAATCAGTTTTTGACAAAGTCACTGATGTCTGTCCTGCCACTGAGTGCAATGAGCCTTTCAGTATCCACTTCTCTATTTGATAGTACGGAGCACTTCTTTAAATGGTTTCTTCCCCTTTTTGGTGACACAATGTTCTCTTTTGATTTATTCATACCTCTATTCTTCTTCTTTATTCTTAAAGTTTATTTATTATTTTGAGAGAAAGAGAGGAAATGGGGAGGGGCAGAGGGAGAGGGAGAGGGAGAGAGAGAATCCCAAGCAGGCTCTGCGCTGCCAGCCTGGGCCTGAAGTGGGGCTTAAACTCATGAACCATGAGATCATGACCTGAGCTGAAACCGAGAGTCCGGTGCTTAACTAACTGAGCCACCCACTTGTCCCCCTCTATGGCTATTGTTTATCATTATCCTCCATGCTTAATTTTCTTTCCTGCATACCTCAAATGTTGCAGACTCTCTAATCTCACTCTAAAATCTCTCTCGGGTGGTCTCATTTATTCTTAAGACTTCACTACCCTCTCCAAACTGATGGATCCTATACTTATGACTCAATCGGCCAGTTGTATATCTGTACCTGAGTGTACACATGCACCACAAACTCGGTATGTGCCAAAAGGAATCTATCTCCTATCCAGACTGGACCTTTCATTGTTGTATTTTCTTTCTCAATAATGAGTGAATCATCTCTACAATTCCCTTATTTTCTCAAGCCTAAACACCACGAGCCATCCTTCACTGCTTTGCACTCACTCGCACCATCACATAACAAGTCATCAAATTGTATGGATTTTACCTGGCTGGCTTTTTGCATTATTGCCATCTGCATTTGAGGCACTGCTTTTTGCTTAGTTTTCTAAAATATCATATCATTCTTACTCAACTTTTCTCCTACCTTAATCCATTTTGCACATGTTGCCAGAGCGATCCTTCAAAAACAGAAATCCAACTGTTCTCCTCCTTAAAATCCTTTATTACTTCACTTTACCATTAGGATAAAGACCAAACCCTATTGAAGTGGGCAGTGTCTTTACAATTTGATTCTTGCTTTTCTCTCTTGTCTTGTCACCTTTTGTTCATCTTCACCATTTACCTTCTTCTCATACTGAACTCCCAGCTTGAGGTTTTATTAATTTGTTCCCTCTGCCCACTCCTCTTGAGTTCTGTCCACATGTGATGACTTCTCAGCCAAGAAAACTTCCCCCCATCCCCTCCCTGCACCTCAGCAATCTGAGATGGTGTCTCTCCTAAGTACTCCTATATCACCCTGTTATGACAACTTGAATAGTGCTTCTTACACTATGGAAAAAATATTGAAAACAAATAATGAAATTTGGAAAAGCAAAGTCATAACTCTACAGACATAGGAAATAGAGAAGTGTAAAAGGAAGCATGAACACAGCTCAACATGTCAAACTTGGTTAAATGGAGATGATAGAGGAAGATACTAGCTACAAAAAAATATTTGATGGATTTTAACACACACACACACACAAACACACACACACACGAAAGGAAGAAAAAAGAAAAGGGAACACTTGTTTATATTAGCATCACTAGTAGCTATAGAATGAAATTAAACCAAATGGAATGCAGGCAGCTTCTCTAGGGGGAAAAAAAATCTCAATAATCAGATCTATTGGTCTGTGGTATGGTCTCCTTAGAGAAAGAGTAATAAGCCCCAACATTTAGGCATTTGATACTAAAAATATCTAGCACTCCAAACATAAACTGGGCGCTATGGGAAAACCTCTTATGGGCTGAGATTTCTAGGATTTTACAAATGTTTCCTCTTTCTAATTCTCAGATGGCACTAATTTCTCTGATGCGTCCCCAGAAAGCCCACTTTGATAGGTCAGAGCTATTAGGGCCAAATACATGAAATCTGCCACAAATCTCCTCATTCCTCAGGTCTAGAACTTTGATTCAGCTTTGTGTCTGGAGAGGTTGTCATAGTCCATGAACACAGAGGAAGCATTTTCAAACCAGCATATATTGTTGTAAGGACTGAAGACTTGTCATTCTCCAGACATGGTGAAGAGCACTTCATGTGATTGAAGGGAAGCCTTGTCACCAAATTGAGCATTTGGGAGCCACAGGGTGCAATTACTCAAAAAAGTTTGAGTGATTGATCACTAGAAACTTTCACACTAAGAGTCTGTTATTTAAAAAAGAAATTAAATTAGTTCAAATATTGAATTTGCCTGCTTTTTGCTTTACATAGGCAGCTGTTAGGAAGTATTTGATACTAAGTGCTGAGAATTATGGCATGTGCCAAAAGGATTTTAGAATCAGGACCTAAGTTGTGATCTAATTAAACAATAAGACCTGACAAAACAGTCACTACTGATGTGTTAATGACTTCCTGGGGCAGTTGGACTTCCAGGTCAAGGCAGAACAAGGGCACAGTCATCTGCCTTTGGCTGAGGCTTTTTTTTCCCCCTTAAGAAGAATGTCTCTACTGTTTTGCTCTTTCTCTCTCTCTCTTTTCCTCTCTATCTGCTATAAAATCATACCCTAAAACAGTGACCAGAAAGTCTGATTCAGGAGTCTCAAAACAGCAAGACTAAAATTAAAAAAAAAAAAAAGAGTTCTTAAAAATCATAAAAATATGCAAGAAAGAAATAGCACACCACAGCCCACAGCCCTACCAAATAGAGGCATAAAGTAAGGCAAAGGAGCTCGACAGCATGAAAACACACATTGCCACCATGAATGATAGAGAGGAAAAGGCAGAGGCAGCAAATAGACTCAAACCCCAACTCCCACATGTGGAAACATCTGTTCGACTTGCGGCCACACTTGTTGCCCTGTTTAGAACACAGGGACAGATTGAAATGCTGGAGAGATGCTTATCATCATCGCCTACTTCATGTAGACTTCCTGAAGGTCTTGGTGGCTCTGTACCTTTTAGTGTTGGTACCTTTTTTAAGTATAACTTTGAGTTTGAAAGACAGTTGTTTCTTTCAGGCTATTTTTACTGAATAATAATTTTGTTCTTTAAAAACAACAACACGTTAAATTAAAAGTGATTTAAGTCATGAAAAAGTTTACAACAGAGGCTGCTACATTATCAAGGCCACTTTTGAATTCTTGTTTCCCAAACAAAAGGAACATTTGTAAGATTTAGAGTAATTATGTTATTTGAGGTGACAAATGTAATTGTCTCTGCACCAGTTCATATGTGAGGTCATCTGCAAATGGTACACTAGCTGTCTTCACGCTGTAAATCCTGCCTTTTTGTATAGAGTAGCCAGATAAAATATAAGATGCCCAGTTAAATTTGAATTTGAGATAAACAATGAATAATTTTTTTTAGTATAAATAGGTCTCCAGTAATGTTTGGGACATTTTTCCTTGCTAAACCCAGAGTCCCTAATTTCACACTATTTTGTTTTTCAATACTTTGCATCATTGTATCTTCAAAAGAAAAGGAAATATAAAAGCATTATGCATGTGACACAAACTAAATTAACCAAAAAAATTAAAATGTATTTGAGGAAAATGAAGACTTTCTTTGCAAGAGTCTTTATCTGACCCAGGTGTCTTCACAATGTCACAATGCTGATAGAGCCATACAATCTCTCCAGAAGCCTGTTAGGGACAGGGGCCTGAACCCATCCCTACAGACTGGACTGTTAGCTTCCTTGGGCCTGAGATGGAGACCATCAGTTGGGTGATTCCAGTGCACAATTACTGTTGGTCGTAATCTTCAAAAAATTTGTCTGCCTATCATGTGTACAGTATTGTTAATTACTAAAAATTCCCTCTCAAACTTTTCCCATAATTATGATTATACCTTAGAATATGGCCATGGGAGTCTAATTTAGGCAGGTAAAACCGATTCACTCATTTAATCATCCTGGTAAGGATTTATTCACCTTCTTGTCCTCTAAAACACTGAGCTTTCTTTTTAAGTTTTTAATTCAGCAAACATTATCCTACCTGCCTGCTTCCTTTGGGATTTCTGCATGGTTTACTCTAATTACTCCTGATGCCAGACCTTGTGTGCTATGAACAACTTCAAAGAAGAAAACTAGAAAAGGAACAGTGTGGTGTTTCTTGCTTTCCTTTTTTTTTTTTTACACACACACACACACACACACACACACACACACACATATTTTAAGACACTATCAAGGAGACAAGATAGCATTTTGTTCTCATAATGTGATAGACAAATCATATAGATAATCTATTAGGATGATGGATGGTATAAATTTTAATGGGAAACACCAACCGTCGTGAATTTCACCTAGAATGTCTTTGAAACTTAACTGCCCCTGTTTGGTCCAAATTTAATAGTCAAACCTCTTAAGTTTAAAATCTCTCTGGATATAAACATTTTGAAAATTTTAATTCTATCCATTCCAAGAATCAGTGAAATCTTAGTTTGGAACAATTGTTTCAGGAAGAAGTTCCTGAAAATGAATCCCATTTCCTGCCTCAAGGTTAAATAGTATCTTACCTTCAATGTCTGTTTATCCTCCTGCCCTGATAAAATGTTACTTCCCTAGTCTCTGTATTTCTGTTTTTATTCCAAAAAGCTGAATTAACCCAAAGAAATTGTTTTTGTTTTGTTCTGCTTTGTTTTGTCATAGACCCTGTATTTTCTTAAAATCTATTTTGTTCAAAAGACACTTCTTGGGGCTCCTGGGTGGCTCAGTCAGTTAAGCATCAGACTTTGGCTCAGGTCATGACCTCATAGTTCATGGGGTCAAGCCTCACATCAGGCTCCATGCTGACAGCTCAGAGTCTGAAGCCTGCTTCGGATTCTGTGTTTCCCTCTCTCTCTCTGCCTCTCCCCTGCTCTTGCTGGTGGGCTCTCCCAAAAATAAATAAATAAATAAATAAATAAATAAATAAATAAATAAATAAATAAAAAGGAAAGAAAGAAAGAAAGAAAGAAAAGAAAGAAAGAAAGAAAGAAAGAAAGAAAGAAAGAAAGAAAGAAAGATATTTCTTATAAGTCTACTATGTGCCAGGATCCATGTCCCTTGGCCTCGTAAACCATGATTCTTATCGTCAAAAACCTTACTGTCTGCTGTTGGTCCGACAAGTGAAAAAACAATCAAAGTAAAAGACATGATGAATGCTTTGCTAGTTCAATGTATAAAGTACTTTGAGAGTGAAAAGATGGAACAACTAACTCATAAGTGCCATTTTGTAATTCTACTCAAAGCAGAATTTTTATTGAATTATAAAGCTAGAAAGTATCCTTCCTATAGTTAAAATTAAACAGACCTAGTTTCAACATCAGTCTGTTACTTCCCAGCCACATGACATTTCCAAAATTGCTTAACCTCCCTGAACTTCAGTTACTTCTTCTATAAAATACGGATATTAATACTTACAAGGTTGCTGGCTGTAAGAATTAAATTAAGGAGCAAGCTCTTGGTCACCACCACTATCCCACTGCTACCACCGGCTGACATTCATTCTTGAGCTGTGGCAAACATCTTAGGCATATAATTCAATTAACCCTCACAACAGCCCTCTGAGGTTCATATTACTCCTGCTCCCATTTTACAGGTAAGGAAATTAAAGTGCCCAAGGCCACATTGCTAGTTCTTTGAACTCAGACAAACTTCAGGGTCTCACCTATAATCACAACACTGGATTAATTCAGGGTGCTGCTATTCTTTTCATTTTTATAATTATTGCTATGACTGTCATAACTGAAGAAAAATCCAGCCTCACCTAGTTGAAGCCCGTGCTTTAAAAGATGAAAGATCAGAATAGAGAGGTTAAGACCCTGGAGGAAGTCAGTAAAAAATATTAAGACTTAAAACTTCTGTGGACATAAGGTACATCATATTACCACCTGTTTTATTATTGAATGTTGATCGTTAAATTGCAAAATATTGTATTTTTATATACACATTATGTAATATATAATATATATGTTATAAAATATCACAGGTGATTTCTGTGATCATGAAATGATCCTGACTTAGGTATATGAACAAAGGGTCCTTTCATGAGTTCAGGGAACTCAGGATCACATTGACCCATCTGTGTATCACAAAATCATACCGCCTTCAGGTACTGAAGGGACCTTGGATCTCACCCGACCTAATCCTACATGTTACAGAAGCTGAAAGTGTGGTCCAACAATCCAAAATAGCTGATGGGTGTTCAGAATGTCCTTTAAACAAGAAAATTAAAATCAAATTACTGCATTTCCTAAACTGCCTATAAAGCAATTAGTTTTTAGGCTTTTCAACTGGACTCACCTAACAATTTAATTCTCTGTCCTACCCAAAGTTTGCATCAAAGAAACTGGGAAATAAATGTAAATTTCTGTGTCATTTAGTAAAGGGAGAAAGTATCTGAAAACAAATTCCTCTTTCACTGGACAAATAATATTTCCCCAGAAATAACATTGCATCCACTGAAAAAAAGACAAAGACGCCAGATTACAATACCCTATATTTTCACTTATCTATGTATGTTCCATTATTATTATAATTGGGTCCCTACAATGTAACTTATATTGTTCTGGCTATATTTATAAAGTTTAATTAAATTCTCACAAACAACTCTGCAAGGTAGAGGTATCTTCCTTTGAAGATAAGGAATCTGAATATTAATCAAAAGATTAAACAATTTGCCTAAAGTCCTACATGTTATTTGCGGCAGAGTCAGGACTATGGCTTAGGTTTTACGGACTCTAAAGCTGCTGTCCCTTGTATTATGTTAGGTGACCTCTAAAAAGACCATGGGCTGGAGTTCTGTCTGAAAGAGCAAAAAGACCAAAAAAACCAAAAACAAAAACAAAATGTAACTAGAAAAAAGAACAGGGTGTGTCTGGGCCAGGGATAAATCCAGATCTATAAATCTTCTTTCTCAGTGACTATGGACATTAGTCCCCATCATTTGGTTTGGGAAGAATTTGCAGCATACAAAGTAGGAAGGCTGGAAAAAGTACTTGCCAAGGGCAATGACAGGTCCTTCAAATCCAAATTCCTTTGGAAGAGACCTTCACTGTGGTCTGTGCTACTGAACCTGCATCACATCTTCCACCCCCCAGTCAGTAATGCAATATTTGTATACACCTGACGTCACCCACCATACCATATCTCCTACTTTTGCTGTTCATCTTGGCCTCTGGTTGGTGATGCAAATCACATCGTTCTTCTCTTTCAGTTTTGAGAAACAAAGCGCATTCAGCATCATATATATGTCAAGCATATTCTCACTGAGAGACATTATAAAATTTCACCTTTGAGTCAACTGCAGGAAGAGTTTTTCAGGTCAACATAAAAATGTATAGGTCACCTCAGGGATGGTGTCCTGGTTAGCCATGATGAAGCAGACACATCCATGTTTATACAATGTTTGTAAAAATGATGCAAATGCATTTCATGCTGTCTAAAAATATTTTTAAACTTGAAAGTAGAGAAAAAAAAATTCACCCTGAGTCACTGATTCTATATTTTGTGGAACAGAATTAAACTGTCTAAAATATCACATAAGGAAGATCACCTGGGGACTCCTGTTCACATGATCACTTTTTAAATCCTCCATCCAATGCCACAAATTTTTTAAACTCCAGAAATTCGGTGGAGATGCCAAAGGGTCTTTAAGCAAAGAAGAAGTAGAAATCAATGCTAGAATTATGATTTTCAACAGGGTATTGACAGCTATAATAAAGTTATTGCAACTGGACCTGGGAATGTAAAGTCAGTTAATGGACTTTATTTAGACAACATCAGATAAGGGCATTAGTAATAACTGTTATCTTGATGGATAACCTTAAATTCAAGAAAATGTTTCCCCAAACACGAGTTGTTGTGAATTCCTTTCCCTTTTATCTTATAGTAGGCAGAAGATTGCAACCTCCTATTATGAAATAGCATCATAAAATGCAGAGCACAGCCACCCTGACTAAAACCACCTTTCTCCTCTGCTGATACAGACAAACTAGCAGTAAATGCTTTTTGAGCTCCTGGTGTGCAGATAAATTCCTACCGATGTCCCCAATTGGACTGGGAGATTGAGAGACTCAAGGGAGAGAATAGCTGAGGCCAGGAGAATTTAACATGGCAATTAGCAACCCTTTGGCTTTGCTAGACCCCACAGCACAGGACAGGATGCAAGCAACCAAAAAACTCTGCAGCAGAGTAGATGATAAATTGGTTGGGTCCCAGGGGTTGCTGGACACAGTTATTATCCAATGGCAGGCCTGGATGGTGTGGAAGTCTATGTTGTAAGGTTAGAAAATGAAACGCGGGGCTCTAAATTCCAAGGAGAGCACCTTTGCTTACATCTCAATTGGAGTGCCCTTTCCCCTCATTTTGGAAATCTCTGCATCACATCATATCATCTGTATTACCTTCTCTATCTTCACAAATAGCTTCCAAAACATCAAGTATATAAAGCATTGTAACCATTATCACCAGTGAGTCTCTTCTTAAAAAGTTAGAAAAGTAAAAGATAAAATTTAAGTTAAAAATATTTAAAGCCTTTCAGATTTTTTTTTTTCTATAAGCAGAGGGAGAATATGTGGAGGAAGAGGAATCTTAATCCTCTTTTTCTATAGATGCCAATAGCTGCTTTGAGGCATCATTTTAATCGGTACATTATGATTCATACAACTTCAGCACTGTACTGAAATTCACTGTTTAGAGCTCTTCATTTTCTGGAGCCTTTTTTTCCTCATCAAAAATAAAATGACGCTAATATTATTATCAATTTCAAATGTTGCTGTGAAGATTAAGTGAGTTAATATATGTAAAATGCTGTAAGGTGCCTGTCACTGAGTTATGTGTTAGTGATGATGATGATGATGATGGTGGTGGTGATGATAATGATGACGGTTTTCAAATGTCATTATAGCTAGATTTTATAATCTCTGGAACAAGGGCCATATATGCCTTTTTTATAGTGAAAACCCCAGCATCTAAGAACACTGACTGAAGTGCAATTAATATTTATTGATTGACAGAATGAATGACTACATGAGTTTTTTAATGCTGAATTCCACACTTGTGTTACTATTGATTTAACTTAATTATGAGGATTATTAGGAGTCATTAAAAAGAAAGTGCGAAATGGATTTAATAAAATCAATATCATCAGGATACATTTATTGAAGGACTACTACGTGTAGGGCACAATGCTAGGAGTATCAATTTTCAATGGTTATAAAAAAGAATCAAAATACAGAGGTAGCTTATTATAAAGATAATTTTCTCACTGGTAAAATAAATGAATGGCATGCGAGAATCTCACAGATATTTCAATTCTATTTTTTGCAAATTTCTAATATTCCTCAAAATGTCAGTATCAAGGGTCACTCCTTCTTTCTTCTTTTCCTGCCTTCTTTCTCTCTCTCTCTTCTTTTTTCACTTCTTCCTTTCCTCCTTCCTTCTCCCTCTACCCCTATTCTCTCTCTCTCTCTCCCTCCCTCCCACCTTCCCTCTCTCCCTCAAGGTCCTTAAAGGCTACATCCTCAGAAGAAGAGGGGGAAAAAAGCCATGGAAGGAAATTTCCTATGAAATTGGCCCTTGAGATTTCCCATTTAGAATGTATTTTAATCAAAACGGAGCCAATTCTATATGTGGGTTCTGCAACTCTGACCAAATGACATTCCTGATTGGCTTGGGTCTCAGGATTAAAGGAGGCATCTTCCCCTCTCCAGTTAGTTCTCTGATCTTCAGAGGCTGAAAGTGACATTTGGTGGGTTGTTTAAGGAATGCCAATATTAAAATTGAAGAGTATTTCATTTCTTGAGCCTTTTGTCTTTTATAACACTTTGTCCTCACTCCCTTTATCTTTCACTGGCATTTCAAAATACACAGCCACCAATCTGGGAAACATTTAGGAAGGTGAAGGCCAGCCACGGTTGGGTGAACATTGTTTGGTCTAAATGTAATAGTCTGGTGTCTACATTTAGAGCTCGGTTGAACTTGTAAAATCTTAGCTCAGTGCAAAGTTCAGAAGGATGTGCTTGAAAATGAATCACATGTCCCACCCTGATACGACATATTGAAGTTTAATGACCAATGGTTTCTTCTGCCCTGGCAAATGCCATTTGCCTAGCTTTGTGGTTCTCAAAACCAACTAGTTTGCAATTGTTTTTTGCTGTTTTCTGTTTGTTTTTGTGTTTGCTTTGTTTTATCACGACTACTGGATTCTATCTGCCCCGTTTACTCAACACAGTTATTAATTCACACTTCAGGCTAGGCACCCAGGGACACAACCTAAAACTACAATGTCCCTCCTGATAACCCCACATATAAGGTACTGCCCCCTTCCTATGCCTTCACCCTCTATGTCCCTTATCTTGCAGAGCACATCTCTGCCCAAAAGGTTATATCTTTATTTGCATATCGTTTGTCTTTTCCACTATATAGTAAGTATGCCTAGGACAGTGCTTGGCACAGCAGGGACACAGAAAATATCTGAATTAATTAATGAATAGAAGGAACACGTTAACAACCATTACATTTTTAGGCCTGGATGGTGGGCACAGAAGTGTTTGTTTTGTGATAAATCATTGAGCTGCACATTTTTGTGATTTGTGGGGTTTTCCTGTTGACATTATCCTTCAAGAAAGTTAAAAAAAATCCCCAGCTTCTTTTAAGCTTAAAATCACATTAAATTATTTATGTGCTGGCTACACCAACTGGTTCTTAATTGCCAATGTCAAAAAGCATTGCTTGAATAAAATCTCTACATTTTCTGTCGAAGCTTAATCTAGGTAGCAAAATGTGTAACCGGAAGTACTACTGAGTCGCGACTCTGTTTATGCCTTACCAAGTAAAAGTATAAAGGGCATAAAATTCTTTAGAATATGGCAATTCCCCACAGGCCAGGGGGTATCAAAAACATCAGACTAAGTAGCCTAACTTCTCAGGTCCTGATTATATATACAGAGCTGTCAATTTGGGAGACACCCACTTGGGTGAGGGAATTGAAGCCTTAACTGTGGTTCACGGAGGAAGGTGGGTAGACCAAATACTTAGTAGGATAGAACTTGTTCCAGACTGGAAGTGGGTACAAAACTATATCCAGATTCATTGTAAAAAGTCACAGATGCAATGAAAAATTCCAATTTGGCTTCAGTATTTAAAATAAATTCATTTGATGAGTGTGTTCTGCTTTTTAGAACCATAAATCTGTTTCATAGATAAAATGTGGCTGGCAAGGTTGGTGGGGATTCAGCATGGAGAATGAGACGGTACATGCATTTGGCATTTTTATCATTGCGAACCCCCTCTCCAGTGTGTTCCAGCAAGAGATGACCTCCCTCTACAGTGGACATCACCCACACGGTGGTGAGCCAGTGCCAGGATTTAATGCCTGGGGCTCTGGTTCTACTTGATAAACAGGGTAGGGTCAGTAGCATTAAATAAATATTTTCATTGCTTATGAAAGCCAATATTTTAGAAACCAAAGAAAATAATTATGTCCTACTTAAGGGAGGTTTATTTCAAATCCTAGCTAGGGCCCCACTGTGGCCACTGCTTACATTTTTCAAAATTGATTTTCCACCACATAAACAGTTAGTCTGAAGTTACGTGTGACACTTCCTCCCAGTAACAATGATACAGTGTCTTCGAAACATTTCCTGGTACTTCTCATTTTTCCTTCTTTCTGTAATGCTCGTTTCTTTAACGCATTCCTTCCAGGAGAGTTTGTTCCAGGGTTTACCACACTGAGGACTGCCCAGTGCGACCCAGGGAGCTAGGGAATCAGGAGCCTTTAGAAGCAGAATTTTAGTCACTCCTTGGAAAGGAAGGTTCTCCTTGCATTCGCCTCCCCTCAATAAATGTTACTCGCTCTCACATACGAAGCGTTAAGGCCTTTACTAATCACTTTCCAATGTATTGCTCCCCAAGGCAAACTTGGGAAGGAGAAGTTGGTCTTTAGAGTTTATCCCAGTTCCCTTCCTCTTTCCTCTATTAGGAACACTTACTATCTGTTTCTTCCCTGAGGTCCCCATGCACTAGCTTCCGCTGCCAGAAAATCTCCCCAGGCTCTCCCCCATGGCGTGATGTCATGTCAGGGGCACAAATCTATTCGATTTCCTCCACATTCACTGGCCTCTCTCTTCAGCCATGAGTTCTCTGCTTCCTGTTTCCCTGTGGTAGTTATGAAAAGAACTGAGTAAAGGTGTTAATATCTGACAAATGACCTATAGCTGTTTTTGGAGGCAGAAATCAATAGACTTAGCGAGGACCACAATTCCCTTCAACACTCCCTATTAGGATCTGAGTGGCAAATCTCATAGTTTATAAACTTTGGTTTTCTCACCTATAAAATGGGGTGGACAATACAAATCCTACACTGTCATGAGGCTCAAAGTAGGTGAAGGAGGTGACTGCTTGCCCACTGTAAGTTTTGCAACCATACAATATTGTTTTAATTAATGAGATGGGGGTGGGGATTTAATCCTTCTTGACTCTCAGTTGTGAAAATTGTCACCTGCTCCACCAGCGTGCCGTGCTCTTCCTGGAGAGTGGAGGATAGTTTGTTTTCATGAGTTAAGAAACAAGTACTCTGTTTCTCAATTTGAGCCCCACACCAACCCCCTGCCCTCAATCTTCCCATTCATAAATGCTTTAGCTCCACCGAACATTCAGTGTGAAAACTCTCTGAGAAACACCACCTTCCCTGGGCAGGTGGTTTACCGTGGAGAACCAGTGTACACACAACGATAGCATTTATAACCCGAGAGTAAGAACCTTGCCTCTGTTCCAGGCCTGCAGCCCCACTAAATAAATTCAGGGCAAGTGGCGTTTGAGACGATGGAATATACCTCCTACTCATTAGGGATCTCTGGCAAGAGAAGTCAACTGTAACTGAATATTGCCTGGCAAGGTGTGACATCTAGGTGGAGCTAGTTGTCAAGGGATCTGTCTCCATACAAAGTTCTTGAGGGTGGGGGGAGGGGATCAGAGGGAGCCTACCCTTCATGATCTGTGCCTTTACTTTCCAAGTGTTTCCAAAATGTACATTTTGCATTGCTGGAGAAGAGCAAAGAAAGGAGAAATATTCTAAAAGCTAATCCACTGAAACACACACACATTGCCTAGTCTTTACATTAGTACTGCTAACTAGCACACCAAATACCATGTTAGGTTCCTGAAAAGGATAGAAATTGAGACGAGCCTTCATTCTCTGAGGCTCAGGTCAGTGAAGAAGGTTATGTAGCCAAAGCTACGGTATACTAATGTTAGTGGGTTTGCTGGTTTGCCCTCACATAGAATTGACTCAGGGCTTCAATTAAAATGGAATCTCAAAGAAAAATCCTCAAGGGCCAAATTCTGTAGGAAAAATACTTTCAATGATTTTTATTGGCTTGAGACATTGCTGCTGATACTCCCAGCCATGTCTTGATACGGTTTTGGTTTAAAAATAAATCTAAATGCCTCAAATCTCTAGGTTAAAACTTCTTTCCACAGGTAAAATTTAAATCATACTTGGATAACTGCACTATTTACACTTACCAGGAACAGAAATTTGCAGGAGTAGAGGACCCCGCATGTCCCACATGTCAATAAAATGATTGTTTCCCATTGTATTTAATGAATTGGTTACAATCAGCCTAATATTGCATCCATCTGTTGCTGTTTTGTGACAGTTAACCATCAGAGAATGAAAATATCGTGGGTAAACCTCTCTCCTCAGTTCCAAGGATCGTCAGAAGACTTCCTAGCCAGCTCCTTGAATTACTGTGCTTCCTAGAAAACTTTATTTGAGAGGTAAGTGAGCAGGACAGCTGCCTCTGTTTTTCCAGCATTACTGTGGCTTCAGAGCAAGAGCTCATGGGCTCATTTGAAAATTCTTTTAGTGTTTTCATCCTTGCTCGTGGCATCACATTATATTTTGGTGTATAGAAAGCGCAGTGTGTGAGGAGGATAATATCATATCAAAAAGAACCCTGGAGATAGCTGTAAAGTATACCAGTTAGCAACTCGGCAGAGAACCTTCCATCAAACAATCTGAAGTGAGGTTGCTTTGTTCATTAAACTGACCTACATGAACCATTATTGCTATTTGGCTCTGAATTATTAAAAATCAGTAGCAAGATTTAGCACACCTCTAACTCCAGGCTCTCCTGTTCTTCAAGATAAAAACAGTCTCTCTTTGTGCTGGTTAGAAAACATATGTGAACGTACTAGCACTCAGCTTCTCGTGATAACCTTGTTAGTGTCTATATAACTGCATGTAACCACTCAGCATGACATCCTTTTCCATTTCTCTTTATGAATAATTTTGTTATACCTCATCCATTTTCTAGTGCTCTTTATTACAGCATGCTACTACATTTATTAGAGTTCCCATCAGAGAATTCTTCTTGTTATCCTTAATAGTGCCATGTACTGCCCTCTCTTGACTGTAAACCTGGCACTGTTCAAAGCACATTTATTAGTTTATAACCCTTACATTTTAAATTCCTGCCAAGAACTTCCTAGGTGAAGAATAAGTTTGTAATAAATATTCACACACACATGCACGCATGCGCGTGCACACACACAAACACCACCACCACCACTCATATTAGAATTATAGCACCAAGGACCTGCCTCTTAGCCCACAAACGTCAGAAAACTCACAGGTTAATAACGTCTTCTTTTATACCTGTTATCACCAGGCACTGCGGCAAGCTCTAAGCCGCAGGTACTTCCATTTGCTTCTAGAACACATTTTTGGATTTGAAGCTTTGAGTTAAATTGGGGGGGCCTGTTGATTTTAGTGCAACAATATTGCTGTCCTGGGTTTTATTGTGTGGACTACCTCATCCTGACTAGAAACAGAAACAGGCTGAGAGTTAATAGAAGCCTCAGTTTTTTTGATGATTTCTCAGCAGTCTAATCCAACATCCTTCTGAGGTTGGCCAGATTAGACATTAGTTGCTTGACACTGGAAAACTGCCAATTTGGGGCTTCTTAGAAGATCACCTTTGAAATAGCCATCCATATGCAGAGATAATGGAAAATGAGTGGGTAGCACATCCTTTTGTTTCTGTAGTTGCCTGATGTGAAGAAAAGTTTCTTCTCCCAAGAAGGAGAGTGTTTATCTTCTAATCTTCAGAGGGAGGAGTGAAGAGTTTAGAAAAGGAAGGGCATTGCTGATCAGAGCAAGAAGAGTGAACATGAGAAGAAGAGTTGGGGTGGAGGGGGAACCATTACTACCTACAGGAAAAAAAAAAACCTTTCAGAACTGGAATGTGTCAAATGTATCTTCACATGTAACCATAAAAATCACTAAAAGCTTTCGCCACTTGGCTTCATATGGATTTACTTCTTCTTTTACCAAACAATAAAATACATTGTTACAGGAAGATGTAGGTGTACAAATGCCAAATATCTTATACTTTCTGGAGCTCAAAAAGCCCTTATTATGCAGCTGGCTCCCCCAAAGTCTTCACAGATAGCAAGAAGCAGCCAATGGCAATAATAAGGGGAGCAGGTCACGTGGGGGAAATCCACGGGGCTTCATTCATAATTACGTTCTGCTTTGATTCCCAGAGATGTGTGTTCTCTACCACCAAGTCCAGGAACTGCTATGCATATCATCAAGAGCAGTCCCCGGACAGACAAGAGGCATGTCCTCCCTGCCTCCTGTTTGTAGTAGTTATTATTATTCTACACTAAACTTCCTTTTGCTGCCTTGGTTACCCCCTTGTTGCTGTTGGCATTGAGAATATGCTGGTTGTTTGCTTTCTGGGAAGATTTATGCCTAGTAGCCTTTGTTAATGTTACTACCATTTCACACTCACCACAGAGGTGGCAGATTTAAAGGCGAAATATCCAGAGGTGGGAGGAGCTTGAAATTGGATATGTCCTAGTTGGTGATTTTTGTGCATTTATACAATGACTGTCAGAATGGTGGCAGTCCCCCCCCCCCCAATCTTGGTCATCCACAAAAGACATCAACATTTCATTCCCTTTTCCCCTTCCCCTACCCATCTGCTTCTTGATATTAACTTCTCCACACTGCATCTGTAAATACTAATTGCATGCTCTGTTTCATTTTCAGCAAAATGGAGGGGGTTTCTTAAGTGTCTAGTTAAGAGAATTGCCTGCCAATCTCTGTATGTCTTAATACGTGAATTCTGGAGTATGTTCAAAGATGAAACTTCAGTGACGTCTTAGAAGAAAGCTTAATATTGATATTTGAAGGGCAAGAAGAACTGGCTTATGAAATCTTAGTGTAAGTAGACCTCTCTATATCATCTAAAGGACAGACCAAGTTAAGTGGGTCCAAGACATGCAAATATTAGCTGCAGAAGCAAGAAAGGTAGGAGAGGGAGGAAATCTAAGAAAACTGGAAACCTTCTAGAAGGTCCCTTATGCTCGTGAGAAGGCAGAAGATGAGGAGGCATAAATGTCAAGAAGATGAAAAGCTTAGCCTAAAGAAAGATGAGTAGCCAAGCGGGACCAGCAGGTTGGACTTAACACCTGGGATCAAAAGCCAGCAAAAGGAGAACTAGTCAGTGACTCAGCATGAAGGAGTCCACGTGCAGGTGGTTTTGTTTTAATACGTTTCATTAGGGTAGGGACTGTTAGTAGGGGTACAAAACAGTAACAAAGATGAGGGAAATAGTTCACTTTTAAACCTAATGAAAATCTCAGCCAATTACCACTAAAAAATTGGTCAATATATATTGAAGATGAGATTGATTGCTATTTGATTACAATTGATTTGTACATAAGGCAAATTTTGCGAGAGACTCACAACACTGCCCCCAGATACACTGAATTCCTGCTTAGATAAACACAAGATGCCAAAGTCATAGTCCATCTGGAGTCTCTCCATGGATAGTTTTGCTGAGATTTAGGCACCCCTTCTATTTTTGAAGCCCTCTTCTAATCAGAACATTATGGTTTTCTTACTCTTACCTATTTTGCCCCCATATCACCTCCTTAGTTTCTTGAAAGAGTTTCTAATTCAGCAAAGTCTTCCCCTTGATGAAAATAAGTGTTTGTAATGTGGATCCCATTTTTGGTTCAGTTGGTTAAGATTCTTTCTGAATGATCATTTTTTTTTTTTTTATCTTGAGTGCTCAGTGTTGGATATGCCCAGAGAATTTGGATCGTAGGACAAATGTGCAAATGTAGGTTCACTACTTATCTTTGTGAGAAAAACTGTTTACCCCAACTTCTTGAGCCAACTTGGGAACAAGTTAAGAAATACTATGGTTAGATAAAATTCTGAATCCCTGTGATGACTTTAAATTTTTTTTTCTATAACTACTTGCATGTGTCACTGATAGGAGGTAATTAGAATGGGTCCATGAAGGTGGCTTCTTAACATTCTTATACTATGCTTCTTATAAGCATTATTCAGCTTCTTAATTTCTCCTACACTCCATCGCTGCCATATTCTTCTTTACATCGGGATTTACCTGGCCTTTGCTCACCAAGAATCTTAGACCTGCCAGATACTAATTCTTGTAACATTTTACCTATCTGGCAAATGCTATTCATTTATATCTCCAGATTTGAAGAGTTTGTATTATTTTCCCCCAAGTTATGAAAAATACTCCTTTCCTTAAAAGAAATCTAAATTTATTATATTCAAAATTTGTCTTTAAATTTTGTCAACTGCACTTATCAACAATCATCTAATTCCTAGATATTAGTATATGTATGGTTCCTAGACAACCATAATTGGAAGTCTAATTTTTGGCTTTACTGAATGTACTGATATTATTTTCCTTTAGCTTTTAACATTCTGGGAATTGTAATGCATCAAAGCAATTCAAGTATTGACAGTAAATGGGGTTCACACTACACTTTCCATGTTGGATTTACTTCTATAAACCTTTAACTAACATTTCTAGTGAAGATTGCACTCTTTGATCACCCACAACCAACAGAAGGCTATGGAAAAATTCATGAATCTTAAGGATGGCCAATATTCTAGTATCGATGCCACAGCTTGCAATATATAGCTATATTATTCATATGGAAGTTTGCATGATTAAATGGAAGCATATTGATAAGTAAACTTTTCTTCATGGATTTCTTGTTATGAAAGTCTTTTATGTTACCTGAATCAAATAAAATAGTCCAAACAGAAACAGGTTGTTTGCTTAATGGTCTGTGAAACTAGGACTGATGATTGCACTTGTAATTTCTGGCACTGAGGCTCTCAAACATTTAATAAAATCATCACAGTGCTAAAATTTCTCCTCCTCTTGTCTCTGCACCCTGTTCTGGCTCAGAGATTTAATTTCAATAATGCAATCAATAGTGTGATGAGGAGATTGTGGGTTTCTTTTCAGAAATGCATTACACAGAGAAATACAGGGAACCCCTTTCTCAGCTTGTACGAAAGAGAATGTAAGCAATGGACATCCATTTTGACTTTCCTGAACTCTGCTCAAATATCCCCCACTCCGTAACTCACTGCTCCCCAGATCTTATTGTTTGTTCCTACCTTTAAAAAAAATTCAAGATACCAAACCAAATTTCTATATGTGTACTTTATCAATTATGCTACCTCATATTCTCTCAATAGATGAAAACATATGCACAGAATATGAATTTATAAGAATGAGATCAAATAAGCCTTAATTTTAAAGATGATTAGCTGATATCTCAGTGCATATGTTCCATTTGAGGTTTATTGTCATGATAGTGAATGGCAAACCCATCTTTCAAGTTTATTTTTTAATATTTTTTACTCATTTGGAAGGATGTTGGAAGATCCAAATAAATCTTAATTGCTTTTAGCTCACAGAAAGAGTTTATTATGTGAATGGACTTGTCAGCTTTATACCTTCCCTATATTCATCTGCGCTTACATTATGGGGACTATCTTCAATCAGTGTTATTTCTTTGCCGGAAAATTTGTGAACCACTTGTCCATTTTAGAAGGATTTTTTTTAGTTAAAATCCAATAACACAATTTATAAATTCACATGACTGGCCCTACATAAACCAGAATATAGCACAATACAGGTAAAATAAACAGATGAGTTGAAGGTGACTCTATTTCGCCATTTCACCTTACAGAACTGCTAACCTTCTTCCAATGCCCCTTAGGTGACACACAGTCCTCTCAAACACGGGGTGAGTGAGAACTATTTTAATCTGTTATTAAATCTTAATAAAGGTTAACTGCTTATCATTTATATGGACAACAAACATATGGAAGCCGCAGTATCTTCTTCTCGTACTCCAATGGATCATCTTGCACAGAGGGTCAGATCTACACATCCAAGTCTGGAGATTCCTGTCTTAATTGATACATCTCAAGTTCAGGCTCATACCTTTGTTTCTGCTTCTGCTGCTTCTTTTTCACTCTTTCTTTTTTTAAAAGTGATCTTGATGTGAAGGTCCCCTTTCATCTTTTTAGAATGACGGTATAAGAAGCTATTTGAGAGCTCTGGGTATGTGGGCAGGGTTTGTCCACTGGAGGCCTCTTCGTTAGGACAACTGCTCAGAGAAAAACTCTTTGAGGTCTCATACTTTTTTTCTTCTATTTTTAAATAATTTCTCTGGATGATTTTATAAACCCTGAAGATACCAGAAATATTACCACCCAAACTTCTCTTCTGAGCGAAACCCACATAGGTAATAACTACCTCCTGGACATCTCCACAGGAAAATCCAACTTTTTCAAAACTGAATTTACATTTTTGATTACTGGTTTTACCATCCACCCTTTACCCAAGTAAGAAACCTTGACCTTTCCTTCTTTGCTTGCCTCATTCGTGTCAATAGGTTCCTCTTATTCTAGCCTTACAATCTCTCCAAGCTGCCACCCCTAACCTGCCTTAGTTAATACTTTCATTATTTCTACCTAAATTATGAGACATTTCCTATTTCCTCCACAGTCTTTTTACCTTCCAACAAATCCACCTACTATTGCTAGATTGATCTTTTTAAGAGACAAAATCTATGTCACTCCATTGGGATAACTCTACATTAATGGATCCCCTTTGCTCATAACATAAAAGAGTTTGCTTTTAAGGACACAAGGACTTTCCATGACTGGGCAGTACTGCCTTCATCTCCTGCTTACTCCTTGAGACTATTCTTTCACATCATGGGCTCCGATCATTTGAAACTATTTGAAAATACTATTTGCTGTGGTTTTCCATAAATCCAATCATTCTAGACTGTCCCTCTGTTTGTACATCCTCCAACTTCAATTTATGCTGATCTAGAATATTCCTACTAACTTGCAAACTTAAGTTTTTCCTCTCCAAATTCTGCAGGCAGAATTGCCATTATTCTCCACCAAGCATCCTTTCACTTTATTTCACTTGATTTCAATTGATTTACTTATTTTCTCTTCCAGTATATGGTAAGTACGATCTTAGCAGGAGCCATTTCTTATCTATGTTAATAGAATCTAGCACAAAATCCAGTATGTAGCAGCAAAAAATTTCATTATCAATATGTATCAGGAGCTGGTCTAGGTGCTAAGGATTCAGGAGTGTACATAAAGAATTCTTGCAGCACACGTTAAGTTACAAAGGATGTTACCATATTTTATAATCTATGTAACAATACCGTATAGTTCACATTACATGGATTTAAGAGAATTGTCCCAAGTGGTAAAAATCACTTTGGAATCACCAAGCTGACCATAGACTGAAAATTAACTCTGCATCCTAAGAAGAAAATTTATATCTTATAATCAGATCACAAGCTTTATTCCCTGAATGCAATTTATATGGCATTAAATTTTTAAAGTAAAAATGGAAAGATTTGTATTAAATGAAGTGTATTACCTTTTATATGTCTTTTTTTGAAAAAATGTCTACTAGGCTACATTTTTTGAGCACAATTTATCTGATAAATAATACCTGCTGAGTAGTCAGTATTCAATAGTTATTTGTGAATATAACTAAATAATGATAACTAATTAATTTGGGTGAAGAATCAACATGATTTTTGTAAGTTCTATTTAAGGAATAAAGCTAGATTAAAAGTTGAATGAGCTGGACTAATATTAATTTCACCATATGCAATTCACATGATGCTCTATGTTCTACTTTAATCTTTACATATTACTGATCCGTAGGCCTGATGCTTCTGTCTTTGACAACTTCAAAATTTCACCACATATAATAATGATAAATTACTATGTGTCAGATTCTATATGAAGTATTTTCTTCCCCAGTTTTATTGCAATATAATTGACATAATGTATGAAGTGCTTTGCATAAACTGTCTTATTGAGTCTTTACAACGACTCCATGAACTAGGTCTATTATTCTTTCCATTTTACAGATAAGGAAACTGAGATTCAGTGATGCTTAATAATCCGCCTGTTGTCACAGTGTTAATACATAACAGAGCAAGAATTTGAACTCCAGGATTTTGGCCTTGAAAATCCTGGCTTTAACCTCTGGTTCCCTGCAACTCCTGCAGGGCACTGATGCTGAAGGACAAGACTCAATGGTTAATAAAATCACCAAATCCTGTCTGCAAACATATCTGTTATCTACTGGGATTGAGGGATATGCACAAATTACACACAGTAAAGGTGGGGAATGGAGATGAGAAGAGGTGCAAAATGTGACCTGACGTGGAAGCTACTGGTCTTCAACCTCAAAGAGTTTCAAATAAGAACATGCCATTGGCTCACAAAGAATCAAGAGAAAATAGTACCGCACTAATGTGAAAACTGTTTATGAGAAAAATACATGAAAGCTACTTTCTGTCTCTGCTTCGTGTCAGTTTCAAATCTGTGCTGGCATGCTCAGTGTTACACTGTCCTGAGGGCATCTGGAAGCAGCAGAGTAGACTGGATGGAAGGACCAGAAATGCATCACTGCAAGTTGAGATGAGTAGATTTAGGATAAACTGGTCTATCAGGTTGGCTCTGGTTACCAAGCATGATCCTGATAACTGAGACTTAGGCAATCAGCTTTTGAAAGAGTATTGAATTTGGATTTGGTGAGTTGAGGACAAAATGAGAAAAAACAGATATCACAGTGAGGGATCGGGAAGGATGATGACAGGGAGATGGATGAAGGGAGAGCCAGGAACAAACTTCGCCTATGTGTTCTATTCTGTGTGGCTATTTCCATGATGTAGCAACTTGTGAACTCGTAAAGGTAGGTCCACCTCACAAGTGGGTTCTATATAATGAGCAAGAAAATGTGCCTTGGAGGCAGACCTGTACTCAAATCTAGGTCCCATTTCTTACTATTCTGCAAACTCATCTCATCTGAACCTTGGCTTTCTCTTCTTTTAAATGGGAATAAGAATATCTCTCAAAATTATTGTAAGGATCAAACAGCTCATGTATAATGTCCCCAGTGCGTGCCTAGGAGATAGTACAATTTTAATTCTTCTTCTCACTTGGTAATTTCACTACAAAAGTGAGTGTGCCATCTATGAATAGTTAGGTTCACACATGCACACTCATACCCCTCACTGGCTTCAAGGAGAAAAAACGGAAACAGCCACAATTCAAATGTGGAAAATAGAAAGATTATGCTCTGACCCTGTTTCTTCCCAAATGTCATGCTAAAATTTACAGCAACCTTTAAAAAAGAGATTGTTATTCAACAGTCAGAGCTCAAAAAGCAGCTTCTTACAAAAGTCAGTCTACCAAGGGTCTGCTAGGAAAGTACCCTGTCTACCCGCCAAGCTGATTCTTATCTTTGGGAAAAGTTGTTTAGAAGAATCCTCAGATTTTCTTTAGAGTCAACCATACATAATCCTACAGGATAAGACCTTTTGGGAAATAAGAGCTGAAACTAATATCTGCTTGAGACTCAAGTTAACCAAGATCAAAAGCATGATTTCTGCTGGACATGCTACCCTCAGTCCAGAGTACATCCTCTCTCCCACTTAAGGGTTCAGCTTTGTCTGTGTCTCCCTTTCTGTAAGTATGATACCATTTCACAGAGTTCTGTTTCTTGTCCCTGGACTGTGCCTAAGCAAAAAGATAAACATGGAATATCCTACTTATAGTCTCTCTCTGACTATACATGATACATAATGACTATAATAATTATGTTTTATGTTAACCTCTACATACTTCAAAACACTGCTTCATTATCAGGGAGTATGTCTGGACAAGAATTTAGAGAATTTAGCCAGCTCTCTAAGATAAGATTAAATAGAAACACATAGTTCTTTTATGTGCCTAGCACTATTCTAAACGTTTGCTATATATTAACTAATCCAGTGCTCCTCCAAACCTTATAGAGGTGGATACTATTACTGTCCTCATTGTGAAAATGAGGAATTTTCAGGGACAGAGAGGTGAAATAATTTGCCCAAAGTGAAATAGCTGGTAACTTCAGAGGCTGCTCTGTGTTCTAATCTACTCTGACATAGGGTACTGTTCTTCAAGGCACTTAGAATACTTTCTTCCTGCAAAACAAAATAGCTTCTTCCTCCCAGGGACAAAATTTTCCTAGTACAATGAAATTCTTGTCCTGTTCCACCCTGTTCCCAACGCCTAGAAGATGGACAAACAACTTTCTTACAATATGGAGAAGTATTACGGCAAAATTTACTGCCAGGTTGAGACCTTGCATGCCACACTAAATTTTTATGACAGTTATAAACACCTAAAAAATCTAAGTCTATCATGGGACTGCTTATAAATCCTAATAATAACTCAGACCAAGCAGCATCATAAAAGAGTAGAGTGGCTAAAGTCGAGTAAGCAAGAACAAAGGTTCGGATGATTTCTTTTAGTTTGATGTGCAGCTCTTCTTGCCTTTCTCTTCAAGATATTAAGAGAGGGGTGGGGGGGGATGAGGAGAGTGGAAGAAAAAGGAAGCTTCCCATAGGAGCCCCACTAGATCTAATTTTCTGAACTCTAGTTTTCTTTTAAGTAAAATGGTATTCAATACATTGTAACGCCCTTTGAAATTCCATCTTACTAAATCCGCTCAGGATTTAGGAGGCCAATTTAATAAGTGATTGTAGAATTCCCGCCATCTGAGTGCTGCCTCAGGAGTTATTCCCCTGTTGTGTGTTTCTTTTTAAGTATTGGAAGGCCTGGGGAAATACTAAACAGAATTATAAAAATGAATTATACAACCATGACTTTAAAGTAATGAGACTAATTCTACAAGCCACACCTGAAAATCAATGCTATTGCCATAATCATACTTGCACTTTTAGCCAAAAAAGCACAACACACAATCAGAGGAATTAGGGAGCAAAAAAAAAAAAAAAAAAGGATTAGAAGAATACACATCAAGCTCAGAATAATGGTGACCTCTGGGATTACAGAAACTCTAGCTTATGCTATAATGTTCTAATTTTTTAAGCATAGTATGTTCATATATATATTTTTAAATCATCTAACATAGTCTAGTCTAACAAGCACCTTGAATAACTCAAAAAATTTGTCATTCAACATTTTTTTTCATAAATTTTCAAAGATTGAGATTTCCTGCTTTCAAGAAGTAACCATTCCAAGGCTTCAATTCTGAGGTAGTACTATGTTCTTGCATTACTTCCATTTTAGGGCTGCATAATGATTGTTACTAATAAGAAACAGAATAAGGTTGCCATGAGCGGGATCTCACTGATTTCTTTGATGTAGGAATCAAACCCTGTCACATTTCTAATTACACTTTATTCATTAATATATTCAATCTCTTCAATATACTTAAGAATCTCACCAGAAGGAAAGAAAGAAAGAAAAAGAAAGAAAGAAAGAAAGAAAGAAAGAAAGAAAGAAAGAAAGAATCTCACCATTCACTGCATTTCTTTTAGTTGACTTATGACATTATCACCCACTGCAGTAGGCCCAGTGATTGGGTTCCATATACATTTCTCAGACATCTAAGGAGAAAATTCACTTTCTCTTACCAGAGAAGAAGGAAAAGTGAAGAGAAATCATTGAGTCCTAAACTTGAATTTGTCATCATGAGCAAGTGCTAACGGATGATGGTGGGAGAACTGTATCTTCAAGCAAAAATGATCTGTTCATTGGCATGGCCCTTGGAAGAAGTTGGATATATTCCCTAGAATGCCTAACATTAATATATTTATATCTTGGTAAAGAGTCAGGAAAAAAGTATATTTTAATTTTACTCACAGTAAAAATATTGATCAACATGAAATTTAAGTGAAAACAATACTCTGCCTTGTCTCCTTCCCCCCCCACCCCAAATCTCAACCTCCTATAAAGCCTTTAAAAACAAAATAACATGAATTTATGTGTTTTTTCTACTAACATTTGATTGGTATTTATAATGCAGTATAGAAAGACTTTTTTTTTGAAAAACTTTTAAGAGGGGAAAATGGCAAGTTATAACATACCAATGTGCTTAGTGCTAAGACTGCATAGGGTGCCCACTGACACCATGGTACTCTCACCCACCAGATGGGGAGAAACAGAGAACAGCAAAGGAGCAATAGAGCTTCCTGCTCTCCAGAATGACTCCAATGCAGAAAAATAGGTTTTCAGAAAAACCATGAGGGGAGGGAAATAAACATGTAGCCCTTGCCATTTGGTGTAGGTGTATCCTACACCATGGATCCACCTATACATGGAGGATCCATGTATATATTCACATATACAATTATTGACAGTAAAACACAAGTACAATAGATCATAATCATTGAGGAGAACTTATCAAGCCTTCTTGTAAAGCCTATTGACAGTAGGAAGTGGAAGATGAATCCCTGTGGAGGGACCTGGGATAAGATTCTTGACTCTTTCTTTATGAAATAGTGAAATTTAGAACATCTCCTATGACTGCATTCGGAGGCCTAGTGATATTCATACAATAACACTCTAACCCAGGTAATTAAGGTATAAATATGAGCCTCAATCCATCCCCCTACTTGCTCCTATTTGACCAGAAAGCCTTGCAATACTGTGTGTACAGGGATAGTATGTGTGTATTAGCAAATGAGACATCATGGGAAAATTAACTCCTTAGAAAATTCAAATGGATGTATTTGTAAATATCAGAATTTAAATTGAAAATTTTCAACCAAGCGATTTTAAGAAAATTAAGAAATAAAAGTTTATAATAAACATCAGAGGCATAAGAAAAGATGCCCAGACAATATTAAGATCTCTCATGGTGAAGTACTTTTGATGTTGTATCCACTCTTACGATTTCTGTAAATGACGGATCAGCTTCTAATCATCACCTCCTGACTGATATGTGTGCATAGATAGAAGGGTTTTGGGCTTTAGAATCAGGCCTAGAATCGCATGCAGCTCCCCTTACTAGTTATATGTCCCTGGTCAAGTCATCTAACCTCTCTGGGTCTTATTTTCTTTATATGCAAAATGGAAGTAATAGGCTTCCTTCATGTAATTGTGTGACATAAACATAATATATTATTCATCTGGAACAAAGTCGGTCCTCAATAATTGGCAGATAACTTTTTAATTCTATTATCAGTAAAATGAATGCCATTTTAACAAGAGCTTTACCTTCTCCTGGGAGTAAATCACATGCAGCACTAACAAGAACAGAAAGGACACGGCATCTATTCAGCTCCTAGTATATGCCAGGAATTTCATTTTGCACTTTATATACGTTATCTCATGAAATTGTCCCAGTAATCTTAAGAAGTAGGTATTCTTAGCTATGTCTGAAGATGAGATGACTGGGACTGAATTAGATTAGGCATCCTCCTTAAAGTCACACAGCTATAAATGTCAAAGTATCACAGAGTGAGGATTTCTGGAATGCTGCTTATTCGTCATTGCCTTGCTAATTGAGTCCTTGTATCTTTCCAAATTCATTTTTAACCATGATATAGCGTCAGGTGTAATATCTATGATCATAAAATTCCAGTTCTCACTAAAGTTGTCTTCTGGCAAGCTTTGCAAAGAGCTGCAAATACTGCTTAGCAGTTTTGAGACAATGTCCAGAAATTTCAGTAATGCAGAGCTTGGGATTTCAACCTCAGTGTTCCATAGATCTTCTCTATAAGGGTTTATTTTTCTTCATCACGACGAAAAAGAAGACCTTGCATTTTCAAGGTTCAAAATAGACCCTTCTATTTCTTGCATTTACTTCAAATCGCCTTGGGTGACAGTTGATCAAGTATTCTATACTACGTCAAAACTGTTTGTGGAAAAGCTCCAGGAAACTGTAGATTTCAAAACAGGTAGGCTTGTTGTCTTCAGAGTACAATAGCTAATAAAGTCATAAGGGCCTCAAGGTCTCGTTCTTACCTTATAGGCCCCCAACTTGCAAAAACCGCAGATACACACACACGCTCCCTGACAGTCACATGTAATCTCCTGGATTTGCCAATTCACTGGAACATTTGTATTTTCAAAGTCTGAAGAGATTTTATTTAAAAAGACTAATCTTAGAATTATCAGAGTAATTGTAAAACAATGCTTAGTGCACAGTTGCTTTGTCTCTCACTGGATGTTTAAGAACTATTCTAGTGAGTCATCTTAAAATGTGTCTAGTATAGAACCTTGCATTAAAAATACCTTAATACAGTTGCTAAATGAATGAATAAGTTACTTTAAGAGTAAAACATACCAAAATTGTCTTTCTCCTTTAAAGCACATAAAAATAATTTTTGATTAAGGTAGACAGATAAATCATACTAAACACATGCTTTCAGAATGGACAAATTTATTCTCACTTCACTAATTCTTAAAGCATCTATTCTTTTTTTTAAAGTTTTTATTTATTTGAGAGAGAGAGAGAGCAAGAGCGAGCAAGCGCACACACACAAGCAGGGGGAGGGGCAGAGAAAAAGAGAGACAGAATCCCAAGCAGGCTCTGCACCATCAGCATGGAGCCCAAATGAGGGGCTCGAACTCATGACTTGTGAGATCATGACCTAAGCTGAGATCAAAAGTCAGACACTTAAATGACTGCACCACCCAGGTGCCCCTTAAAGAATCTATTCTTAATATTTATGCTCAGAATGTACAAAAGTGTATGAAAATCACAAAGAAAACGTATACACAACACTACTCCTATGTATTTACAAACAACTTGATCTGGGTAACAATTACTATTTCATGATCTAAATACTAAAAAGAATAGGGATAGAGAGTGCTATGAGCTCAATATTTATTCATTTAGGAGCAAAATTAAGTCATTTAGAAAGCTACATTCATTTTAAGAATAGGAAGAATAATAAAAGCTACCATGTTTTTGTTTTTTGTTGTTTTGTTTTTGTCTTACTGGGAGCCACCTGTTTAACATATTACCTCTATGGAGAATTCCAGATCCTTATTAAGTTGGTCAGTTGGAGCAGCCAGACATTTTGGCAAATGATTTAACCATTTCATTCATGTTACTATCTTTTTTTATAATTCTTCATTGCCTTCAAACTAAAGTCCAAATTCCACAGCATGGCATTCAAGGCCTTTAATAACCAGACTTTGCTTTCTTCCAATATTGACTAGGACTCTTTGATTTCCATCAAATGACACCAACTATGACTCCCTTAATCAAAAATCAAATCTGTTAGAAGGCTGTACAGTGTTGGCAGGTTGGAAAGGAAGGCTGCAGAAATTTAGTGCAGGGAGAAACCATGCTGTTTCAAAAGGCCTCTAAGTTAAAAGCTGCTTGACTATTCCACATGGAAATGCTCTGTAAACGCAAGGACCTCAGTGATTTTCAGCATTTTGTCACTCTTTTTGCCTTCAGTCTAACAGAAAGGAGGGCATCCTCCTAGCCCCGCCCAACTGTAGGCAATGAGGAGAATACAAATAAAATCAGGTTCATATTACCCCCCCCAAAAAGGGGGGAATAAATGCTGGCAGAAAGTATCAATAACTGTCCATCTCTCCCCTACAACATTTTTGCCCCTCTTTCTCTGTTTCTTCAACCATATGGAAGAACTTGCAGGTCCATGATTTTCCACATGATCTCACTCTTCTGTGCCTTTACACATCTTTTCCTCTACTAAAAAGCCCTTGGTTCCTTTTCTGCCCTCATAACATAATTCTAAGCCAGCCTCCACAGCTCAATTTCTTCTCTAAGAGCCTTGCCAACATCCCTCTTCCATTCTCATTCCCTAGCTGGGTTGGTGTCCTCCTTCAGACTTTCAATAGCATTTTCTGTTCACTTACACTCTACCACTTAACCACGGGTAGTGCCGTAATTGCTGACTTCCCTACCTCCCCTTCTCAGGCCTGTCCCTAACGTTTGTCTCAAGCTGTCCACTCTTCTCTTTTCATCCTTTGTTCTTCTTTGCACCTTGTGGGGCTTTGAGGCTGGAATCCTGTTGGGTCTAGAGATGAGTGGTGTGCCCTGGGGTGGGTGAACTGGAGAAGAGGCTGTGCACAAGCCCAGGAAGTAGGGCTTCCTCATTGGGCAAGGAAATCTGGGTCTCTGATCTGGGTCTCTGGTGTGTGGTCTAGAAGGGAAGGCGGCTCAAATTCTGGGTAAGCACATCTCCTTGACCCCATGGAGAGAAGAACAGTCATAAGAGGGATTTAGGGCCTTCTAAAGCTCAGAGTCTAGTCCAGGGGCCCTGGCCACCTCCATCTAAGGGCAATATTGCCTCAACTAGGCTGTCAGCTACTTCAGAGGAAGCTATGGTTAGTTTTGTAGATCTAACAACTCCTGTGGGTCAAGCATAGGCAGTGTCCTATATAAGGACCAAATGAACATAAATTCATGAATCTCTGTTTTCTCTGCAAAGTGGAGATAATCGTATCTGTTCTGTCCACTTCTCATGGCTGATGTGAGAGAAAGGAACTGACGCAAGAGTGCTTTGAAGGGAAATAGTTTTTATTAAAGATTGTTTCTAACAGCTTCTCAAACAGGTAGACCGACATATTTTTGTTGCCCTTTCAGAATAAGAAATAGCAAAATGTTTTATCAAATCAAGTAGAATAGAGTTCAGATTATATACTTAACTCTTAGCACAGAACCTTAAGAATTAGGTTATGACTATGAACAATAATGTAAATAGAAACATTCATATTTTTAATTTTCATAATTAATACTTTTCTCTTTCCCATTAAAAAATAATGTTAGGAAATCTATAATAAGGGACTTCAAACAGGAAGAACAGAAGCACTAACTGATGCAGGACATTAATTATTCTCAAGACACGTAGGTTCATGCAAGATAGTCATTTTAACACAGCAATTTCAGGTTGACCTCCATTTTGAGTGTGATTGTAACATAATTTTATTTTCTGGGAGTTTGCTTATATAGAAAAGAGTATCACATGGGGTATGAAATAACCCCAGTTAAGTGGAAAGAGCAACCAGGATTTGATGTACACAGGCTCTATTCTGGACTAAGCTATGGTCATTCATTCATTTACCCAATTATCCATTACTCATACAGTGTGGAACAGTTATTGAGCAGCTATCCTGTGAAGGAAGTTATAAAAGCTGGTGTGGATTAAAAAAAGAAATGATGAAATGACATGAAAGGAAGACATTCTGCAAGGAACTTGCAGTCTGGTGAGAAAGACAAAAGTAAGGCACAAAATATGAAAAATGGCATAATGGCAAATACAAGCATAAATCCTAGTACAGAGATAGACATTTACCCCATTTTTTCCTAAACCCTAAGGATTCCACAAATTTCAGCATTATAGAATTGGTGATAAAAGAGAAATTAGCCCATTGAATTCATTCCTATTATGTTCTATCTTTGCTTGATTTTCAAGCAAAGTGTATTTTATACTTCTCAATTAATTTTGTCAACAGATTGAGTAGCTACCACATAACAAGACAAAGACAACCATGGCTTATTAAGTGGCACTGTCCTAGAGGACAGGGACAGTGTATTTAATTCACTCTGCTTACCACAAAGATCAGTGACACACAGGTTCATTTCATAAGTGTTACTTGATGAATCAGATGTCTCCATTTAGGTCTAAACTGCATAGCCAAGCTTCCTATTACGTACTCAAGATCTTTGGACACCAAGTACTTACTATGAGAAAAATGTAGTTAACGAAAGCTGAGCTCACACTCACTTTTACCACCCACCTGGCTCCCTGCGCTCACATTGGTACCATTGAGTTGCAACCATGGGTTTAGAGAAAAATTATATCGTATTGATTTCTCAAGATAAGATTAAAATAACATGAATCAAATTTTACAATTAAAACCAACAAAAATTGAGGAACACTAGCATTAGGATGATCAACAATTTTCACAATTGTATGATGCCCTGCTAAGGAAACTGTAGCAAAAGGACCTAAAGAATTCCAAAGAAGAAACAAAAAATAGCTTTTAAAAAAATTGACTCTGATATCCTAACGCTTGACACTAACACCTAAAATGACCATGAACCATGCTGGGCCCTTTGTCATGTTGTATATGTAATATTTCTGAGTTCCTGGTACAAGCCTATATTTGTTTAACATCAGTCATGCATTTACTTCTCTCCAGCCAGGGGATTGCACATACCAGCTGTTTACACGTCTTCAGGAGGAGGAAAGGGAGTGACTAGCTCGCTCTGCACACTGTCTCATGTCAGAAAACTTTCCAAGTTACTGAGGGATGTGTGAGACCACAGAGTTGAAGGAAAGTTCGGTCTTTAGTATTTCCTTTTCTGTCTCCTTACGTTAAGAGTACTATCCACAGGCTCAGTCAGGCTCTCCTTTCAAGGGGCCACTGCACCGCCTCTGTTTCCTGATGACTGGGACCATGTGGCAGTCAACTGTTGAAACAGTAATGACTCCAAAACCTTTTGTAGCCTCCGAGAGCTGTCTAGGAGATGACTTAATATATGCAGCCATCTTTGGGGGTTTTGTTTAGGCAGCTGAAAAGATTTCCCCAGGAGAACTGGGGCGAGAAAGAGAGAGAGAAAGAGAGAGAGAGAGAGGTAAGAGAGAGAAGAAGAAAATCTGATGATGGTAAAGAGAAACTAAGCATGTAAAATAAAAATGATATGAAAATTATACAATGGAACAGGTAGGGTAGCCCTTAACATTGACTTACTTCATGGTCACCAGAGTCCTTTGCCCACTGTGTTCTCCTTATGACCCTAGTGTGGGCGCCACATCTTTGCACTGCCACTGATAGGCCAATTGTGAAGACAGTGGTTTGGTTACTTACATGACAGAGTCAAACTGTGATTCAGAGCTCTTTTTTTGAGTAGTGGTTTTTAAAGTCATTTTGAAAAGAACAAGATATCTATTATGGACAAAATAATGGTGGTGTAGGAAATAGATACAGAAAACTAAAGACCATTTAGAGAGTACTCAGGACCACTTCTGAGCCCCGACAGTGTAGAAGTCGCTGTACAGGGCTGTGCATACATGACTATAACCCAAACCTGATGCTCAAGCAGTTTTTTAAGCAAATGCTAACTTACACTAGACCTTCGCTTTACAAAAGACACTCAAAAATACCAGCTCACGTGATTCCCTCTGCGGTGCTGCAAAGTTGAGAGTGCATGTAGGAAAATAAACTTTACTAGTTTAAGTGTTTCCCAAGGCCATGGGGGTAAAATATAGCAGAGCTGTATTTGTCTTCAGATTCTAGCTCCTAGGTTCTTTGTGCTTACAATAGGTGACTTCTTTGTGCTTACAACAGTTTACACAGGGAAGAGAGAAAAGATATAAAACTGTTGAGCAAACCATAACCTAGCAGCTAATATCCTAGGAATATAGTATCATATTTTGTTTCCTTTTTTCTGTTTTTTTTTTTTTCATCCATACATACATACTGTTATGGCAGTCCTTCGAATGGTCAATTACATGTTGGCCAACTAGAAATGGAGGCTACTTAACATCTATTATATCATTATTATAGTTTCATTAGGAAAGGAAGATTTCTTAAAATGTGTCCATGTGCTAAATTTTGTTCTAAGAATTGAAGTGGTTGGGTCTTCATTGAATTTCTTAAATTTACTTTATTTTTTATAAATATATTTCCTTATTTCCTTTATTTTTTATAAACATATCGGACCATAACTGTGAATTTTCAGAAACTTGTTTCTGTTGGAAGCAATGGAAATCTAAGGGAAACACACACACACACACATACACACACACAATGCCTTACTAACACCCCACAGCATTCTTCCACCAACTATGTGCTAAGGATGGCAATTTTCCACCAAATGCACCAAATGGCAGAGGATAAATCACAGTTCTCTGTCTGTTTTCCATTTGGTATGCCTGTACTCACAACCTTGATAGCAATAAGTAAACCTTCTGTTTCTTTTTCAAAAATTTTATAGGATGCTCTCATGTCCTTTTCTTACCCGATTCCTCCCACACCACAATTCAGCTCACTCAGAAAACGCTATAAAGTTTCAGAGAAGAGGTTTGCTCAAAGCAACTACAAATAAAGTGCATGTACATAAATAACTTAGCCTGACTTTTTGTTTAATGTCCAAGATGATTGGAACAGATTGTATCATGAACTACTTTCCCTTTGGCTAATTAAATAGCAGTCCCCACTTACCATAAAGCATATTCTTATTAAAACAAGTATCTATAGTCACTCTGCTGGATAAATTACTCCCAAGTAAGTGCCATAAAGCCCATTACATTCCTGCTTTAGGAATGGAGCTGGTCCAAACAGACAATCAAAGGATTTCACTGGGATTATTTTAGATTAGAAAAACTAAGGAAGACATGCGGCACTGACAAGATCGTAAAGGCATAAAGGATAAATTAGCGGTTCCATACCAAACAAAGTGCTCTAGTGGTATCATAGTATATCCAAAAGTAAAAACAAATTCCTACTGTATTAACCTTCGCCAAAATGGAAATCTGTTTATGCAGAAATAAAAATGTCATGAACAACTGTTATCTCCTGTGCAAATCAAAATGACTGTTTTGAATAATGATAAAAAAGAAACCTTTCAAACCAATGACTATGGAAATGCGCCATAGGAAAGATGTCTTCATTTCAATAAATTGCTTTTTACATTTAATAAAAAAGGTTATGTTATGATTTGTCATATTAATGAACCATTATTGCATAACCATATTTTTATTGCAATATATTACCTGCTAAATGATGTCTTTTTTTTTCCAGGAGAAAAAATTTCATGGAACACATTCTATGAGAGTTTTTCTTGCTGCCAGTTGTTAAATATTTCAAAAGCTGTCAGCAACCTCAGAATCAAGTTCAAAATACCATAGCCAACATGAGTATAGGCATAGGGTAGTCTATTTTTAAATTGTAATACAAAACTGCCAGAGAAATACCTAAACACAAAAGATTATTTAAGACGAGATCATCTTATCTAGCTTGTCAATGTAAAGGACAAAGTCAGTGAAGTGAAATTTAACCCACAACTTCTATAAATATCACTAGACATCTGAGAGCTAAGTGATTGTTTTTTTTTCAGGCTAATTTTTCCTTAAACTCATTATGCCCCAGAGCCTTCATGTACTTATCCACCAGAGACCCTGTCCATGCTAGGCACAGGGGGGCAGGGGCACTAACCACACAAAGAGGTCAACTGGCTCGATTCCCTACCTTGCTTCAGTCAAGCAAGCCTTTCTCCTCAAGGGTGAATGAATGGCAAAGACATTGGCATCTGCTCTGGAAACTTCTGCAGGAAAGGAGTCATACTTGTTTCTACAAATGCCATTCTGGATCTGCCCCGTGTCTGCAAGCACTGACTCACCATACTGCTTCTGAATGATGAGGCTCTGTCCTCAGCATGGCAAGCAGAGCCGCACCAGCTGGGATCCCCTCAGCATATTCCAAGCTTATGACAGTGAGCTTGTTATCTGATGGAAAGAGAGGTGGGACATTTGGGTGTGTCTTTCTGCTTAAGCTGCTGCTGCTGTCATATTTTTGGAGGGAAGGTCTGAACAAACGAAGGTATATGCTGTCATTTCTTAAAGCTCTGCCTGTCTTTGCTGTCAGTTCATGAGTGTGCTCACCTTTGGCTGCTACTGATAGATGTTACAGCCCATCATTCATTCCATATATATATTTTTAGAGTATAACATGTGACAGCAATGCATTAGGTGCTGGAGACAAAAGTGAACAAGACAGGTGAAGTTCTTACTCTCAAGCAACTTTAAGTCTAGTGAAGGAAACAAACATTAAATAAGCATTCAAGGAGACTGCATATTGGAAGTCTGTAAAAATGTAGTTTGGGGGAAACATTGATCATGTTTTCCAATATGAAAAATGATACAAATAATATACAAATATATGCATGTTACAAAATACCTAAATAACAGAAGACTATGAAAATTCCCTTTCTTCTCCTGCAACTTACACTCCTCCTATGGGTAATTTCTGCATTTATATTTAAAAATAATATCTACGCTAGTACCTATCTACATTGTGATATGTATACACGTATGGATTTACTTTTTTCACATACATGAGATTATGCCATAAATAGTATGCAACAGCAATTTATGTCTTAGAACATTTTCCAAGTAAATAATAGACACACCCTTTGGTGCAACGATTAAATTCTCATCTCTGGACATAACAATTTATATAACCATTTCTCTTTTTGTGGGGCTATTATTTTCCTGTGGCCACTGTAACAAGTTAGCACAAACTAAATGAATTAAAACAACTCATTCTTTCATAGCTCTGGAGACTAGAAATCTGAAGTCAGTATCACTGGGCTGAAATCAAATTGTCGGCAGGGCTACCCTCTCTCCAGAGGCACTAGGGGAGAATCCATTCCCTGTTTCCTCCAGCTTCTAGTGGCTGCTGGCAACCTTCGACTTGTGGTCACATCACTCCAACCCCTGACACCAGTAGGATCAAATGTCTCTCTGCTCCATCTTCATATGGCCTTCTCCTCTGTGTGGGTCAAATCTTTCTCTGCTTCCTTTTTCTAAGGATACTTGTGATTGAAAAGGGCCCATCTCAATAATCGGAGAGAATTTCCACAACTCAAGATATTTAACTTAAATGATACCTTATTTCATAAGTTATGAGTTACGTTTATAACTAAGTTATAGTCCTCTCTTTGTCACAGAAAGTAAAAATCACTGGTTCCAGACATTAGAACTTGATCACTTTGGAGGCCATTGTCCAGCCTACTACAGTGGATATGTAGGTTGTTTCTATGTTTTAATATAAACAATGCGGCAATTATGATCATTGAAATTTACATTTGTGTATGTGTGTAAATATTTCAATAGGTAAAATTTCTAAAAGTGAAATTTCAGAACCAAAGAGAACATGAGCAAAATATTGTTAAATAATGGCCAAGTATTCTCTAAAACAAATGTGCCACATCACTGTATATTATCCAAAATAGTTCACAGAGTGCACATTTTCCCACATTTGTCAATGTCACATATTTCATATTTGTTCTTATCAATTTGAAAAGAGAAAATTGGCAACTAGTCATTGTTGATTTGAATTTTCTTCATTATTAATAGATTTAAAAATTCCTATTTATGTAGTTTCTCCATAGTCATTTTTTTTGCTTTTCTTCTTGATTTGTTGGGATTATTTATAAATTAATATTGATAGTTAATATTTTATTCTTACACATGCTACAAATATTTTCTATCAATGTATTACTTGTCTTTAATAGACTTGTTGAAAATAAATTGTAATTAATGTAAAATCTACCAATATTTTTCTTCATATATTTTCAGTTTTGCATCTTTCTTAGAAATACCTTGCTCATCCTAAAACAATGAAAATATTTTCATGTTTTCTTTCTTATTTATTTATTTATTTTTTTAGCTTTCAGGAACTTAATTTTTCCTGTAGTATAAACTTGAAGTCTGGCTTTATTAGGTTTCTTTCCAATGGAAAGTGAATTATATCACTGATACATTAAAAATAATTTATCTGCTTTTCAACTAACATGAAATAGTATCTTTATTATGTACTAGGTGCTGGAATACACTCAAATCTGTTTTGAGCTATTTTTGCTATTTCTAAGAGCAGAAATTTTGTTCATTTCTCCATATTGCTCCCCATATATGTATATATGTGTGTGTATACATGTATATGCACATCTATGTATATATATATATGCTACATATATATGGTTAAATATACTACATATATATACTATATACTATATATATATATATGGTTAAATACTTAGTAGTTAAATACTAAAGGCATTATCATTGAATAAACAACAAGACAAGGATGAAAACTATCACCAGTGGAAATCTAGCCTCTTTAAAAAACAAAAGTTAAAGTAACAGAGATATAAACATTGGGACAGGGAAGTTATTTGCCTATAATACATCTATATACAAATAGGTATTGAGTTGAGGTGCTATATAAAACATAGGACTTCCAGTTAAGTTTGAATTTCAAAAAAATGTATTTTTTAGTATAACTGTTCCAAGTATTGCATGGAACACACCTACACTAACAAATTATTCTCTATTTATCTGAAATACAAGTTTAACTGGTGTCCTATATTTTCATCTACTAAATTTAGCAAATCTATAGTCAGTATGTACTGAGTGAACACTTTATCATAATTTTATAATTATATTTGCTATTTTATTTTGTAAATATATTTACTATGAGGCAGGAGAAATTTCTTCTCATTATTCTTCATTTGTAAAGCTTTTTGGACATTTTTAAGAATTCACATTCCTGCATAAATTTCAGAATTACTTATATCAACAAGTATTTTTATTGGGATTGCATTGGATTTATCAGTGTTGTTTTACTTTCTGTATCTCTATAATTGTCTCAGCTATGTTGACAAAGAGGAATAATCAAATCAATCAATCAATCATCAATCAATCCTGCCAATATCATGCTTAATTGTTAAATACTAAAGGCAATATTATTAAGTAATGACTAAGACAAGAATGAAAACTACCACTACTGGAAATTCTACTTCTGTAAAAAGCAAGGAAAAGAAATGAGAGATATAAATATTGAGATGAGGAAATTATTTACCTATGATACAATTTCTTACCTATAAGTTCCTACTTAAGAAAACCCAAAAGAATCAACAAAACATAAACAAATTAATTTGATCTACTTTAGTAACTGGATCATTTACAAAATATATAAAAAAGTAACCTTTATACATTTCAATAAAAAGTAGTTGAAAATTATTGTGAAACAAATATCTAATTCTTTTTTTAAAATTCTTTTATAGTTTATTTATTTTTGAGACAGAGACAGATAATTAGTGGGGGAGGGGTAGAGAGAGAGGGAGACACAGAATCTGAAGCAGGCTCCAGACTCTGAGCTGTCAGCACAGAACCTGACGCGGGGCTCGAACCCACGAACTGTGAGATCATCACCTGAGCCAAAGTGGGCCGCTTAACTGACTGAGCCACCCAGGTGCCCCACAAATATCTAATTCTTAATAGGAAATAAAAAATATAAAATACCTAGAAATAAGTTTATCAAAATATAAGCAGTTTATATATAAGAAACCCAGAAATATAAAATTTTACTGAAAGATACAAAAAGCCTTGAATGTATAAAGTGATTTGTCATATTTATTAAATTTATTATAATCCTTATTATACAGTATGAATTTTGATATGTCTTTTGTTAAGTTTGAAAATTTTCTCTAACATATCTTCTATCCCTCCTTATAATTAAGTCCCATGACTAAGTCTTTCGAAGGCTGTGGAATATTATTGCATCTCTTATAAAACCAGTTTATTAACTTAAAATATGGATGACTTGAAATGATGATAAAATTACTCGATTACTATCTTTACATGTCAAAGACCAGTTAGTTACATGTGTACCCAGAGTTAATAAAATTGTATCAATGGAAAAAAAAGATCAAGACCATTTAGAGAAAAAATTACCACTGGTAAGTCAAAACTAAAGAAGGAGAATGAAAGAACTTGTATTTAGCAGATAAGAAAGAGTAAAATAAAGGTGTAAAAATCAGAAAATGGTTCAATATAAGAAGGACAAATAGAAAATATGGTAAAATAGAAAATGTACCGAACTTCTAAGAAAATCTACAACACTGTCCTTTAATCTCCTTGCCACTTTTTATCCCAACACTGTGATACGTCTTTCTCCAAGGGATCTTTCTTACAAGAATCTGTTTCAAAATGGCAGACTTAGTCTGTGAATCTACCTTCTTTCTCTCTCATGGTTCCCGTTAGTGCAGAAGATGTATATACACATATACCACACAGTGTTAGTAAAACTCAAAAAGGGAGCAGAAATAGATCAGAAAAAACAAATGAGAAAAGTCAGGAAATTAGAAAGCAGATGGTGTTGGACTGACCCGTAAAGTATGAGAGGGAAATCCACAGCTTGAAATACTGGAAATAAGAGTAGGTCTTTTCATCTAAAAAAGTGTCAAGTTTAGGGTCATATATTTTAAGAGCAGGTGAGTGGGAGGGGTAAACGTCAGGGGAATTAGCTGAAGAAAGATTCAGAGTAACTGAGCAAATTGTGCCTTTTTCCCACTACTTTCTCTGTGAAGCAAGGGAAGAAGGATTTTATTGTAATGTTTCTCTAATTCTTCCTTTGACTCTTAACAATTACTTTTTCACAAATTCATAGTTTACAAATCTGTATGTGCCCTTTAATTTACCTTAACAAAACCAGCATATACAAATAGAGTTCTGGAAACAGGTCGTTAGAAGATATTCCTCTGTTGTTTGTAAATTGTCCATTAATGATTCCAAGGTGACTCCTAAGTCTTAATAAAGATATGAAAGAAATACTATAGGATACTTTAAAAATCTAATTAACTATAACCCATGCTAAAGTCATTTCAACACTGCAAAGTTTTGTGAATGCAGATGCATCGTGATCCAGCATCATCCATTAGAGTGAGTACACTCTAGTGTCTAGTTAGTGCCTCATTGTTATGGTCTGTTCTACTTGTTTAGGATTCTGTTGGGAAACATATGTCACCTGACCAGTACTTGGTGACAGTAACCTTTAAGATAATCCAAATTCATTCCTCATTGGAATGTAGAACGTTTGTTCCTTTATTTCCTCATTTCTTTATTTCCCAAATAGATGTTTTTATGATGAAGACAATTCCACACAGCTAATAGAGGCATTTTTTGTCAGATATATCTGCTGTTTTGGATTAACAGATGAGGAAGCATTTCGATATACAAATCTATCCATTGTGACTGTGGATGACAACAATTAGTGCTCATTCCTACTTTGCTCTGCCCAACCCAATTAAAATTTGTAAGTGGACTGATTATACTGTGTTCTTGGTTGTGTCTGAGACCCAACATACACATTAACCCCATCAAATAATCATCTGATTTTTCAGGATTCATTTGCTGCGTGCCTACATTGTGACAAGGAGACCCCAAAGCCTTACCTAGCCTGTGGGCCTTTCTAATAATTCATTTTCTACCTCTCTTCCTCTCACATTCCTGTTTTACCCAATTCCTGTTCTCTGTAATAAACCCACCCCCTGCCATTACCTGAATGTGAAATTGTCATTTGGCCAGCATAGTTTTTGAAAGTTGCACCTCAATCACAATTGTCCCACTCTCACATGACAAGCTCTTGTTTTAATTGTTGTCAATTTATAAACATCTGCCTGTCTGAAAGTTGGGGCTCTATTTTTACCATTCAACTCAGAAATGTGGTTTCTATCTGCTTTGGCTTATAATTTTGCTCTACATTTGCTCTTAGGATAGATCCTGTAGCATGTCATTTTAGCAGAGGATTTAACAGACAATTGTCAAAATTAAGCATTAAAGTAATGCTTTCCTACACAAGAAGTTGGAACAAAGAGTGAAGGAAGCCTTCCTGGCATGGGAGCCCACAGCCCCACATAGCTGCATCTCTGGCATATCTTAGCCTTTAATAAAAGAGTTTTTATGCACCATCCTGCTTATCTGTGTGTTCACAGGTGTGTGAAAGACTATCATCTGCAGAATAAAACACCCTGTGGTACCATGACAATAAAAAGTGGTGACTCTCATCTATCTTTGCCTGAGGATAAGAAGGCTTGAGAACACATAGAAATAGAACGTGGAAGGGGAAAAAAAAGGCCACAAGCAAAGTTTAAATTGTTTCCAATTTGGGTCAGCAGAAGGGGTATGCCCCACATAGAGCTGGGAGGCATTGACCCTGCAATCCACCAAGTGCAGCTACAGATGTGGCAAGATGGTCCAGTACAAGGCCCTGGTTGGCACAAATGCAGCTGTGACCTAAATTAAGGAAGCAGAAAGCCACATTAAAAAAGCAAGATAAGAACCTAATCGCATCTTTCTGGAAAGAGAGCAAAAGATATTGTTAATAGAATAGATTGGGGAGAAAGGACAAAAGTACAAAGAAATATCCTGACGAGCAGACAAATTCCCTTTAAATACAAAATTGAGGAATCCAGTTCTAAAAGATGAATCTGGCCAAGTGGGCTGAGAGTACATTTATTTTGCTGCTATATTAGCCTTATCCTCTCTGGTGTATAAAACATGCCACTAAACAGGATCAGGATGAGGTCTTTCTTGTCTTGAGCACAAGAAAAATTTTATCTTAAAAAGTTTAATGGTCCAAACTATTCCAAACCTGTCTCTATATTAAAACATAAAATGAATTAAGGGGCGCCGAATGGCTCAGTCTGTTGAGTGTCAGACTCTTGATTTTGGCTCAGGTCATGATCTCACAGTTCATGTGGGGTTTGAGCCCCACAACTGAGCTCTGTGCCAAGGGCATGGAGACTGCTTCAGATTCTCTCTCTCCTTCTCTCTATACCCCTCCCCTGCTTGTGCTCTCTCAAAATAAATAAAATTAAAAATTAAAAAAAAACATTAAATGAATTAAATGGATTCTGATCTGAAAGTCAAGGGTCTTATCATTGGCAAACTAATGCCACTTTCAGAATGAGGCAGAGTAAAGATAAAGCGTTAAGACAAAAAAATCTTCTTGCCAGTGTTTGCAGCTAATTGTTCTAAAGCACTGTTGCCTGAGTGCCATTCTGCACACCCCAAGGAAGAGTGCCACTGTAACAAGAGGGCTGAGGAGGCCTGAATGATATTATTTCATTGTGGAGGATGGTGGCCACCTGAGCAAACAAACCAAAAACTGAGTCTGATTTAAAACAACATCGTGTCTCTTCAGACACTTAGCCTCTTGCTAACTAAGCCAGCTACCTGTTAGGATGCCACAACTTCAGCATCTAGTTTCAAAGGTTTCATCAATTCAGTTATGGGGGAGAACACACATTTCCAGACATACAAACTCTAAACGTATCGAAGGGCATTGATTTCCTTGTATCTAGAACGCTTATGATTTTGAGTCCAGCATTCTGAGTACAAAAGGGAGGTACATCGTCGAAACAGTGGGGTGTAATGATTTTCCCTGCACTAGAGTAAGGTTTATATCACACTGATGAGCATTTAAAAGAAAAAAGGTCTATACATGTGCGGAGTGGACACATTTTACTGGGTTTCTCCCTCTCCACAATTTTACCTTCCCAAGCTTGAATTTATAGGCTTAGGTTTCATAGTGTAATTACTGGGTTTAATATCAGAGAGGAGAGCAGCTTTGGTTTTTAGAGTATGTTTGGTGTTTATTCAAGGGAAACAATTTCCAATACAGTTTCATTTTCTTTTCATTTTCATGGGGGGGGGTGGTGGTGGGGGGGATGAATACTGATGTTTATGGAGTTTAAGGGTCTGGCAGCACTGGAAACGGCAGAACTTTGTTTATCCAGAGTCCAGTTTCAATCCAGAGGGTGCCAATGCAAACTTCTCCAGAGGACCGCGCCAAAAATGTCAGCCCTGTCTTGGAGAAGCAGCCTTCCCAAGCAGGGAGAGGTACTCAGAGCCAGCTCAGTTTGCAACTGAGCTATGGAGAGAGTGCAAGCACTGCTGTCTCAGACACAGCAGTTTAAAAATATGCTTTTTATCAGATTTTCCTCATATTTTGCCTCATATTTTTTATCACAGCAGGAGCCTGCCATCGCCAGCTAAGCTGATTGACTATGTCCTCTACTAGCATCCGCCTTTGATATTCATGTCTTCAGGAAAGCTCCATCCCTGTCACGTACCCTCTTGCTGGGGTCTCTTTATGCACCCACTATTACTACAGTTACAGCATCTGTCCCCCAACTGCGAAGGAAGACTTAGCTCATCAGGATCACCTGCATATCTACTAACTGTGGATGCCATCAGAAATGCAGAATCGTCAGCACTTTCCTTCCATTCTTGAGGCATTACATCTTCTACAGCCTTTGGGGTGTTTCATTCTAACAGCTGGAAATTCCTGATTTTCAATACAATTTGCTTCTTCCTCTTCATATTGCTTAGTATCGGGGCCAACTTTGCAAGGCAGTTTTTAATGAATCCATAGCCAGTGTGTTAAATATGTTAGTTGAGTTTTTCCATAAAGCTAAGCTAATATAACATGATTGTTTTCTTAGGCACCCTGTGGGGAGTAAGGAACATAGAGGGAAGAAAAAGTGGGGTTGTGCAATTGATATAGTTGGTACCTTGCCAAAGTCACCCACCTTTCAGGACCCCCCACCCAACAGTGAGCTGATGGCCCTCACATTCATTGAACTTTGTAAAATAAGGAGCTCATCTAGAGACTGGAGCCAAGAACTCAAACTTAAAGTATAAGCCTTTGGGAAAGCCTGCCACGGTGGGGAAAATGAACTCTTAATAACGAGCACAGACAAATTTCAATGGTGAACTCTACACCACTGCCCCTTTCCTTCCCAGAGTTCTTGTCACTGCAGAACTATCAAAAGAGATCACCACCAAACTGGCTGTGCTGTTAATCAGGTGCAATAAAAGACTGATAGAGCTGTATTTGTTTTTCTGTAACTTGTGCTGCCTGTGGTATTTGTCCAGTGCCTGATATGCAGCAGATTCTCAAGTGCTGGGGAATATTTCTGGTTATTCCTGTGTGAGCTCACTACTCAGTCGTGTGAGCACTCTCAGTAGCCAGAGCAGTTCATTTAAGCTTAAACATTTAAAATTGTGAAGGGGAGAAGATAGTATTGAAAACTGTTTAAACAATAAAGTGTAATAAACTAGTTAAAACCCCAGACTAGAGCCAGACTACTTGAGTTTCAGGCCCGTAGAATGTTGGGCCGATGTCCTGTCTTTGGTGTGGCTTAGGTTTTTTCTCTCATCTGTAACACTGGGTATCATAATAGCATTTATTCATTTTATTAGAATGAAAATTAATTAAGTTGCTATCTGTAAAATATTGGTGCTTGGAACACAATAAAGTGTATTTAGGTAGTATTTGTTAAATGAAAGATGGTACTATCAAGCTATAGTCATTGATCGGAAGATATTTCCTTGCCTGATTCAGCACCATAAAAGGAAAGAATACATATACTGCTCAGAAGAACTAAATCTATCAACTATAAAAAACTGCAGTGACACGGTACATATTTAAATTAAAATAAACTTTAGGAAACTAAGCTTTCACAGACTTGTTAGTTATGTTAAAGAAAATGATAGAGTTTAAAGCCAAAGTGACAGAGGTTTTGATTCCCAATTCTCACATTTAGAATTTATGTGATGAAAATATCTGCATTCTCATTTCCTCCTCTGTAAAAATGGGTTTTTATAGCACTTCCTACAATAGGTTGTGAGGACTAAGGAAGTGCTTAGCACAGTGTCTGACATATAGTGATTATACAATAATATGGAGATTATTTTTTTCAATTAGGAGGCCATAAAGCATTTTTAGCCATAAAATTTCAATATCTTGTCTAGTTATCAAGAAGTAGGATTCTAAAAACATAAAAATCCTAGAAACTTTAGAGATTCAAACAACAAAGACCAGGTTTAAAGATTAACCCAGACCATAAACTTTGCTTTTCTTTTGTGACATATTCTGGGACTTGTAGTCAAACCACGGTACCCCGTGAAAAGGAACGTCCCTCTCCCTCCACTTTATATTCACATTCAAAAAGAGAGAGACGTGGAAGCATGATATGAGAAATGACAATTGCTAGTGGTTAGCAAAGCTCTCTATATTTTTCAGGTGTTGCTGAAAAATGTGTATAAAACTAGAAATTCCTGGGCAAGAGTGCATAACATCCTAAAAAAAGTTACATAATTATGTATTTCTAAGAAATTTAATCTGGAGTTTATATTTTTATTTCATTTCTTTTGGCACTTCTTTTCAAAGTCACACAGGTTCTATTTCCTATTAAAATTGAATTGTCTCCATCTTCCTTCAAACTCCTCATTCTGTATGGAATTCAGAGTCACATAATCTTAGAGCTAGAAGATGCTTTGTAAATCATCTAGTCAAATCTCTCCATAAGGAAACTGAGGCTTTGACAGATGAAGTAACCAGCCTAAAGCCACAAAGATGCTCAGAGGCAAAGGCAGGGTTAGAATCTAGAATTCCCAGTGTTCTTCCCACTTAATTCAGTGGAATGCAAGAATTTTGTTAAAGTTGCTAGAGAAGTGACAACAGCTATCACTTTTAATATTTTGTTTGCAAGGTTTGCATGTGTAAGACTGTTTATTTCCTTTCAGATACCATATCTACAGCTCGGGTACCTGTCACCAGGTGAATAATGGTGCCCAGGCTGCGGTCTTCTGTAGAAGTTTTCACTTTTCAGTTTTCCCAGATAGACTGAGTATTCAATTTTACTACTTGCTTCCATTTATACACACACACACACACACACACACACACACACACACAACGACTTTTATTATTTTAACCTTTTTAACACTCACTACGTGTGTGTGTGTGTGTGTGTGTGTGTGTGTGTACATATAATGTGAAACTTAAAGAAACATGTTTAGGTCCAAATAAATACAATCTTCAATTGCGAACAGTCCTAGCTAAATCCAATCTTGGCTTTCTGTTCAAAGAGAAAACAACATTTACAATAACTTTGAACTTAATCTGAGAGTCGACTGGGGTAAACAGACAACTATTGAGTCTAGAATCTGGAAGCCTTCAGTTAACGATATTTAATATTTCCATGGGATTTCAGTGATCTCTGTTCATAACTCATCACAAAAAAGGTATGGCATTCCCTGGCAAGAACTTTGAACAATTTTCTTACTATCTGGGTTCCCAACTCTGCTATCATTTTGAGAAAGGGAAAACTGATTTAGTAAAAATTATGTGAGAGATTTAGCTTTACGTCAACCATATGATGTAGGGTCTGTTGTTATTTCCTTTTTTTTCTATTAAGTTTTTGCTTATTTATTTATTTATTTATTTATTTATTTATTTAGAGGGTGTGAGCATGGGAGAGGCAGAGAGACAAAGACAGAGAGAATCCCAAGCAGGCTCTGTGCCATCATCACAGAGCCCGAGAAGGGCTCAAACTCACAAACCATGAGATCATGACCTGAGCCAAAACCAAGAGTCAGACACTCAACTGAATGATCCCCCCGGGCGCCCCTGATGTTATTTCCATTTTACGCCTGAGGAGACTAAGTCCCAGAAAAGTTAAGTAATTTACTTAGGCAATAGATCATAGATAGGAACCCATACAATGAGGCTGCAGAGGCCAGGTTCTTTACCACAACACTTACAACCTCTCTAACAAGCCAGGTGCGTCTTTAGGAGGAAGGCAGGGTTCTATTCTCTTCCACCTGAAATGTGGGAGAAAATCTAATTATTTAGCAGCTTTATTGTCCCCTGGTTTATTCTTAACCTTACTTCAAATTCAGAGAACAAACCTATACTCTATTTAATAAATTATGCGTTATTTCAAATCATATATTATTATATATTTTATAATACATGTAGCCAAAATATCATAGAGCTTCAAAGTATGTATATAAACTACATATGTGGTTTTGTTAAGAACATCTTTCATTACTACTACATTTTGGATACGTATTCAGGTTTTTTTTAACTGCTTTTTTTTTTTTTTTAAGTTGAGGGCAATTAATCATGCTCCTCCTTTAAAAAATTATACTGGTCAAGCAACAAACTCTGACACCTGAATATAAAGAGAAAAAATAGTATGTAATCAATCAATCTATAAGCATCCACAGCAGATTTTTCTAGCATATCTCATTAGAACCTGGTTACCTACTCACACTGACATTCATATTAGAAGATGATGTCCTGAACTTCACAAACTGGTATCTAAGGTGGTTCGTCTCCATGTTCTCTGGGCACCCTTCCCACTGTCCTAGGCCTTACACCGTCTGGTGCCAAGAGCCAAATATGGAGTGGCTTCCTCTCTAGACTATAAAAGTCATCCATTGAGGGCTCTGTGTCCCCCTAGGCCTCAGGACAGGGGGATTCTGAACTATATGTATAGAGGCAGAAGCTTTAAACCATGCCAGCATCACCCCCTACCATAGCTCAGTCACCATCCTGAGGGACCGAGAACTGAGTTATTGCATGTGTGTTGATAGAAACTTGCTAGGGTGGACGCCGTGGGAATGAGTGCCCCAGAGCCTTGCTGAAGGCAGACATCAGCCACATGTGGAGGTTGGCAGTGGGAGGAGAGGGGAGCTGAAAGCTTTGGAAGAGAGCAGGCCTAGGAGAAACAATAGTTGGCATCAGAAAGGAGGATGGCCTGGGAGGACTGATAAAAGTAGTGGCTGTGCAGGTGTGCTCAGTTCAGGGAGAATAGAGTCAGAGTTGGTCTCTCCAGCAGGAAGCTGAAGATTCTGCTATTGCAGAACAGGTCCATCCCTAGTCTCCAGAAATCTTCTGAGGAGATTCTACTGTTTCATGGGTAGAGGGATGGTAAATCTGAGATCACTGCTAGGTGGGATTATTGCCCTTAGATTCTCTCTGCCACCTGAAGAGATAGAAAGAAATAAGGAACTTTAACTCTTTCTAGGTAGCCCATATTATTAATAACCCTTTACCTCCAGGGGCGGCCCAATGGGTACAAATATTATATAAGATATCAAATCCTAAAGCTCCTCCTGACTTAAGTCCAATGTACACACAAAATGCCTCCCTTATTTGCTCACTATGAAATACTTCATTTTACAATTAGAAAACAGGCTTAAAATGCCATTGCCCTTAGGAGGAAGACCATACAATTTTTATTCTTACTAAATGGTTGAGCCTTGTTGTGTCTACATTTCAATAAATATTGGTGCAAGAGGAGAGAACTCTAGACAACTGAGCTACTAAAATAGGGGGTACCTGAAAAAATGTGCTGGGTATCTTGAAGAAAACTGTGCTATATTTCCATCCAGTCTGCATCTTCAACAAGTGTCTGACATATAGTAATCATACAATAATATGGAGTTTATTTTTTTAGCACAGATTACCTGGGCAGAGCCAAAACATAACCATAACCAATATAGCAAAGAACACTAGGCAAGGAGTTTTCTCACCACTGATAATTCTTGGTTTTCTCATTAGTAGAAGACTTCTAAAGTCACTTTAAATTTTCATATTATAATTGTCTATGTGTTTTTAAACATTCACTTTAAGCCATCAGAATTTTTTTTTCCAATAAAATCTGACATGAGAAACAAATAAAAGCACTATTCTGACTAAAAATGGGATTAGGAAGCCCAAACCCTGCGTGCTCAGCCTCTTTATCTCCTCAGGTAACCCTGAGGGATCATCAAGGGGTCCTAAAGAGAAACTCATCCTTGACGTTTATGGAGCCCAGAACAAGAGTATAAATGGAAACCGTATATCTAAATATTTTAAAGCAACCATTATAAATAAAACTAACAACCACCAAATAAAACACATTCTGTCCTCCTACTTTGTCAAACATATATTAATAAGGATCGAGAAGAACATGTTTAAATCTAGAATTCTTGGACTCCCGAGTTTGTGATGGAAAATTCTGGAATGAGGTTAGGCCAGCTCTTGGCTCTCTGCCCCTGGTACTCAGTCTATAGTCTACTCACAGTTTCTTACCTTTCCCAGCTGCACCTCCTACAGCAGGACTTCACATGAACTCTGTGAGCACCAAGCCCACAAATAGATATCCTGTTCACAGCCTCCGCAAATTTGCCTGTGGTACATCCTTAGATGGTAAAGCTTGGGGGAGACAACTGTTCAAGTTCAGGCCATCAGAGACTCTGGGGTACCTAGACCATGGTCTAGACAGTAGGCATAGGGTCCTGGTGGGACATTCCCATGAGCCCCACAGACCCCAGGCTGTAATTCATGGGGAAGGTTACAAACACCAAGGCAAGATGCTCTGAAGTGAAGAACCTTGGCCCAGAGCCTCTCCTGCTCAAGTCTAGGGTAGTACAGACTAAACAGAGTTTGAAAAACATCCATGTGGGTCTCTGAGGAGTCTCCTTGAAATGCAGTTTGGTGGGATATTTAGTGGACATCAAAGGTAGTTCATCACAACCAGTCCCATCATCTACGCCTCAGGACTGCAGTGTCAGCCCCTGCTGAGTCTCTAGCCTGCCTGCCGCCCTCACAGGTTCTGGACTTGCCAGCCCCATGACAGCACTGAGACAATTCAGTCCTTAAAATAAACTCTTATATAATTTTATTCATAATATTTTATTATTATTTATGATAAGTATATATGTCACATATGATGTATACATATGTGTGTGTGCACACACACACATATACATCAGACCCTCTGGCATTTGTGTTATATGACCAGGGACTAGTTCTGGACTTTTTCAACAGTTCATTACTCCTGTCAGTATCAGAATAGTAACAGCCACCTCGGAGTTGGTGAAGGATTAAAGTGGGATAAAGTATGGCAAGTATATTGTACTGAGTTTGACGCTGAATAACACCTTCAAACACGTATTATTTTACCTTTAACACTGGGACAAAATCTATTGAGCTGGAAGTTAGTTCACAGAGAACCATCAAAACTACATTTAGCATAATGTAGTAACTGAGACCATGGGCTTCAGATTCAAGCCACCGGTGTCTGTGTGTTTGCTCTACTCTATCTCACTGGAGGCTCTGGACTGGTCACTACACTTCTCTGTGCTCCTAGCTTCTCATTTGTAAAATATATCTCATAGAGTTGTGGGGTTTTGTTTTTGTTTGTTTTTGAGAGAGAGAGAGAGAGAGAGAGGGAGGGAGGGAGGGAGGGAGGGAGGGAGGGAGGGAGAATCTTAAGCAGGCTCCATGTCCAATGCAGAGCCTGATGAGGGGCTCAATCCAATGACCCTGGGATAATTACCTGGGCTGAAATCAAGAGTCTGATGCTTAATCGACTGAGCTACCCAAGTGCCCCCTCTCATAGAGTTTTAATGAGAAAAACAGCCAAGATGATAGATGTGCAACAATGAGAAAAGGGTCCTCTGTCTTGGAAGCTCTCAGTATATGTAACCCATCATTATTACGATTATAATATTCTTTTTTAAAAGTTTTTATTTATATATTTTGAGACAGAGATAGAGTGAGTGAGCATGAGCAGGGGAGGGGCAGAGAGAGAGGGAGAGAATCTGAATCAGGCTCCATGCTCAGCACGGCGCCAACCCGGGGCTCAATCTCATGACCGTGAGATCATGACCTGAGCTGAAATCAGGAGTTGGACAATCAACCGACTAAGCCACCCAAGTGCCCTGTTATAATATTCTTAATCCCTTAACAAATGTGTATTAATACCTACCATTTGCCACACAGTTGGTTAGGCACAATCTCTGCCCCACAGAATGATGGGCTGACTTACATGAGTGCAAAACTCTTGAGAGGTTGAATGACTATTCATTCCTACCATACTGACTTACATTTCATTTTTCCTAAGTTTATTTTTAGTTTAAGCTCTTATATTTGAAGGCACAACCAGTTCTCAAATACAGAGCACAGACATCAAACAGTAAGAACTTGGGGCGCTTTGGAAAACTGAGTCTGGCAATGACAGAATTTATATAATTTTTGGACAACAGCATGGCAGCTTGGAGGAAACAGCTCATTGTCTCAAACCAATATTATATTCATAATTAGAAACACCATCACAGTCAGGATGCATGCAAATCCAAACTGTTTCTAACCCATGGAATCTCACAATATTTAATTTCTAAAGTAATTTCACTGATGACTTTTTAGGGCTGGCCCACTGGAAGAAATAAAGATTAAGTAAAAAGATTGTTTGTTCCTGCCTACTAAAAGACGTTTAAGGATATGACATTTAATATGATAATGGCATAAATTTCTCTGTTACCTATCAATTGAAGGTTATTTTTTAAACATAAACATTATATTTGTATGAAGGAAAGCAAGACCAGGAATGACAATTGTCATTTTTATGGAAGCCAGATCTCTCTAAGATAATTGCATGTGTACATTCAAGGATAGAGATTTATAGCTGAAGCACACTTTGTAGATTTCAGTGACAGATACAGGCCTTGAAATACATCTCCAATACAGGAGATCAAACAGATTTTTTTTTTATGTTTAGTTAAAGCTCATGATAGCACAGTAAGAAAATGAGCTGACAACTTACTGAGTTAATCTCTCCCCTTTCACCTCCTGTACAATAGATTTTTCACAGTTCCTACCACTTTGATTGTCTCTTATCGCAGACATTCTCCCACATCACACCTGGAATTTGTGGCCACTGAGTCAGGCCCCTCAGCTTTTCCTTGTTGGTGGGAGGCTCTGGCACTGAGGCTGTCCTGGCTGTAAGAGTAAGAAGTGCTGCTAACGGCGGCGGGGGGCGAGGGGGGGGGGATTAATCTAAACTAAGCCCTAAGCCCAGGGGTTCTCTAACCCTTGGAAAAACTGGTCTGGTCTTATCCCTGGAGCTGCACTCTTGTCTGCAAGTGTTAAATCTTCTAACAACCTAGGGAAACATAACAACTACAATTCACCCAACCTCTAGTTCATTGGGGTATGAAGTGTCAAATTGCTGTGAGCTCCATATATTAACATACTGAAGAGCTGAACCAACACCTCAGCTTGTTTCTCTGAATAAGAAATTCATGGAATCTCAGTCACGCAAAGGACTTTTAATAGTGAGGGGTGAAAAAAGTGGATAAAGGATTAAAGGAGTTCAGATGACAGAGAGAGAGAAAGGAGAGACAGGTGTGGAGCCCCTAGAAAATGGCATGGCGAGAAATGAAAATCTAAACTATTCAAGCTAAGTCTTACCATAACAAAGAAAATGTTCAGTCCTCCAAATGTTTCCAAGTCCTAGCAAATGCCTCACTTATGTTAAGGGAGATTTTACACAGTAAAATTTGCCTACAGCAATGGAATTTATATGAGCCTTTGGTGAGGTATAAAATAAGGACTGCATGGCAAAGAGGAAAGGTGACTTCGGGTCAGACAGACCCATGTTCAAATCCTGTATCTACCAATTCATATCTGGGTGGTCTTGGCCAAATCATTTAGTCTACAGCCTTAATTTCCTCAGCTGTCAAAAATAAGTAGTTTATTGTAGAGTCTAGTCTCTAATGGGTGTACTGTAAGTGGTGGTTATTATAAAAGAATATGACCTTCAGTTAGAAAAATACTGAGCCAGGGGCACCTGGGTGTCTCAGTTGGTTAAGCGTCTGACTCTTGATTTTGGCTCAGGTCATGATCTCATGGTTCATGGGTTCGAGCCCTGTGGTGGGCTGTGTGCTGACAGTGAAGTGCCTGCTTGGGATTCTCTCTCTCTCTCTGCTCAAGTGTGCTCACGTGCTCTCTCTCTCTCAGGAATAAACAAACATTAAAAAAGAAAAAGAAAAATACTGGTCTGTAAATTTCTGGCAAACATACAAAGTTAAGCAGTCAATAGGTAGAGTGGTCATACATTCCAGTTTGCTCAGGACAATCCCAGTTTATACCTATTGTCTTGGTACAATTCTTAACAGTGCTTCCTTTCATTCTGTGACTGATAATATGGTTATTCTGGCAATGGGCCAAGTATGCACTGGTCAGCTAAGGCAGAAACGAGCAGGTGCAGGCATGAGGCAACCAAGAGTCCTAATGAAAGAACAGAGGGGCCCTAGCAAACTAAGGGGATCTGCTGTTGAGCTCTCAAACTAGGTCAGTCACTTATTCAGTAGAGAGTCAGACTCCAGGGAGAAACTGTCCTTATGCATACAGAGTTTTAGAAATACTTTTGTTTTACCAAATATTGTTTGGTTGATACTGGGTGCCGAGTATTACCTTAAGAGTGTCTGTCTTTTAAAAATGTCTATTCCTGGGGCGCCCAAGTGGCTCAGTCAGTTAAGCACCTGACTTTGGCTCTGGTCATGATCTCACAGTTTAAGAGTTTGAGCCCTGCATTGGGCTCTGTGCTGACACCTCAGAGCCTGGAGCCTGATTCAGATTCTGTGTCTCCCTCTCTCTCTGACGCACCCCACCCCCCACCGCTTGTACTCTATCTCTCAAAAATAAAATAAACATTAAAAATTGTTAAAATGTCTATTCTACTGCCCAAGAAAGACCCATAATGTTATTTCATATTATAATAATAATTAAACTACAGTTTTTAATAAAGGTCAAATGGGAAGATTTCTAAGGAATATTTAACTTTGCCTAAGAAGGAAGCAAAAAAGGATAGGTTTAGAGCCTGGCTTTGAAATTTGGGTAGGTGTTTTCTGGCAGACAAGGGGGAGACCATCTCTTTTTCCAGAGTGAAATGCTTGAGGACAGAGACATGAAGGATGCCTGACATGTCCAGCCAATTCTGAGAAGTCAGATGTGAGAACAGAGTATATTTTACAATGGCAGATGAGGCTGGAAAGGACCTGAGTCAGGTGAGGACAGCCTTGTACAGGCCAGAATAATCTTGAGCCAACTAAGAATTATTTTATGTAATAAAATGACTGAAGGCGATGAGGATCTCAGCATGCTGTCAAAACCAAATTCCTGGGTTTTAGTACAATTCCTGACAATGACTATTTGAGAGGAGAAAAGAAGGTTACAGGGAACCTAGCGTATTGACAGATATTTGTTCAAATTACATTTCATGACAGCTGAAAATAAACAGAATTAGTTCTTCATTTTATTGCTTTCCAGGTCTCCTTTATTTTTTCAAGTGCCTCTTCCTGAGTCTGGAAGTCCCTTCCTGACTAATCGTGAACTCTAATGTCCCTCTGCCATTAGGAGGTAAGGACAATTTTCTCCAGGTTGCTGTCAGCTAGAAAGCATGAAGCCAGTGTGAACCATGGTATAAACTTGTGAGTGGATAGAATTAATAACTTTGTGAATGTTTTGTTGTGTTGTTTTTATTCAGCTCTATCTCTCTGTGGTCTTGGACAAGTTGATTAACAGAATCTTAGACATCTAGCAATAATAAATCTTGTATGAGCTTTATGTCTAAACAGAAATATTCATCAAAAGTAGGGTGTGGCAAGAAAATGCTTGTCCAGTCATCTCATCCCTTAATTAATGCATTTATTCAACAAGGATTTACTCTGGGCCAGGAAATATTATAGGTGTCATAAGGATACAAAATTTGATGAGCTATGGTTCCTGCCTTAAAAGGGAGTCCCTCAGATAAACCCAGGAATACATGGCAGAAGGTAATAATGTATATAGAAGCATTCTGGAGTAAGCCAGTGACATTAAGAACATATTTAACTTTTTCCTCTTCTGTTCCAAGTGCTTAGAAACACCAGATAAAACTGTTTGTTTTTTTCCCCCAAAACATATAGCTGATCTTGAATGTAAGAAAGGGAAAACTTTAGGTACAAGATACATTTAAAAAAAAAAAAAAAGTCTAGGAACACCTGGGTGGCTCAGTCAGTTGACCATCTATCTGACTTTGGCTCAGGTCATAATCTCATGGCTGGTTCCTGAGTTTAAGCCCCATGTTGGGTTCACTGATGTCAGTGCAGAGCCAGCTATGGATCCTCTGTCCCTCTCTCTCTGTCCCTCCCCCACTGGAGTGCTCTCTCTCAAAAATAAGTAAAACATTTAAAAAGATCCATGGTAGTCACTGGAATGACTTATGACTTACAAAGGAAAATCTAAGGAGTGGAGTTTTAACAACTCACACGGTGAGAATAGTTTAAAATGCCAACTGTGTATAAAAGGTAGTCAAAGTGGGATCACTGTCTAAAGTTGGGAGACAAGAACAAGCTGACTACTGCATAAAAGGGAACTGGAATATATCTGTCCTCTGGTGGGGCTGAAGTTTAAAGCCAGCAGCCCACCTTGGCCCACAAAGATAAAAAATAACTGTGATGAATGGAAATCCATGTTCCGGCACTGGGCTTGAATTTGAGCCATGTGGTATGGGAATGTAAAGAGCAGAGACATTAATTAGAAAACCATAGAGCCTAATTACGTAACAGCTACAAAACCCTCTTAGAGCGGGGCCACCACAGCTAGGCCATGCATGGAAGAAAGCAAACATGGAAAATGAGGAATTCCACTATCAGTGAGAGACAATGAGCAATAAAAGGAAAAATTTACTCCTAGGGAATCAGAAGTAAGAGGGATAGCTGATAACTGTGAGGTTATGAAATAAGCATAAGCAATTAGGTAGACACGAAAACGAATCAAGAAGAAATGTAGCCAGCAAAAAAAAACAAAAAACAAAAGAACAAACCCTAGGTCACCAAGATGGCAGCATAGTTCATTCCTCAATTTGCTGCCTCTCATAAGAACAGCTAACAAATATTCAAGCACAGACACCACTGAGAGAATCCAAGAACATGGGGGTGAGGCTGAAGCACTCCCCCAATACCACAGAGACCAACACAGACTGCATTAGGAGGGCAAGAGAAGTAGCTACACACTGATGACATTGACCTTCTCCCAGACCGGCACAGCCCCATGTGAAGCGGTCTCCCCTGAGCCTCCAGTTCTTACAAGTTGGGAAAAGAGAGACCAAGGGAATCAACCAGGTCCCCCCAATGCCCACTCCTGCATTGTGGATTATTTTGCAAGACCCCTCACTCACACCACAGGGATTGCAGGGGAATCTGTGGAGATCAACCACAGGGAATCTATGACGGAGAAGGAGGACAGGCTTGCCACAACCAGGACACAGGTCTTGGCAGACCAAGTTCATACATGTAGTGCCTAAGCAGTAATCGCAACCAGTGGCTTTGCTCACCTGCAGAAGCAAGTCGGGGGCGCACTCTGACCAGGGAACTCGGTGAGGTGCAGATCCGCCCAATTCAGATCCTCAAACAAGGAATTTTACTAGCCCTAGAGCCCAGTTTGCCCAAGCCCAGGCAAGGAGCTACATCACAGCCCCCTTACTGTGGAGGGTGTCTTCTGCCCCAATCTGACCAGAATCGCCGGCAACAACTCCTGGAAGCCGTGGGCTCCAGGGCTGCTACACTTGAAAGGTGAGCAGGAACAGCTGATCACCCCCAGAACAAAGCCAGGACCAGGTGCAGAATATCCCCATGATATATGCAGGCAGGGTGATTAGTTCATAGCCAAAGCTGAAGCTCCCTGCTCCTCATGGGAAATGGAGAGAAGCCTGGAACAGCCCTTCCCCTTCACACCCAGCCAAGGGAAATGATACCCGGCCCCACCTGCTGTGGAGTGTCTTCTCATCTACTCTGTGCCTCCCTCATCTGACTAGAAAAGCTAAAGACAACTCCTGAAAGCCCAGCAGCACTTGAGCCAAATGACTGGCAGGCAGAGCTGATAGTTTGCAGAACAAAGCCAGTGGCTGTGTTCAGTCAGGGAACCCAGGGTGTGGATCAGCTTGAGTTAAGATGACAAAAAGCTTTACAAGCTTTAGAGCTGCTTCAACCTTTGGTAGGGAGACAGGGGGTCTAATTCATAGCCCCACTCATTGCTGAAGACAGCCTTCAGCCTGTCTGACCAGGGAACCTAACCAGAGCACATGGGAAGCAGCAGAGCCCATTCAGCAGCCCTCTGTATAGAGACACTTGAACACAGAGAGCACAGCCTGTGGCTTCCTTGTCTGCAGAGCAAAACCGGTGTCCTAATCTGACCAGGGAACTCAGTGCACATCCTGGCCTGATTCAGGTCCACAAACAATAAGCTCTACAGGTCCTGGGTCCTATCCTACTGGCGTGTCAGGGCAGGGAAGCTAATTCATGGCCCCATTTAGCCCATTTAATACTGGATACAGTACTCAGTCCCATCCATCTAGTAAGCCTGACCTGTGAATCCAGGCAACCACGGAGCCCATCCCACAGACTCACATGGGTAGGGAACCAAGTCAGCAGTCCTATCCAACTATTCTCAGCCGTGGAATAACTCCATCCTCAGAGCTGGAAGAGCTGCCTCACCCCAAAACCCCACCTGTCCTAGGATAGTGCCAGTAGACACACCCAAAAACCTAAACTGAGCTGACTGGTGAAAAACTGCCTTTGCCGAAGCAAACCTGTAAAATCGATAGAGGACCCCTATTACTCAAAATGCACAGATACCAACGTAAGATATCAAGGGTCACAAAATTTTGAGTAAAGATGATACCACCAATGAAAACTAATATAGGTCCAATAACTGACCCCTAAAAAATGAGTTTTGTGAACTGCCAAAGAACTCAGAATAATCCTCTTAAGGAAGATTAGTGAACTACAGAAAAATACAGACAACTAAACAAAATTAGAGCAATGCATGAACAAAAGGAGAAATTCAACAAGAAAACAGCAACCATCAAAAACAAATAAGAAACAGAAATCCTAGAGTTGGAAAATATAATAACTGAACAAAAAAATTCAATAGAGAGCTTCAAAATTAGACTTGACCATGCAGAAGAAAGAATTGGCCACTTGGAGGACAGGACATTGGAAACGACCCAGAGAAGCAAAAAGATGTCCATCAGTAGATGAATGGATAAAGAAACTGTGCTATATATATATATATATATATACACACACACATATATAGTGAAATATTATTCAGCCCTAAAAAATGAGGAAATCCTACCAATTGCACTAGAATGGATGGACCTTGGAGGCATTATGCTAAGTGAAATAAGTCAGGGAAAGACAAACACTGCATGATCTCACTTACATGTGGATCTAAGACAAAATAAAAGGAACAAAACAAAAAAAAAACTACTAGGAAAAGAGATTAGACTGGTGGTTACCAGAGGTGAAGGATAGGGGAGGGGGAATTGGAGAAAGGTGGTCAAAGGTACAAATTTCCAGTTATAAGATAAATAAGCACTACGGATATAAGGCACAACAGAATGACTAAGCACTGCTGTGTGACATGTAGGAAAGTTAAGAGTGTTAATCCCAAGAGTTCTCACCATAAGGAGGATTTTTTTTCCCCATTTTTCTTTTTGCCTTTCCTTCCTTTTTATTGTATCTATATGAGAAACAGATGTTAGCTGAACCTATTGTGGCAATCATTTCACAATATATGTAAATGAAACCACTATGTTGTATAACTTAAACTTATACAGTGTTGCATGTCAATTATTTCTCAATAAAACTGGAAAAAGAAGGGGAGGCTGGGTGGCTCAGGTGGTTAAGTGCTCTACTCTTGATTTTGGCTCAGGTCAGGATCTCATGGTTTTGTGAGTTCAAAACCCACATAGATTCTGTGCTGACAGTGCAGAGCCTGACTGAGATTCTCCCTCTTTCTCTGCCCCTTCCTCGTTCACCTTCTCTCTCTCTCTCAAAATAAATAAACTTTAAAAAAACTGGAAAGAAAAGAAAAGAAAAAAATCTAAACAGAAAGGTAAAAAGATACAGCTAAAGAGAAAATTGGGAGAGAGAACAGAGGTAATCTCCCCTAAAAGAACACAAAGAAATTAGAAATGGAACCAATGAAAGTCAAGAACTATGAAAAATAGCATGAGAAGCTCCAATAAATATCCAATAATTTTTTAAAAATGTCTTATTTTAGAATAGTTATAGATTCACAGGAATTCATAAAAATAGTTAACTGAGGTCTCATATCCCCTTTACCCAGTTTCCTCCAATGGTTACATCTTACACATTACATTTAATATAATTACTGAGAAATTAACATTGGTACAATATGTATATATAATTGTGTGAATGTCTCCTTGCTCCTCATTATTTTCTTTGTTCTGAAGTCTAATTATTCTGATAATAAAATAGCCACACCTGCTTTCCTTGGATTAATATTTGCATGGCATACATTTTTCTAATCTTTTAGTTTCAGCTTGCCTAAATATATACACAGGTGTCCCCTGCTTTCCAAAAGTTCACATTACACCACTTTGCTTTTATGAAAGATCTACATTAATGCCTGTTTTCATTATGTGAAAGAAATCTGAGGAGGATTTTTGCTTTTATGAAAAAAGTCAATACTATACTAATGTAGATCTTTCATAAAAGCAAAGTGGTGTAATGTGAACTTTCAGAAAACGGGATATTTTTCCCTTTGTACCTTTCAGCTTACAAAAGGTTTCATAGGAATCTTCTACTTTTGGATAGTGGAGGAAACCTGTATTTGAAATGAGTTTCTCATAGACAGCATGTACTTGAGTTATGTTTTTAACCCACTCTGTCAAATTGTCTTTTAACTGGTGTATTTAGATCACTTACTTATTTCTGAAATAAACCTTATTTTTTAGAACAGTTCTGGAGCTACAGAAAAATTGCAAAGGTAGTACAGGAGAGTTCCCATCTACCCCATTCTCATTTCCCCCTATTATTAACATCTTAAACTGGATGGTACATTTGTTGTAATTAATCAATATCGATGCATTATTACTAACTGAAGTCCACACTATATTCATATTTTCTTAGTTTTCATCTAATATCCTTTTTCTATTCCAGGACCTCATTCAGGATACTACATTACATTATGTGTCGTGGCTCCTCTTGGCTATGACAGTAATTCAGCTTTCCTTGTTTTTCAGGTTCTTAAGAGTTTTGAGAAGTAATGGTCAGGTATTTTATAGAATGTCCCCTTCGTGGATTTGTCTATTCTTTTTCTCATGATTAGACTGGGATTGTGAATTTTAGGAAGAAATCCACAGAAGTAAAGTGCCATTTCATCACATCATATTAAGGGTACAAACTATCAATATGATTTCTCCCTGTTGATTTGATCTTGATCATTTGGCTGATCTAAAATCACTGTCAGCCAAATAGTTCCCCTCCCCCCCCCCTAGGCAAACCGCCATTTCTTGCTGCTTTTAGGATTATTTCTTTGCCTTTAGCTTTCAGAAGATTATTATTATGTGTCTTGGAGTAGGTTTCCTTGAGTTTATTCTGAACCTTGTTGGATTCTTAAATCTATAGATTTATGGGTTCTTGTTTGTTTTTCTAAATCTGGGGAATTTTCATCTATATTCTCAAATGCATTTTCAGTCCTGTCTCATCTCCATCCTTTGGATTTGGATTACACAAATGTTAGATATTTTGTTCTAGTTCCTGAGGTTCTGATGCTTTCCCACTCTCTTTTTCTCCCCTATCTATTTCTCTGTGTTTAGATTGGGTGGTTTCTATTGTTCTATCTTCAAGTTCACTCTTTTTTTCCTTTGTCCTTGCCATTCTTCTGCTGAGATCATCCACTGAGTTTTTTGTTTTAGTTTTGTGTATTTCAATTAAAAAAATTCCCTTTGGTTCTTCTTTATATCTTCTATTTCTCTTATGAGACTTTCTATTTTTTTCATTTGTGTCAAGCTTCTTTGTAATTGCTCATTCAAAGCATTTTTATGAAGCTGCTTTAAAATCCTTGTCAGATAATTTTAATATCTGTATCATCCCAGTGTTGGCATCTGTTGATTCTCTTCTCTCTTTCAAATTGAGATTTCCCTCATTCCTGGTATGATGAATGATTTTCAATTGTACCCTGGAAATTTGAGGTATTATGTTTTGTGCCTCTAGATTTTATCTAAATCTTCTATTTTGGCAGAGCTTTTCTGATGTTGCATAAGCACCACCCTGTTATTACTGCTAGGTCAGGGTGGGGGTTCAGGTTCCCTGCTGGGCCTCTGGGGTGTAGGGGTCTCATTATTGCTAGTAAGGGGTAAGAGTTCAGACTCCCCACATCACTTCTGCTGACACTGCAGTGGTGGGCATACTTTGTTACCTCTGGAAGGTGGTGGAAGGCCTGGCTCTCCTCTAGGCCTCCTCTGACACCACCATTAGGTGGTAGGGGAAGTCTAGGCTCTCCAATGGTCTCCACTGATATCACAGAGGTGGGAATTTCCTTGTTACTATTATCACCCTGGTGGGTGGTGGCTGGAAACACCAGATTCTAGTCAGGCAAGGATGGAAGTCTAGACTCACTAGGCCTTTGCTGGGAAAGGTGTGGTTTTCTTTTCCTAGTTTTTTGGATAGAAAGAGTCAGCTTTGCTTGGGGCTTTTTTGTTTATGCCCTAGGTGTTTCTGGATTGCTGCCTCCTCCAGGACCCACTCTGGGATATATGTGGTAAAAATAAAACCCATGGGATTCACCACCATGTTGTCTAAGGTCCTGCGGTCCCTAAACAGCCTGCCTGTTTCTCATCACCTTTCTGTCTTCTTGCTGTTTACTTTATATGTGATGTCCAAGATTTCTTAGCTGTACTTAGTAGGAGAAACAGGGAGAGGTGCATCTATTTCTGATAAGAGTTTTGAAAGTAGAGCACAGAGGGAATGGTTGGTAGATAATGTTTGATGAGAAACAGTTGAGAACATTTCAGATATGACAAAAACAGGAATTTAAATGGAAAAGACACATTGAGTGCTTGGTAGAATTAAAAATAAGCCTACACTTAGAAACACTGTAGGGAATTTATAGAATATCATGGATAAAGAAAAAAATCGTAAAAAGCTACTAGAGGACAGAGAGATTATCCCAAAGGAATGACAATAAATTTAGCAACAGACCCATCATTAGCAAACATGTATGTCTGAGAATAATCGAATTAATATATTTGAAAATTTGAGCAAAATTTGCCATTAGCCTAGAATTCAAACACAAGCCAAGCTATCACTTTAGATGAGATTAAAAAAGATATATTAACACACATCCTAGAGATTATAAAGTTTTCTACCCACAGGGCCTCATTCAAAGAACTACTTTAAAATTGCTTTCGTGAGATAAAAATATATTAAAAGGAGGGGCGCCTGGGTGGCTCAGTCAAGTGTCCAACTTCGGCTCAGGTCATGATCTCGCCACTCGTGGGTTCAAGCCCTATTCTGTGCAGACAGCTCAGAGCCTGGAGCCTGCTGTATCTTTCTCTCTCTCTCTGCCCCTCCCCCACTTGTACTCTCTCTCTCTCTCTCTCTCTCTCAAAAATGAATGTTTAAAAAATTAAAAAAAAATATATATATATATATTAAAAGGAGAGTGTGGGATGCAAGAAAAAGATGAACCAGGATATCAGCAATGCAAGGTGGTAAATCTACAGCAGAAATGACTATAAATATATTAAACATACTATTACTACTAATACTTATAAATAATTAGGAATGATAATCATGAAAAACCAGAGTTAATATTTTAAAACAAGAATCAATAACATTCGTTAGAAAATTTAAAAAAAAAAGGTAACAACTTGGGCATTAAAATGATGCTAATTTAGAGGGAAGTTTGAAATACGCTGGAATTTTATCTTATTCAGGAAGAAAAGAAAAATACTGATTAATTCTAACTTACCTAAAACACATTAATATAAGTAAAAGTTTATCAGTAAATGAATAAGGTTGGAATATCTAACTTTCAAAGGAAGAGAAAGGGAAAAAAAGCAACAAGCAAAGTTTGTTACCCACCAGAAATCAAGAACAAAGGGGAACAGCCAAGATTGTTAGAGAACAAATTTATAAGTAATAATAATTCATGTGAGCAGCAAACTCATGGAATAGAGACAGAGACTCCCAGAGTAGAAAAAATAATAGCTAGATATAAACTTTTTGAAGAGACTCGTCTAAAAGCAAATGACAGAGAAGGTAGAGAAAAAAGTATGGGAGAAGATGGATCAGGTAAATATTATCAAAAGTCTACTAGCAAAGCAATGCAAACATGAAACAGGGTTTCTCAAACTCAGCACTACTGACATTTTAGGGGAAATGTTCTTTATTGTGGGAGGCTGTCCAGTGAATTGTGGTATCTATGCCACTAGACACCAGTGGCACCATTTCCCCTAGTCCTGACCACTTAAAATGTTTTTAGACATTGCCAAATAGCCCCAGGAAGCAAACTTATCCCTGTCCAAGAACCACAGATTTAAAGGGAAGTGTATTGAAAGGAAGGGGAAAATAGGACCTTCCATAGTGGACAGAATTCAAAGATGGCCAAAGATTCTGGCCCCTTGGTGTACATACATCTTTACCCTGTCATTTAGTCAAACACTAATCTAGGTGTTGCTGAAGGAATTTGCAGATGTAATTAAGGTTTCAAATCAGCTGACCTGAAAATCGGGAGATTATTCTGTACACACCGTAACGTTTAAAAGGGACTGGGCTCTTCTGGAAGTCAGAGATTTCAAGTGAGGAGAATTTGATGCAAGGTAGAGTCTCCATTACTGTCTTTGAACCTGGATGGGGCCATGTAGTGAGGACCATGCACGGGTGTCTTCTACACACTGAATTTCACCCCTGGGTTTGATAGCCCCTAAAAATATGGGGACCTCAGTACTGTAGCTACGAGAAACTGCCACAGCCACACCACCCCTTTGCTCATCTATTTTTAATTTTCTCCATTATTCATATACTTTTACTCTTCCACATGACTTTTTAGAATTCATTTCTCAAGTTTTCTGTATCCCATACTTATGCCTGTAATGACCATAATAATAATACAGAAATAAAATAATGATAACACACCATAGGAGATATTTGCAATATATAGCAGATAATTGATTAACAACTTCCAGAACACATATAAAGAACTTCTAAAAACAGTGAGGAAAAAAACAACAGCAAATCAGAAAATAGGTCAAGATACTGAATTGCAATTCACAGAAAAGAAAATTTTAATGGCCCTAAGATATTTTCTAAAATGCTCAAACTCAGTGATAAGGAAATACAAATTATTATCCCCCAAATAAGTGGTAATCCACCAATATTAGGAACTCTTTAATAGTTTTTTTAAATCAAAATGTATAACAATTTAAAAATTCAGGAATATAAAATACTGGCAATGAGAGTACTAATAGATGAATTGTTACCAGCATTTTGGAGAGAATTTGGCATTCTCTAGTAAACTGTTTAAAGTAAATACCTTAAGGTCCAACAAGACCACATTTAGATGTACATTTAGAGAGGCGCTTACAGCTACAGAGAATGGAGACACAGCTATGAAAAGCTATACAAGTATACATTTTATGGAGGGAAAAAACTGCCTAAAAGTTCATAAAGAGGGAAACAAAATGTGGACTATTCATATGAAGAAAAACTATACAACAGTTAAGAAAAATCAACCTGGCTACATCTCGTTTACATAATCTTAAGCATAAATTAAAAACAAAACAAAAAACCCCCCAAGAAACAAAACGTTACATCTATTATAAAACCACAGCAAAAAATGCCATATGTTATTTATGGAAGCATATATAAGTTTTGTTTTGTTTTTGTATTAAAATACAGATGAAAAGGATGCACAAAAAATTCATGATAATGATTGCCTCTGGGAAGAGAGTAACAAATAAATAAATATTAGTTAATATTTAATTAAATAATTTATTGCTTAATAAATATATGCAAGTAATATATTTTTTGTGCAATATACATTCTCAAGTATATATTGTATAAGTTCTATTTCTTTCTATTTCTTTTTAAAAAAAACTTTTTAAAGTTTATTTATTTTTGAGAGAGAGGGAGGGAGCGCGCGCGCGCATGAGTGGGGTAGGGGCAGAGAGAGAGAGAGAGAGAGAGAGAGAGAGAGAGAGAGAGAGAGAGGGAGACACAGAATCCAAAGCAGACTCCAGGCTCTGAGCTGTCAGCACAGAGCCTGATGCAGGGCTAGAACCCACAAACTGTGAGATCATGACCTGAGCCGAAGTCGGACACTTAACCGACTGAGGTTAAGTGCCCCAGTAAAGTTTTATTTCTTAAAAATATTAAAAACAAATAAGACAAAATGTTACCAATATTAGGTGTCATAAATATGAGCATTTGTTTTATTGTTTTTCTATTTTTTTTTTAATATCTCTGAAATTCCTCAAAATAAAAAAGAATGGAGGAGCCTGGAGGAAACGCAACAGAAAAAACTCTGTGCAAGAACTTGGGTGACAGAAGATAGAGGATAAAAGCCTTCCTAGGAAGGAGCCAGAAGGAGTAGGGCAAGTCGTTTCAACCAATGGTCTTCTGAGGTGCCTGTGGATTCTGAAGGAGGGAGGCTGACAAAGCATGAACTTAACTCAGGCGACCGGGGCTTTGGACAGCTGCCCGCATTTTAATTCCAAAAGTTCCATCTGTGTCTATTGTATACAATGGGCTTCCATGTGCACTGTATTTGAACTCAGGGTCCCATTGATAAAGACTGAGATTCGAAGGCCAGCCCAATTCTCTCAGAGACTCATGGTGGAAACTGGTTCAAGGTAATGTTGAAAGCTGGTCACAGAGGCCCAGTTAAACTGTTGTCCTGACGTTCTCCAGGGCTTAATGTTCCTGGCTCCCCTCTGGTTTCAGGAAGTGAATCCTCAGATTTATGGACTGAGCCTTGGGTAAATTCCTAAAATGGCCTGGAGATGCACCATTCCCAGCATTCACTATGTCGTGGCCCATGAAAGACCGCTTAGGGGTTGCATAACTACTTATTGATTGTATCATTTTGCTGAGTATGGAAAGTAACATATTTTTTCTTTTCAAGATTTTGTTTAGAAATAATGGCACTGTGTAATTTTGGCTGACTGACATCTTTAAGTTGTCATGGCGTGTTACTTGTTAGCACAAATACCGCCGGTCAAGGCTTTGTTTACAGAATTCAAATGAACATGTTTTAGTCCCGAAGAAACCTGAAGAACAAAGAATATGAACAAAGAACAAAGAATATGAATATTTGCCTTTTAAATAATATTTATTAATATTTGATAAAATTATTTTCTGTTGATAAAGTATTTTTGCATATATTTCTCCTGTGATCGTCAGGACATTGCTAGGGATAGGCATTGATATCACCTTTGTTGCATGCATGAGAAGATCAGGACTCAAAGAGGAAAATGCCACCCCTGGGGACCAATTTCTATGTTGGTATTCGTACTCTCTTCACAATGAACAAAGTACTAGCCTCTGTGTTATCTCATGTGACCTATGCACACAGATCGGGCATATCAAACAGAGAATGCCCTCTGCACACGAGCTAATTGCTATGTGGCTCAGACTCCTTTCATAAGTAATTTTAGAAGTTTTGGCTTCCTGGATCCACACTGTCTACAAAATACAACTAGTGAACTGAAGCTGAAGACTGTATTAATTTCAAGTCAACGTCCAACGAAAAAATAAATGCTTGCTTTGAGTTGTGGAAAAGGTATATATATATTTTTCCAGAAACTCCGTACATAATAAATATATATATAGACACACATATATACCATTAACATACAAAGCCCTGCAAAATTAGAGAACATCTGATACCACTTGGAGTACTCTGAAATATATTTTGTTCAAAAGAGAACAAATAGGATACAATATAACTTTCATTTGCAGAGCTCCTTTCATGCTAATCATTGCCCCCAGAAGCTTTACAGATCAATATAATAGGAGGCAGCAGCAGAAAGCATATGGTCCAGTGTAAATTACTAGAAAAAACGAGTTACAAAGACATTATATGATGAATAAATTAAAGTATTCAGTCATAAATCCAATAAGAAAGGGAGAAATTAAGAAGCAGTGAATAGGAGGAAAGAAAGGGCTCAGAATTAACTCGGAGATGAAATGAAGGATACACGTGACAAATGTGTGTCTCCGAGGGGCAGCAGAAGAGAAAAGGGAGTGTGAGAGCCTTGAACTCCCCAGCAAGGCCTCCAGGAGCCAGAGTGAAATATTGGCAGAACAGGGCCCAGCCAGGAAAATAAATACTGGGTCACTGCCTAGGATCTAAAAGAAATAAGGTTAAACCTAATGAAAATCAGACATCAGATCTAAAGAAAAATGTATAATATTCTGTTCTTTCTTTTTTCCATTTTGATTGGTTTTGATAGGAACATGTGTTTATGGGAGGGTTCTAATCTATGCATGCAGATGTTTGTTTTCTTTTAAAACCCTGAGATGGAGAGGAATAGAAATGGGAGAACACTGCTCTGGGAAATTGGCTTAAGCCAGTGCAAATTTTGTGGGATGTTAAATGTTGGCGTCCAAATGATATTCTTAAATTATTTGTATACTCTTTATATGTTTTGGAGACCAGAGAGGCAGGATTTGGTCTCTGAGGCCCCCAGAACAGGCAGGTGAGCCAAGAACACATTCGGGACATTTGTCAAATCCTTTATTTAAAAAATATGGGAGGAGCAGGCACCAGTATCAAAGGGGAGTTTGTGCAGGTGACCGGATCCAAGCTCTAGCCAGGGCTGTTACCCAAGGAGGCAGAGGGGTTTAAAGTACCAACAGTAGCTGGATGTCCATGGCTGATAATTTTACTACAATTCTTGGGCAAGTGTCTATGAGCCAAAATATTACTAAACTCCTAATCTGTGATATGGAAAACCATTAAAAGCAAAGTCAAATATGTGGCACGTACATATGTGCATACACACATAATACACACATGCATAAAGAGAGGATCACAGGGAGGCAGCAGGGCTGTCATCAGAGAAACACTGTCCTGTCGTGGGGGCAAAGGAGAACTCCACCAGAAATCAGAACATAGCTCTCTGTATAGTTACGACAGTTTCCAAAGTTATTTCTCCTTTTACTCATTCATTCAGCCACTAAACACTTATTGATCATCTTCCATATATCTGGCACTGTGCTAGATAGTGGGCACACAAAGATGGGTAAGGCACCACTAACCTTGGGATACTCAGAATTTAGAGGAGTTATTTTCAGGAGAAAAGCATGAAAAGAAGGAAAGCAAATCGTCTTTCTTTTAATGGTGTGCTTGAAAATGAAGGGAGGTCAGCTCTAATTGAAAGAAGAAAAATAAAATGGGTTTTGAAAACCTTAAAAGGCAGGAGGAGATAGCGACCAAAATGGAAAGTGAATTTAGGGGTACCGAGGGTGGGCCTGCTATTGCTTTTAATATTATATGGAGAAAGCAGAATTTTCACAAAATTGAATCAGCCTGCAGAAAAAAGAGTTGCTCACCTTCCCTGCTTTGCGGTCTCCATGGCAGGGTGTAATAGGGGCCAAATGCACAGCATTTGAGTTTCTAACATTGAATGGAGTATAGCCTAGGGCAGATACTCACTACATGCTGCACAACTGAAATGTCCACCTAGATCTTACTTTGTGGGTCAGAGTAGTGGAGGCAATGGGTGGGGTGGGGTGGGGGTGGGGGTGTCCGCAGCGTTTTTCTGATGGCCTCTGAAATTCTCCAGAGAGTCGTCTTCCCTCAGATGAGTGTTATGCATCTATACTTTCTGCTAGTGTGCTAGGATAAAGGTGCAAAAGGGGCAAAAAAGGATGATGGGGAAAAAAGGGAAGAGAATGGTCTAATTTATATAATCTAATGCTTTTTCCTTTATTTCTTTGCTCTTGTCAGACAATTTCTTTAGAGCAGCTCTGAGGTATATCAGAACTTGTGTACACTATAGTTTATCAATGCCCCATTGTGTTCTCCGTATTTAGTAGCTTACTCACCCTTTCAGCCAACATTATTTCAGAAAACATTCTAAATTAGGTCGGAAGAAAAGCTACAAAGAAGGACAGAGATAGAGCATATACAAGAAGGTCTCAAAAACAGTGGTCAAACTGATGAGAAAGACGGAAAAGAAAGTTGGAGAAAAAGGTAAGATGAGTTGCAGTAAATTCATAATTCACTTAAGGCAATCTATGTTAACACCCGTGCACAGAAAGAAATGAAATCAACCACAAATCATTTTGAGTATTTTCTTAAATAGTAGAATGGTTGTAAATTTGTGTATTATAAACTGTAAATATATCTTTCTTTCCTTCAGAAATCTAAGTGAACAAGTTGACACTGAACATTTAAAAAAAAATACCAAAGAACAAAACAGGTTTTCGAGACTCCTCAACACTTTCACTGTCTGCTCTTTCGAAGCTCTCCAGCAATGGTTTTTCAGTATCCACTGTTTTGTACCTTAAGAACAAAACAAAAACAACACAAGAACCAAAAAAGAAAAACGAAAGGAAAGAAAAAAAGTGCATCTACATTCAGTTTTGCAGGTTTCAGAAAACGTTTGTTTTTTCACTCTACTCTTCATCAAACACCTCTTCCACCTGCAGAGGTCTCTGTCTGGCTCTCTGCTCCTCACAGTGCACCAGCTCAGCTGCCTAGTGCCATCTTCCTTTATTCTAACAAGATCATCATTGGTGCCAGACTCCATTGATCTATGCAGAAACATTCTGAAAAGACGGTTTCTATGGGGGTCTAAGTGCAGATCACCGCATTATAAAACAAAACATTTGACTACAAAACCGATTTGCAGCAAACAAACTATGGATTAGAAACTCCAATGATCTTCAATCACATCACCACTTAGTCATGCCATGCTTGGCCAGACACCATTAACCCATTACTGTGAGCTATGACAGTGCTTATGCCCGAAGTGTAATGAATGTTCTAGGAATAATTATCCTTATGCCTTTTAGACTCATATTGCAGATCGGCTTCTAAAAATGTCTTGGGGTCGCCCATGCCATGCACTGGAGGCCACAGTCAAATTAGAATGGGCTGAGAGGGTGCAGTGAGGAAGGAGCAAATCACAATCATACAACATGGTGTTCTCTGAAAAGTAGACAATATTTCTGACGTCTGGATGCCTATTTAGTTATTCCATTCAAGTTCATTCTTGGGGGGGGGGTGTTGTCAATAAAGTCAAACCAAGCTCTTGGTGTGTAACAGGGTTTTTGAGGGTCTTTTTTTGAGAGCTTCATTAAAAGCAGACAGTTTCTCTAACCTTTTAGCAGAACCTGTTATCTGATGACGTGAATTAAAGTCTCTCAAATGACTAATAATCATATCAGGGCTGCCATGTCAGCTTGTAGATTTGAATAAGAGGGTCTGAAAACATTTGCATGCCTCGATGTGCCAGTGCTAAGAAGCTAATGTGATAGTGCTGTCATAAAGCACTGGAAAGACATGACTTAATGTAATCTGTCATGTCATATGCTAATCTTCAACCATTACTTGAGTGCTGTAAGTAAGTAGAAAGCATTTGGGAGAAATCCTTTCCAATTTCTCTGAGTACCACTTCTGCTGCTGGTCAGCTCAAATGGGTTTTGTGCATTTAATGCAGAGCTCAAGTCAAGTTGGTTTAGGTCACACTTAATTAACCAGCACACTGATGGGCTGGGCCACTATAGCTCTATGGAAAACGGCTATTTCAGAGGCAGCCTAACAAGTAAATATTTCATATGCTGAAGGAAAAAGGGAAAAGGACACTTTCTCAGTCCTTGATAAAGAATATGCACTTTTCAGAGGAAACACTATGAATCTTAAGAAGACATCTTTTTTGGTTTCTGCTTGCCTCCTTCTATATTTGAGTTGAGTTTACAGAAAGTGATAATAAATAGTTAAAGACATCCCTCTCACCCTACTAGCAAGAACTCTGTTCACCAGATATGGTCTTATCACTCAAACAATAGAGGCTGCTTAAATGCGAAGTCCACAGAAACAGAGGACAGGTGATCAAAAGGAGACATCTGCTTGGCACGCTCTTTAACAAGATGACATCTCTTAACATACAGCCATTAAGAAAGGAGAGTGGTTCTTAGAGCGAAGCACAGTTTGTGAGACAGACAATGAGTGAGACTAGAGAGACTGACAAATTTTTGCCCAATTTTTTTGGGAAAGTGTGCATGGGATTGTGATTCAAAATATGAAGGTTATTTTTATCAGCCACACTGAGTCAAGTCAAAAAGACGCTGAAGAACTCGAAGAACTGCCTTCTGGAATAGCATTTTTGAGGATGCTGAACAGATGGCATGAGATTGGCCCCAACGATTCTGCCTGAATTTCCCGACATTCCTACGAGGCTTGCTATTGGTAACCCAAGGGAACTTTTGTGCACGTGGGAACTAGCTTTTTATAGGGTCTAATTAGAAAGCATAGGCAATTTCTACCTACAGCATTAAAAAATGCTTCTATGAAATATTTTTCCTTGACAAATGTGTGTCATATTCACACAGTAAAATGAATATAAATCAAAATTGATAGAGACGTGAGGTTGTATTTTCCTTCTAGCCAAGGATTCTGCTAAAATTGGGGACTCTCTCTCTCTCAAAAAAAAAAAAAAGATAAAAATCTTATCACAGAAGTGGTGTGTATCAGCACTACTTACACCTCTTCCAGGGTATCTTGACCATTGATCATGACTTGATGGTACTCGGCATAGCTGCTTCCTCCTTTATGTCCACTTACAAAATTCCACCTGACATTTCAAAGACGTAAAGGGTGAGGGTGATTCTCGGCGCCAGTGAAATGTGGCTCCTTATCTGGGTTTTTGCTCATACACAACCTAATCATCAGGGAACCATGTGTCCGAACTTTTCAGTTCTCATTCAGCTGTAAAAACTGGTCAGATGACTTCATTGGGCTGGTAGAAGCTGGCCTCGGCACTGATTTCCAAGTCCAATCATCATTTGAATCATCCATTTTACAGAACACTTTCAACTCAGTCCAGGCATCTTGAATTTGTGTATTGCTAGCTCTGGGAAAATTCATCATTATTATTTATTATTAAGAGAACAAAGTAACACATTCCTAGGATTTGAGTTCAACGGCATCACCTTCCAAATAAGGCCAGTTAAAACGCCTTCTAAATCCTCCAGGGACTTATCAGCTTGAGTTTAACATCACAGAAGTCTGTATGACTGAGTCCTAGAAAATGATACTCCTTGATAACATGTAGCCAAAGCAAGTCCCCACCCCCTTCCATCCCCGCCCCCCCTCCATATCTTCCTGTTCATGATAGACTACTCAAATAATCTGTTTGGGTTAATCTCTCCTAACAGCCATCACTTCCTGATGGCCTCTCAAATTTCTGACACCACCAACCTAAAATATTCTCTACCTAAGCTATTTTTATACTCACTTCTCCAATGCTTACCACTCTCTGCAGCACATGATCTCCCTTCCTGCATTATCTCTTAACTCTCTCTCTTAAAAATAAAAAGCATTCTACTCTTTTTTCTTCCCTACGATTTCTTACAGCTTTTGCCTAAGCGGTCTCCTTCTCTGTGAAGCCTCAAACTATATCCCTTCTTACAATTAAATCAATATATTTCCCAATTTATCTGGGAAATATTCCCTCATTAATGTAGCCAATTACTAATATTATCACTGATGCCTGACTAGCCATTTTCATCTATTCATTCATTCAGCACATAAGATTGAGTTCCTCTATTGTGTTGGGTATTGGGCTAGCCAGTAGTGATGGTGATCAAGTAAGGAAATGGATCTCTCTCTTCTTCAATTTGTCTCAAATCTTCCGTAAACAGTATCAATTATGTTGGCTGTATACCCTTCCATCTAACTTTTTATATTATATGCTCCTTAAGGGTCCTAAGCAGAGAAGGCTTTTTGACCAGGTCTAATTTATATGTCAACACACTCTTTGGCTCCCTCTTTACCAGTATCTCCTGAAGCATCCTGGGCAGTTTTTAGTGACATGGAGATGCTCTGTTCAGCTCTAAAAGGCCTTATTACCCTTTAAGTTTTATTGTCTAAATAGCACTGTATGAAGCAGTAGAGAAGAAAATGAATCATGAGGCATGCCCCTGCTTGTCAAGCGGTTTGTAATCTTTGGTAGAAGGTAATACTTTATACATTAGACAACTGAATGGCTCAAAGACAACATGAAATAAAGTGCCAAACTGAATATGATCAGATTGGATCAATAGAGATGGTAGAGAGGGAATATACAAGAAAAAGGAAGAAATGAAGATTGGCTCGAATTTTTCAAAAGATTCTGACAGAATATTATGGGGCACTACACAAAATAACCTCTAGGTTTCTGCCAATTTGTCATGAATTGGTACATTTCAGTTTATCAAAGGACTTTAGGGAACCATGAATGTCTGGCATGGATTCGGTGGATTAAAGAGAAATAAGAGAAATCAGTAGGAAGGTGGGGTCTTGAGGTGATCAGAGGCTGGGAGAAAGTAAACTGAAAAGCATGGGGGCTGGGAACTCTGTTTGAGATAATATAACCCTGAAATACTAGATTTACTTCTCTCTCTCCAAAATCAAACCTCTTGCCATCAAAAGAGAAACAGAACTGAGAGGCAAATGACTGAAGGTACTAGGGACCATACGTCCACTGACGAATTCTGAGGTCAGATCAGGATCACTCCTGTATCTCATGTAGTTTAAAAACATATCTCTAGATGTTATGAATTTACTCATTTTCTTCCTTATTAAAATGCCTGATTTATGGCTAGGCATAATGTAAACTCTTAACCAATATCTACTTTTCATTTTTAATTAGGGGATTTAGGTTTTGCTGAAGGTTCACTAGTAAAGGCAGCTCATTCATTTCTGAATCAAGTTTTTACTTTTTAGAGGCCATTGTGTCTCTGCAGCCCCTTGTCAGCTTCCTGCTGTGTTTCTGTCCAAGAACTTAATTGTTAATGGCTCCCAGCTGTGCCGAAACCGTGCTTCTTTAACCCCTTCCTTCCTGGCTGCCAAATGGTATTCTGCCTTTGAGAAATCAAGCTCCCAGTGTGGGCTTTTGGTAGCGATGAGAACTATTTGCCAGGTAGGGAGATTTGATTGGCAAGAACACATGAATCTTAACCAGATCCAAAGCCACTGTCAAAGAAACACCTCTGTTTCAGTTTCTAAGGTTGAGGCAAACATGAGCATTTTTACCGTCAATCTTGGGCAACATCAAAGATCTTTTTCCTTGATCAGTTATGTATTCTCAACTGATTTTCAAAAATTTAGTTATTTATTTATTTAGGCATCAACTGCCTCCTTAAAGCTGTTATCTGTATTCAGTCCCTACTGGCAATTCTTCAGCTCCACCTTCACGTTTCCATCTTGCTTGATGAGCTATGATCTTTCATGATCTTCAGCTCAAACCCCCAATGAGTCCTGCTGTCAAACCCTATCCATGTCAATACACCAGGCAAGCTCAGAGCATCTTAACACCTGTGAAAGTCATCCAATTTTCTTTTAATTCCTGCACACACTCTCTGCTAGTTCGTGTTGCAAAGGAAGGTCTCCAGTAGCCCAGGCAAAACTGGTTTCATTCCTCATTCTGTGCATTTTGTCACAAGACTTTCTCTTTTATGGATCCTGTCAGAGAGTTAAGACTTTCCACTGCCTCTAGTTCTTACTCTTCAAATTCCCTTAGGAACTGCTTTAGTTTCTTCCTACATCCTACTTGCAGTCTTCCAAGGTCTCCTGAAGTCTTCCTACTACTTCTGTTCTAAGTCCTCATTTGCATCAGTAATGAAGCTCCCATGGCCCTTCATGCCTTCACACACAGTGTGCCTCTTTCACTGCCATTCCATAAACCTGGCCCTAAACCCCCAGCTCACCACATGCTCCCTTCTCTTCTCAATCTCTTGCCAGAATTTACACTCAGTGGTAAGAGTCCATAGAATCATCTCCTTCAGAAATTACCAAAAAGCAGCCTAGGAGTTGGCTACTTAGATAATAACATATTTCTATATCTTTTCTTTGTAACTTTGTCCACTCAATATTTCCTTCAACTCTTTTGATGACAGCTCCCACTGAGGGATCCCCCCAATACTGAAGGAAGGATAGTGCTAACAGTTATGGTCTACTATTACTCCAGGCCTTGCGTGTGCTTCTTTACAAGCTTTATCTCATTTCATAAACTAATCTGTTTGTTATTTCAACTAATATTTATCACCTACAGTAGCTAACATCAGTTACGTGTTCTGTGTTGAGCCCTGAACTATAGACCTTTATCATATGTTTTTTCATTTTACCTTCACATAGTTCTATGGGAATAAATACTATTAATTCTCCACCCTCACTCATTACGGAGAAGTGAAGCACAGAGAGAGCAAGTAACTTTTTAACATTGCCCAGCTAGAGGGATTCAAACAAAGGAAGTATAATTCCAAAGGCCATGCCCTGAGGTAATAGTCATGAACAAGATAGTCATAGTGCCTGCCCTCCTGGAATTTAAACTCCTACAGGAGGAGCCCATATTATGCAAATAATTATATCAACAATTAACTGAATTACATCTATGGGCTCTAAAGACCAAGAACAGGCTCCCATGATGGTATAGAACATAAGGACCTGAGTTGATGGAGTTCAGGAAGTATTCCTCAACATGGTGGCATTTACATTGAAACGTAAAGGATGAGAATGAGTGGAACAAGGTGGGGTTAGAATGGGGAGGGGAGATCATTTCAGGCAGAAGAAAGAGCAGGGGGCACAGGCTCTAAACAACAAAATGCCTGGAGCCATAAGGAATTCAGTGAAGACCAGTACAGTACCGTTGTTTTTTTTGTTTTTTTTGTTTTTTTTTTTTGGCTAAGTGTGTTTAATTAACAGAAGGAAAGAGAGGAACAGAGTAAGGCTGTAGAGATACTCAAAGATCATATCATGTGGGGCCTTGTGGCACAGGTCTATTTGAAGTGCAGTGGAAAACCATGGAAAGTTGTTAAGCAATGACTTAGATTTACTTTTTTAAATTGACACTTAACATGGAATAAATTGGAGGCACTTGAAAGCAGGTATGTTCTATTAATTAGAAGGACATTTTAATTGGCCAGCGGTATTTCACTGTAATGTTTATTTTACAGCTGAAGAAACTAAAGTTTAGTGAGGCTACACTGCTTGCCTAAGTTGACACAGATTGGGTCAAAGACAAAATTTGAATCCAGGTCTGACACTCATGTTCATGTTACTTTCCACCATATCTATCTTCCACCTGTGTGCACGATCCATGCCTCTCTACTTGCTAAATTAACACTAGGCTAAGCTTAGGAGACCTTCCCCAGAGCACACTGAATCTTAACACATGTCTTTGAGGCCCAATCTAGTGTTCTTTCCACATCGCACTGCGTGTTGTTATTAGCTAACAACATGTTTCAAAATGCTCCCTCTTTATGATGAAAATGCAAACCATTAAGTCCTAAATGCCACTGCAGTCACAAATACAATGTATAAATATATCTGCCCAGTATACCTCACGGGATTGTTATGAGGTGGAGGTAATATGCATTAGAACACTTTGCAAATCGCCAAGTACTCTGCAGGAGTAAAGGCATTACTGATGTTTGTTATATAGGAAAGCAGAACGCCATGGCAGTTTGTCCAGTAGGAAAGGGGTCTCATCTCAATTTATTTTGATATCAGTTTTGCCAGAAGAACTTGCAGATTTTAAGGTATCAGCGTATTTCAAAGATTTTTGTAAATCAGGGTCAAAGAGAAGTAGTTGATATCCCCATTTCTACCATACTCCGTTACGTGCTTCAATTCTTCAGAGTTCAATTGGATAATCCTCAGTATAATTACTTGTCCTAGAGAAACCTATGTGTCCCAGAATGCCACCTGGTGTGCCATTACTTCTGCTTTGTAAAGCAAAGCCATTTTTTTAAAGAAACACACCTGAAGCTGAGAATTTATCTTTGCAATTTAAATTCTCAAGGAGAATGAAACATGGGTACACAGACCCAAATCAATAGTCATCTTTCTTCCATTAAAGAACTTTTAGAGTCTTTTATAGGATTCCATTTCTTATCATTAGCCTGTTCCTAAAGATACTTTTGGTCTGACTTGATGTTTGTCAAACTACAGATCATGACCCATTGCTGGGTTTTGAAATCAATTTAGTAGTCATAAACAGTATTTTAAAAAATGAAATAGGAGGAAGAGACAATATCCAAGGGTGTTGTACATAGCAAGAGTATGGCTTTAAGGAGCTTTTGTTTCAGTCATTAACATATGTTTCTCTGTACTCCGTCACAAAGGAAAATGTTTTTCTTACTGTAGGTCACTATAAAAAAAAAGTTTGCAACACACTGGGCTATTGGCTTCAGGAAAAAAACTGATGTCTATACTTTCATAGGCTAGACCCTTTCAAGCCTTAACCCAACTTCAGGATGGAGAAATGCTACCCATTTTTGATGCAGATTAATCTTGCTTCAATATATGTAATCCCTTAAGTTTTCTTAAAGCTACACCACATGGGGAAGGTGGTCAAGTGGGGACGCAGAACTACCTAGCAGCAGTTCATGGAAAGAACCCTGAATGGATGGCTCCTCTAAGGTGGTTGGTGGCGGGGGAGGGATTTTTAAAGCAATAGTTAAGAATAGAGCTCTTCAATAACATATAGAGGATGTACTGTATGCTGTGCTCTGGACTTACATGTTTATTTTATGTATTTACTGAACACTTAAGGTACTCACAATGTGCCAAGCCCTGTTCTTAGTGCTTTATAGATGTTAATTCATGTCACTGATGAGGCAGGCGAGACTGTTAGCCCCCTTTTAATGGAGAAGGAATTAAGAGATCTAGGAGGTAAGAAATAACAAAGGAAATACTCTTCAGTGTTATGCTCTGCTGCTTTAGTACTTCCCCTTAGTTCCCATCTATGTCTCTTAATAAGGGCATGTCAGCACTGATTCTGGTTCAACTTCCGACCTTGTCAAGGCTGTTTGCCTGTGTGTACGTGTGTATGCGTGTGCATTCGGACATGAGGGTGTGAGTGTATAAATGCATGGGTCCAACATGTACCCACTCCCTGCAGTGGTGGGAAAGACAGCTTATAAGAGTCCTGCCAACGCAGGCCTAGAAAAAAAGCCAATTTGAATCAAATGCCAAAAGCAGCTTCCTCTCCTTTACTCTGGCACCTTGTTTGCCCGCCCTTCGTCCTGGTTAAAATAATAACAGTAAAAAGGTGGCCTTAAGCTCTCGTTCTTATATACACATGAGTATTACAGTAAGATTCAGGAGGTTAAAATCCTCTGCCATGGGGCAAAACTTTTAAAATAATTGGGCTGGGGAGTGAAGAAGAGAGTGGGAAGGGCTTTGAAGGCAGGGAGGCTCACATGCAAACAGGTTTTTAGGAGGCCGTGTTACAAGTCAGGGAGAAGAACAAAGCCTTAAGAATTGGGTACAAAGGGTTTCCAAGATTAATCAAAAGTTTAAATGTTGCCGCAGTCAGAAAAGGAAGGAGATGAAGTTATCTTCATCTTAGAACTAAGAGGAGGGAGAAGGTAATGGGAAAAAGACTCAAATGAGGTTGATCGATGGTTATGATGACAATATTATCAATTTATCCTTTGTGCATGCAAGTGTTACCAGTGTCCTTTAGAAGAAGCGTCTGGGAATCTAGGTGTCCTGTGGGAAACCATTTTCAGGGAGACAGAAAAGCCTCATGTGACAGAAGACTGAAACTCTTCCTCAGGTGGGAATAGAGAATAGTAATGTTTTGGTCCTGCAGGAGAATAAAAGACAGAGTTCCCAGAGGCCCCAAATCCCATTAAGTAAGTTAGTAAAAGTTGGTTATTGTTTCCACATGTTCTTTAGTGTCTACCAGGGGATTTTCAACATGACAGCCACTCAGACCTCAGTCCAAAGTGTGTGGAGGGTGGGGAGGGTGTCAGGCGGTGAGCGGATGAGTCCCGTGATAACCCTACAGTCCAGCAACGTCTGATCAACTGGCTAGACTTCCAGGGAGCCTTCCAGGTAATCCTGGCTGGCAGTGATTTCCCCTTTTCCTGATTCCCTTTTTACTTGTTTCACTGATGCACTTTTTTCACTCAGTATATGAGCTCATTAAGTCAATTTCTTATTCCCCACATTAAAGGGACAGCTCCTTGAAGACAGGGACTGTGTTATTTATGGCATAGCATCTGCAGCACAGAGTGTCCTGTCTTACGTATATTAAATCCTCAATATTTATATATGAACTGAAATTTAAGACCTCACAAAGGTCCAGACAAGAGGACTCTGTGTACCCCTGGAGCTATCTCTCCTGTCACTTTCTTTCCCCATTGCTTTTAAAGGCCTTCTCGTCCTTTTGATTGTGTCACAGTCTTCTGGGACATCTGTAGGAGACAACCTCCCCACAACCCCAACTCCTGTCCCAGCTTGGCTGTGGCAACTCAAGTCAGGAGTCACTGTGGCTAATTTGAGCGCACCCAGAAGATGGCTGTCCCAAACACATAGGCAGCCTACTTCTCGTATTTACTGACTCCCCCTTACATGGATTCTTCCCTTAGGTGCAGAGCCAGCTTCAAATAATCGATCTCTCAAAGATGGTTTGTCTGTTTCTTTGGAAGTTCCATGCTTAGCTTTCCTGACATTGAGGTTGACCTCTCAGAAGCCTGATGACCACAGGCTACCACGCCCACGAGCTGCCATACCCACAGGCATGGAAAGAAACAAGGGTGGCCTCCTCAGGTGTTGTGCTTATGTGATGAATAAAGGCCACACACCCTGGAGGTCCTAAGATGCATGGCATTTCCACACAGGCCACCCATTTGTGGTTCAGCCATACTGCTGGCTGAAGACTGACATCAGTGCAGACCGCGTGGACTACTCTGTTACTTAGAGGTAACAAGGTGCATTAGAGGGGAGTGCAGGGAAATGCCATCAGTTTCCCACTTAGTGCTTCTTCATACATAACGTCCTAGTGTGAAATGTTATCTGTGTGTGGATAGCTTCTACATGTTATCTGTGTGTGGATAATTTATGAAGTGATCTGGCTTAAAAAGAGAAGCGGATTTTGGAGGCACCTCGTTTCTTGTGGCTAAAAACACCAGGATAATGGCATCAGCAGAAAGGAGTGGTGGGGAGGCGAGGAAGGGGTCAGGAGAGAGGGTCTAAAACTTTGCATGTACAATTAGAACCCCCAAAATCCTCTGCCCCACATTCAACCTCCATGAGGCCTGTACGGATCTGCAAGAATTTTCTACGTCTGTTCCTTCTCAGAGGGTGGTCAGCTTCTCGATCTGCCAGTTTTCTCCATTTGGATTTTTTTTTTTAACAACCCGCGACACAGTGTCTCGGATGCCAGTCCCTCATCAAGGACGGATACTTTCCTTACTAAGTACAGGGGGAACAAGCTCTCTGTGATTTCACAGACAGTAAAATCATCCTTCCTGCCCACCTGCTTACTAGTCTTTTGCACAGTCCTTGAGGCAAGGTGAGTTTGCTTTTTCTTCCATTCACTGAACAATTATTTTTACTGAGTATCTATTTTGTAAGCATCACTGTGCTAGGTGCTGCTGAGGCAAAGGTGAACAAAATAGAGGCCCTGCTCTCAGGATGCCCCCCGGGGAAGACAGACACACAAGCAAATAATTTCTGCATTATCTCAGTGTGTCTTATGGCAGGTTGCTATGGGAACACATGAGAGAGGCCTTTACCCCAGTCTGGGGAGGAGGTGGTCCAGGTAAGATTCCAAAGAAAGTGATGCTTGGGCAGCAGTAGATGATTAGGAGTTAGCCTGGGAATTAGTGGGAGGAAGGGAAAGAAAGAGCAGGATGTGGACGTTCCCAGCAGTGGTCAGCTTCTGCAAGAGCTTGGAAGGGAGGAAAAGCAGAGCCAGCCTGAGGAAATGCAAATGGTTCAATATGGCTGGAGCATCAAATGAAGACTGGGGAATGAGACATAAAACAGGCAATGAAGGCCATAGCAAGGAGCTATAGCAAGGAGTTTGGATTTATCCTGAAGGCGTTTAATCGGGGAATTAACTAAAGCGTTTAAAATGACCAATCTGGTTTGCATTTTATAAAGATCTCTCCAACTGCAGCGTGGGGAACAGACTGGAACAATCTAAGAGACTGGCTGGATGGCCATCACAGTAATCCAGAGGAGAATGTGGAGGGCCTGGCCTCAGGGCCTCGCTGGAGGGGGGCGAGGATTGCTAGACACAACAGGATGTGGTGTGGACGGGATGGGGGATGTGAGGGAGAAGCACAGCCAAGGATGACCTCTGGGTTCCAACGATGGAGTCCTGCCAGCTGCCCAGCATGCTAAATGGGTGAGATATGCAATCGTCAGGTATGATTTCATATTTACTTTCTTCCTCATTTTATTCTTTTTATACTATTTGTTCTTTTATAGAAGAAAATAACATTAATTCAGGTCTTGGCTGTGATATTTTTCTAACTTCAAATACTAGTAATAACACATAAAGATGAGGCGGGCTGGTAGAAAAGTTGGAAAAAATACTATTAATTTTTTTCAAGGGGAAAAAAAAAACCTATGCCATATGTAGAAAGTTTCCAATTAGGTTAATGTACCTTAAACTGTATTAGTAATTAAGTGCTTTGGGTATTAAAATACCTAATCTAGCTTCAGGCTGTTTTTGATAAATCCTTTGACATTTTCCCAGCTGAGGGGGAGAGACAGAGCAGAGGAGGCCTCGCCTGGGATTAGAGAGCTCTTGGCTCTATTCCCCAGCTTTTAGCGGCTTACTGTGTGACCTTGGTAAGGCTGCTTTAGATCTCTCGCCTTTAGTTGCCATATCTGTAAAATGGCAAAAATAAGAATAAGGCAAACATGACTGATGATGTTAATAACTTCCTCTAACATAGGGCTTGGAACTCAGTGGGATAGAGTTTTTGGGGGGTGGGAAGGTTAATTTGGGTTTGATTTTTATGTTATTTATTCTACTTAGGGACATAATAATCTGTAAATAACAGAATACCTGATATTTCTGGCTTCAATATATTTCTTTTTTTTAACCTAACAAGAAATTGGCAGACAGAAAATCTAGGATATCCATACAAGATGGATGGAGCTAGGGTAACTCAACCAAATCAACAAGAACTGAGTTCCTTCTTTATCTCCACTCTGATATCCTTACTTTGTCCTTATTGCCAGATAGTGACTATACCTTCAAGCATCACCTATATTCAGTGGAAAAAACAGTAAGAAGGGTTGGTGCTGGCTTTATTTCCACCATTGGTTAGGAAGAAAACCACTTTCCCAGGAGCAGCGCTGATTGCCTTAGACTCCCATTAACAGACCTGCAAACCCCACCCCCACCCTCTCTCTGCCTGATCTAAAGGAGGCTGGGAAAGTGAGTGGGAACGCACTATGGAGCTTTTCCTGCTTCCACAGTGAAGGGGGGCAAGAAAGAAGGGGGTTGGAAAGAGGTGTTGAGTGAGCAAATCAACAGCATCTGTCACACCTGCTAAACGGCACCATCAAAGGCAGGAGAGTGAATCATTTCTCAGGAAGAAAAGTATCGAAGGTTAAGCCAGAGAGGAGACTTTCGAAAGGAAGTCCCTGCTTGGGAGCTTGCTTTAAATTTGGTGGGACTTGAGTAATTTCTTTGGTCCAAATTTGTGAAAATCTGGCTCACCCAAGAAGGCGAATTATAGGGAAACCTGGATTCCTTATCCAGGAGGTAGACCCAACAATGAATAAGAAGCCCAAGTAGAGAAAAGAAAGGAAAGAAAGTGGTATCCAGGAAAGTTAGATGGGGGCCAATTACTGCAGAAGCCTCGCTTATCTCTGACCCTTCGGACTTGTTCATTGTGAGCTGTGATAGGAGAGGCTAAGCTCAGTAAGGAAGAATCAAAACACTTACCTATGTGATGCCCCTGAAAGAGTTATTGACCCAGCATTTGGGGTCACAGGGGCGGAAGGGTCAATACAGTTGAACGTGTTCCCAATTCTCATACTGGTTGGCCTGTCAATGTGCATAGGCCCTCCACTGCTGTCCTGGAGACAGCCCTCCTCTGCTTATGACAAGATGGCAAGGAGAGTATGAGTGTGTTTTCTCCACCAAATTTGAATAAGGTCTCAATTTTCCTTTTCAGATGATCATTTAACAAGGTTTATTGTTCATGCTTATATGCCTCAGGCAGCCTATTAGGACATTAGGGAAAAACTGCCCACCACTTTCTTTCTTTCTTTTTTTAACCCAGAAACAAAACACGCAGAACTGCAATTTCTATTCCTAGAGAGGAGGGACAGCTCCCTGGTCTGACCACCCACCCACACCTCCTTCTCTCCTTGGTCTGTGATCCCACAAACTGGTGAGCTTGATTTGTGCTGTGTCTGGGATGTCTCTCAAACCACAGGCCACCTTTATATTGAGCCTTTACCAGTCTGTAAGCTTCCATAGTCTGTGAGATTTAAAAAAAAATCCTTTTTAAAGAGTCAGCTTTCTTAATAAGATCGTCACTTCTCCTTTTCTCACGTGAAATATTTTCTTGCAGAGGGGATTGTGTGTGTTTCTAAATGTCCCTGGTCTGGCTCATGATCCCAAGTAGACTCAGCAGGGCAGGGGTAGAGCATGTAACTCTCACATGCTAGTCAAGTAACAGAGGGGCTCTCAGACAGAGCTCAGTGAGGAGAAGCAGACTCCTTAGCTGGTGTAAGTAAATTGGCAACTTAATTTCAAGGACCCAGGAGAATTACCAGGGAGGCTTAGACTACAGAGCAAAGACTTGTCTGTGTATTTTTGCATGCATTTGTGCCACTACTAATCTGTCAGCTTGCAGTGCAATAGCCCAGTTCCTTTACTAGACTGAGTACATCCAGGAGAAGAGAAGCAAGCTCACACATAACTGAGACACATTTTTGAAGAATACAAGGAGTGAAATTAAGGTTAATAGGCACTGGATACATTTTCATATCACTATGCTAACAATTGCTCCAGTGACTCACAGCCATTATAGATCACACTTTGAATCTCCACTGAACAGACCGTGATGCCCTTCGTGAAGTTTACAAATCAATTTCCAAGAGCTTTATCAATTCAGGGCAGCATATTAAAGGCCCCCAACATCGTATTGGCCAAAATCTATTTAACAGCATAGGTTCTAGTTCCATCATCCTTAAATTCTTCCCAGAGATGACACATGAACACCCTAGAATTAAGGGTAGAACAGGAATTCTGAAGAGATTGTCTTTGTGAATGGAACATGGCATTGGACACCCATCACCATTTTCCTTGTGATTTCCTATATCAGGGTTGAGGAGGTAGAATGAAGTGGAGGTCAGGTAAAGAGTAGTTAAGAGAGCAGGGGTTCCTTATGGAATGAGCTGATCTACTTAGCTTCTAGTTCTACTTAGACATCCTAATGTGTTTACAGTAACAGGCCTTAAACTCCTCTGAGAACATCACCATCTAAGGGTCTGAGCCACAGCAATTCTAAAAAGGTTCTCAGGTTGAGAAAGCAGCCTTTCTGAATTTATGGTTGCGGGTAAATCAGTACCCCGCTCTGCAGTGAACTGAGGGAGAATTATCTCTCTCTAGGATTTTTCAAATTTCCTTCAAACTCTTTTAACATGATAGTGTTGTTTTAGGGATTCGAACACCTCACCAACCCTATGTCCTCTAACAGAGGAACCACCTAAGTGAAATAAACATACATTGACCTAACATATACCCATTCGAAGTCAGGGAAACTGATACAAAAATTTCTATTCAAATCATTGAACAGAGCTTAAAAGGAAAGCTCACATTTATATTTTACACATTTTATTATAGTTGTTCAGTCCTCTCTGAATGAGGAACATCATTCAGGAAAGTGCAATCGATTATATGGCTCCTTTCTGGACTTATCAGCCATCTTGACTACACTAACTACTGTACTGGTACAGCCTCTCTTCCATTGTCTCTGGGCCTCATGAGAGGCCCTGAGATTCTTCTGCTGTCAGCATGCCCACATGGGCTATTTGTCTATACTCTGGAGTTTGGGGCAGTAGGTATTAGCTTTTGGATGAAGAACTGCTAGGAAATTTTTCCTTTAGTGAATAAAATAAAAATCATACCATTTGGGGGCAGTTATGCAGGCTTTTTTTTCTGGTAGCCATAGCTCCCCCTGCTGCCCAGTTAGGGGTAAGAGAGGTCACAGTAATCTGAAATGAGACAAAAACAAAGCCTACCCAGAGTCCAGGCTCCAGAAGCCAGCAATTGAAGGCAGTTTATCTCAAATCAAGAGTCTAGGACAAGCTTGGGTCTTTGAGGATGTGTGTGCAGCAAGAGAGGGGGATGGAATTTTAAACATGGAGCCACCAACTGTTACGTAAAAGGAAAAAGTACACATAAAAGAAAAACCTTAGGTTCATGTGCAAATGTCCATTAATAGGCAAGTTCTCCACTCTTCCATCAAACACTTACTTCCAGGTGACATTGTTCTTTTTGCCTTCTAGTAGCAGTTCCACCAGCTATTTAGCTATATAATCTCTGCCTGTTTCCTGACCTGCAAAAGGGGTTTATTTGATGATTCAATTTTTAAAATGTATACATTTATCACAATACCTGGTATTTGTATAGAAGCAGCCAACACATGTTGGCTGCTGTCATTATTCTAGTTAACATATCTTATTTAAGTCATTGGTTCTCAAACTTGGCTGTGTACCGGGATCACCTGGAGAATTTTAAAAAATACTGATGCCTAGGTACTATTCACAGAGATTCTGATTTAATTGATAAGGGGTGTGGCCAGAGCATTAGGGTTTTTAAGGATTCTAGAGAATTAAAATATATAGACAAGTTTGAGATCCACTGATCTAGGACTTCTAAACATACCTCCTCAGAGACTAATGTCTCACAAGGAGATGTTCTCCTGTGCTAGGTAAGTGAGAGGTGGGGCACCTGGGTGGCTCAGTTGGTTGAGTGTCTGACTTCTGCTCAGGTCATGATCTCATGGTGCATAGGTTCGAGCCCACATCAGGCTTGCTGCTGTCAGTAGGCCTGTCAGCATGGAGCCTGCTTCAGATCCTCTTCCTCTCTCTCTCTCTCTCTCTCTCTCTCTCTCTCTCTCTCTCGGCCCCTCCCCTGCTTGCCCTCTCCCAAAAATAAATAAATATTAAAAAAAAAAAGTGAGAGGTAAAGTGTCAGACTAGCTATGAGGCACGGAAAAACCCTCTACCTCTTTGCCAATGAGTGGTCCCTGGATCAACAGTAGCTGAATCACTTAGAAGCATGTTAAACTCTCAGTTCCCACTCCAATCCTACTGGATCTGAGTCTTCATTTTAACAAGGTCCTCTTATGTTCCGTAAACACATTCAAGAAAAGCCATGCTCTAGCTCACACTTTGCCTTCTTTTATTCAGCATGAAGAAAAGTATTAAGCATTTCTGACAAGGAAATATCCATACAAAAAAAGCCCCTGGTCTTTGTTTCGATAATTTCTTCAGATTCAAATCTCCTTAGAGTTATTTTTGCGGCTGCCAGATGTAGTCTGAGTTTTTAATACCTGTCTCAACTCACAAGCACCCACTTCATGTCTGCTGATCGGTGTGTACTGGGCCTCTTACATTGTTTCTAAAAATATGCTTTTTAGGGCTAGTACAAATGCCCTGACCAGGCCAGCTTTGGTCTATTGTTGAGGTGGGGTTGACATATGATAGAGGATCTTTCGTACATCACAGCTAAGAGACCAAATTTAGAGGATGATTCTTATTTACTGAACGTTCAGAAAGGAAATAAAATCCTCCATTAGAACCTAGTCATTAAGGTTAACAGTAAACCATAAAATGAATGGAATGTTGGCCCTGTGGACAGGTTCCTAAAAAAGACAATGCTAATGTTTTTAACTAAAACGTGGGGAGACTGGACAGAGCTTTGGGAAAAAAAAAAAAAGGACGGGGGTAGTGAGTGATTTAGAAAAAGAAGAAACCTCAACAGGAATTTAACTTTTATAACATTAGCATAATTCTGTGACATTAGCACTTCTTTCTCCCTCCCTCACCCATCCCGTTTCAAAAAGAAAAATATTCAAACATGAGTTTTAAAAGATTTTACACATGAGTTTTCAATGATACATATTGAGATAAAAATAATACAGGAATTACTACTGCTGTCTTCACATTTTTCTCTCCTATCCTCTTTCTAAAGACACAATGCCCTCTTTATGATGCTTTTATGTCTATAAACAATTTAGGGGAAGACACTGAAACCAAATCTGTAAACGTGCAAGGCTCCTGGATTGGTGGGGAGGGGATGGAGTGAGGGGGAGACACAAATTGCAAAGAGCAGAATAATCAGATACAGAGGGACTTTGATCTTCTGGAGACCTAAGCTAATAGATGTTAAGTGCAGTTCAGTGGAAGTAATAACCCATGAAGAAAACAAAATCTGCAAAATGATAAAATGCTGCAGTCTACTGATCAAGGAAGACATTGGAAAATTACTATGAAAGCATCCTTAGCCCAGCAGATCCAAGGTGAAGAAAGGGCCGCGTCTGCCAACCAACAGCCAGACATTCCAGGCAGACTTAGCCGTCTCCCATTTTGTGGCCAGATTAACACTCTGTGGAGCCTGAACGCTTTCTCACTGAAAAGGCATGGACTGGCACCATCACAGCCGTGGGCTGCGTAATCTCTCCCAGTGACGCCATAGTGAATCACCCGCGGCTGGCCGTGCGCTCTGTGGGGGCGTTTTGGGGGCAGTTGTCACCGGGAATCAGTTAATACATGTAAAAGTATTTTTGAATAGTCTCCAAGTGAAATAATGAAGTGCTGGTCATTTTTTTTTTTCATTATCAGGACACAGTGAAGACTTATTAGACATCTTTCAAAAAATTAAAATCTTACCAAGCAGAGGATTCAGAAAGAAACTGTGAAACTATGGACATTGAAATGCAATTTAAAAATCCTGAAACTTTACAAAAGGAAACTCCTTAATACACGCTTAAGTAATATTTTATCACGTGTATCCACTTATCGAGTGGTGACTGCATTATACACTTAGCACAAGATAGGACAGAATTAATTTTTGTAAAATTCTTTTAACATTTATTTATTTTTTGAGAGACAGAGGGAGATAGAGTGTGAGCAGGAGAGGGGCAGAGAGAAGGGAGTCACAGATTCTGAAGCAGGCTCTCAGCTCTGAGCTGTCAGCACAAAGCCCGACACAGGGCTTGAACTCAGGAACCATGACCTGAGCTGAAGTCGGATGCTTAACCGACTGAGCCACCCAGGCACCCTAGGACAGAATTAATTTAATGGATCTATCGACCAAACTGAAGAAAATCTAAAACCTGAAGCAGTTAGTTAAGTTTAGTCTGGACAGACTCTTACTCTGGAAGGAATGAAAACAAACAAGCAAACAAACAAGAAAAACGAGCAAAAAAGCCACCAGACACTGCGAGTTAGAAAAAAACTGGGAGAAAACGAGGAATGCGTTTAAAAAGCCACACCTTCCTACATGTTATGTAATGGCTAATTAAACATACCAAATACATTATCGGAGCCACACATTCATGTGTTTGGCTCCGGTGGGAGCAAACAAATAAAAATAAAGGGAAGCCATGCAGTTGTAAACTGGGCATGATGCAGACAAGCTGTGCTGGGTACACGCCTTGGTCCATCTTCGACAAACTAACTATACAACACTTAAAAGCAACATCTTGCTTAGAGCATTCTTCTTATCAAGAGAAAAACTGAAGTTGGCAAGCCTCAGATAACAATACAGACTCGCATTATTGATGGCCAAAAAGAAAAGAATGTAAAGTTACCCCACTGACTCGTTCCAATGCATTTCAACTCTCAGGACCGTGTCCTCCTGTGGAAAAGGATATGGGTCAGCATCTGAGCATATCTTTAGGAACCGCTGCGCTGTCCCTCAATGGAGAGACGTCAGAGACTGGCCCTTTAAAATCTCTTTTCCCTATGAGGACAGCTGAGAAGGGCCCCCATGATGCCAAAGGGAAATGAACACTCCAGGCCATTCCAACAATTGTTGGAAAAAGATATTCTCTGGAATATACGCATTTATTTTTCAGACAAGTTGAATCCTTGTTGTGACCTCCTGCGGTAGAGGCCTGGCTCCCACAGCGGAGGAACAGGGTGGTTCAGACAAGAAGTCACAGCCCCTGACTTAGCAGTGTGCTCCTGAGGCCCGCTGTGTCATGCGGCCACTCCCCAACAACCGTCCTTATCTATTATATGCATATAACACAATTTAGACTAAGCATGCTGAGTGGATTAACTAATGATTGCAAACCACTTTGGAAACAGAAAATAGCCCATACGTGTGCAGAATTACTAATGATTATATAATAGAGCATCCTAAAATTTACTTTTAATTCAAATAAACCTTTTCCTGATGATGAAAGTTGTGCTATTAAACTAAAGACTTTTTTTTTTTTACTAGAGGTTTTCACGGTATTTTCATTTGAGTTGAATTTCTGTTCTTCAGGCCCATATTTCTGCCAATTTCTGTCTCTTGTGCTTTCTCTGGCACAACCGAAAGAACAAAGTTAATAACAGAGAAAGGACAAGCTTTAAAAGTGCTGCATTTATCGTCAGTTGTAATTCTGCTATTAAACGGTCTTGGCATTTGGGAAATTCTTCTCAATCTTACTTTTTTTCTTAGACAAAAAAACCCCTGAAAACATAGAATTTATACTAAAAATAATCCTTCTCCATCTTTCTCAATCTTCTCTCCTTTTGCAGACAAGGTTCGGTCTCCTACCTCTGTAGGAAAGCACAGGATAAATCATGAGGCTCTGCTTCTCCATTAACTTTTCTAGAAGTAACACGTAGTCATGTTCTTTCACACACACACGTACACGCGCACACAATTTGTGTAGAATTATTCTTCTCTCTGATTTCTGCCTGTGGAACAGATTGAAGATTTTACCATCCAAAACCCACAAAGAGAAAACTCCTACTGTGGTCTCCAGAATTTCCATTCAGTCGGTTTGCATGCCAAGTCCAGTGACCAGTACTGCCGCTCCTGATGGTGGCGAGCATATGGTACTGCTGTGAATAGTTTTGCTCTCACTGCTGTGAAATCCCACGCCCTCCTACAGAATGTGTTTGGAGGAGCAAATGGTAAGTGTCGCTATTCAGCACAGCTCCTTCTCTGCCTATGGAACCCAGTCCTTTAAACAACAAAATGAAGACATAACTGCACATCTTCACAGGCACGGGTTTAGTATTCGGCTTCAGGGTTAATGGTTACCTGTTATTGTTAATTGTTGTTTCTCCCTAGGAAGGGGGGATTAGCCTTTACCCATCCTGAACCGACCAGCATCCATAATGGTAAACCAAGCACCCGTCATTTTTGTTTCTCTTTATCTTCCTCTTCTTCCTTCTCCTCCTTTAACAAAAGAAAAAAAAAAAACCTTAAAGTGGATGCAGTCTCTAAATTAAATTGGGGCTCCAGAGAGAGCACTGGACTAGGAGTCAGCCTGGAGGATCAAAAACTAGCTAGCTTTGAAACCTTGCGTAAATGTATTCTGTGCCTTTTCTGTGAAGCAGATGGTGTGGGCCCTTAATGCCCTTTCCAGTTCTAAGATTATATGTATCCGTCTAGTGCAACCCTACCCCACTCCCAACCTCATCTCCAGGAAAATCTCTTTCTAAACTACTCAAAATACACAATTATCTTTCATTTTGTAACACAGCTTTCAGGAACTTACTTGGTTGCTTGTTTCTGGGATTATTCACCTCTAATGTCAAGTGGCTCTTCTTTATGTTTAGCAGAACTCTCTCCTGCTGCAATATAAGGCCACGTTTCTCTTCTCCTATTTCCTATGAGAGCACAGAGCAACTCGTTGGGAATCTTGCTTATAATAACTTCTCTTATTCCTGCTGACTGTTCCTAAGTCACTCTATGCTGTGGCCTTTGAGATGTGTGTTCTAATGTCCTCACATCCCTCTCTCCTCCTCCTATGCCGATTGCCATGGTCGCCGCTCTCCTGCTTTGCTGACACAGGTGCACACTGGGTGCATGGCTTACTTGGGGCTGTTTGGAGGGCTGGGCATGATTCTGTAGGTGCCACATTTGTGGGTATGCGATGAGAAGGAAGAAGAGAGAGCAAATGTTCCTCCGCTGCTGAAGAGGGTTGTGGAGATGTAATTCGTAGACATGCTTCAGTGGAGGTTGAGGATTTGCCCAGATGGGAAGCCTCAAGTACAGAGGCACTTGTACATCTACTTATCTTGAGTCTCAATGATGCTGCTTATGAGTGAGCTATTCAAATGGAGGGAGAAACCCACAGAGAAGGAAAAATAACAGGTTGGAGTGATTATGTACAGAAGGAGAGGCCCTAGTGAAAGTCTGGGGGGGAAAGGAAGAAGGGGATAAAATGAAGAATGATTAATGGCGGATCTCTAATGGTTTCATTAGATCCAAAGGAATAGGGCAATACCAAGTAAGAAACACTTGATGCAGGAAAGGAGCATAAGTGTGGAGGAAAATACATCCTTCTACAGATGCTGACAGTCTCTGAGGATGGGGAAGAATCCCTCAAGAACAGAAAGGAGCTGCCCTCCCTCCCCCTCCACCCATCCCCTCCACACACAAAGGTACCCCGGCCGGCATGGCTTCTACTGGTCTTGCTGGGAAATTCTCTCCAGTTGCATTCTAGAATAATTGTCCAAGTAGAATAATGGCCCCTAAGATGGGAGTGACTCCAGAATAAGGGATTTCAACTTTTAGGAAGATTTAAGTTAGGGACGCAGGCACCCCTCCTCTAAAATATACCCTTAAAAGTGCTATAAAGTGTGTGTATGGGTGTCACTCGAAATACTCGCCTGAGAATCCGAGAACAGGTCAACTTTTAGTTGCCTGAGACCCAGTTTTAATCTCCCCCAATCTACATTCCTACCACTTCCCACCTCCTCCATATCAAGGTAGAATGGCTATAAGGTTTAAAGTTACTCATCACACGCCAACATCCTGGTCAGCAGCTCTTCACATGCATTTTCACAAGGAATCCTCACAGCGATATATGAAGAGGTCACAGACACTTCCTTAGTGGTTTTTGGACGTCAGACAATATTTTGATTTATATATATATAGTGCCCGAATTAGGTACTATTATTACACTTTTGTTTTGTTTTACTTTTTACATAGGAGAACTCTGAGGCACACAGATGTAAATAACCTGTCCTCAAAGAATAAGTGGCAAGGATGGGGTTAAAAACTCAGGTCTAATTTATCTCATCAAGAGTAGCAACTGCACAGATTTGTGAACTGTCACATCCTCAGTGCCCTGATCACAGTAAACTCTAATACGTGGTGGCTGAATGACTGAAGGCACAGCCTCAACCATTAGCCCCTATGCAGTACCGGGGCCCTGAGCACACAGACTTTCCTCCAAATCAAGTGAAACACAACCAGAAAGCAACAGCACTAAGGAGATAGTCATTCAACATTCAGTCATCATTCATTCAACAAATGTTACAGAGCACCTACTATGTGCCAGCCTGGGCACAGGTGGGTACAGGTGGCAATTTCTTTTTCAAGGGGGGGAAGGCTGCAGGATTCACCCCAATACCTCTCATGCCCAGGCAGGTTTGCTTCCAACTTTCCTCCACATCCTCTTTGTCCCCCCACAGCCAATACAATGGGCCCAGCCACATGGGGAGGGCAGTTGTGATCCCATCCAAACCACTCTAAACCCTGTTTTCCATCAGTCTTAGGCTTGCAGGACCCACTGAGGATAATGACTCAGTGCTGGGGAGAGCATGGGGGCGCATGTAGCACATCTCAGAGGGAGGGACTGCAAATTGGAGGCATTTTATTGTTTTCTCCTTTTCACTCTGAAAACTTTCCAAAAAGAGAGATCTATTTAAGTGGCTTGCAAAATTCATCTTAAGGTCAGCTCTAATTAAGTTGGGGCCTGGCAGCTGTATGATTTCAGCGTTGTTACACTGCTGCCAACGTTGAGCTAGGTGCTTAGCTTCGCCATGCACAGTGAGCGCCAGGCTGCCCGCACAGGTCCTCAGCCTCCCAAGCCCACCCGGCCTCGGGGGGATGTGCAGTGGTCAGGGCCAGAGAGAAAATCTGTCCTGTGCTTTGGAGGAAACAGACTGATGCAGCAGTTCAGACTTTCAGTTTATGGTAAATTTCAGGAAAACTTGGTCATCCATTGGGTCACACAGCAGACACTCAAAAGACCTTCTCTTCTCTTCATTTCCATAATCAGAATACGATGTTAGCAAGAGAGAACTGAATCGACACAATGCCTGGCACAGAGCAGGAATTCAGAAAATTTGTGTACAATAATAATTTTAAAAAAGGTATGAAATAATGGAGAAAAGGAGGAATCAAAAAAGTCAGTTTCTGGTCCCTTGGTTTGCTATTCATTAATATGATAAAAATGTGGAAATCCTCTCTCTGGGGCTCAGTTGTTTCATCTACAAAATAAAAAGATTAGATGAGAGGAGTTCTAAAATTCCTTCCTGTTTTTAAATCTCACCAGTGAAATTTTACATAGAGGCAGAGTGTTACGTAGGAAAAGGAACAGAACACAAAGCCCAGAGCCCATGGGCAGGCGGGATTTAAGTCCAGACTCTGCCACTGACCAGCCACGAAAGCTTAAGCATGTTGTGTGGCATCTCTGAGCCTCAACTGCTTCATCTGCAAATAGGGATAGTGAAATGCATTTTGTAGGCCCGCGGGACAATAATGAGATAATACGTAGTGCCCAAAATATAGAAAGCTTTAAATAAATGGTAATTAAAAAGTAATAAACCTACTTAAAGTCCATTCTTCTTTGTAGAACAGTGCTATGGCCACAGTGCTATGGATAGCCCGTGCTAATAGCCCCAATTCCTCACTGTATCTGTGCTGTTTGTATCTATGCTGTTTGACAGGTAACTCTGCAGGGTTCTCCCAAACCTTGACTCGGCTAAGTGACTTGTCTAGCCAATAGGATATTAGCAGATAGGATGCAAGTGGAAGTCTGAAAAGCATTCAGACTGTCTTCTGTGACTCTGCCATTGCTATGAGAAGGACAGGCCTAATCTAACCCGCAGGTCCTAAAAAAAAAAAAAAAAAGATGACACATGGAACAGAGCCACCACTGGACACGACTAGTCGAGGTCAGTCATATCCCGGTCAACTCAACCCTCAAAAGCTACATGAATGACTGTTTTTGAGCCACTGAATTGTGGAGTGGACTGTCTTGTGTAGTTTGATAGCCACAGCTACCTGATGTACTACTGGTTTAAATTTCTTTTTTTAACGTTTATTCATTTTTAAGAGACAGAGAGAGACAGAGCATGAGTGGGGAAGGGCAGAGAGAGGGAGACACAGAATCGGAGGCAGGCTCCAGGCTCTGAGCTGTCAGCACAGAGCCCAACGGGGGATTCAAACTCACGGACCGCGAGATCATGACCTGAGCTGAAGTCGAACACTCAACCAACGTAGCCTCCCAGGTGCCCCATGATGCACCACTGGTTTATAACAGAAGACAGGGGCTGCAGATTGTTTTATTTTAAAATTGGGGTTCATTAGTTAAATTTGCAAATATATTGACCTTTTCGTATTTGGTGAACATTCAGATATACTTCTGGATAAAATTTTGGAAGAGGAAAAGAAATTACTAAAATTATCTTTCTGGTTCAAATGACACCTTTCATGCTGTCTGAAATGTTTTAATTTGCTAAATTATGAATGTTTGAAAACTTGCCGTTAGGTCTGAGTATTCAAGCTTTAATTTAAGATTTGGGAACTTTTAGTAGAGAAGGACTTAATACGCACAGGCCCAAATCTGATTACTGAGCATGTCTGTACGTTGCTTCATGCCATTGTCCTTTTGTAAAACCCAGACATTTTAGTAACAGTTTTATTCAGATTAACAAGGCTTTAAAATAACAATGTCAAAAGGTGACCCCTAGGTCAACAGGACCCTTTGTTTACAAGGTTAGCATAAAGAAGAAACTTACTTTCCACTTGCTGGGTAAGGAAAAAACCCCAGTTCTTCCCTACTATGTCTTTCTCTCCTGTGAGTCTCCTTGTCTACTCACATGGGACTCACACTTCTGGTCACCAAATGCATGGAGGTTTTTTTTTCCCCATCACAAGAAATTCTCTGCAACACTAGCTGGGCGTCCTACAATTAACTCAATTCTGATCCTGTCTACCAGGGGATAGTATCAAATCCCATAAGGTTTAAAGACAGGCTCACAAGACTGCCCCCCACCCACTTCAGACACCACTGGATCAAAGGTTCCAATGATCCCCTCCTTGGGTTCCATTAATTTCCTGAGCAGCTCACAGAACTCAAAGAAACATTTACTTGCATTTACCAGTTTATTATGAAAGGTTGCAGATGACCGGACAGATGGAAGAGACGCACAGGGCAAGGCATGGGGCTTCCATGCCCTCTTTGAGCCTGCTACTCCCCTCAGCACTCTACCTGTTCACCAACCTGGACGCTCTCTGAACCCCATACTTCTAGGACTTTCAGGGAGGCTTTGTCACATAAGCATACCCATCCATTAATTCCATTCTCAGCCTTTCTCCCCTCACTGGAGGATGGAGGGGTGAGACTGAAATTTCTGTTTCTCATCATAGCCTGGCCTTTCTGGTGACTAGCCCTCATCCAGGAGTCATCCAGGAGCCCAGAGCCCACCCAGAGACCCTCCTTAGGACAAAAGACCCCCCCCCCCAAACCCTTGTCATTTCATGAGCTCTGTGTCAGGAATTGGGGCAGAGACCAATATATATTTTCTATCATTTCACAATTAGACGCATCTCTTAGAAGGAAGGACACCAGCAGAAACCAATCACCTCAAAACCAGTATAATCACTTGTTAAATGAATTAGCATGCTAGTCTATAAAACAAGAAGCCACGTTCTTCTGGCAAGACTGAAACTAGCTGATAAGTTTCTTCAGGGCAGGGACAAGGGCAAAAATGCACAACACAGCCATACAGTTACTTGATTAGCATAAGACAAACACTCTTATTGGGAACAGCAAGTTAAAACCTACTCCTCATTAGTTAGGACCCAGACCAAACGTTACTCCACCAGGAAGAATGTATTCCTTTCTCGTCTGAGTTCTCCTGGGACCCGTCAGGCCTGTTTCTTTCTATGTCTAATTCTGCTATTAGGCCGTAAACTCCACAAAGACATGAGACACACCACACTCATCTCAGGTCTCCAATGCCTAGCAAGATGCCTTATACCTAAAATAAGCTTAATATACTATTGTTAAGTGAATGGGTGATAATACTGCCCCAATTCAGAAATCAGAAAGCTGAGAGTCAAAGAGATTAACAAATTTTCTGGAAATCACACAGCTGGACAAAGCTGGCAATTAAACTTGAGCCCAGCTCTGGGTGAATCCAGTCTAGTCTACAGCACCCTTGAATCAGGATTCCTGTGGCAATAAACAAAGCAGCATATGTAAAGTACGCAGCACAGTAGCAGATGCTGAATAAATGTTACTTACCTTTTTCATGTTTTATTCTGTTCCCAGGAATCCCACCATTGGAGATTTATCTCTCTTCTCCTACATTCCTTTTTTCTTAGAAGTTAACAACTTATTGTTGGTTAAGGGAGACAAAAAACTACCCAGATATCTTCATGTATGGCACGGAATATCAATCGGACTATTATACAGTCATTAATAACTAAGTACAGAAGAGGGTTTTTTTTAAATTTTTTAACATTTATTTATTATTGAGAAACAGAGCATGAGCATGGGAGGGGCAGAGAGAGGGGGAGAGACAGAATCTGAAGCAGGCTCCAGGCTCTGAGCGGTCAGCACAGAGCCCGATGCGGTGCTCGAACCCATGAGCTGTGAGATCATGACCTGAGCCGAAGTCAGACACTCAAACGACTGGGCCACCCAGGCGCCCCCGGAAGAGTTTAAAATAACACGGAAGTGCATTCAACAATGACACTGTTCTTTTTAAGCAGCAAACTATTTTTTTAAAATCTGCAGTTTATTTGCGTGCTATCACAATGCTTTCAAAAAATGGTTATTGAGAAATGATAGGAAGGACATGTTAGGAGCGGGTTGAAAGATTTATTTTTAGATGATCAGAACAAGGATGATTTTTGCCAACCTTCTATTTTCCTGAAATTTTCAAGTTTCAGGAAAACAAAAAAAGAGCATGTCTCACTTTGATACACTCACTGAAAGGTTTTCACCATGGCCAGACTGCCTTTTCTGTGTACCACCCTGCTTTGGGAGATGGACCACCATCACCATTTTGTTTCTACTTCTTCAGTGATCCTAAACCTTATTGTGGCCTCTGTAATCCTGTATCATACTTAGTTGTTTCCTACTGATCTTCTCTGCTGCCTATCAGTTTATTACGAGCTGGGATTGTCTGATTTCTCTGCAGAACTCCAGCATGTGGCTAGTCTGCAGTTCCCTAGTAGGCTGATAAATTTTTGTTAAATGAATGATAATTCTCATGACGGAATTAGTAGTTTGCACCCTGACCTTCCTGAAAAGGATGATAAGAGAATGTTTATATTTGTGGGTGTGTTTTTCAAGAGTGACAGAGCTTGCAAACATGGTACTACATGTTTTCACAGGTCTTACTTACATTTTGCACATTCACAAATTAAAAAATTAAACTAAAAATGCAGTTGAGCTTTTTTTTCCCTCCCACATTGCCTTTTCTGAGTAACGATGAACAGTGTTCAATATGCATGCTTTTCTAACATGAAATCTGTAAATTCTCCGAACACAGGCAAAATGTATGGAAATTGTATCAAATCCAATTTAAGTGTGTTTTCTTAAACTTAGGGTGTATAATATTTAGTTTCATGAGCAGAACAAATAATACAATTAGTGTTTATTCTTTGACTACTCTTTCACTAAACAACTCAGTCAAAGAAGGCACGCAACACAAAAACACAGTGCTTCTTGGTCCCTGCTCCAAGTTTCATATGTTAAACAAAGACAGACCAACCTTAAACCTTTTGATAAATATGATGCTTGTGGTAACTGCAGCATTCACTTCGTATCCCATTTCTCCAAGTTCCTGTCAGCCAGATGTCACTTGCAATGCAAACACTAGAAAAATATGAAATAATAATTTCATACATCATCTATGTGTGCATGAGCCGGTCAAACATTCAATACAAATTCAAACTGCTACTACACGCAGAGCAAATATCATCCAAATAATATTTAAAATGATTGAAAGCCTTTTGATTTGGAAGTGTATTCTCTTAAGCTAAGTGGTCCCCAAGACCATCTAGAAAATTCAATTGTTTCATTTTTAAAATGTTTTCTGCCCAAAATTATATCAAACCCTAATGTCTCAATAGAAACACATGGGATTGGATTGCTGACTGGGCGCCTGATGTCAAAGGAAAATCTAATTTCACAATGGCATTTCCTCATACTGTCTCACCAAAATATAAAATGGATAAAATTTTAATGGATAATTTTCAGAAGCAGAACGTTAGCCATTGGGAAAATATGGAGGGGAACTTAGCATTGAGCATCGAAGAGGCAAAGTGAAGGAAGAAATGGAGTATAAATACAGATATACAATACTATATAAAAAGCATTCTTAAAAGCTTTTTCTTATCAAAAACAGAACTTCAACTTTAAAAAGCCCTTTACTATCAAAATATAAGCTTTTTCTATGTCCACTTCTAAGTTTCTCTGCCTGAATCTTTTCTATTTTGTAAAATGATATGGGGAAAAGGAATCACACCATAAGCTATACTATTAGATATACATTTGCACAGTGTTGATTTCTATTTTTGATGTTAGCTACAAAAACGGTCCTGTGTATCCCTGGCTTCAATTAAGAGATAAGAGAGAATGGCATTAGACTCAGCCCTGCTTCTTTTCACTGAGGCCCTAAACAGCATCTCTTTTTGTTTGCTGTTCAGTGGTGAATTTTCCTGCCTATCTGAAGGGAAGAACGTTCAGCTTCCTTTGTTTTAAGGAGGAAACTCCATGGCTATGTGAAAAGCAGGGCTCAGAGCAGACAGACCTTAATTTGAGTGTATGAACTTCAGCATGTCCCTTACGGTCTTTGAGCCTCAGTATTCTCATCTGTAATACAGTGATAAAAATTGCCATCTTACTGTTTCCTTGCGATGTTTAGGAATAATACTTATAAAGTATTTGACATAGCGCTTGATACAAAGGAGGTACTCAAGGATTATTTTATGAGGATTCTAATTTCTTTGAGCTGCTTACACTTGCTATCTTGGATTCTGTGTGCTTTTGAGTCTTTCTTGATCATATTCTTTACTCAAGCTGGCAGCTATGGGCAGGTTTCACATTAAGCGTTGAAGGAGGGAAGGGGCAGTTTCCTCACCGGACAGATTTGCCACGGTCACCCTGGTCATCAGTGAAGCAAGCCATGGTGCAACCACACCACTGGCAAACCCTGAAAGTCACTATATAACCTGGAACTGTGGACTAAAGGCATGGAGGAGACCACAAAGACGTCGCTGCTGATCTCCTACAAGGAGGAATCTTGCTCCTTGGGGGTCACTGAGAATGTTCATCAATTTTCCTCACTCAGCAATATGCACCCCAGCCTCTCTATGCAGGGCTCACCATTATTCCTAGATTTTAAAGCAAAATCAACTGTAACACCAAAGTACCTGTTTAAAAACTTGAAGTTGACTTGTAACACATTCGGCATTTCTCTCCCTCTTATTTTCTTGACTACATTATATTTTCCTGTGAGGGCAGGCCCTGAGTCTTTAATTATCTTGGTCATGCATTCCTTTTTCTCTCCAGTTCTAACACAAGATTTTGGACCAGGTAGATCATTAATAAATACCTAGTATTTAAAATTGAAGTTGGTGGGGTGCCTGGGTGGCTCAGTCAGTTAAGTGTCTGACTTTGGCTCAGGTTGTGATCTCGTTGTAAGTTCAAGCCCCACATCGGGTTCTGCGCTGACAGCTCAGAGCCTGGAGCCTGCTTCAGATTCTGTGTCTCCCTCTCTCTCTGTCCCTCCCCCACTCATGCTCTGTCTGTCTGTCTCTCTCTCAAAAATAAATAAATGTTAAAATTTGAAAAAATAAAAAATAAAATTGAAATTAGCTCTCCTGAGGCAGCTTATTTAACTGAATAAAAACTGACTCTATTTATAATCTAGGATGGGGAGACTGTATGGCCTAGTTGCTGATAGTACAGGATTTAGAATTAAACAAAGCCAGACTGGTATTCCATCTCTGCCATTATTTACTGTCTTGGGTGAATTTCTTAATGCCTCCAAGCCTTAGTTCTCTCACTTATAAAATGGGAATAATAATTCCTACTTCTTAAGATTACATAAATAGGGTTGCCAATAAAACACAAGACCGCCTTTTAAATCTGAATTTTAGACAACTTTTTTTTAACTATAAGTATATCCCAAATTTTGTATGGGACGTACTTCCACTGAGAAATATTTGCTTATCTAAAATTCAAATTTAACTGGATGTTAACTAGATTTTAATTTGCTAACTATGGTAACCCTAATTATAAAGACTAAATGAAACAATACATTGTGAAGCTACGAGCTCTGTGCCCATTGGATAGTGGGTGCTCATTAAGTGTTATCTCATTTCCTTCTCCTCTTATGGGGCTGTTGTGTGATTAGACGCCTGGTACATGGTACCGATTTGATAGATTTTAGTGAGTTTTTCCTTTCTAGGCTCAGCCTCAGAAGAATGTCCTCTGTGCTAACAAGGGAGGAAAAGCCTTACGCACTCGCAGTGTTTGTCTCTAGATGGCCTCCATTCTCAGTTCTCCTTCCCAGGGCTTGTTTGCAGCATGGCACCCAAGGGTGCAGAAGGCCAAAGTCAAAGGGACAGAGCTGTTAACATAGAACCCCCTCAATTCATGGCAAATTGATGTTTGAAAATCTGAATTTACCTTGGAAGTAGATGTTACAAATTCTTAACTTGTGAGCCCTCTAAAGAGTGCCAAAACAGCATAGCAAAGGATTTGATTTACAAAAACATAGAGGTAGGATGACCTGTCCAGTGAAAGCCTATCACCTAAACTGTGTTATAAAGGCACTGCTAACAGCTCTAAAAAACTCTTCCTTTTTTCTACACACCACCCCCCACCCACAAGTCAGCTTGTCCAGACACTGGTCTTCATTGGGCAGAAAAACTTTCTTCTGCAGCTATTTTGCCATATGTCCTCATGGAACAGCTAGGCATGAACTCGGCTATCCACAAAAGATACAGGTTTCTGAGGATACCTCTTTTTTCCTTACAACTCAGTGTTGTTTCTCTCTGACAAGCCAGAGATAGTGCATAGGATATGATTCAACGGAAAGTCTTTGTCTGAGAAAATGGTTCTTTCAACATGGTCTATCTGGGGATCAGTACATTTGGAGTCTGCCTGACCCATGTTCCCAGACCCGCAGCTGGCCCCACAGAAGCTCCATTCTGCCCCAATTCTGGGAAGGGAATCATGTATGTCTGGAAAAGTCTATGGCCCAAAGTCTATGACTATTTCTAGATTACACATCAGATCTTTCCCCAGGAATCCAGGCTCTGGCTGACAACAGAAAGCAGGTACTGTCCACTTCCTTCAGCTCACATTCTCATGTAAACAGGCGGCCACCTTCCTCAGCACCAGCTGCAGCTTCTGGGTGGTCCTGCTAAGAAGTTCCCAGTGGATTGCAGTGCAAGCCTGTAGGCTGGTGGTCACGCAGCTCTAGCAAGCATTTGTGGAAGGCTGCACAAATGCTCTCCATCCTCTGGTTTGGGGTGGACAATCAAAGTAAAAGCTGACTTCCCAGAGAAGGTCTATTCTCCAAAACTAAGGAAAAAAAAAAAAAAAACAACAAAACAAAACCGAGTAAGATAAAACCATAGAGGCAAAGAGTGTGCAGATTTTCTGGCAGGCAATTCTTGATATGAAAATTTGGGAGTTGTGCTTCCTCCTTCCTCTTGGGCATAGAGAAGTAGAGTATTCATAAATACATGCTAATGGATCAGTATTATTGCATACTAATGAATGATATTCTAAGACTTTCCAGAATCTCTCCTCAGGAAGGTAAAACAAGGGAATGCCTGGGTTCCCACTTATTAGCTATTTAACAAGTTACTTAACCTCTCTGTTGTGAGAATATAAAGAAATTAATACACGGAAAGGTTTTGAATACTACCTGGTATATAATAAGCCCTAAGCAAGTATTAACTATTATCAATATAATTAATATGTCTTTAACAATTATGCTCGGGCACCTGGGTGGCTCAGTCAGTTAAGAGGCCAACTTCGGCTCAGGTCATGATCTCACAGTTCATGAGTTCAAGCCCCGCATCAGGCTCTGTGCTGACAGCTGGAGCCTGGAGTCTGCTTCAGATTCTGTGTCTCCCTCTCTCTCTGCCCCTCCCCTGCTCATGCTCTGTCTCTCTGTCTCTCAATACTGAATAAAATTAAAAAAAAAAACAATTATGCTCTATATTTGTAGAGTGCATTAGAGTTATAAAGTACTTTCATCTCTTTTTTGGTGAATCTATAGCCAAGGTGAGGTGGAGGCTGAGAAATCTCCAGTTTTCATAATTGGAGAAGGGATAAATAGGAGTAATCAGATGGTTGTATAATACTATTCCAGGCAGAAACGGTGGTATGCCTTGGTAGGTGGCAAAGCCAAATTCCATAAAGAAGATACTGAAATGTTGCTGGGTTGGAACCAAGAACCCAATGGAAGCATATTGGAAACACAGGCAGTGTTCAGGGGTGCGAATAGCAATGGTATAGAAATGGCTGGAAGGTCCAAGAAATGTTCATAAGGAGCTTAGAAATAAGTATCAGGTGATTAAATAGAGTTCAGGAGACAATTAAGATCACAAATAGCTATTGAGCACTTTTAGAAAATTTAATTGCCCTGGTCCTACACGTTATCCCAAGTCAATCATAGATGAGGATTTAAGAGTTAAATATATAAAAAATGAAAAAGCCTAGAGTAAGCAGAAGAAGAGAAAATATTGAGAATTTACCAAGCATGGGGGATAGGTTTAATTTTCCAAGCTTAGAATTAATAGAACAGATGTTTTTGAGTGTTCATTCACACTTTCATTTTGGTCCTCATGGACCAAATCAGGGAAATCAATTTCAGGGCGCACAGGTAGCTCTTCCAATAGAAGCTCTTTGCTTCTCTTGGTTTCATCTTTCCATCAGGACTCTCAGGCAGGTACCACATAATCTGTAGTGTCCTGTGAAGAATGAAAACGTGGAAACCCTTGCTCAAAGAGCAGGAAACAAATGCCATTAGACATAGTAAATTATAAAACTTTTTTCCCCTTTCTTCTGCTGTCTCTCTCTTGAATTGCCATGGTGGTTTTTATTTGCTATTTAATATCCCTCTAAGTAAACAAAATTGAAATTTTAAATTATTAGCCTGAATTTTACTGTTCATCTTTATACTGTGCAATATGTTTTAAATATAAAGCATTCAAAGTGAATGCAGATTTACTGACTTGCACAATTTTTATTTTGTAGTAGTTTGTACATGCATAGGTATTTTGTTATCAAACCAATGGCAATGTTGCACAAAACGAACAAATGTTTTTATTGCACTTCTTAATATAGACACATTCTACCAACTGCTACCTTCAGTACTGCTGAATAAGGAAGGACTGAAAGGAAAAGGAACCATGGGTCATCCAATCATTTCCTTTCTCTCTGTGTCATCACTCCCAGCACAGTGCTTGGCTCCAAAAGTCCATGCTCATTGGACACTGTGAATGCTGTGTGTAAACAGGGCAATGAGGAAAGATGGACATGCATGTTGCACATCTATCCTCTCCCCATGCACATGCTCCACTGGCCCTCAGGACTTAAAACACATATTCAAAGATTAAATTATGAAGAATTTCAAGATAGTAGCAGCAGAGAATTAAACCAAGTGTGAGTTCCCACGACACCCCACAGGTCACACACCCATGAAGCCAACCACGTCCCTAGGTAAAGTTCTACTTTGTTTTAGTTCCAGTCATTATACTGTCTTGGGAACACCTTCAGTGCTACTGTCCAATCAAGTGTTATGTGGTAGTGTCTATTCTTTAAAAGTATATAGGTGTCTCTCTTAGACTTATCATAAGTCCCTGGGAAAAAAAATTAACTATATTTTATAACATCTTGCATTGTCCATGAATCGGAGTGTCCTGTGTATACAGCAGGCGCTTGTTGTGGGTGGTGATGGTGGGGAGCACCCTATGTGATGTGACTCATGAAATTCCTGAGGCTATGAATTAGTAATATTTGTTATTCTACTCCCGCTTGCTAAATCCCTTATTATCAACAAACAAAGGAGTAAGATGCTCAGGCTATTGCTTCTCATGTCCCTTTTTAACCTATCATATCCTGAAGAACTGCCAGAAATTCCCTTTCTGGTTCTTCCTAGTCCCTGAATACTAGCATAGGAAACGGTGATGGCAAGTGTGCAGGCCACTATACTATCTCAATCCAAAGACCTCTAAGGGTATTTCTAGCACGTTCAAGAATAATCACCAAGGAGAAGTAGTAGAAGGCATCCATGGCAAGGATGCTGTACATTGAAATCTTTGTATAAGATACAAATCTTATATGCATAAATACTTAACCATCACCAGAAAAACGGAGAGATGGCACAATGATGTTAGAATATACAGGCATGGGCCAGCTCACCATGGCAAAAAAAAAGATTCTGAATTGAGGCAAAAACGTTTGACACGTTACCCCACTCCACACCTTCAAACCTGGGGACTGTGACAAGCCCTTTAGTAACCAAGTAAAATGGTACTGGGGAGGGGTTCTAGGGGTATAAGTTAATTATATCTCTAGTAGTTTCCCAGAGGGCCCCAAAAAGGAGAGAGTCCAAATGATTTTCAGGTTCTATCTTAGGACCTAGAATCTATGTAGTAATGAGGGTAAAAGCCAGGGAAGCCAAAATGTCTCTCTAGACCAAGGGAATGATCACAGGGCCAAAGAAAACCAGCCCAGGAGGGCTTTGATCCAGGTATGCTCCACAATGCAGCAGACAGCCCACGGGATGACGTGGAGCAGATGCTTTAGACAACTGTTGGTGGAGAACTGGCTCAGTGAACTTAAAGGCACTGAGTCTGGTGGCCTAGACACGTGTGACCAAGGATATGCTCGCTGTCTTTCTGCTGATATAGCAGACGCATGAGATAGGCAGCGTTTAGGAAAGGACGAAAAAAAAAAAAGTGAGGGAATGCTAACCTTGTACTTATGAATATCAAAGGAGGAAATCCAAGCTAAGAGAGAATGTAAAAAATCTCTTCAATGAAGCAAAATGAGAGTAAATCTGGAAAAAGAAAAGGAACGGCTGTGGGAAGGAAGGAACAAAAGAAGGAAAAGAAGGAGAGAAAGTGATTATATTTGTGAAAGTCCCTTGCCTTGCATAAGGCCTGATGCATAGTAGTAATGGTATTTCAAGTCTGCCGAAGATTGGAGAAATTAGAAAGGAAGAAAATAAGCTGTGATTTAGTTTGGACCAGTGTAATTTTTCTCTTCAACCCCTGGCTGTTAAAAATGTCATAATTTACCCCATGATGAGAAACTCAAAAGATAAACACTTAATTGAAATAGGCTGACACGTTTCCTAAGGGTACTCATTTTAGGACTAGGAAGAAGGGAAAGAAGGAAAGATGGAGAATGAAGGAGAGGAGAATTGATAGCTCACTAATCTATTTCCAATCAAAAATAGCTTGAGTTGCTCAGAGGGCGGCCTCTGTGGTATGGCTGCCAAACAAAACATAGAGAAGTTGACTTGCTATAATCCACAGAGAGGCGGCCAGCTCTGAAAGGCCAACTAACACAGGTAAGAAAGATCTTCTTCGTAAAGCATCTCTGAGGGGCCATGGTTTCTCTGTTCATCAAGAATCCCCGAAAACCTGGAACTTTGGAGGTAGTCAGAATTGATTTAATCCTTTTTACTATAAATCTCATTTCTGAAAATGATTAACAGAGGCAGAGACATAAATGGTAAAGTCTCGATCAGGGGAAATGCTGTCAGCGTATCATCGAGATAGATTAGAAAATGAACACTCAGGTTTCTGTGAAGGAAGACTAATGACATTAAGTCAAGATGAAATAGAAAGGAGCGTCATACAGGCTCAAAAATCATAAACCATGAGCTCGCCCTGACAGAAGACCCTCCGCAACTTTCTGAACTGGAAAATTATCAGGAGTTTGGTCCGAGAGTATTTTCTTTAGGCCTCATTCAGAGTCCACGGCTTGTTTGGGTTTGTTCTGAAGTTCTGGGAATGGCTTTGCCAAGGTTCTGACATTTGTACAAGAGTGAGGTCCTTCCGCCTGCAACATTCAGTGCGCTCCACTGCATGCTCAGAAACAAGATAGTGAGGGTTTGGCTCGCTAAAACAATAAATAAACATTTAAGACACTTCCATACTATGCCACCATCTGATTTCCGAGGTGTCGCAGTTCTGCAGCCTTTCAGAAAGAAGGCAGAGCTGTTGCCCTGAAATCGGTGGTGGCTGGGACCAACGTCCTTTGTTTAAGTTAAGATCAAATAGTGAAGCGAGTGTATAAATTCCTGCCAAATAAAGCTAAAGCAGGCCTTCTGCTCTGCTTGGGAGTGGAAACAAGCCTGTACATCTGCTTCACATGTGGTGTATCACTTGATTACTTAAACTATATCTCCATTGGAAACACACACACACACACACACACACACACACACACACACACAGAGTCTCGCCTCCATTTTTTAGAATAAGAAGAATCACCTCAAATCTAAATATCAGTTTGCTGCAGTTTCTCAGGGGTTTGACAGAAGAATTCTATTGTGTTCTCCTGCAGTGTCTTGAAGTTGACACATTCTCTTTCAATGACACACAGTGATCAACTGGAAATCGTTCCCATTGTCTTGAACTTGGGGAATTCCTGCAACTAACTTGTGAGTCTTTCTTATGCAGAGAGCACTGGGGTTCCTGACCTTTGATGTGATGGAAGGCACTGACCCTGTGGCTAGGCCAGGCAAACACACTCCTGGTTCTTAAGAGAAACAGTCCTGTGAATCTAAAATTCAAGACAAATCTTTTTCCAACCTCAGAGTCGGAATAGCTTTGTCAAAAGTATTTCCCCATCCTCCCCGACCCATTTAGTATGGCTACAACACTGGAAGACAAAAGTATGCTGCTCTTCATGTCAAATTTTCAAAATATGCAATATGCAATAAATCGATGGGGAGTTAGGTGGGTAGATAGATACTTACTGTTCAATTCTAATGTTTCTGACTTAAAATTTTAAGGTCATTGTCTCCCTTCTGACACCTCTTACTACATCAACATCCCATTATATCATTATAGACTCATGAAGCAACCTGCACTTTTACATTCTGCAGGATAATGACTCTTTTGTATTTCAGTTTTTATCATAATATAAATCTTGAATTGCAATTTGCATATCTTTTGTTTAGAAAAAGAGACCCCTATTTAAGACTTTGTCATTTTAATACATAGGCTTTAAAGTGGCTTTTTTTTTTTTAAAGAAATGCACCAAAATATTCCAATTTATTCTTCAGCTGAACAACTGAATCTGATTCTATCTTGGCTACATCAGTAAATTAGCAAACGTCCTGAACAATGCATTTCCGACAACGATGGCTCAAGCGCTTGGTCCTCTGTGCCTTTTAGGTTCACTGCCTGTTAGAATTCCAATCACACATTTGCAATGGCAATTTGGCAATTTGGACTGGACGTCAGTCTGATTACACACACACACACACACACACACACACGTATGCATATATATATTTGTTCATTTATTTATTCTATATGAAGATTATACTATGTATGTATACTTACATACACATACATCTGTTTACTTCATATAGAGAGTACACTGTCTGCTCATCAGCTCTTTCATTCTTTATTTCTTTATGTCTTTGATTCTTCCCTGTGGTAAAACTATACCTAACGTAGCCTGGAAAGTCCATCCCCGTGGCAGATCTTGGGCAGAGCTGGGAGAGCCTTTAAGACACTGGGCATGGATGGCATCCTGCCTACCTCTGCAGGTCAGGAAGGGAGCAGGTAAAGTGTGCACAGATATAGCGTCCCCAGTGCCTACCGCAGTGCCTGGCGCAGAGGGTGCTTACCAAATATGTGTTGGTAACGAATGAATGAAAGGAAATGGGCCTTCGGACTGGACTTTTCCCTTTCTGCTTCTCTCATCAAATTACAGAGCTGCCTGAGTAGCTTCTGCTCTCGAGGCCTGCCCATTTTTCCTGAGTGGCCCCTACCCACTGTTCAATATGCTTTATTCCACTCTTGCCCATTCCATCCTGGAGGGCTCTGGTGAGGCCAATGGATAAGACCACTGTGGAAAAGTTCTCTTTCTGCAACAAAGCAAACCCAAGTTCTTAAAAAACAAAATATTTTAACCTTCTACTTTTCAACATACTGATGACACAAGAGAGCTGATTGCTTAGGTTAAATGAACATCAGCCAGCTGTAAAAGAGGCGTCAGTGGAGTGTGGGGGGCTCCGAACTGGGACTGGGAAACTATAGCAAAATGGAGTTCAAATCTCAGCTCTTCTGTTTACTAGAAGTTTCAACTTTGGCAACTTATTTCATTTCTCTCAGCCTCAATTTCCTCATTTGTAAAGTGGGAATGATGGTCTCTGCCTGCCAGGACTGTTGTGAATGTGACAGTGTAGGTGAACATGTCTAGTTAGCTCACGTTATGTAACACAGGTTCACTTCCGCTCCTTCCACATCCTCCTTTCCTCTCCCCCAACCCAATTATTTCAAATTATTTCTTTCTTCCTGGAAAAAATGGAACATTCACTTGTGTCTTCCAACATGGCACAATGAGGTAGAGGAGCCAGAGAGAAGTGGACCAAAATAGCCAGAGCAGGAAACCAATCTCATGCTCCAAGATAACTGTGTCCTTTCTAGCCCTTCCCTGGACCTTCTCTTAGACTAGGACATGCACTCTGGACGCTCTAAGAAGTCCACATTTGGCCAACCTGACTGTGACACTGGGGAGCTTTGCAACCCCTGTAAACAGAGGCAATTAAACCCCTAAAAGCTCTCAGGCTTATTGCCCAGTAAATTCACAATGAATAGTAACCTTAATAAATGTTATAAATCTCACCTCGGAGCCAACAGGAAATTCAAACTTTTGCATGTGTGGGATCCAAAGTGCTCCTGAAACAAAAGGGAGGTGTGTGGACAAGGAGAACATTGTGCTCCCAGCTCCCTTACCCTGGCAGCACCAAGTGCCCCAGGCCTGGGAAAGGCCCTTAATTGTATTTTGTGAGGCGGTTCTCTGGCCTCCTCACTCCTCCCTTCCTTCACCTGCCTTAACTCTTTCTTGTCCCGGTGGCCTAAGAGGTAATCCATCCACACACATCTCCCTCTGATTGAAATGAATGATGGCAATATTTGATGGGGCCAAATTATGGACAAGTGGCTTTTTTTTATGTCAATAGTTCAGTTAGAAACGATTTTACAAACTTAATTAAACCCTAAAACTGAAACTTAAACTCAGTGCTATAAAAAAAAAAAGGGAAATATCAAAGAAGAGAAACCACTGGATATTTTGATCCACACCCTCACAAAAGGGTGTTAGTTTTAATAAACAGTCACAATTTGGGGCTGTTATGAACCATAAGGCACACTCCTGGCCATGTTTCCAATTTCCTCTCTTGCCTTTACTGCTGTTATATTAAGGTCTGTGGTGAGGCAAAATGTTTATTAAAAAAGGTGAGGAGAGCAATATTCCAGATTAGATTATTTCACCTGTTCTAACTTCACACTGGCCAATCAGAGCTCTCCGTGGTGGGTTTGAGCGTGGCAGCCCTCCCACCTCTGGGGTTGAGGGAGGGGGGAGTTTCAGCCTGTGGTTACAAAGTGAATGCAGATTAGGCCATTTTAATTACTGAGTTTAACTGAATATGGAATACATTTTCCAGTCACAGAGAGGGGCAAATAAATGCATCTGGAGCCTCCTCCATCATGGAGATAATTACACTGGGATTGAAAAACATCTCGGGCGCAGTGAGCAATGAGGGCTCCAGTGATAGAACAGTCTTCTGAGAAGGCGTCCTTCATTTCAGGAGGGGTTAAACTGGAGGAGTCTTTGAGTGGCTTCATAAGGAAACAAAACATTTTCTCTTTGGAGACCTATTCATACAGAACTCTTCTGGAGCAAGATGGGGAAGAAATTCTCAGCATGTTGAAAATTACCTAGAACAGCAAAATCCCATTAAAGCAACACATTTCTTCGATTCTCCTGAGGGTTTCTCTAAGACAATAGGCTTTCTTATAGTGAATCCTTGGGGACTTCCAAATCCTTTAATTGTTTCTGGAATTTCTCTAATGGTGGGAGCTGCTGAAAATCACTTTTATATATTGAATGAATTGCCTCTGTTCCCCAACTTTAACACTGTTTCCTTACACTCCTTCCTTCTCTTCCTTCCTGCAGGTAGGTGGGTGATGCTTCTATTCCATGACGATATGTAATGAGATTTTATTGAATAGTGTTATTAAGGTTTAAGATACACTACTTGATCCATGGCAGTGCCAGACCTGCATAATTACAAGATATGTAAAATTGTATCCTGTAGGATTTATTTTAGAAACATGGGTTTTTAAATCCTTAACACAAGTATCTACCCTGTGCTCCCTCACACTGATATATATGCGGCTTGCTCATGGGAACAGCCTCTAGGCCACTGCTGCCCAATGGAAATAGAGTGTGTCCCACAAATACAAGCCACACGGGTAATTTTAAATTTCCTACTGGCCATATATATATATATAATGACTTAAAAAGAAACAGGTGATATCAATTCTAATAATATGTTATTTAACCCAACCTATCCACACTATTGTTATTTTAATATATCATCATTTTATAAAGATTTATTAATGAGATATTTTATATTCTTTATCATACTAAATCTTCGAAGTCCATTTTGCATTTTACACTGAAAGCACATCTCAATTTGTACCAGTCACATCTCAAATGCCCAATAGTCACTACTGTAATAATGGCTACTCTATCAGGCAGCATAGCCCTCAAATCAAAATTTCCAGTCCTTTAAAGCATTTATCTGATTCTATCCTTTCCTCTGTGAGCTTTGGTGTATATCAATGCCATCTTCTTCTTACCAACCGCATCTGCTTTAAAACTCGTATGTCCTATAAGTTCTGAGTAAACCCAGGTACCTATCATGTAACAACAGACCCTTGTGGTTTCAGCGAGATAAACCTGATACTTCCCAGTGTTTACTCTGGAAACATGATGTCCTCATCTGTGAAGATGGCTGTTTTCTTCATGTGGGTTCACAAGAGTGCCAACCCGCATGTGCAAATCACCAGAGGGTAAAGCGGCTCCTAACAAGAGAATCCTAAAGAAAGCCATCCCCATTCTACAGCTGCGGTGTCTACTGAGGCAGGACACCAGGCTCCATCCCCACACATCTCTGCCTTGCTCCTTCAAGGCAGTCTCAAACCCCATGCTCGCCCTGCATTGAATCCATTTTTTGATTTGCCAAGACTCCCCTTATCCTTCTGTTACATGTTCAATCTGACGGGCTGCCACCATGAGGAAGTAACGTAACACTTTCTTCACCCTGAGATAGTCAAGGGCTCAGGGCTTATTAGCTTTTTTTTTTTTTAATGTTTTAAATGTTTATTTATTTTTGAGAGAGAGAGAGAGAGAGAGAGAGAGAGAGAGAGAGAGAGAGAGAAAGGCAGAACACGAGCAGGGGAAGGGCAGAGAGAGAGGGAGACATAGAAACTGAAGCAGACTCCAGGCTCCAGCTGTCAGCACAGAGCCCTCACATGGGGGCTCGAACTCACAAACTGTGAGATCATGACCTGAGCCAAAGTTGGACGCTTAACCAACTGGGCCACTCAGGTGTCCCGGGGTTAGCTTTTAAGTATAAACTTTAAAAAGTATATTAAATTCCACAAACACGGTTCTGCCTTTCTCTCACTGCCCCCCCCCCCAATCACAAGGGCATAAAAAATACTTTGGTAATTGTTTTCCTAAAAAAGACCCTTGCTAGCCCACTAACACCATCTTTAAATTCCTCGTCAGTGTAAATGAATGTGTCTTCCTATTTTTATAGGGTTAGAGAGCCTGAAAGCTTCTGAGAAGGAACGATGAGGTACAGGACCAGTTGGGCAAATGGACTTTTGAGCATCTCATTTCCAAATTTCTATTCTCAGAAAAACAAATCCTAAAAAATATTCTAGATACTAAAATATTCTGTCATGCCACCAACCTCATGTTGTGTTCATAGTTTTGCTACTTCGGAAGTCCATTCATCTAAACAGGGCCTTTTGATACCCTATTTCTTGAAGTACTTGATCTGCTCAGCATAGGCCCCAGAATATTAGCTGTTTGTGACAGAAAATTCATGCAGACAAAGAGCCAAGAATAACTAAAGCAGAGGTCTAAAATTTAGGTTCACTGGGAAAAGTATTTAAGGGCTCTTAGGTGCCTATATTGATTTTTCAATTTGATCCAACATTTTATTGTCCTTTCTGTTGTTATATAATAATTGAACAGTGACTGCTTAAATAGATACTTAAGCTAATTTTTGTTGTAGAGAAAACATAAAATATGAAGTTTAATTTCTAGTGTGTTCTTCCTCTGTCTCAGTTGCCCAGGTCTGGGTACCGCCATTACAAACCAGTATAGCCATTATACAAGATGAGAACACTCACCTGGTAGTAACTACTTAAATCTTGAGGCACTGTGTCAATAGCAAAAAGAAGAGAAGAGAGAAGACCTAGCACCACAAATGCGAACCTATAAAGCAACTACAGCACCAGCAGTTGCCACAAAGTGTAGTCCCAAGCTGCTCCCTTGCCAAGGCTTCTGCTGTGCTCTGAGCTGGGGAAATATTACCAGGTCCGGATAATGTGTCTTTGTTCAGGCTCAGACTTCTGGGACTCTCCAGGGGAGCAAAGGACCCGGGACACAGAGGCTCCTTGGGCAGTGCGGATCCTGCATTTTCCCATCCCGCCTGCTCAAACATAATACTTAGGCTGCCACTGCAAATGTCCTGAGGCACTTTGAAGAGAGTGACTTTAAAACACCTTAGCTTGTCTGAAAGGGAATAGCTATTTTCCAGGTTAAAAAAAAAATCTTAGGGATGTCTGGGTGGCTCAGTCCGTTGAGCATCCGACTCTTGATTTCAGCTCAGGTCATGATGTCAGGGTTCATGGGATCAAGCCCGAGCCCTGGGTTGGGCTCTGCGCTGAAGGTATGGAGCCTGCTCGGGATTCTCCCCCGCCGCCCCCCCCCCACCCCCCGTGTCTGTCTGTCTCTCTCTCTCTCTCTCTCTCTCTCTCTCTCTCTCTCTCTCCCCCTCTCGCGCGTGCGCGCACGTGCTCTCTCACGCACTCTCTCTCTCTCACACACACACA
>CM053570.1:30610237-30798424 GCA_028646485.1 Cryptoprocta ferox | reverse complement strand
AGTCTCAATAAGTAGGTTCCAAATGAAAGAATGGATAAATGAACGAATAAGCGAATAAGCTCGTGGAAGGAAAGCTCTTTACAGCAGAGATGTGCCTTACTTTACATATTTATTACATTCTTGTAAATGTATGTGCACGCCTGATTTTGGTAACTCACGTGATCTACGTTTTGCAATGCGCCAAGTTTGCCTCTAAATTAGCAGCTGCTAACTCTTTTAAGTCATTAATGATTTGAACTGAACACATACAACCAGAAGTAGGGCTCTATTTAGAGGAACTCTCTAAAAGTAAAATATTCGTTATGTGTGAGGGAGGATTCACAGCCCCTTCCTTATCCGTTTTGTGAGCTTGGCTGTTGTATGCAGCTTTGTTATTGTTGTTTGAAGAGCTGGACTCATCTGTTCAAGAGAAAAGGGGAACCGACAACAAAGAAAAAAAAAAGCGACACCTCTGAATGCTCTGAGGCCCTCCAGTAGTAGTGACAAGTGATTAAGCGCAGAACCGGGCGACGCCTCAAGAACTCTTGCTCTCCGCTGCTCCCCTTGAACCCTGGGAGACTTGGTTTGCCATCAATTCTGCACAAAGTGAGGCTGTATTTTTCAGCTGAGAGGCATTCGGGAGGGACAGAGACGAACACCTTGGTATGTCAACCTTGAAGTACCACCTGGAGGGCGAGGGCCTTTCAGAGTTTAATAGTGGACAGAATGTTATGGTGACGATGTGGGTCAGGTGGTGACTGAAGCAGTCACGGGTCCTGGAACAACAGATGTCACAGTGACAGCTGTAATATCCAAGACTTATTTTTCTCCTTCAGCAGCAGAACCAAATAATGGGTAACAGATCTGATCCTGCAGAGGAAGCACCACCTTTCCTTTATTAGTTTGCTCACTTTGGCTGTACAATATTAGCTTCTTACACCGTGTGCGCTAAATCTTAAGCAGTCAAATGTTTCCTTAAGATACAAAATAGAGCCCATGATGCTGGAGGTAGGCTTTTGGTAGACAGTGTTTTCAAAAGAATTTTATCCTGGCCTTCTAATCACCAAATTCCCCATGGGTCCAACTGAGAAAAATTATCTAGCCTTTTCGGGAAGCCTACTGGAAAATTGGTAAACAATTAGTGACAAAGTCGCTCTCTTTCAACGATGTGAAGTCCTGAATATCATGATTGTAAAATATACCACAGAATTTTTAAGTGGTCCAATACACTGGACAGTCTATGAGACCATAAATTCCATTGATTTATAATACATAGAGAGTAGCTTTACACTATGAAACAATAAAAAGATAAAACTGTGTTAGCATAATACCTGGCACTCAGTCAACATTAAACAAATGAATAGTGAGTGATCCAGAACTGTTTCTGGAGCTTTAGGTAACTATCATTTCTCTTAAGCATTTTTCACTTACGTCCCTCTTTTACTAAACTTAATACCATTCTACCTTTCTCTATACACCTTCCTAATTAATCTTGCTCTAAATAATAGGATATGCTGGTTTTATTTGTGTTTAAAATATATGGGGTGCAGTAAAAGTAAATGAAATACCACGAATTAAAAGTTATCAAAGCAAAAGTAAAGAAAACAACATCTTAACTAGACTTCTAAGTAATTTTCCCATCGGAAAAACCAGCTCTATGTTTCTCAAATGGCATGGAACAGACTGCCCATTCACTGCTGAGTGTCTCTGTGGTTCCCAGTATGAGGTATTATGCCACCTTCTTGGGGCCGACCCACAAGCTCCTCTGTAACTTGCTGTCACACGATCACCTCATTCTCAAATTGCACAGGGAGAAAGATACATCTCAGCATTTCTCTTGCTATCTCAATCTTCTCTAGATTAGGTAAGCTCTCTCCATAGCCATTTTCCCTACCAGGTCAGACAAACTGGGCTAAAGATTTGGAATTATGACCAACAGCTCTTGGCCATCCTAAGTTTCCCTATGATGAGAGTGAGGAGCAAATTGATGAAGACATAGCTTTCTGTCGATGATCATCATTCTCAAGAAAACATTAATTGAGCATCCACTATTTGTTGACCCCAGAGACAAAGACAAGTAGAGAACATACGATGTTTCCTTAGGAAACTTAGAGATGTACTTAGGAAGAGAACTGTCAATGTGATTCCAGAAAATGCCCAAATGGATGGTTTGGAGGATAAATGTTGGAGTGGGGCACAAATACAGCGGGATGGAGTAGCTGAGCTTATCTGGAAGATCTAGGAGAAAATTAAGTAAGTTGAGGTCCAACGTCTAAAGAAACTAAGTCATGAAATTCCAAAAAGGATTAATTCCATTTCAAACCAAAGTAAACACCCTGAAAGCAAGAGAGAAAAGATTTTTATATCCATACCTGGCCTATTCTAAACCAAGCAGTATGAGGAACTTCACAAGAACAAGTTTGATCACATATGATTGACAGAGTAGAAACTTTCAAATAATGTTGGAAAGATACCTGAACTTCTGGGAGTCTCTGACACCAGCCCCCTCCTGCCTATCAGTGGGTGGCCCGATCTAATCATATGAGCGATTAGAACTAGATGTGGCAGGTCACAGCCTCGGTGAGTCCTAGAAATCTAACCAAACATGTAGTGTTAAGAAGACAGAAGGAGAAGGAAAAAAAAATCCTCAATGGGATGAAACCCAATTTTAAGCCTCTAGAGCATAGAAAAGCCCCACTATTCATTAAGGGAGGTCCCACCAGCTATTTTCTCAGGCAGCTTGTATTCACATTAATGAATGAAAGAGAGAATTTTAATGTGCACCTCTGAGAGAAATAAGACCCCCAAAAAGTTCATTCCCCAGATCCCTCTGGGTTTTTTTTTTTTTCCTCTTCCCTTTTCTAGTGCATAGTAATGAGGTTTCGTGGTTCTGTCGAGGTGGAGCAGGAAAGAGGTAGTGCAGGATAGTCGGGCTGTGCATTCAGAGAGGCTCAGTGTCAGGGAGCTTTCCTTTATCTGTAACCCAGCCCTTCCTCCGGTGCTTCTAACTCAGACCCTATCTGAGGCTCTAGCCACAGGGACAGGGGGAGCGGAAACACAGCCCTCCCTCAGTGGGCCAGAGGGGAGCCCAGGCTACTCATGGGAACAGCCTCATCATCCCTTTGGAATAAATCTCCAAATACAGCCCAACCTTGACTCTAGGCTCCCATTGTTTGATCCTCGTTTCTTTAACCTCCTTTCGTCCTCCCAAAGCAGAGAATAAACTTGTGCCAGACATTATAAGAAAGGCTTAATACACAGAGCCAGAGGTCAGGATGCCAATCTTATTTGCCCTGAAATACCCCTGAACTTGTAGAAATTTATATTTGTTTACATTATAAATGCACTAAAGAGCTAATTATAGTGATCATAACTCACAATTAAAAACAAACAGTTAGAAATTTCAAAGGCTTTCAATATCTTTTCTTTAATCATTCACCTAGGCTCAAAATATGCATTTTTTAGATTAAAGCATTAAAGTCGCTAATTATATTCTCAGAACTAACAATTATTTCTTTACCCTTTTACTACCTTCTTCTGGCAACAAAAAATGTCAGCACTGATTTAATTTTTTTGTTATTATAGGATTAAAAGAAGTTTCTAAAAACGCAATTAAATTCGCCCTATAGCTAGAGTAACTTCCCTATCAGCATCCGAAACCTCTTCTCTAAAACAACAGCATAAAAAATGATTCAGACTTTCTTGACTTTTGTGATACATTCCTTCCGTGATTATCTCCAATAACAACTCAACCGTTTTAATGAAACTCCCTGCACATCACGTCCTGGTGAAAGGTAGAACATATTAGATTAATAAAGAAAATGAAAGTTAAATTGGCTGTCGGAGTGTGAAACCCTGGCCGTGTCATGCATGGGTTCTTCACCTTTGGGAGCCTAGTTCAACTTCAGCCCCAGGCCCTAAGTGAAAAGTTCAGTAGTCTTGAGTACGTCCCCACTTAATATATCACAAAATCAATTATTTTATGGTGGTACACTTGGTAACCTATGCTCAGACAGAATCAAGTTTTGTTCCCACTGGGGATTCACCAATTATCTATTCAGTGAATTATTTTCAGATAAAGCAGAAACACCTGCTGTCAGCAGAGGGAGTATCTGCCTAATATGGGTATCATTCTGAGCCTGACGTGTTATTGCATTTGTCACGTGCAGGATGGCACTGTGAGACTTTGGATGAATTTATCACATTACCGAGATGCTTGATGGGACATCGGAGCATGATTCAGTGCCCAAAGTTGGAGCTAAAATGCTGTAGCAAAGAGATCCAAAATGAAACCACAGAAAAATTGGGGAAGGGGGTAATCAAGTGTGTAGATACTGCAACTCATCTGTCTTGCCTGATTTCCAATAAGTCAGCACAAATAAAAATTGTGATAATTCAGCACAATTTCCTTTTACTGGCTATTGACCTGGGCCAGATTCAAAGTAGGAACCAAAGAGAGGCTCCACGGACTTTGACTCTGAGACTGGGACAAAGGTCAGGCTTGAGACAGGGATAGTTTATGGGAGCTGCTACTCCTAACCATCTATTCAGGTAGGATTTAAATTCTTTAAAGGTCTCTCTGCTCTTTCCCAGAAGTCAGTCAACCTCAAAACACCGGTGACATTTATTTTTCACTTTTGCACAATTAATAAAAATATCTGAAACTGAAACAAAGAAAACAACAGACAAGGTTTGTTGGGCTCTACTAGCTCATTTGCTTGTCAAATCTCAAAGTGTTAACACACGGACTTCAGGACCCATGATGAAGTCCATCAGCACCTATGGAACATCTACTCCTGCCTTCAGTGTATGTTCTGGACTGACAGAGAGAATAGGACAGCATCAGGGAGGCCTCAATGTGTGATTCTGACATACTGGCTGGGTACCTTTCCATTATTGCTATGTTCTTACTGGAATAATCGTCTATCAAAAGTTCTATGGTGGGAACCACAAAGAAAAGTATAATCTCCTGGTTGTGAACACAGTTTCTAGAACCAGACAGATTTGGATTCAAATCCGAGACCAACCCAATAATCAGCTGTGTTAGATCAAGCATTTATTAAACTATTTAAGCCTCAGCTCCCTTATCTTCAAAATAAGAGTAATGGCTCACAGGGCTATCATGGGAAGCATTATTAACAATATATGGAAAGGCTTTGCATGATATCTGCACATAGTAAGTGCTCTGAAATCTTTACCTGTGGCTTTGATGGGGTGATTACTATTACTGTTATTGTGTTGTTGTTACATTATTAATATAGAAGAATATTGAATGATTTCTGGGACCAATTCATAAAATTTGTAGTTGAGGGAAGCAGTGGAAGAAACTGATAGTGACTGACCTTTAAGCTGAAAGGAAAAGAGGCAATGGGTTTAGAACAGGCATCGGTCTTGCTGTGGAGACTTTTAAGTCAGCTCTCAATTAGCTTTGCTAATAGAAGGGTGAAAATAATCCCAAACAATAGCAGACTCAACCAGCTGGTGTTTTTTAAAGTTGATATCCCATCAGAGATATAGACATACAACCTGTCAGCTTTGGCTCTCTCCCGACTCTCATCTTGGTTCCAGTTGCTTGCAAGTGCCTGAGATGCTACTGCCTTTTTGAGAGAGAACTTTACTTTCCCGGTGACCTGCACCCCATGAGCTCTGACCATGGAAGAGATTCACTGGGCCTCAATGCCCCATGCATTGCTCAATGACCCTCTACCCCAAACCTTTCCCATGTCAGCTCCCCAACCTATTTTTTTGTTTTGAAGCCAAAATGTCCACTCATCCAAGAATGAGTCCTCCTTTGAAGTACCTTACTATATCCTAACAACCTTACATGGAGACCAATAAATTTGCGTTAGCAAATACAGTCACTCCAGTCCTGGACTTGCTTCTGAATCTCTGATTCTCAAGCGATGTCCTCTACCCCTCTGCTCTTCCCCTGCACTACTGCCAGTATTCCCGGATAGTGTTCTCAGACCTGACTGGCACCATAAACACAAAAGCACTGTGGCTTGAAAAAAAGGCCAATTTTCTTCCACTACATGGATGGACAATTAGAAAAGAGGAAAGTGTTAATATCCATCAGATGGAAAACCATAGGACAAGTTCAAGCTTCTTATTCCTTAGAATAGAAGTAATCAGAGTGCAAGCTTAAGAGAAACTTTAGGTAAGTCTCAGTCCTGCCAAGCAGCCTTTCCAGGTGACCACCACAAATGCTTGCCTCTTCTTTTGATTCGAGACCTAATAGAGCAGATAACTGGATTGCAATGATGTGACAGAAATCCATTCATTATACAAATAATTATTCAACAACGATTTATTAATTTATTCTTCTATAAATATTTATGTTAGCAGATACTGAGCTAAATCCTGTGGGGGAAAAGAAGCTAGGATATATACACCAGTATCTAGACCAGTGGCTCTTACCTGGGTGTAATTTTACCCCCAAGGAAGGTAAATTTTGACAATTTCCAGAGAAAATTTTGGTGGGAGGTGCAATTGGCTTCTGGAGAGTAGAGGTCAGAGATGCACCAAACATCCTATAATACAGAGGACAGGCATCCATAATGCAGGAATATCTGGCCTCAGATACCACAGTGCTGAGGTTTAGAAACCTGAACTTCACTATCAGGCATTACAACCTACATTCATATGAGAGAGAAGGAAAAGCCTGTGGAAGAGTGAGTCCCTTCTGTCCAGAAGTCTAATCCAATTCTGGTCTAAAGATCTAAAGAAGAAGGTAACATTTGTGCCATGAAATTTGGATGAGATTTTGAAAGAGATAGATTATAGAGTTCTAGAAAATGAAAAATGGATTTCTAGCAAAGGAGAAAATAGTTTATTTTTTAAAAATGTGTTAAGCCCTAAGGGGAGTTCTAATAGTAAAAAACCAGCTAGAATCATTTGAAGAACAAGAAGGAAAGACTAGAAGAAGGAGGTGATAACATTCTCAAGGCCTCAAATAGCAGGTTAGAGAATTTGCTTTATTGTCAGGGACTATGCATCTGAAGCACCAAACCTGGCAAATGTTATTATATTTTATATTAGGCCCTGGTGTGCACGTTGTTCTGTTATTTCAGAGTCAACCACATCTAGGGTTGAGACTGGATTGTAGACAAGTTTTGGTCACATGTGCATGTTTGACAGGTGAGGAAGCTGCAGCCCAGAGAGGCTCTGGGAACTAAGCACACGCGTAGTCAGTCGTGCCAGTGCCCAGCTGCTATTGCTCTCAGCCTAATTCTTCACCACCACTCCATGCGGACTCAGGAAGGTGCTGCCACATGCATTTTTAGGGCTGAAATTTGGGTTGGGTCGCCTGGTCGGTGCAGGCGACTCACATAGAGAACTCCGTACAGGCTAGATGGAGAGGAAGGATAGCTGATAACTATCCGGTGAGTGGAGTTCAGTGATTTTCCACTGGGCTCTGAGTGCCCTGGAGCAGGATGTAGGGAACAACCTCATCCCCACGTCCATTTGTAGGCATTTCAGAATCACCTGGAGGTTTTCTTCAAGTTCAGCATATTCCCTTAGAGATTCTAATATACTACCTAAGGGTATTCCAAGTTGTCTACCCCAAAAGTTTTGAAAATTGTAGCTTTATATTTTTTAATGTTTTATTTATTTTTTGAGAGAGGAGAGTATGAGTGAGGCAGGGGCAGAGAGAGCGATGGGGACCGAGGATCCAAAATGGGCTCTGTGCTGACAGCAGAAAGCCCAATGCGGGGCTCAAACTCATGAACCATGAGATCATGACCTGAGCTGAAATCAGATGCTTAACCAACTGAGCCACCCAGGTGCCCCTGAAAAGTATTACTTTAGAGAACCATTGGTGAGTGGGAGAAAAAGGGTTGAGAAACAGTACTATTGGTTTTAACAGGGAACCTAATCTAATATATCAGACTCCAAAGTGACTTTAGAGTTCAACTTACCTAGATTCCTAAATATGGGGACAATTTTAGCTCTGTACTAATTTTTTTAAAGTAGGCTCTATGCCCAATGTGGGGCTTGAACTCAACCCTGAGAGCGAGTCACATGCTCTACCAATGGAGCCAGGCTGGTGCTCTAGCTCTGTATTATCATTAAAGTAATTTTCTGACATACATTCTTCCAGAGTCTTCCAGAATTCTACATGATGTATTTATTCTTAAGTAAACTGGACTGAGCTTCATTTCATTTTGAGCTCTCCCTCCTTTCATGAGGCAGTAGGTCAATATTTTTCAAAGCACAGAGGTCCATGTGGGAAAAGAAAAACGAAAGTAGGGAAGGGAAAGGAAAAAAAGGAAAGGAGAAGAAGGAGAAGGAGAAGGAAAAGGAAAAGAGGTTCTTGGTGTCAAAAAAGTTTGGTACTGCTGAGTTTAGTGGGCTTCCTATGTTTTTTCTCTATTAGGCTACGTATAGTAACCATCTTATATGTGCAAACTTAACCACTAAGTTAACAGCCAGATTGCATCACTTCAAATTTTGGCCCTGGCACTAATTAGCTGTGTGACCTCAGGCCCATTGTATCACTTCTCTGTGCCTTATTAAAATGCCAAGGTGATAAAATTTAATATATGTAAACTGCTCACAGAACTAGCTGATTCACAGTAAGTGCTATTAAAGCACTAACTACTTTTACTTCTTTTAAAAGAATTTTGAGGCACCATTTGAGACAAAAATTGATTTTTCTTTATGTGCTACCAGTGTCTAGCTTGAGGGTTTTACCTGAATCCATCTTTTCTCTTCATGTCCACACCTACAGCCTTCTCGTCAGTAGCACTCCAGGAGTCTGAACACCTGAACCATCACATAGTCCCAGTACTCAGGTTCCTAGCCAGAGGCTGTAGAGTCCCCAAGATCTGTGAGTTTCTTTTTACATCTCAAACCCTAATGGAGATGGTCTACATGATCATAACAAGGCTACATGTACAGTGCCTGGTGCAGAGCAGTGCACTGTTAGTGGAATGAATGGATTACAAACTCTGGTCTTGTTTTTTGTTTGTTTGTTTTTTCCTTTTGATAATTCTATCAGTTATGTGCTTATCCTGTTCTGAAAAGATCACTTTGTGTTAATGCATGTCTCATGAATAAAAACAAGAAAGTAAATTCATCATGTCTTTAAAAACAGACTGTTCAGTGGACTAAATATTATAAAGTAAGGAGTCCATGTTGGTAGGGAGGGGCTAATCAATGTTGGGCTTCCAACATAAATGGTGGAAACTGCTGGAGTATAATGTGTCCCCTGATTCTGACCCCCCCCCCATATTTGATTAAGTATCTCCATGAAATAACAAAAGCATGAATGTCTCCAAAAAGCTAGCCCAACAGTGGAATGGGAAGCAGTGTGTCTGGCTGGTGCAGAATGCATGGTTGAGATGTAATCTTCTATGTGCAAACTTAACGTGCCAGTTGTTTTATTTAGGGAGGGAAAGGAGGGGGGATGCATTAGAGAGAAAGTCCACAGCATAATTAGGAAACAATCAACACGTTTTTCTTGCTGTCCTAATTTTTTCTTCACTTTAAAATGCTCCATTGAGTTTAATTAAACTTGCCCTAGGCTTATAAGCCTAGCAAACTGGGGAACATTTTTTTTTTGAAACTCGCTTTCCTGTCAGAAAGGTTTTCTTCAAGCTGGCCCAGTACTGCTGAACTTCAAGGTTTCAGGGGATGTTAAAACAACTACGACCAAATTAATGTAGATTATCTTTATTTTTTCCTATTGATTTGAGTAGAGGGGACGGGAAGCTGGGCACGGCCAAATAAAAGACTTCTACAAGGTTATTAAGGATGCTTGGTTTGGGAAGCAGGGGAGGAAAGATGATTTCATGTGGTTATGAAGGAGAGAGAAAGAAACTGATATAGGGGGCATGTCAATGATGAATAATTACTGTTATTTCAATGAACTGCTATTAGGGAGGCCATTTCTTCCCCTCTTTTTGGATGTCAGCATCCGATTTGCTTTGAGGAATTACCACCACCCCATTCCACGTGGTCCCAGTGGGATGGTCAGCTTTTTTAGGTTGCCCTCCACCAGCCCCTGCTCTCCTTGGCAGAGGGGCAGATGGGCACGTGACCATTCTGGACCAATGAGACTGTCACTCTCTCTCCCTTAGGGATGTGGATCTTGATCAGAGAGACACACACAGTCAGAAGGAGTTTGATATAAATCATTCTAATTCAAGGCCAACTAGAGTTTATCCATGGGCCTTTACTGAAATTCTTTTTATTTAAAAAAAATTTATTTTTTATTTTTTATTTTTTTGACAGAGAGACTGAGCATGAGCAGGGGAGGGGCAGAGAGAGGAGGGGAGACACAGAATCCAAAGCAGGCTCCAGGCTCTGAGCTATCAGCAGAGTCCGATGTGGGACTAGAACCCATGAACTGTGAGATCATGAACTGAGCCACAGTCGGATGCTTAACTGACTGAGCCACCCAGGTGCCCCATGAAATTCTTTATAGACACTTAGATTCCACTCCTTTCCGAATCCTGGATACTCAGTCTTTTGTTGGATTCTGTGAGTTCTTCAGTATTTGCACATTAGTTAGATTTTACTTGTTCACGCTAAGGTAATGAACAACCTCGAAATCTCATGAGCTTACAACAACACAAATTTATATTTTACTCATGTTAAGTGTTGCCTGCAGGCTGCCTGAAGCTCTGCTCCATATACTCTTCACTCCAGGTTGAAGGCACATCTCCTGTTAATGAAATTGCCACTCTTGTAACAGACAGAGGAGCACAATGAGGAAAATGCACGGTGCCTGCTAAACCTTCTGCTTGGGAGTGGTATGTGTCACTTTCACCTACCCTCACTTGGGACCATGTGCCCAAATCCAGCCAATAAAATGAGCAGAGGGATAAGTGTTATTTCCAGGATAAGACAGTGATAAGCCATGTGAATTTCTCCAGACTCTTTTCACCTGCTGGGGCAACTAGGAAGACCAGAAGTTCCAATTGGCACAGGTATAAGGTATTTGAGTCCCTGTCAGCATGAGTCTCTAAGTGACTACGTAAAGCAGAGTAAATTCCCAGGTACTGACCCAAACTAGCCATCATAGCATCATAAGCTAGCTTAGTATAGTTATACTAAGCCATAAGTTTTGAGGTTAATTTGTGTCTTTAATATAACTTAGATTTTCCTGACCAGCACAGAAATTGGTAGTGATATTAAAATCATCAAATTTCTGGTAGTAAATTTCCTCCTGCTTGAAATATCTAGAGTGGCTTCTGTTTCCTGAACTGATCTAACCGATAAAGGCACCTAACCCAATCAGGAGATGATGGGAAAGACTTCTTGCTCAACGTGATGCCTGAACTATGTCCAAAAGAATGAATAGAATATGTGAACAAAAGGAAAAGGGGCATTCAAGACAAAGCTTATAGCATGAGCAAAGGTGAGACTCAAGGAATATCATGATGGGATCTATATTCAATTCCATCTGCCGATGTTATAGAAGATGAAGTTGGGAGATAAATAAGAAATTGTATACTCAGTTAACATGATCAGAGAGGGAAGATCCTGTGTCTAACATTAAGGTGCATGAAGTTACATTACATGAAAACAATAGGAAAAATCATTGAAGGATGCTAAACGGGAAAGAGGAGGCGGTCACACATGAATTTTAGATAAACCCCTCCATCTGCTACATGAAAGCTACATTTGGAAGACGAATTAGTGGATAAAATGAAGACAAGGATGGCATTTAAAAGACTGTTTTGGTAAGCCTAGAGAAAGGTAATAAAACCTAAATGAGAGAGCAGGGGACATCAGATTGGGGAACAAATCTCTGGCTTCTGAAAGTATTCTAGATATTCAGTCAATAATACTTGTTGAACAATTGAGCATGGTAGTGAAAAAAGCAGGAGGGATTCAAGAATGATTCTCAGGTTTCTAACTTGGATGACTGGGTCAGGGAGATCCCTGAAGCTGAGGGTATTATTAGAGAAGAAGATTAAGGTAGTCCCATTCAGTTTTGTATTTATTGATGTTGAAGCAATAAGGGCATATCCAGATAGATCTATCTGTGGGAAAAAAATGGATCTCTAAGCTTAAAACTCAGAACAGAGTTCTAGACTGAAGATATAGATTCACAGATTTCAGAATCATCAGCCTGTAAGTGGTGGCTGAAACCATGGAAGCAGATGAGGTCACTCAGAAAATTTTGGAAGAGTCATAACCTGGAAGAAAATCAAAGTCAAGACAGGAATTAACAAATTATCTCTAAAAGGAACAGAGAGGACTGTGGAAAACCAAAGAGAGTATACTGGCACAGAGTGATATACTCTGGAACATTTCCACTGAACTTGAGTATAAGGAAGATTGCAGTAGGATTTAGGAGGGGCTTAGAAATAAAGAATGGACAATAGTCTATTTCTTAAAAGTATGATAACAAGAGTGGTACACAATTGCAGAAAATATAAACAAGTTTTAAGCCACAAAGAAGAAATCCCTCTCCTCCAAAAAGGTAGAAGGTACGTAGGACAAAAGTGAGAAAAGATCGATTAAAGCCTCAGAGGGAAAATGAGGAATCAAGAGTCAAGGATAAAGGGGGAAGGACTGGCTTAGAAGAGAAGAGACACCCATTCTATACAAGTGAAAAAAGAGAGATAAATCAAGTTGTGGCTAGAGAAGAATCTGCTGAGAAAGCTTAAGATACCACCTCATTGCTTTTAAGACTAGAAATAGCATAGTGCATTCAGAGTGGCTGCACGTTTAGAGAGTAGTCATTGTAATGGGAGGGTGAAATAAATGGCAGACAAAGTCTTTAGAGGTGAACAAGATAAGAAAGCACAAGTTTAGAATTTTGGCACAGACACTGCCCCTGGGCTCATAATGTCACTGAACTTGGGGTAGAAAAGAGGACTCCAGGGACTGTTTCAAAGTCTCCAGTGACCCAAAGCTAGAGAGAAGCGAGTTCACAAAAAGACAACAATGGTCTAACATCATGGCTCTCAGAAGACTAGTGAATTTTACTGGGAATTAAAGGAATACTGATTTAGAAGTCCATAAAAAATGAGAAGAAGGCTGAGTCCATTCCCAGTTTTAACCAGAAGCACCCCAGCCTGTCACTCTAGCTAAAGAAGAACTGGATCTTTAAGGAACATTCAAGTTTCAGCTAAGAAGAGATGGGGAAAATTTTTTGTGTCTAGGTACAAGACGTAGCAAAGAAGGCTAACGCGGGAATGTTTTGGAGATATGTTTGTACAAATGGTTCTTGAGTCCCTCCATCCTGACCACATGATGCTACCCTCCCTTCTTTCTGCTTTGGAAATCTCAGTAGCGTGTCATGGCTGTTCCCTCCTCAATCACTATAAAGACCTTCATTAATCCCTTTACCTATCTGTCAGTCTTTCAAGGCCCAGTTTGAATCCTGCCTCTTTTATGAAACCTTCTCTGGTTATAACACCTTTTATGGACTTCTCAATTCTATGAATCACTATGCACTTTTTGGATATGTCAATGTGGGGCACATCATTATATGCTACTTATGAATCACTGTGTTGGCTTTGTTTTTAAAAATAGCTCGTAAGCTCTTTGAATATGCATGGTGGTTATTTATTGTGTGATTTGCACTTGACCATCTCATCCCTATTTCTTTTGAGGAACTGCTTCTTGCCAATTTTAATAATATGTTTCTATTTGGGATCAAAATTGCTTCTCTATTTATGCAAAATATCCCATCCTATCTTTCCAGTCACAGAAATAGCCAGGTGTCCAAGGTTGAATCATTTATAACACTACATCCTGGTAATCACAGGGATTTGTCTATAGAGTAACTAATGGGAATTTTTCTCTAGGATTTTCCCAATGGGAGCTGAAAGGAAAAAGAAGATATCCTGTCTATTGGATATGCAAGCCATTAGAGTCAGAGTTCCTAGCTGATGACAGGTATATTCTGTGATGGTTAAGCTTATGTGCCAACTTGATGAGGCCACAAGGCACCCAGATATTTAGTCAAACATTATTCTAGGTGTTTCTGTGAAGGTGTTTTTGGATGAGATTAATATTTAAATCGATAGACTGAATAAAGAAGATTATCCTCCCTAGGGGTGGGCCTTGTCTAATCAGCTGAAGGCCTGCATAAAATAAAAAAGTTGATCCTCCTCCAAATCAGAGAGAATTCTTCCTGCCTGACTGCCTTCAAACTGATACACTGACTTTTTTTCCTGCCTTCAGACACGACATAAACCTTGGCTCTTCCCAGGTCTTGAATCCTTTGGACCAGAATCATCAGCTTTCCTGGATCTCCACTTTATCAACTCACCCAGCAAACATTGGGTCTTCCCAGACTCCAAAATCATGGGAGCCAATTCCTTACAACAAATCTCTTCACATTTATATGCATATCTTAACATATTTATACATATATACACATATATTTGCATATCCACCCTGTTGGTTCTGTTTTTCTAGAGAACTCTAATACACATTCCCTGGTATGTGGAGAAAGAGAATGAAACTGACATCCAGAGACAAGAGACACAGAAAAAGAGAGATAGGATTTCAAAGCATCACGACCCAGGTTTTTGTTTCCTTTCAGAGGGCTATAGCATTGTTTCCTTCCACTCTGTGAGCTAACCTGGAATCTTCCAATAAGTTTCCTTTGTTGATTTAACTAGCTTGAGTTGTGCTTCTGTGACTTACAACCAAAAGAGCCCTGACTGAAACAATCTTTGTTTTATTCGTCTATAACCCGTTTAGCACTCAGGACTGTGCATGTGATTGTTTCAATAAGAACTTGTTGACTGATCGATTGATATTAGAATTACATTACTCTTTGCTCAGTTGATAACTGCTAAGCTCCTGGTCTTCTCAATCTTTCATTCTCAGCCCTATAATGAAGAAAATTTATCCGGACTGCTCCTAAGAGATAATCCAACTCCAAGAGAACAGGGCCACTGGCAATAAAAAGCCTAGATTCACAAAGAATAAAACAGACTAGACTCACTAGAAACTTTTTGGCTGAAATCACAAAGATTATATTAGCTAAAGGGAATGTGGTAGATGATTATTTGATCTTGTATCTTGATAGTGCCTATAGTAAAGTGCTGGGTACAGCATCTCATGAAATCTTGATAGCTAAATTAATTTAAATTGGCTGAATATGTAGATCTTAAATATCTGAATACAGCAAACATGGGATGATTATAATATAGGAAGGTGTCAGGTTAGAATGTGCAGACCGGCTAATCAGATAATAGGGGATCAGTTTAACTCTGTTTTATTGGACCATCATCACTAATAGCATCTGAAGGGGTAAACAGCATGTTAATGAAATCTTCAAAGCATTGGTGAGAACATTAATAAATTAAACAAAGAATTTAAAGAGATATGAGAGATATACTGACAGAATAAAAGTTAGTATATTAGAGAGGAAAATATTCCTCAGATCACTTAGATCCCACATACTTAATTAGAAATAAAAGGGAATGTGACTAAGTAAGATAAAGTTGGCAGATTTTAAAAAGAAGCTAGAGATCAGTGCTAAATGCTTTGGAATGCAAGGTGATACAGTAGTCCAGAAAGCAAATATAAGTAGTATAGTGTGCATTCAGACTCATGTTTTTTTTTTTTAATAGGGAGAATCTAATCTTAGGGTTAGAAATGAGTTTTAAAACATGAAATCAAAAGAAGAATCCATAAAGAAGAGATCGTCCAACTTAATGATTAAATAACACTAAGCATTTGTTATTAAAAACAACAAAACACAACAAGGGGATAATAATGATTATATCTAAAGTTTTTCAAGTCCCTAAAGAATAAGATAAATAACCCAATAGAAAATGAAAAAAACTCTCTGACAAAGAATACTCGAGACAAAAAATAAACCATCAATGATAAATTAAGATTGTTATCCTTATTACTGAAAAAAAGGAAAAAAATGATGCGACATTTTTGACCTTGAGAATCAACAGGTCTAGAAATAAAACACTTTCATTTTATGCTAGTAGAAATAGGATTAAAAGCTAATACACATTGAGTGTTTAATATCACAGTACAACTTTCAGGCATGAGAATTTGGAAGGCAGGAGTATATTTAAAACACTTTTTTTGCATGACATTCACCAAGTATCATTTTGCTTCTTTTTTAATGTTTTTGAGAGAGAGAGAGCGAGCGCACGCATGCACAAGTCGGGGAGGGGCAAAGAGAGAGGGAGACACAGAATCCGAAGCAGGCTCCAGGCTCTGAGCTGTCAACACAGAGCCTGACATGGGGCTGGAACTCACGAACTGTGAGATCACGACCTGAGCCAGAGTCGGAGGCTTAATCCACGGAGCCACCCAGGCACCCCTAGGATAGGAGTCTATTAAAATAGAGTAAGCTAGTCTGTAATAATAAAGAGATCCTAGATTTTTAGGAACTGGTGAAAAGGAAGTTTAGTTTTTTAATATAAGAGTCTTGGACACATGTTTGGGTTGGTAAAACACCTTTTATCTGGTCATCCAAGAAACCACGCTCCCTGGCATTTTTTGCTCCACCATCTTCATGTACACTGTCATCAGCTTCATCCAGTGAAAAGGAAACTGCACGGTGGTGGATGAGTGAAAGGTCTTTATAGGAATTCCTGAAGAAGCACACAGCATTTCCATTCACATTCCAGTGGAGAAGCTGCAGTCATTTGGCATCACTGAGTATAAGAGAGCTTAGGAAATGTAGTCTAACTGTGTGTTCCAAGGAGAGCAGAGTTGGGCAGTTGGCTGGTAGTCTCTGCCACAAGACTGAAGAGTCAAGGTAACGAGCTGAAACAGAATCCATTCATGTAGCTCAAGGAGTGATCAGCTCCAGAAATAAACTGACCCAGTCACATTCATTAATTCATCAGAAAATCTTTCACAACACTCCCATTTGGTCCAAATAACACCTCTGTGAGCTAAGTATTAATGTTTCCATAGGGAAAATACAGGTCTGAAAGTCTTTACAAATATCTCCAAGTCAGACAGCTAGTGAATGGTGGAGTTGAACTCTGATTCCACAGCCAGCTTCTTGTTTTTAGTCCATACCACAAGGATGGAGTTAGCTATTCCCTCTTTCTCTATATTAACCACACAGAATCCATCACTAACTTTATATTCCATCATTCACTTTCAAGTCAACATGTAATAAGAATTTACTATTTGCTGGGCTCTGAACTAGTCAACTTAATATGTATTATCTCTCAAGCAATTCAACCACCCTTGAGGAAGACATTTATATTTCCCACAGTTTATATGTAAACTTGGCAAAAGTCACATAACTAGTGGGCAGCAGATCCAGATTGCAACAAGTGTAGACACCTCACCATTAACACCATTCAGCGTCCACTCTCACGTACCCACTTCCCCAGTGAGACTTCATGGAGGCCAACTATGTACACAGCAGTTTGTATTTCACAGGAGGCCAAATTTTAACGTATACTGGAGATATAAGTGAAAGTTTCTCGGATTGAGGAGGAGTTGGATTGGGTGAATTGAAAGACAGGGAAGCGCAGAGAAAGGAAAGACAGAGGGCTTCCAACGTGGGAGAACAGAGAAGCCTAGCCAGGGAGGCTGGTAACAGTCAGGGTTGCTTTTAAGTCCCCTGGGTCACTATCTGGCCAGTAATATTGGTTAAAACAAGCAAATAAGCAAAATGCTTTAGAAATACAGGTTAACGAGATCTTAGTTCTGTTATTTTCCCTTCCAGGGTGAATGATCTGAATCCTGACTCAAACTCTCCTCTGAAGGGCTCCAATTCTTGGTTTAAAATACCTTCCCCTCCCCCCTTTTTATGAATGTGCAAATGTTATAATGCAAAGGTGAACTGAAAGCTCTTTGTCTTCAGAGACTAAAATATATTGCCCTAATATTAGTTGGTGATATTGCTCTTGCAACAGCTCAACAGCTGTTTTCCTATTAATATATGTGCAGTTTACTTTGTTTAGCCAGGCTTATACCAAGAGATCTAACTGGAAGGGAGAGGAGAGACCTCAGGGAGAAGGGAAGAAGAGAGTTCCCTGGCTCCAAAACTCTTATTTTTAATGTGTGGTCAAATTGCCTTCTGTCCCAGAAATGACATGAATACGTTTTTTAAGAAAACTTTATCAGCCTTTGGGAGTGGTATATGGGGATACTTTTTCTTTACAAAAATGATCCTAAAAACTAAACTATTATTGACTGAAAGAGTATTGACTGAAAGGGTATTGACTAGGTCCCTAGAGTATATTAAAATAGAGACTCATGTCTCATGAGTCATTGACATTTCTAAATCATAAGGCAGCCTAGCTTAAATCAGATGTTTATTAGAGCCTTACTAGACATAGGTACTATCTTAAATACTTACTGCCCAACTCAGCTTTGGTTCCAATGATCCCAGGCAAGAACTAGAAGAGACCCCTTCCCACTGGAAGAATAGAACTGCCGTCTTCTATTCTAACTCAGGCATTCATTCCTTTAATAAATATTTACTTCTCTCTAAGCATGAGCCAAGAATTTTTCTAGGTATTAGTAATATAACAATAAACAAAAAGGGCAAAGTAATAAGCAATATAAAATATGTTACATTCTAAGAAACAAAATAACTCCGAGATAAGGGGGTAAAGGCATGGAGGGGGTGCTACTTAGAGTAGACTGTACAAGGGACTCCTCTTCCAGGATGATATGAAATTTGAGTAGAAGTGAAGTGACCTGAATGAAGTAAACAGGCAAGTCCTTTGGCTATTTGGGGGAAAGCCATTTTAAGCAGAGATACAAATAGGTTCAAAGGGCCCAAGGGAGGCAGATGCTTGGAGTGCTTGAAGAATAAGAAGGAAGGCACTGTGGCCCGCAAACAGTAACCAAAGAGAAAGAGACAGAAAGTGATTCAGATAGCAAATGGAGGAGGACCAGGTTAATGTGGGTCAATTTTATTCTAGATGATGTTGAAAATCTTATGAGTGTCTTAAACAAAGAGAAGTGATATTATATAACATATTTTTTAAAGGTAGTTCCAGTTGCTATTTTGAGAATAGATGGCGGAGGCACAAGGGTTGTAGCAGGGAAACAATTTAGGAGGCTATGCAGTAAGGGAGAGAAAAGATGATAGCCTGGACCCGAGGAGGGGTGGGGATCAGAGTGGATAGAAGTGTTGGAAAAGGTCATGTTGTAGATATATTGGAACACAGAACTGATAGACAATTTTTGGTGGATTGGATTTAGTGTATGGGGGTGGGGGCGGAGTACAAGTCTAGCATGGATCCAAGTTTTGGGACCTGAATAATTGAAAAGATGAGTTGTAATTTGGTAAGCTGGAGAAGGCAGGAGGGTGGAACTCTATTTTCTTGTGTTGGATTTGAGATGCTGATTACAAGTGGAAATGAGGAATAGATGAGTTACAGAAAATGAGGGTTCAGGGGACAAGTCAGGAATGAGATGTAAATATGAGAATTATCAGGGTACAGTATGCATTTGGAACACCTGCCTATATAAGCTCACCTAGGGAGTGCCTGCAGAATAAAGAGAGGAGGAATTCCAAGAAAGGAGCCCTGAGGCATGCTATCACTTAGAGGTTGGGAGCATAAAATATAATCGTGCAAAGGAGACTGAGAAATAGCAGTCAGGGAGACAGAAAGAGAACCAAAAAGGGTCTTGGAGACCAAGTGGACATATTATTTCTGGGAGGAAGGAGAATTTGGAAGCAGGTGAACAGTAGTGGTGGCTCCAAGAGCAGACATGAAGAGAAAACTTCCCAGCTTTGACTGCTCATAATTCAGTTACTTGCTCTGGGGTCTGACTGCCTAGCAAGGGTGCGACTGAAAATTATTTAATGTTGGGGGCTCATCCCAGCCATACCCCTGCTCTTACCCCTGCTCTTATGGCAGCTCTTGATGCCATATCTTGCTGCTGACACCTTCTAGCTTCTAATTATTTCCACTTGAGAAGAATACCAAGCAACCAGGATGATAATACAACTTTATTTTATTGGAGCTTCTTCTCTACATCCTCTTTGCTACATCCGCTTTGGTGACTCCATTATCTAATCATTTTTGTAGGATCCACATGTGCCACTGAACAAAGACCTTGACCACACACTCTGTACTACCCCTGACAATAAATCTGAGAGTCAGATATTTTTATTTCTATCTTAATACCTGAGAAAACTGAGACAGATGGGGAAAGTGCTTGCTTATACATGACAGAGCTCGGACCCCAGGGTGTCTAAATCCAAAGTCCATGCTCTTAACTACTCCTCTGTTCCTGATTTAGTGACTACCATGTGCCTGGTTTACTGTCAGGAAAAGAAATTTTATTTCATATACAGAAAAATAAATACTAGGACCTTACCAAAATACTAAGGAAAAGTATTTGCAAATCTTTCACAAACCCTTACCCCATCCATATCTCAGAATAATATCTTGTCTAATTTCAAAAACTTTAAATGCCCTCTTTAGATGTTAGCGCACTTCATATAGTAGTACTCTCACTCCCAGAATTTCTCTCCTTAAGGTATGAGGGTTTTGTTGTTTTGTACGTGTGTGTGTGTGTGTGTGTGTGTGTGTGTTTTATTTTGTTTTATTGGTGGAGGTTGGGGATGTGAGAGGGTATATCTATGCTCTTCATTACATAAGAAATGTATATTATCTTGTTTATATCACTTCTCTGCAGACAGGCTTTCAATTACTTATGTCTATGGACTTGCTTTTATGCTGAAGTGTATTTATTTTGGAAATATATGAAATAGAGTAGTTGATCTCTCATACATTTGTTCAAGCTGAATCTCTAAGATGTTAGGGTCCATCATTTCTATTCTTATTAGATAACGATATTTATAGAATATTCATGCATATTGTGCTCTATTTGGACTTTACCAATCATTTCTTCCTATATCATATTTATAAGGCAAATACTCTTAGTAGAGTTTTAATCTCATAAGTTTGATTCAGATACTTTACAATTTTTGATGGTAGAAAGTACAAAAGTGAGATTTGTGCTTCTTTTCAACCAATGTAACTGGGCTAAACTCAATTTACCTCCTTAGACAATAACCATTTTACTTCTCAGCTTAATGAAAGCCAAAATAATATTTCAGTAGCCATGCAAATTGTATCCTACCATTATTTTTGGCTAATGCATGGTTTTTGTTCTAGTTGTTGAATTTTTATCTCATCATAAAACTTTCATTAATATTCCAATGGTTTCTTCAGAGACCATCCCTCAAAAACTAACAGGAACATGTTAATAACTCAATGGGGGGTTGAGCTCCGCTGAGCTTCTCATCATTTCCAACAGCTCAACAAACATAAATTCAAAGCTGCCTTCTTAGAATTTCCTTTTCAACAAAAGCATGTACTTTCAGAAGCTAAATTTTTATTTTAAACTTCAAAATAACAGGACAGCAAACTTCCAGTGCTCTATATGCCTGCTTTAAACATCACATGCTAATAACTATGGACAGATCCACAAAGACTCAAACCAGCAAAAGCTCTATAAACTAAAAAGGGAAATTCTATGAGCTAAAAGCAAAATTCCAGAGCAGAGACAAGCTCTAATAAATAACCTAGGGGTACCCATTTGGCCTTATTTCTCAACGTCCTTCTTTTTCAATCTGCCATTTTCATTTTTCCCATCAGAATGACAGAATCTGAGTCTCCAGCCACATTCACCTTCTTTCAGTTTCTTAGTCCTCCTTGCCTTTCATATCTCCCTCCCCCTAATCTCGCACTCTGAACTAGCTGCCATGATACCCAGAGAAGGTGCAGGCTTTGTCAGATTTCCTAGCATGTTGTAATTCTCCTACCATAATATTTATTATACTTTAGCATCATGGCTTCTTTGATTAAATCTCTTCAACATCAGATCTTAGGCAATGGGAGCAAGGATTCCCCATTTTATTGAAAAATGTCTATCATATATTATGTACTTCATAACTATGAGTTGAAAGAATGAAGCGCATCATTAGAGAAGGTAGATAAATGAGATATTCTCGTGGTAGTGTGGTTTTTAGGAGCTGAGGCTTCCTTGGACCAAGAGTACTGCATTCAAATCTTAGCTTGGGAACCACCAGCTTAACTTAATGACCTTGGACAAACTGCCTAATCTGTTTGAATTTTAGATCCTTCTCTATGAAAATGGAGGTAAAAATAGATACTTCCTCAGAGTACTATAGCATATATGCAATGAAAAAGTTCATATACCACTGTATCTGGTACATAAACATATTTTAAAATATGTATTTCTTGTTGTTACTAAACAATATTATTACTAAATAATAAAATGTGCTTACAGATCTGGCTATGAATTGCATTTGTAGCACTGGTTGTGAGTTTCAGTGGCAAATCCAAAAACAACTAATGGAAAAAATTTACAGGGTAAAAACAGTGACTGTGAAATAATGTGTTGAATCTACAGCCACAGACAATTAATGATGCCTAGGATATGGCATGACATTAGCTAACCTGTTAAATTCTCTATTAGGCAAAAAGGACAATGAATGTTATCCCTTTGTGCTTATCTCTGAAAATTAAAGAAATATAGGTCGAATTATGTATGTCATAAACTAAAGGCAACCATTAGAATTAAAAATAAAAATTTTATCTTCTAAATAGGTATAAAACAATAACAATAGATGTTTTTAAAAAAATCATAGTATAGTGAAACACAGGAAACTAAGTAAGGGGCGCCTGGGTGGCTCAGTCAGTTAAGAGTCCGACTTCAGTTCAGGTCATGATCTCGTCTGGGTTTTCAAGTCCTGCATCGGACTCTGTGCTGACAGCTCAGAGCCTGGAGCCTGCTTCAAATTCTGTGTCTCTGTCTCTCTCTGCCCCTCCCCCACTCATGCTCTATCTCTCTGTATCTCTCAAAAATGAATAAATGTTAAAAAAAAAATAAAAAATAAAAAAAATAAGTGAAACAGAAAAGTAAGGAAACCTCAGAGTAGGGAAAATAAAACCAAATAAAAAACCAAAATTCATAAGGCATGGCAAAAGCAAGACCAAATTTATTTGTTAATGAAAATATATACAATAAATACATTATGCATCCTCTTAAGAAAACAAGGCCTCTCAGATTGATACTAAAAATTTTTTGATATAATCCTCCAGGGACAAAATAACTTTATAAGTATAAAATGAAAGATTCATTAAAGATAATCAGAAAGTCAGTCTTTTACAATTTCAAGTTTTCTATAATAAGTAGATATTACCTCTTTAATTAGGGAAACAAAGGATTAGGTTAATACATGTTAAGACCTCAAAAGAGCCCTAGCACAGAGTAAGCTCTACTTAAGGGTCTGTTCAGAGTATGACTTGTCACTATGGCTTTGCCAGTGCTCTCTAGATAATATATCACAACCAGGACACAGCAATAGTATCACAATCACACAGTCCCCTTAGCTTTAAGGAGGTCTTTAAGTTGGTCACATATATGGAAGGTCCCAAGGTGAAATTTCTTATAAATTTCAGTTTTTTGGTACAGCTTACTCACTATCATCATATCCCTCATTTCTAGACTAATGAGTGGCAGAGAGTGATACTTTCATTTTTTTTTTCACTAAAACAGTAATAATGACATTAAATTGGTCTGCAGTTTACAAAGTGGAGTCCTCTATTTTCTGAGAAATAGAAGAATTAAGCAAAATTTCACTTAAAAGACTTTGCTCTCTCCCAGTGTAAATTCAGCTATTGTATTCATTTATTTCATTCACTGAATCATTTGCGAGTTACTTAGCAGGTGTTGTGCATATATAAAGGTAAACGAAAACACATAGTCCTTGACTTGTAAAGCTTATTGGCTATTAGAAAATAACAATTTGTTATTAAAAAAACAAAACAAAAACAAAACGAACAAAAAAAACAAAAACCAGTTCCATGAGAGCACGTAAGCATATAACCAAGAAGTGTATCCCTTGTTGACAGGGGTAGGCAGGCCAAGGTTTTCACAGAAGAACTGTTAAGACCAAGGGTTTTTAACTAATGTATCTTCTCTGCTGTATCCATGATTCAATCCATCTTTCTAATACCCAGAATGCTGATTCATAAGGACGTTTATATTCAATAGATCCTTTGTTCCAATCTCCCAAATTAGCTCTATAATATATCACTTTATACCTTGTTTTATTAAACTCTATATGTCTTCTGAAAAATACATGTTTTGCATTCATTAGTCAGTAAGAACCCCATGTAACTGCTGGGGTGGGGAAAAAAGGAGAGATACACTCAAACAGGCTGTTATATATCCAGAGTGAAACACTTTCAAACAGGTTTATATTTGGGAAAGAAGCATACTGTTCCTTGCCCAGCACACTCTGCTCCAGCAATGAGTGGAGGCTTTGGCATTAGGTCAGTTGCCTTGTTGTGTTCCTACAGATTGGGCCAGATCTGAAGGTTATAACTTGGACATGAAGGAGAAAAGCCACGTAGCACATTGGCAAATATTCCCCCACCCTGCTCTCTTCAATACCCCTAGAAAGTTTGTAAAACATTTTAAGTTAGTCGAACAAAACGAGCATGCATTCCCGTTGTAAACATGAAGGCAGAGGACATAAGATTAATATCACTCGTGACAACCAGCCTTGTATCTCTGTAGCATGTACCATCAACAGAGATAATCACTGTCATTGATTTCATGTGCTTTCTCCAGGTCACTTTTCTCTGAATTTATATATATAAGTGAGCATTCTAATTTCTCTGGTTTTGTGTTTTTTTACACAAATATTATTATTCTGTAGATATTTTTAGAAACTTGTTTTTTTAAACAAGTTTTTAAAATCTTACAGATTTTACATGAGAATATCAATAGATCTGCCTCATTTATTTTTACTGTTGTACAGTATACCAAAGTGAAGATTTTATTAATTCTCCTACCAGTGGGCATTTAGGTTGGTCCTATTGTTTTCCCCATCACAAACAATGCTTCAGTGGATATTCTTGAGAATATGCTAGTAGGTCTTCTACTAGCTGTCGGACATGTAAACTTTGTGAAAACTTCTGAAGTGTTGTCTGTCACTGTGTAGTACGTATTATCATGAATGACATAAAAAAATGTCAAAAATCAGAATGACATGGGCAGGGACCAATCAGAAAGGATGCACAAAGGAGCCAGGGCAGATGCCAGGAAGAAGCATTCGTATGTTGTACTTGTTTCTTCTACTGAAATGACCACACTAGAATTTGGTTTTCAGTGTTGTCATGCTAGAAACACTTTTACCCTCTTACATATTTTCTTGTGATCATATTTGTCTAGCATGCTAGCAGTGGTGCTCATCCATGGCCAAAAAGTAGAAGCCAAGGACACTGTGTGTGTGTGTACATGTATGTGTGTGTACATGTGCTTGCTGTGGGTCATTACAGCAGATATGAAAATAACTAGTTATTATTTTTAAGAAATGTCACATATCCATTTAAATATCTAAACAAAGAAGAGTAAAGAACATAAATTTAAAGGAAGATTTTTAAAGGAGATGATACCCTAAGATGAGTTTGTATCCTTCTCAGTAAATATTAACTATTTTTTATTCATTCCAGTCCTAATGTTACATACAAAGTTTGATCAGGTATTTCTTTCTTAATAATTCACATTTTTAAAGTTTATCTTTTCTAGAATTTTACATGCTTCTAGTGCTTCAGATCACTTCTCCACAAATGCTCCTCTAGCTTTTCAAATTGTAACTACACCTTCTTAAGGAACTAATCCTGTGACTACTCACTTTCATATTTGCTTAAAAATATCAAAAGTTTCAGTAGTCTTCTTCTTAAGGTGTTTCTTTCAACCTTTCCATGACATAGAATCAAAAAAGAACGGGAAGAAACACATGGGGCATTCCCTTTGCTGAGATTTCAAAAACTCCTTGTGACTACTTCAAAAGAATCCGAAAGAAGTTCTTCTCTGTTTAATTATTAAACAAGAATGAAGCATATCTCTTCCATAGTTTTTCTTTTCGAATAACAGGAAATGGGAATAGCATGGCATGTTGTAGTCTGTAAAGCACAGTCTCATCACCAAATGGAAGCATCTAGCAAAGTAAAACAAAACATCTTAGAGTATCATTTCCTTTAGCAATACCTTAGCGATGATCCCTACCCTTACACATGGATCTTCTCTCGCCAACACTTACATACTATTTAGAAAAAATTAAAATAAATTATATGAGGATTTGAAAACTGGTTATCTGATGGCAACCAGGAGAGAGGAGTGTGGATCAATCCTATCTTCCATGCCCCTATCCCCAATCACACAGAAGTATAATTGTTTTGCACCTCTGTGATCCAAAAGCAAATCAAAGCCATATTGCATTCAAAGTGCTCATGGCAGAAGGATCTTGGGAAGCAATTTCCAACCCTATGATTTTAGAATCTATTAAACCTCTTGTTCTTATAATTATCTACGTATTTTCTCCATTACTTTATGTAGATACCAGAATAAAGAAGCTGCAATTTTGATTACAGGATTGTTTTAATCTCATTACTTCTACATATCCACTTTTTCTCTTTAATTTCTAATTTGAAACATATTAAAATAATAACAAATTTTTCAATGATTCTAACACTAATTCTTTGACAGGTCTAAGATCCTAATCTCTCAAAACATCTTACTTATCTCAATGAAACCCGTACAATTCTAAGCATTAAGAAAAAACTTAATTTTAATTTATTCTGTAAATGAAGAACATTTATTTAATTTGATAACACATCTGTCTACTCAAACTGAATTTCAAGGGACGAAATAGTATACCGTTGAAAACCTAAAATCAAGGTTGCCTACTTTATGCGGTATGGATCAAACTGATGCTTTCATTCAAAATACCTTTATTCTAAAATTATGGGATGGATATGTTCACTGGTCACATGTAACTCTGATCCAGGCACTGTATTAAGTTCTTGGATATAAAGATAAAGATAAAGGGGCCCCTGGCTTAAAAAGCTCACAATTTAGTAAAATGCAGCATGGGTAGCTCTAATGGATATAGGAATTACATGCTAGTGGAACATTATGAGTAGCAATGATTCCTTCCCTTCAAGGAAAACACTGGGAAGGGCTTCACAGGGGCGATGGTTTATTATAATGGGTAGAACTCAGAATAAGCAGGTATTGAAATTTATTTTAAATGAACTCAATATTCAGGTATTAAAAACCATGTTAAGGATTGTTTTTCCTGGATAGATATGTCTACTATCCCCTTTTCCTTAAGTAATTTGCAAGCTGAGTTTATAGGAGGTTGCCACAATGGGCAAACATAAACCAGGGAAGTTTCTACTTTCTTCCTCAACTTTCCTATCAACACTTGCTCCCTCTTCAGCAAGAAAAGCTCTCCTTTCAGCTATATTGTATTTACATGATTGTGCTACAAAAAGAAATTACTTTCTCAATTTATGTTTTGTAAATTTAGACTTTTGTGTATATATGCATGTGTATATTTTAAAAGTTATATCCACTTGTATAACAGATATTCAGATACACATGCAAACAAAAGTTTAGGCCTTGAAAATAAGAACAGAAGAATCTCCAACAAACACTTTTGTATTATTAACCCAACTTCAATCAGAGAATTTGCATATAATGAAAACAATGAGGTCAAGTATAAGTGGAGCGCACATTATCCTTCACACTTACTAAGGGAGCGACTGGCTAAGATGGCAGCATTTCACAGAGGGAGTTATTCTGTGAAATTTCAGACTTAGATTTAGCTACTTTTTATTTTTTCATGAATTCTTCAGCATAGCACAGTATTTTAAAAACAAATTCCTAGACCTCTGCTAGCCTTTAGAATATATTTTTAAACTTTGAAATCTACCAGTGCTCATTTTCATTTGCCATGAAAATCCTTTACTTAGCATAAGGTAGAAGAGTCCAACAGTTCCTTTGGATCTACCACATATAAATTCTCTTTGGGGAAGGAAGGTGAAAGGATAAAGAAAGGGGCAAGGTTCCTTTATTCTTTGACTGCAAGATCTTCACAGCAAAAGAGAGAAGTGGTCAATGGGTGGGGCGCCTGGGTGTCTCAGTCGGTTAAGCTTCCGACTTTAGCTCAGGTCATGATCTCATGGTTCGTGGGTTCCCGTGTCGGGCTCCGTGCTGACAGCTCAGAGCCTGAAGCCTGCTTCACATTCTGTGTCTCCCTCTCTCTCTGCCTTTCCACTGCTTATGTACTGTCTCCCTCTTTTTCTCAAAACTAAACATTAAAAAGAAAAGAAGTGGTCAATGGGTTATGTATAATCAAAATTTTAGAAAGATGTTTGTACAAGTTGACATATCAGTGCTTCCCTAGTTTATGTCAGACTGACCCTTCCAAATAGAATTGCATTTTACTATATGCACAGAAATAGACACATACACACACACATACCCCTTTACCATCCAAGCTCCTGATTTGTTTTGTCAAATGAGAGAGACAACCAAGAAGTGGAGACAAATAAGGGATTTTCTGTACTGAGGAGAAGGTAAATAAGTTTAAGAGCTGGCTGCAGAAACTCACAGAGGAGAGAACTCTATTTGAATAACACTCCCATGTCTTTTGGTTTTGTATAGTGAGATAATTAATTTTATGTGTCCATTTGATGGGTCACAGTGCCCCGGATATTTGGTCAGACATTATTCTGAATGTTCTATAAAGGTGTTTTGGACAAGATTAACATTTAAATAAGCAGACTTCAAGTAAAGCAGATGATGTGGGAGGACCTCCCCACAAAGCTGAAAGCCTACGTGAAACCAAAGTAAGACCTCCTTCGAACAAAAGGAAGGCATTTAAGAAGAAAGTCATCTAATTTTCTTTCATAGCTTGCTGTACACATTGTGATATATGCACCTTTTAATCACTCCATTATCCCATCTCTTATCCATTTATTCCAAATCCTCAATAAAATCTACTAGATACAGAGCCTTCAGTGGGTGGTATTTTGGAAAGTAAAGAGATTACATCAGTGTCCCTCAGTGTGATATTGCATGAAAACTAAACAGCGTATACAGGTGATTACACACAGAGAAATGATTGGGAATATAGAAGCGGCAGCAATTTCTATGGAAAAAATAAGCCCAAGATTCTTCAGTGGTGTTGGAAGATGGAAAAACTAAGTGTCCCATTACCAGTGGGACAAGGATAAGGTGATCTTTGCAAACTGGGGACTTGTAAACATTCAAAAGTTTGAACCAGGCATTATACCTCTCATTATGCCATGTGGTTCACTAAAGCCTACACTTAGAATGTAATAGAAAAGAAGAAAGAGAAAGAGACGGAGAAGAAAAAGGGGAAAGAGGTTAAAGAAAAGAAAAAGGGAAAGAATGGAGAAGAACTATGCTCAATCCCTACATTGACTTAGTTTCTGATATTTTGGTAACTTTTCTAAAATCAAAAGCACACTACACTGTAAAAGAATTGCAATCTAAAATGTAACTGAAGGATATAAAATGGAGAATCTCACACATGTGCCCTCAGGAAAACAAAACTTAAGGATTGAGACTGATTTCCCATAAATGCTTGATTTGCAGAAAACTCGGCACCAGCCAAAATCTCCCCTAACCCATTGCTCCACTTCCTCTATATCCACTTCTGTCCTCTTCTAATCCTTTCCTTTATCTGAACTCTCCGTCTTCTCTATTGCTGAAACATTACCAACTGAGCCTATTAAAATTCTCCCTTTTAGAATTAGGTCTTCTGAAGATCCTGATAAATCATTAATTTCTTACATCTCGTGGACCAAAGCTGAACTTAGACTATAATAAAGGATTTTCCCAAAGTAACAGTGAGGATCCTCATAGATTTGCTGAAGAATTCAATATTTTAGTTCAAACTTATCTACTTCTCTGATATATATCAATTAGTCTTCATGCTTGTTGGAGAAGGTCAAGCCCAGCATTAGATGAAAACTGTTAACTGGGAAAGGCTTGAAAAATCTTTAGAATTCCAAGTAACTCAACCACCACCTCTTTCATATGACCAAGCTTGTGCCATAGCCAAAAGGTTGCATCTTGCCATCCCAAGGGCTTTCCCTAAATCAGTATACTGGAACAAAATTCAGGCATGTACCCAAAAGCCTGCCAGATCTGTTCATTATTACCATAGCAGACTCCACACTGTTTTTAGAGAAAATTCTGGGCTCCCTATAAATGTTAGATCCAGCAGGGTGGGCTTTAATTCAATGTTTATAAATGGTTTAAACAGAGATCTATCTACATAGAATGGAGAACACTGTCCACTCTTGATCTATCTGTCTAATCAGTGACTCTGTACCATAGAAGATGAATCCAAAATAAAGGGCAACTAAAATTTTAAATGTTCCATTTCAACAGATGGAATCTCTTAAGCAAACTCTCCCCACTGGACTCTGCCATAATTGTAAAAAAAAAAAAAAAAAAAAAAAAGCAAAAAACCAAAACGAAACAAAACAAACAAACAAACAAAAACCCAAAAAACTGGCCTTTGGAGAAAGGACTGCTAGAAATAAAAAAGGTCAAGATAATTATAGCTTTCCAAGAGCTAAGGATCAGACTTATCCCAGTGATGGGGCTCTAAGGAAATACAAGGTCTGTTTCCCATTCTACCGTTAAACAGGCTGAGAGAAACTCCTCTCCAAATTGGGGGCTAATCCCTTAAAATTCTGACACAGGAGCTACTCTACCAGGGGTCAACCCACTACAATTAAACAGTCCCCTCCTCAGAGTAATACATTTATTCAAATATTAGGAATGTCAAATAAACCACAGTGTGTTCCTATTTTGAACCCTATACACTTTTGTTTGAGATCTTTGCAAAATAAACACCCATTTCTCCTCAGTGAAGCAGCTTCTATTCACTTACTAGGATGGCCCTCAGGGTGCCTGGGTGGTTCAGTCAGTTGAGTGCCTGATTCTTGAATTCCACTCAGGTCATGATCCCAGGGTTATGGGATCAAGCCCTGCATCTGGCTCTGTGCTCAGCATGGAATCTGCTTGGGATCTGTCTCTCTCCCTTTCTGCCTCTCTCCCTCATGCTCGCTCTCTCTCTCTCTCTCTCTCTCTCTTTCTCTAAAATAAATAATAAAATAAATAAAATAAAATAAAATAAAATAGGGAATAACCCTTGAGTTGAATCCCCTGAAAATAAATCCCCTGAATCTATCCACCAGGAAAATCCAAACTCTTTTTCCTTCATATGTACTCTACAAACCAGGGAAGATCAAACTTCAGACTAATTCTCATCATTAGGTTTAATGTTTCCTACTCTATGGGCAAAATCCTCCAAGGACAATGAATAGGCAGAATTCATTATGCACTCACTCCCCCGCCATTAAGATCCAAACAGATCCCTTAAAACCTTTCCCCAGAATTAATCAATACCACATAGACAAAGAAGCTTTACAGGGCATAAGACCTATCATAGAAGATTATACAGTATAGAGTTATTATCCCTTGGACCAATCCTTGTAATACTCCTATTTTACCTCTATATTATCTGGTTGCAGATGAAGACTGTCCAAGATCTTCAAGCAATAAAAAACATTATTATTCCTCACTATCCAGTTGCTCCCAATTCCCATACAATATAAGCATCTATCCTTACCAAAAGCAAATTTTTCATTGTGATCAATTTATGCAGTGCATTCAGTTGATAAGACTGAAGTTGTTAATGCTGATAAATTGTTCTGCTTTTACCTGGGAAGGACAACAATATACATGAACAGCAATCGTCCAGGGTTTTACTGAAAGTTCTCACAAATTTTAAAAACCTGACCTAGATGATATAAAAATTTCTGGAGGCTCCATCTTACTACAATATGTTGATGATTTTTTTCTCTGTTCACCTTCCCAAGCCTCCTCAGAAGAAGACAGTATTTACCTGTTAAACTCAGCCACTAAGGGATACAAGATCTCAAAAGAAAAGTTGCAATTTGTTCAAATTGAAACTGGATATTTAGTGCATTTGATCTCAAAACAAGGGTTACGCCTAGATCCCAACAAGCTTCATGGCATCTGGAGATTTCCTAAACGTAAAACAAAATGCCAATTATAGGCTTTTCTCGGGCTAACTGAATTACTGTCACAACTGGATTCCAATCTTCTCCTTAATGGCACAACCCTTACATGTCTTATTAAAAATCACGAAACCTAATCCTGTAATCTGGGAAAACCAAGATAGCCTGACATTTAAAACCTTGAAGGGAAGCTTAATAAATTCACATACTTTTGGACATCCAAACTATCAGCTAACTCTTTTCCTTTTTGTATATGGAAAAGAGGGAAATTTCCTTAAAGTACTTGCTGAAAAACATCGGGCATTCCACCAACCTCTAGGTTATGACAGCCAACAATCATATCCCATGGACTGAGGTCATATTCCATGCCTTAAGGTTACCCCTGCTACTGCCTTTTTGGTAAAAATCACTGAGGAAATAGTTATGAGACCCTCCTTGACCATCTTTGTAACTCAAAGTATTGTAGCTCTCTTGAACTCCCAACATACCCAACACCTTTTAGGAAGCCATGTTACTTCTTATGAAATTCTCTTGCTAACTGCTCCTTAAATTACTCTTATTTATTGTAACAAACTCAACCCTGCTCCCTTTCTTATTTCTTCCATGGATCAAATCCCCACGACTGTTTGACCTTGATGAATCACCTATTAACTGCTCATTATGACCTTTGGCCACTTCAGTCCAACAAGCCAAATTATATGCTTTTACTCAAGCATGTATTCTTGCTAAAACTAAAGTCACAAATATCTATACTAATAGTTAATATGCCTTTGAAATAACCCATGATTTTGGATGTTATGAAAGGAACAAGGTTTCCCTATTTGCAGTGGGAACAAAATTTAAAATGGTTCTTATGTCCAAAGTTTATTAGATGTTATCCTCTCATCAGCAGCTCTTAAAGCTTATTAAAATACCTGAGCATTATAAGTCTGTCTGTGGAAGCCAAAGGAAACCACTCACTCATGTCTCCACAAAAAATGCTGCCCCTATGGGATCCACAGACAGAATCTATGTCATGGTCCATAAAACTACTTCCCCTGGTGATGACCCAAGAGAACTATCCAGGCAAATACAAACAACTGGTCCCTGAAAAAGAAAAACAAACTTTGAGATCTAAAGCTGTTGGTATCATGAAGAAATGAAACTCTGGTTCTCAGTAAGAAACTGGTCCTGTCAGGAAATGTAAAATTTCCATTATTAACTACCATTCATAAATTAAATCACTGGTCAAGTGATAAAATGATAATGATCATGAATCAACACTGGTGGGAAACATCTGCAAGGCCACGAAAAGCACTTATCTTGCTTATTTCACCATCCTAAATTTAACCCAGGGAAGACTATCCATACTGCCCCTGAGGCATTTTAGCTTACCCAGTGGACCACTTGAGGTTTGGCAGATGAATTTCATACAATTGCCTCCATCTCATGGATATAAATATGTTCTAAGTAATGGTATGCATGTTTTCACATTGGACTGAAGTTTTCCTGTGTAGATAGGGAATCGCCTCCTCTGTAGCTAAAATCCTATTAGAAAAGATTATCCTCCCCCCCGCCCCCAAACCCTTCAACTTCATAGTGAACAGGGAACTCACTTTACTGGTCAGATACTTAGACAAGTCTGTGCTGTCTGATCAGTTTTGTGGCACTTTCATTGTGCTTATTATCTTCAAGGCTGGCCTAACATACAAATGGAATTATTTAGACTCAGCTAAATTAGTGGAGACTCTTCAAATATCCTGGCCAAAAAACATTACTGTTGGTTCTTCTAAATCTCAGATATACTCCCTTTGGAATCCATAAACTTTCACCTTATGAAATAATTACACAGTGGCTGATCCACTTAGCCCCATTTTTTTTTGACCCACAACTAATAAAGAGGGATATACTTCAATTTTGCAAAAGCCTGTTCAAACCCATAGAAAATAATCACCAGCTGGTAGAACAATCTTTATACAGAGCACTCCCTGGAAACAGAGACATCAAACATCATGCCTTATAGCCCAGAGATTTCTTCCTTTGGAAAAGACATCTCCAAAATGACTCTTTTCAACATCGCCGAGAAGGCCTTTACCAGGTGCTGTTAACTAAGCCTTGTGCAGCCAAACTTAAAGGAATAAACTCCTAGATTCATACATCACATCTAAAGAAAGCCCCCAAACCTGAGTGAACCTATACACCAACTGGTGACCTGAAACTGAAAATTTCTAGGCCAAATTTCATGGCATCTAAAGTAGACAGCTTACTCAAAATACCTGGGCTAGGCCTATACAACTTTCCTGTTTTGTTTTTAATTACTCTATATTTAGTTAAATTAGGTCATTCAAGGCTTCAACTGTTCTTTTTCTAGTCTTCTCATTGTTCTTCACTTTAGTTTTAACACACCCTTTTATCCCCACCTTACAAAAACTTTGATTCTGCTAAACATACTGACTGCCAGATTTGTGCCAGAGCAAATATTACTCATGATGAAACTGAATTTGTGGCCTGGCCACACTATCTCTAGATGGATGGCAGAATTTATCTGGTAAACATGTAGGATTTTCCTTTGGTAACTTTGAAGCCACACATGTCCTTCCTGCTGGAAAAAGACACCAAATATTATGGGTTTCCATTTATGGATAAATGGATATCTCTCAGGTCTGGAATTTTACCCCAAATTTTTATGTTTCAAATCAATGATAGGAATGTAAAAACTCTAGGATATCTCCCACTTAATAGTTGTAACTACACTATTTTAAATGACCCAGATGAACATAAATTGACATCCCACTGAAATCCATAAGACTATTGCATCTCATCCACTAATGTATCTCTACAATGGAGCAATGAAAACCATAATAATACCAGGATATGAAAAGCTTATGTGCTCCCAATCAATAGTACTTCATTAGGAATTGACCAAAAATAAGATGAATGATGGAAAAACTTAACTTGCTTTTTTTCCAGAGATTTTCCAAGCCTCCACCAAAATCCTACTTATACTAGACCAGCTCACTTGTTACTTTAGATCTATAAGTATTTCTACTTAGAAATTTAAGGTGTCATATAACCATCTCCACAATGCTAATGAACCAGATTATCATGTGCTCTGTATAAAAGATTATATTTCTAATTATGAGATCCTCTCTTTCATTACAGGGGAAAGAAACTGAGCAAAGAAACTCAACTATGTGTTACTCTTAGAAGACACTAGGAGGAAAAAATATATATTTTATACTTCCTCTTAATTGGAAGGAATGTTGTGGGATCATTGTCTTCACCCTTCACACCAAAATTAGAAAAACTTTTCATTCTGCTGCTTTTATAGCTTATTTGGAGTCATTGTCCTATCCACTTAAAAGGATGCTTTGGAACTAGGAATGTTAGAATTTTGGGTGGCTGCCTACATACAACCCCACAGTAGACAAAAAGCGTTTGGGGCATGCTTTCACCAGAGCTTTTTGTCCTTGGATTCGAATGGCAGACCTTGAAAAAGCAATTCACAATCTTTCTATAGTCATATCTACCACTTTTAATACTTTTGTCCAAGATTTTGGATATCAACAAACCCAAACAGATAGCCTTGAAGAAGTAACCCTATGAAACCACAGAGCCCTAAACCTCCTCACTGCTCTACAGGAGGAAACCTGCACCTTACTTGGAGAAGAATGTTGTCTTTATGTCAGTAAGTCAGGGAAAGTAACATAAGAACTAAAAGTAATGAAGGATAACATCAAGCTACTAGCAGAAGGTGGTCAAACTCCCAGAACTTGAGACATTTTCAATTTATTTAACATAGGCAATTGGGGAAACTGGTTGAGAGGTATATTTCAATCAATAAGTATCATTGGGCTTTCGGTCCTCAATTTAATCTTTTTAATTAAATTTCTACTGTTTTGCATTAGTAAACAAATGCTTTCTTTCCAAATGTATGTACAAATAAAATTATTTTACTGCCAAGGGCTTTTCCTGAAACCCAACTGACCATGGAAACTAAATGGTCCACCTTAGAAGGATATAATGAGAGTCTTCATTTTCAATCCTCTTGTGGCCCAAATGAGGTCATCAAAATTCCATATCATTTCCTTCCCCCTGGGACAAGACTCTTGAAGACAGCCTTCCTCAGCTTCATGAAAAAAGACACCTGATGGTCTTCCTCAGCTTCATAAAACATACAACACAATCCACACATAAAAAATTATACCCTTGATAAAAATTAATAAACATCTGAATACCATAATTGATAAGCAAAGATTTCTGCAAAGGATCTTAAGAAAGAAGGAAATATGAAAGGACTTCAATCTAAAATGGAACCAGAGGATATAAAATGTAAAATCTCACATATGTACACTCAGGAAAATAAAATTTAAGGACTAGAAGATCAATTTCTCATAAATGTCTGACTTATAGAAAACTGGTACTATTGGAATTTTTTAAATAATATGGAGAGGGTCAAGGAGTTGCTTCATATCAACCTGGGAAATTTTTGCTTATGGTTTTTAGAGACATGAACAAGAAATGACCCACACTGGGCTGGTCTCACAAAATAAGCTGAATTGAGCTTTGTTTATATGACTGGACTGGTTTTGTCTGCTTGGGGAATTTTCAAAGCTGGCCACAATTTGTGGGGGTTTTTTGTTTTTGTTTTTGTTTTGTTTGTTTTTAACAGACTCTAACTAAACTCTCCCCTCTTTACGTTCCTCTTTATATTCCCATAAATATAGCCTTCCCCAAACCCTTAGCAGTCTCATCTGTAGCTTAATACAGTTTGCATGCCCTGAATTGCAACTCCTCTGCTATTCCTGAATAAGCTCATAATTTTGACAATTTTGAACTTGTTTTAGTTTACCTCTTTATTTAGGTTGCTGACATCATCCAACATTATTTTCAAGATCCATTCCTATGTGACTCCAAAATGTCTTTTGAGTCACATCTCCCACTAAGTCTATGTTACAACTCAGGCCCATGGCTGGTGACCACTGGAAAATTTGATGGGACCCAATTTGAACTGGGCAGGCCCTTGCTTCTTAGTGAAGGAGTAAAGCATGGAGAAGAGCTTCAGCAGAGGACTGTGACTCCAAAGATGGTGGCTGGTCAAGTCAGGCATTTATCTTCTCTTTCCTGGATTTGGTCTGGGTTGGAAAGGGGGTAAGTAGAGTGCAGAAATCTTCCTTCCACCTATCCAACTATGAGAATCTTAATATAATCTTGAGGATAAAATCCAAGAATGTGCTTTATTACACATTATTTCAATTATGTTCTGCCTTTCACTGAATTGAAAAACCAAGAAAGTTCCTTCTCTGTTCTCTGAGGTTTCTCTTCATTGGTACATTAAAGACTTACATCTACTGGCCTGAAGAGTGAACGGTTATAGGTGCAAAAGGAAATGTGTGCACAGGGGAGATACATTTGTCACAACTGAACAAACTCATCCTGCTCCTACCGTAATGGAGAATTGCAATGATTTAGTCACTGGGATGAAACTTCCCTTTATTAACTAGGAAACGTTTAATAAGCAAAGGAAAGAAACAATGCAGTTTGGTTTCTGACTAGACTTAGAGCTTTTCTCTTACCATCTTTCTTTTTCCGCTAGGCTACAAACACATGAAATTTCAACACACCACGCTTGTTCTCACTTCAGGTCTTTACACCTTGCTTATCTACCTCCTTGAAATGCTTGGATCTTAACACAGTGATTCCTTTTCAGTATTTAGTCTCTGCTCTAGTGTCACCTTCCCTAAAGGCTTTTCCTGACTTCTCCAAAAATAGTATCCAATATACCCAGAACATACCCAATCACTTTCTATTCTCTACCTAGCACTTGTCATTATGACATCCATCCATTTTTATCTATCTATCTAATCATCTAACAATTATCTTTCTCTATCTCTATAAAATATCCCCAGTAGAATCTAAATTCCATAAAAGCAAGGGCTTTTTCTGTCAGTCCCCTGCTCTATCACTAGCATGTAGAACAGTGTATCCTACAGTAGTAGGTGGTCATGGATGAAAAATAGTATTTAAAGGTATTTTAGGGAGAGTGTTCATCTACTATCCTTTGTTTCAATATGTGCATTAATAACAAATGATTCTTATCTGTTCCTCAAAATTAGGCCAGTGAGACCTCTAGCTAAGATACTTTTGTTCACTGTCTAATAAGATTCTGCCTAGAATGTAATAAATTTATCTATAATTTTTTAAAAATTGCAACCATTCAGGCTTTTTCACTAAATGTGATCAACACTTCCCCAAATTAATATGAGTTATTAATATAAGCTAGTAACCTAATGTATGATTTACCAAATATCTCAAATCCTTTTTCCTTTGTTAAATAAAATCTAAAGGAAATGACTAATTAGTCAATTTGAATGATTTCCAAATAACACCACCAGCCTGTGTTTGTCTATACTAGCAAGGTGAATTATTCATTAGCATTTATGAGAAGTGCCTGAAGAACACTAGCAGTGGGAGTAAAACAACCTGGAATGGTTTTTAAATGACCTTCCAAGCAACTTGGATTAACACTGGCATTATTCTCCCCGTACAAATCGAGTTAAAATTTTCCATGTGTCAGGTCTCACAAGAAGGCAGTGAAGGAGTACTGTCTTAGAGAGGAAATGACCTTCTGCACCTCCTACAATTAGATTCTGCTTCTTTCTCTGTGTGTAGTGTCTGTGTGTCTCTGTGTGTCTGTGGGAAGAGAGAGGAGAGAGGCAGAGAAGCAGGGACAGAAGCAGGGAAGAGAAAGGAGAATCAGAGAGAGATGAGAGGGAGGGGGAAGAAAACCAGGATGAGAGAAAAAGAAATAGGAACAAACAAAAGGAGATATGGGGCATGATGGAAAAAAAAAGAGAAAAAAAACCTCATGAAATATAAGAGATGAAATGGAGCCAGCAGGGAGGGGAAGGGAGGGAGGAAACTGGTGATAGGAATGACAGACTTGGTGGCAGGCTTTCCCTTGAGTTGGCACACCAGGTTTCCAGGCTCCCAGGAGTTCTCCCAGGTGTGCAGGGTCACCTGACTTAATACTGATTAAAAGTGTAAATTGCAACACAAAAAGAGAAAAAAGGAATTGTCATGATGCTTCTCTCCTGTGAGGTCACACTCTCTGGTTGTAGCTGAGCCTGCTGCTAGGCACACCCCTCTTGTTTAATAAAATTGTATTAACTTTATCCCTGCCCTTGATTTGTGGCTTTCTCACGTTGTGAGGAATAAATAATAAATGATTGTAAAGCACTTGTACATATGAAATGCCGCATAAATGCTTAATAATAATCAGCTTAGGCCAGGAAGCCAGGAGGTTTGAATAGAAATCATTGCACACGGCCATTCTTGTTTATGTGGCTAAAATCGTCCTGTGTGCTGTCTCCACATCAAATCATCCCACAGATTTAATTTTCACCCATTCAAGAATCCACTTCTCTGCAAACTCAACAACCTTTGTTCCCCCATGCCTACAGCAATGTCATTTACAATTGTAGAATGTAACTGCAACACCAGTCTTTGCCTGTTCATTTCAGCCTGGTTTTTGCAGCACCCCTTCTCTCCTTGTTAGCCCTTCCAAATCCCCACATGCACTGTTCTGAGTCATCATTTCTTATCCCTTGGAGGTGCCTGTTCTACTCTGGCTATCTTTGGAAAAATATGTTTCCCAGACTTGGATTTCACTGCACTTGCTTTTGGGGAATCCAATGTAGTGAAGTTGGTGGTTCCTTGCTACTCTTCACGCATGCATTCATTTAATCATGTACTCACTCAGCACTTACTGATGGAGTGTTGTGCTCGGCACTGGGGATACAGTGGAAGCCAACAGAGAGAGAGAGAGCATTGGATAAGGAAATCAAGCAGGGTAATTCTGGCATAGTTTGGAAGATGCTACCATCAGAGTAATCACGGGGTAAAGGGGAGTCAGCATTGTAAGCAGCATGAAGTAGGAAATTCTGGTAGGGTCTGAGATTATTTTCTTTCCTTTTATTTTCAAATGTCTTCAAAAGCCTTTCTATTTGCTATTTAACATAGTGGAAACTCCCTTGGTTTGACCTGGTTGTGGATAGGAAGGAGTGGCTCAGACCCAGGGGAAAAGCCCAGGCTGGCCTCTCCCGGTCATTTGGAAGGAGAAAGGGCATTCTCCATCATCTCGGTTTGCTTCAGTTTCTTTTTTCTTCTTCTTTTTTTTTTTAACCTTATTTATTTTGAGAGAGACAGAGACAGCACAAGATGGGAAGGGACAGAGAGAGAGGGAGAGAGAGAATCCCAAGCAGGTTCTCTACTGTCAGCGTAGAGCCCTATGTGGGGCTCGAACCCAGGTACCGTGAGATCATAACCTGAGCCGAAACAAAGAGTCAGATGCTTAACTGACTGAGCCATCCAGGCACCCACCCCTGCTTCAATTTCTGATGGGTGGGACCCAACTTTTGGAAGTTGGCAAGAGTTGGTCCTTTGCTGATATAACTGTCTATTTTCAACCTGGAGTCTGTATTTTCAAAAGAAGATATTGTCTAAATTTGTATTAGTACATTTAATGACAAAAAAAGTACGTGCTTATTGCAGAAAATAAAACGAAAATAAAGATAAGCAAAAATAGATTAACTGCAATCACAGCACTCAATGGGAACCATTTTTATCATTTAGTGCATATCCTACCAGACTTTCTCTGTGTTTATATTACATAAAAATGTGCCTTAAAGGTACATATTCCTCAATTCCAAAGTATTACATTTCTCTTCAATGTGCCTTATACTATACTATGTACATATACATATTGGTTTATTGCCTTTTTTACACAAAATATCAAAAACACAGTTTCATATCAACACATATTTAATCATGATTTCTAATGACTCCTTCATATTCTACTATGCACGTTTAAAGTTTGAGATATACGCATTGCTGCATCTGGAATTACTCGGTAGAAGTATGCCTGTATTAAAGTTTTTGTTACCTCACCAGAATGCACTCCAGAGAGACTGACCTGGTTCACACTCTCATCTCCCGTATATCAGACCCCTGCCCACACCGCTTATCCTCCCTTATCCCCCCATACACCCCTTTGCCAAAATGAAGTGCTCTCAAGGAAGATATGTTTGAAACTCCACAATTTTAATTTTTCCCCTACCTTCCCATCCGTTCCCTTGTGGCATGAGAATTAGTGGGCCTTGGGTTTTCAAACAGGTGGAGAAGGCTGCAGGGTGTATAATTGCTTTTGGTGAAACCATCAACGTCCACGTTTAGTTCTTCCTGCTCCACTTCCTCCAATTCAATTAGGCTGTTCTTACCAGGGGGAGAGTTTTCAAAGCATCAGATGAAGTGTTACCTCATGATTAATAATTCATGACAAGAAATGAAGACTGGGAAAGGTAATAATGCCCTCCAAGCTGTTTTTCTCCACCACTCCCTTGTTCTCATTCACATAAAATGCTGTGTCTCAATCGTTAAAGCAAACATACAAAGTTTCACTGCCCCATAAACCAAAGATTCAAAGCAGGAATTCATAAGCTTTTTGAAGTCCTAAGCCCCTTCGAGAGTCTTGTGAAAGCTACAGACTCTCTCCTAATGGAAAAAAAAAAAAAAAAAACCAAAAATGGACGTGATAGTATGCACAGATATTGTGCTTCTAATTCTCCTGGGTCAGGCACCACTGGAAGATCATCCAAGGACTCCCCAGGTTACAATCTCTAAACAAACAAACAAATGGATTTAAAAAAAGAAGAACCAGGATGAGCCCAAAAGGAATCAAAGTAGAATGGACTAGAAGCATCATACGCATTGCCTCAACTTTCTGTGCCCAAATTTGCAACGCAACAAAGACATTTCTTCAAGCGTGATTCATGTGGTTATTTAGGTATTTTGTGAGGGGACTGGTGAGTTAGCTGACAATTAGAAGAGTGGATTTTGGCAAATGTGTATATTACAGGGCAAATCAAATAGGGGTGAGGGTGAGGGCATGGTTAATGTTGAGATCCGTTTGCAAGACTACGATAGAGGCTGCAGTTTTTTCCCTTGCCAAGTGCTATCAGCCATAAAATGTCCAAGGCAGTGGGTCACACCCACTGCTTCATGCTCTGCTACTTGGCATTCCTCTAAGTTCTTCCTCAATTGTCATATCTCCACAGGCCATAACAAGGGACAACAGTCAGCAGCAATTCAATTTCGACCTCCATCTGCTGGCAATAACAACATAAGGGGGAAATTAATGTACACTCACACACTTGTCATTATAATAGCCCAAATTTGTTTTTATAGTATGACTTTCTTCCAAGGAAGTCAAAAAACAATTTGTATTCGAATTCCCAAATAGCAACTCACCTGGTAGGTAGGTAGCTAAAATAATCATCTCCATTTTTAAGGCACAGAGATGCTAAAAATTTGTCAAAGGCCACCTAGCAGTTCCATGGGGAAGTATGGTTATCAGAAAAACTCTCTGGAAGCCATTTTGGTGTCCCTTAATAGTCTGATATCTATTGATCAAGCCAGAGAGGAGGTTATATTAACAGTTAATCAGATTATGTAAACATACAGCAAAATATGTGTTCTACTAGCTAACATAGTATTTCTTCACCAATTTTTCTCCCTTTAATTTGTTCTCATTCCCTAAACCTAAGATGTATCATTTTCTATTTACCAGTTCTGTGATTTTGGAAAAGTTACTTATCTCCCCCTTCTTCCACTTCTTGCCTCTGTGAAATGCAAATAATAATAGAAGCCAACTCATAGACTTGTTATGAGGATTACATGAAAAAAAAAAAGATTCCTCAATACATACAGGGATCCATAAAATCTGGAAACATAAATACCATAATTTTATATATATATATTTTTACCGATTGATGAAAGCTGATTGTATTGAGCTCATACTGCTAAGTTGATGAAGGGCTGATCCTGACAATAAGCAGCAGAGCCTTTTAACGCACATTACTTTGAAAGAGCTGCCATTTCTCATAGCACAGTTAGAAAGGTGGTTTAAAAATTCAAAGATAGAGTCAGTCTGTTGTACAAACTCTTTTGTGGACTCTCAACCATTTCCAATAAGGTGAAGGAAGCAGTCATAGCCAAGGTTGTAGCCAGTCCAAACTGGCCGGCTTGCCAAACATCCAAGGGATTGGAGGTACCTTGCAGAACTGTTCAAAAGATTTCCAAAGGACCTGCCTTTTAACCGTACAAAATGTGAGTTCTACAGAGCGTATCTGAGGGTGATGACCAGCATGATGAGAGGTAACACACTGAATATATCAGAAAGCCTACTGAACAAATCATATATTGTAATACCAATAGCTACTTATTATATCCATTTGTCTATGCTTCCAAGCTTTTGGTCACCTAGAGTTAAGTGCTTATTAAATGTTTATTGTTAGTATTTATGGTCTAAGAGGAAAAAATGTTAAAATGTTTTAACATTTACATTTAAAATGTAAAAAATGTTAAAAGATGTTTCACAATCCACTATGTTATCATATTTTATATAATCACATTTGGCACCAGGAAGTAAGGGTAGAGGAAACACTAGCTAGAACTAATGATTCTCTTCCATTTGTGGTCCCCTATTGCTTTCTTTTGTTATTAGCTTACCAACATGCCTCAATTCTTTAAGAAAATACAAGCCATCTTTCTGTGCCGACAGCACTCTCACAACCATGGTGAATGTTCTTAAAACCAGCTAGACTGGGGCAAGCACCAACCCCACAAAGTGATACAGTACAAGAAAGGCAAAGATTCTCTTTATGCCCAGGGAAAGCAGTGTTATGCCAGAAGTAGAGTGGCTATGGTGGGCAAACTAAGCCGAATTTCTGGAAAAAGGCTAAAACTATAAAGAAGATTGTGCTGAGGCTTGCTTGTGTTGAGCCCACCTGCAGACCTAAGAGAATGCTGGCTATTAAGAGATGCAAACATTTTGAACTGGGAGGAGATAAGAGAAAGGGCCAAGTGATCCAGTTCTAAGCCTCATATTTTGTTACATTATGAAGACCGTAAAATCTTGCTGTTATGTTCACTTCAAAAAAAAAAAAAGAATAAAGAAGAGAAGAGAGGAGAGGAGAGGAGAGGAGAAGAGAGGAGAAGAGAGGAGGGGAGGGGAGGGGAGGAGAGGTGAGGAGAGGAGAAGAGAGGAGAAGAGAGGAGGGAAGGGGAGGAAAGGGGAGAGGAGAGGAAAGAAGAGGAGAGGAGAAGAGAGGAGGGAAGGGAAAGGAAAGGAAGGGAAGGGGAGAGGAGGGGAGGGAAGAAAATACAGCAGTGAAATTAGCCTGCATGTGTTTCCTGGCCCTTCTTCCATAAAATTTACATATTTTTTCTCTACTTCCTATTGTCAGAGTCCTTCTCATAAAGTGATATTAGTCTTAAAGCTGAGTTTGACTCATGAAAACATTGTATTCAGAAACCACAATCTCTTTACACACAATAATAACAGCAATTTATTTCTGATCACTTGTGTTGTGCTCTCTGGAGAAGACTTAATGACAAATTTCTGATGGGCAACTCCATCAAAGAAATTATGAGCATATTATATATGGAAGAATTTTGGAAAATTTTGAAAAACCTATCTTTGTCACCAATAAAGATATAGAGAACTTCCCAAACAGGAGATATACATGTATTATATAAATTAAAAACTATGTAGCCTGCTGTCATATTAAATGGATCTGTTTTATCAGGTACCTCAGACCAATCTTAATTCTCTAGCTTAGGGTGCTCAGGGTGATGTAGACTAGCCAAATGGGGAAATCCAAGAAATGTCTGTTGTTAAAATGCTGATGAACCTCAATGTCAACAGGTGTGATAAAGTGTAAAGAAGCAAGTGTCACAAGAATATCAACAGTGTCATAGAGCACAGGCTTCCTAGAGGATCCTTCAAAGGGAAGCCAAGTTTTAAAAAACTGAAATACTTTATTAGACTGCCATTTGTCAAATATATCTGAATTTCTGTCTGCCACCTGTCAGAAACTGAAGATCAGAGACTGAAGCAAGAACAGATATGTATAATCACTGAAATCGTGTACTTCCTATGAATATGAGACTTTGGAGGAATCAGAGGGCATGGACATCAAAGAACGGCCAAAATGCAGGCATGAGGACCAGGGGCTTTTAAAATAGATTAGTAACTAGTTGAATAACACCAAAGAATGTTATAAATGGATCGAATCAGTCAGGAAGGAGTGTTCTAGTAACAGTCCACAGATACCATTCTTAGCCCCAAACGGTTTATAATTTTATTAACAACTTGATTAAAGAAATAGAAGGTAGATTTTTTTTTATTTAAAATAGCACAAAACCAAGAGGAAGAGATATTTTTGAAGACAGGAGTTCAATATGGAGAAATGATGGGCTGAAGTTTGATCTAAAAAAAGAAGAGTAGAAAGATTTGCAGTATTAGATTTCCAGCTTGAAAGACAAGGCAAATTAAAATGAATATAATTTCTGAGAGTTAAAAAAGGAATTATTTACAAAAGTGTTTATAAGGATTAAGGAAACTACAAAGGATTATTAAACACCCCCCCCCAAACAGTAAGTGCTCAAATACTCCCTCTACAACCTAAAGGTGTGAAGAGAGGGGCTGATTAAGAAATCACTGACACACAGAAGGATGCATGAAAAGAGCTGTCTGAATGAGAGGAGCTTGGAGGGAAGAAACAAGGTAAATAAACACCTTGACCTCACTTTTCTCCCTCCCTCCTAACAGTCTCCCAGTGGTGTTCCCCATCTTCCAAACTCAACTGAAAATCAGAGAACAAGTAACTAACTCATTGATGTCATAAAGCCTAAGGTAGAAGCCAGATATCTGTACTTATTCACAAGTATGGTTAACAATTTGGATACATCCCAGGAACTACTAACATCAAGTGAAAACTACTTCAAAATCAAAAAATTTTTTAGGTGAAGGGATATTAAAATTTTAGGCTTTTTGGGACATACAGTCTCTGTTATGACTAGTCAACTTTGTCTTTGTAGTACTAAAGCAGCTTAAGCAAATGGGTTTGGCTAGACTTGGCCCCCAACAGGCTGGATTTGGCCAACACACTGTAGTTTGCAGATTCCTGATCTACTCTGTGAGAGCCAATAATCCATGGACTATTGCATTGTTTAAAGACCTTGCTTTAAAGAAAAAGATAGAATCCCTGGACACCTTCCGATGTTTGAAGGTTTAAACATATACTCCTTATAAAATTTAAATTAAAAGCTTTTAAAATATACTGATAATTACACTTAGTATCAGTATTCATTATCAAAAGAACTTAGAAGTTCTGATAAATCATTTAAAGTCTCCTAAAGAACAGCTCATATATTAGGAAGATAATCTACTGAGGTAAAATAGGGAATGTTAAAAATTTTATTTATATTTACTTTTCATTACATTTGTTTTAAATTTCTATTTTCAAGTAATTTATGATGCATGTAAAGAATCAGTACTATAGTACCTGTAAATATTTATGATTTCAATACATTATTCAATTTATTAGAAAGCAGCATTGGAAAGTAAAGACCTCCAAAAATCCACTCTTTCATAAAAGCAATGAGAACACTGGTAAATAATTGTCAAGCCTTAATTTTAAGGGTTACTAAAATTAACCAAAGGATTGGTTGCTCAAGGAAGTTTCTTCAAGAAAAATAGTTAAATTAGTTGAATGAGAATATAAGCTTTGTTACATTTTAAGTTGCCCTATTCTTTTCCCATTCCTCTCATCTCTATAGTAGCCTTGAAAAGCAGCCACGTTGGAATGATAGTAACAGTGAAATGGAAGTCTAGCAGCCACAGGAATGGACAGAATGGGTTTGGAACTCCCCTAAAAAATCTATCCCCAAAGAATTGTCATTATTTGACCCATCTTGGAATTCCTTGGAGAAATCCCATTCTGATAGTCTGACATTTCAACGGACTCAGAGCCCAATGGACAAGGAAAGCAGTATCTCTAGGACATTGGCAAAAACAAACAAACAAACAAACAACAACAAAAAAAAACCAGTTAGAGGCAGTTGCTTAAGATCATAGCTGACTGGTGCATCAGTGCTAGTTTCAGTAATTGAGTGGCAAAAAAGAAATTAAGGAAAATAAGTGGAATGAGATTTTGATGGGGGGTTTTGAAAAGATCTAACAAGTTTCTGGGAATCTAGAAGACTACCTGCATGTGCAGTGCTATTTATATGCCACAAAAAGACTTGAAAAGACTTTAATCTCTACCCATAGCTGACTATGAGGCTCGGTGCAAGCAAGAAATGAAGATTAAGGCACAACTGTAAACTACTGAAGCACTAAAAGCCTACTCCAACCCATGCATTGTATCCTTCAGCAGAGAGTGAGAGACTTAGTGACTCAAGGAATTTAAGGAAATCTCTGTCCAATCATTATCTTACCACTAAGATAGCTAAGCAGAAATGAGACTTAAATGGCTGCAAAAAACACTGAATACAGATATTACAGAATTTTTCCAGGAAAGTAACTGACAGGTAAACAGCAACAATAACAATAACAAAGTCTGGGGGAGGAAGCAGAGATCTATTCCCAGAGTTACCATGCTATAGTATTTAAAATGTCCAAGTTTCAACAAAAAAAATTATAAGACACATGAAGAAGCAGAAAAGTATGTCCAATACATAGAAAGAAAACAGACAATAGAAACTGTTCCTGAGGAACCCAGCTACTGTACTTACAAGATAAAAATTTAAAATCAGATATCATAAATATGTTGAAATAATAAAACAAAATTACATTGGGGCACCTGCATGGCTCAGTCGGTTAAGCATCTGACTTCAGCTCAGGTCATGATCTCGTGGTTCATGGGTTTGAGCCCTGCATCGGGCTCTGTGCTGACAGTTCAGAGCCTGGAACCTGTTTCAGATTCTGTGTCTCCCTCTCTCTCTGCCCCTCCCCTGCTTATGCTCTGTCTTTCTGTCTCAAAAATAAATTAAAAACATTTTTAAATAAAATTGCATTTAAAAAACAAAGAAAAGTAGGATAATACCACACCAAATAGAAAATATAAATAAAATATTAAACTTATAAAATGAAACCAAGTAAAAATACTAGAGATTAAGATATGATAATTAAAATGAAACATTCACTAGAGGGGAAAACATAAGAGCTGACAGAAGAAAAATAACCAAACCTAAAGATAGTTCAGTTGAAATTATCCAGTCTGAGGAACAGAGAAAAAAATTTTTTTAATGATCAGAGATTCAGAGACCAGTGATATACCTTCAAGTATATCAACATATGTATAATGGAAATCCCTGAAAAGGAGAAAGAGCGAAAGGGGCAGAAAGAATATTTGAAGAATAGCTGAAAATTCCCAAACTGGATGAACAACATTAACCTACACATCCAAGAATCTCAAAATACTCCTAATAGGATAAACTAAAAGAAGGCCACATTTAGACACATCCACACAGTAGTCAAACTCTCACAGAGGAGATAATGGATAATCCTCTAAGGATTAAGGATTATTTGTGTAATTGGAGCCTCAGAAGAAAAAGAGAAAAAATAGAACAGAACATATTTTGAAGAAATAATGGCTGTTTTTCAAAATTTTTTAAGAAACTTACCAGTCCCCAAGCAGGAAAAAATATGAAGAGAACCACACCTAGATATATTAAGATAAAACTACACAAAACCAAAGAAAAATTTCAAAGAAGTCAAAGAAAAAGAAGACATTACATAAGGAGGGAAAAATAAATCATTATATTACCTACTTTTCAGAAACTACAAAACCCAGAAGACAATGGAAAAAAATATCATTAAGGTGATGAAAGCAAAATATCAAGTAAAAACTATCAATCAAGAATTCTATGTCCATCAATATTATCCTTCTAGAACTTAGGGAAAATACATCTTCAGATGGAAAGAATATAAGAGAATTTAGATGATAAATTTGGACATAAATTAGAAGAATTGTCAAAGGAAGTTCTGAGGCTGAAGAAAAATTATACCAACTGGAAACTCATCATCTCAGGAAGCATGAAGAGTAGTGAAAATGGTAAATATAAGGAGTATAATTAGTCATTTGAATATTCTCTTTTCCTTCAAATTTCTTTAAGTTTCATATGACTATTTAAAGTAAAAATTATAATACTGTCTCATAGGGTTTATAATGAGTATAGAAGTGAGGGGCATTATTTGGATTTACACAAGTGCAACGTTCTGCATTTTATGTGAAATGGCACAATGTTAACTTTAAGTTCACTGTGAAAACTTAAAGATGTATGTTTTAATCCTTAGAGCAACTACTAAAAAAAGGCAAAGAGGTATATTAAAAAATAGGTACGTTAACATAGAATTCTGAAAATATTCGAAAACCCAAAAGAAGACAGAAATGTAGAAACAGAGGAACAAAACACAGAGGAGATAATGGAAAACACATTATAAAATAGGAAAACTAAATCTAACTCTATCAATAATTATATTAAATACAAATGATGAAACTCTCCTATTAACAGTCAGAGATTGTGGAGCCTGGGTGGCTCAGTCACTTAAACAGCCAACACTTGATTTTGGCTCAGGTCATCATCTTACAGTCATGAAATCGAGCCCCTATGTCAGGATCCATGCTAAATGTGGAGCCTGCTTGGGAATCTTTTCCTCCCTCTGTCCTTCTCCAACTTGCATGCACGCACTCTCTCTCTCTCTCTCTCTCTCTCTCAAAAAAAAAAAAAGATATTATTAAAATGAATAAAAAATTAAGACTCAACTATCTCTTATCTTCAAGAAGGTCACTTTAAATATAGAGATACAAATAGGTTGAGGGGTACCCTCAGTTGGTTAGGCATCTGACTTTTGATCTCGGCTCAGGGCATGACTTCACAGTTCCTGAGTTTGAGGCCCATGTCAGACTCTGCACTGGTAGTGTGGAGCCTGCTTGAGATTCTCTCTCTCCCTTTCTCTTTGCCCCTCCCCTGCTTGCACACACACACACAGTCTCAAAATAAATAAATAAACTTAAAAAAAATACAGATATGTTAAAAGTAAATGAGTGGAAAAGATATACCATATAAACAGTACACATTATAAGACTAAGGTACTTAAACTAACATTAGATAGAATAATGTGATGACAAAAAGTACTACCAAAAATAAAGAAACTTCATAACAATAAAATCAAATTATGTGGAAGAAATAACAATCATTAGTATATGCTATCCTACTATAAGGACCTAAAAATACATGAAACAGAAATAAACACATTTAAAAGGAGAAATAGACAATTCCAAAAACAATGTGGGAAATTTAAAAAAATCCTCTCTTAGTAATTGACAGGTCAGACAAAAATTCAGTGAAGATAGAGATGATCTAAACAATATGTTCAACATCTCTGTCTAGGGAATAGGTCTAGAACATCAAATCCAACAATAAGAGAATAAACATTTTTTTCAAGCACAAATTAAACATTCAATATGTAGACCATATAATGCATCACAAATCAGGCCATAAAATATTTAACATAACTGAAATCGTACAAAGGATGTTCTCTGGTCACAATGAAATTAAATTAGAGAGCCATAAAAATAAGATATTTAGGGGAAAAATCAAATATTTGGAATTTAAACAACAAACTTCTAAACAATATATGAATCAAAAAAGAAATAATGGGAAATTAGGCAATATGCCAAAATGAACAATGATGAAAATTCAACATATCAAAATGCATGGGATACAGTTAAAGCAACACTTGAGGAAAATTTATAGGTTTACATGCTTATATTTGAAAAGAAAGAGGTCTAAAGTCAATGGCATAAGAGTTCTACTTAAGAAGCTAGAAAAAGTTGGGGCACCTGGGTGGCTCAGTAGGTTAGTTGTCCGACTTTGGCTTAGGTCATGATCTTGCAGCTCCTGAGTTCAAGCCCCAAGTTGGGCTCTGTGCTGACAGCTCAGAGCGTGGAGCCTGCTTCAGATTCTGTCTCCCTGTCTCTCTGTCCCTCCCCCACTTGTATTCTGTATCTCTTCCAAAAATAAACATTAAAAAAAAAGAAGCTAGATAAAAAAGGGGAAAATAAAGACAAAGTAAGTAAAATGAAGGAAATAATCAAGATAACAGCAGATATTAATGAAATACTAAAACAAACAGAGAAGTTAATAAAGCCAAAAGTTGTTTTTTGAGAAGCTCAACAAAATAAAAAGGTTCTCACTAGACTGGTGAAGCAAAAATCATAACACAAAATTACAAATAAGAGGAATGAAAAATTATCATCACTACTGATTGTACAGACATGAAAAAGGATTATAAAGCAATGAACAGCTCTATGCCAAAAAATTTACTGACAACATATATGAAATAGATAAATCCTGGGGAGAGAAAGGGACAGTTTAACACAACTGATTAAATGAAACTGAAAATATGAAATAGCCTATGTTTAATTAATAAATTAAATCAACCATCAAAAGTCTTTTCCACAAAAACAAAACAAACAAAAAAACACCAAAAAAACAAAAAACAAAAAACAAAAAACAAAACTACAGGCCCAGGGGAGAAACTGACTGAGAAGCTCATGAAAGAACTTTGTGATGGTAATGCTCCATATCTTGACAGAGGCTTGAGTTATACAGCATTTGTTAAAACCCACCAAATGTACACTTAAATTTGTACATTTCATTGTATACTAGTTTTACATTAAAAACTGCAAAAACATTAAATCCTAGTTAATGTTATGAATGCTAATGTATTTAGGGAAAAAAGGAATTCTACAATTTTTAAAAAGTTAAGATGGGTTAATGAATGAAGGGATGACAAATGACTACATATGTGATAAAACAAGTATAGTAAAATGTTAATTTCAAACATACAGCAAAGTTTACTGTTTACCACGAAGTCTTTCAATTTTAGTTAATATTTGTTATTTTTCATAATAAGGTGATGGAAAATATTTTGGAGTTCCAAACTAATAGACTATGGGAAACTTCTCATGTAATGATCTGGAGAGCCAATAAGCAATAGAACCCTAATATAATTATGAAACTACCTGACAAAGAAATTATATTCAATGTAATTCCACTATGAAAAGAGAAATAAGTATTCTGATTCTGGAAGAAATCTTTTCAAATTTCTTTTCCAATGGATCAGGACTAAGAACTGATTTCTATTCAGAGACTTCTCCATTTTTCTCAGTTCACTTCTTCCTCACTTAGACCATTTCCTCACGTAGACTGAGCCACAAATTCAGGGTGTGCCAGCATCACAAACTTCCTTAAGAAAATACCTGTTTTAAAGATAAGAACTCAAGCAACATGTTCTGACTAGGTTTCCACCAGTTCCCATGTTCCACAAGCAACCTGATCAATGTTTAACAACTGTTTCTCGTGTTCTTCAAATTGGACTCCACTGAAAAAATTGGTTGGATGAACAAATACACAACTAAAAGAAATGGACAAATGAATATATAACTTAGCCAATGCCTGCATGTCATCCCTTTACGAACTCAGGGGCCCTCCAGTGTCAAGGTCAATGAGCAGTTGGGTTGTCTATTGGGATCTCAGTCTGTTATGAACTGAGTCTACTCCTTCCATCCTGGATATTCTCAAACCCATAGACTAAACAGAAATCCTTTGTTCAAAGTTAAGTAAACATAAAATGTCAACAGATAACCCATGACAAAGAAATATGTAGTACAGAAGTGTAAATTCTTACCACAGTTAGATTTAGACCAATACAGAAAAGGAAAATTGCTTTTGGGTTGTTTTTTTTTTGCTTCCTATTGTCACTATAAGAACACATTACTCTGAGTACTTTCATCTTAGCATTCTCTAGCAACTGGCACAAAATAAATTCAAATATCTTTTGAATGGATGAATGAATGAATGAAATTTATTTAAAACGATGACTTTAAGATGGCATGAGAATGAATATTAACAAGTTAAGTCACCACTGGAATCTGTGAGTCACTGATTGATACTGCAAAAATAAAGGACGTTCTTAAAACCTCTTTGTAAAATGAAGAAAAAATGAACAGAAATTTAAAGTTAGAAAGATCAGCTAAAAGTTTAGGGTTTCCGGACTTTATAAAAGACTTTAGAGTTAAAATGAAAAGTGGCATTAAAGGTAGATCAGTGAGAAGAGACATATTTAGGAATATCCTGATAATATATTTAAGTTTAATAAGTGTATCCTTAGCATTTATATTACATTATATTACATATTTTTACATATCTTATATTTCTATTTTTCACTCTATTAGAAGTCCCAAGAAAGCTGGATTTTTTAATTTTTAATTCACTGCTATATCCCCCACCACCGCAAATCCTGCCTGATAGATAGTAAATACACAATATTTATTTATGGAATGAATTATCTAATTTTTAACTAATTAAAAAAATAAAACCCAAGCCAGGATTGAAAGAGAATGGTGGTGGTGTAAGAGTCAAGTATGTATTCAACCACACAATTAAAACCAAGTTGCTCTCACTTTCTCCTCTGAAACAAATGGTATTTTAAAAAAAAAAGCAATATGGGTTAAAAAATGTTTTATGATCCTTAGATCATAAAACATTAGATTGCATTAATAACTGGCCTTTTGTACACAAAAGTAACAGAAACAAATCTCAAGTTTTTTCAAAGTCTAAGAAATTATAGCTCATAAAAATTGTTTAAAAGAGAGCTTGGCTATCTCAGACATTTTCTCAAAATTACAGCTAAGGAAAGAAAACAAAGCAGTTAAAAAAAAAATTACTGGTGGGGCACCTGGGTTGCTCAGTTGGGTGAAGTGTCTGACTTTGGCTCAGGTCATGATCTCACTATTCATGAGTTTGAGCCCTGCGTTGGGCTCTGTGCTACCAGCTCAGAGCCTGGAGCCTGCTTCAGATTCTGTGTCTCTCTTTCTCTGCCCCTTCCCCACTCACACTCTCCCTCCCTCCCTCCCTCTCTCTCTCTCTCTCAAAAATAAATGGACATTAAAAAAAACTCACTGATAATTTAAAAATCAAATAAAGTCATAGAGGACAACCACCATGGAGAAAAAAGAGGTGAGGCTAAAAAGTCAAAATAGTGTACTGAAATCCAGTAGGTGAAATATTAAATTTAAAAGTAACCTACAATAAAGAATATACATGCACATATGTATAAACTATATATAACATATACAGATAGTGTATACCTATATATTACATTTATTTATAGATAAACGGAGTATGCTTGTGTTATTGCTTTTAGTTACAGAATACTCACTCAAGACTTTTGTAGGTGAAAGAGTAGGAAGGAGGCATAAAAAAGAAAATAGGTTTCTGAAGCCCATTAGCAGCTCTCCTGCTTCTGATGTGAAAGGTGGCAGGCAACCTAGAAAGGTTCTGTTGGGTCCCCTTTTCTCTACATTATTCCAAATCTACCAATGCCTTTTGTATTATATTTAATGTCTAATTAGGCATTGTATCTTTTTGCCCAGATACTTCAAAATGGTGCTTACCTGGATATCTATTATGAATTGCCCTGTAACTTATCTTTGGGTTTCCCCAGAAAGCCAAATCTAAAACAATGAGTTCTGTGCAGGTAGTTTATTCATGAGGTAATCTCAGAGAGTAGGGAGAGATGAGGGGGAAAAAAAAAAAAGGAGAAAGAAAACAATATAAGAGTGCAATGTTTGTCCTGCCCCACCCCCCATGAAGGACAAATGAGGTTCAGTTCCAAACAGAACTTTAAGAGGAGCACAGAAAGAACTCACAATACCTTTACAGAGGATACACCAGAATTATCTATCTATCAGCCCTGTTTCCTGTTGATCAAGAGATACCCTTGAGGGCATTAACTCCTTGACATCTCTTGGTTTCACAGGCTGGTTGCTCTTATGAGCTTCTGAAAATGTGAGAGATACCTAGGCAGACAGTGAAGGACATGGAGACTCTAGGTCTTTATTTGAGCAAGTCTCTGTCAGCATGTGGTGGATTGAAGCCTCAAGAAACTGTCTGTTACAACCATGGCTGCAATCAGAGATGAGACCAATGGGATGTTACTAGGCATAAGAGGAACTTGCTATTCCTTTGATAGATCTTCCAAGATCTACAAGCTTTGTAGCCCATGATTCATTCCCTTCCATCCTCCAATCCAGCCCATGTGACCAGGACCTCCTCTGGAAATAGTGATTTATGTTTCTGCTTATGTGGAAGGACAGTTTAGACAAAGCAAAGCAATTATTGATGAGGGCAATAAGGGTATTAAGGGTAAATAAATCTGTGTGTGTTTGTGATTTGCATCTTTTGTACACCATAGGGAAAGAAAGTTCTTTTAAAAGATACTAGTTCTTTTAAAAGATGTATCAAATTCATATGCTAAAGCTCAAAACAAGCTGATTATTTAAAAAATAAAAATTATAGGAAAAAATTTATAATACAACAAAAGTAGAAATTTTCATGTAATTAAATTATCACTTCTGTTTTAAACTATAACTTCCAGTATGCCTGCATACTACTATGCCAATCATTTGCCTATTTGCCCTCAGCCTCTCTTTCCATCCTTCTGTGCTTTTTCTGTACATTAAGAAAGGCTAGAAGTCTGTAAGCTCCATTTCTCAGTCTTCTTGCCAGCTGTCTTCCTGATGAGTTCTACTAACAGAGGACACTAGTAGGAGATAAGAGAGCAGAAAGGGCAAGTTTCTTTCTCTGGCTCCAACACTGGCAGTTGCTGGCAACTGCCATCAGTAGCTATAGATGGGCAACAGCGGGGATAAGTCGATTCTAGATTCAAGCAGACTGGGCACAGGTAGCCTCTTTTCCTTGGCTTTAGCCTTGATCCAGGCAGCCCTCCTTCAGCAGAACTCCTTTGGCCCAAGTGCAATGGCATTTCCAACAGGCAGCAGGAGAGACAGGCTTGTTGACTCCTGCTTCCACTCTCTCAGTTATCACCCATTTCATATCTTTATTCCTCTAACCGTCTTTCCTTCTGTTAGCTATCCCAGCCCTTCCAATACTCATCAATAATTCTTTATATAAAATTCCCTCCATTGGATGTATCTATAGTGAATTTTTCTTTTCCCGAATGGATCCTGAGTAACACATATATCTTTGACTAACTCTTAGTTCGAGTAGTTTTTTTTTTTTGCTTTGTTTCTGTTTTGTTTTGTTTTGCCCTAGAACACTGTAGATATTATTCCAGAATATTTTGTCATTTTGTTTTATGGAAGTAGAAACCTGAGATAAGCATTTTTACTACACTGTATGTATTCTGTTTATTTTGTTTGTTTTTTTGCAGCATAAAGCCTAAGACTTCTCCTATTCACTTCCCAGCTTGTGTTCCCCCTTCCTTTCACAAGTGTCAGGCCTGCTTCTCAGTCTGAAGGCTCTCATTGCCTTCTCCAGCACCCTCTACTTCAACTTAACAGGAAATACCTCTAATAGCTAACTCTCTTGTACTTGTAATTCTATTTGACATTTCTTATCTAGGGACCTTAACCCACACAGTAGGAAATGCAGTTTAGATAGACAACTCCAGTGGCTGATTGGAAACTGAATTAAACAGAAACACATTGGAGCCACAGAGATCAGTAAGAAGGCCTTTCTTAAAAATGTGTTTTAAATAGTCATTTATCAAATTTAGAAATTGTATTAATAAGGCTATTATTTTCATAATTTAAAAAATTAATTTATTTTAAAAATAGGGATATGGACAAAACTAGTGCATGTTCAGAACAGAACAATCAGGATAATGAAGATATTAAGGCAGATTAAGGGCAAGTGAAGGGAATGAAGAAGAAAACACTCAGAAGGACCTTAGTAGTTAAAGAACTGGTATGCATAACTGGAACTTGGCTTCATTATACTAGGATCAATAAATATTAAGCTATGAAAAGAAAATTTCAACTTGTTAAAAGACCAGCTTTTACAATATATTTACAGAGCAGAAAGGCCTTTTGTGGGATTTTTAAACAAGGACTTGACCACCTGGCAGGGATGTGGCAGAAGCATTAGGTAGGTGGCTGCGGTCTAGTACTTCCGAGATTGCGCTAATGCGGAGTTATCTCTAACTGCTTCAGTAAAACAGAATAGTGCACTCTTACATCTCCTACTTTTTAATCTTCTTTTCCTAAGATCATTCTAAGCATCATGAATGGTGCTGTCGAGAGGACATGCCTGCAAGAAAGCACACTCTCTGAATATGCCGGTTTACTGTGTCTCTGTGAGGGTATAAATCCACATCTCAGTGGAGAAGAACATATGGAGCCCAAAGAAAGGAAGAAAATATATTGGTTTAAAAACAACTAATTAAAACTGGTGACTGGACCAGAAATATCTTCTACCTTTACACTAAAACATTTCAAATTAGTTTCTAATTGATATAAAGTAGAAAACTTAAAAATAGTCTTATTTCTCTAGGAGTTGCTTTTGGTGTTGTTGCTATGAAAATGATGGCCTAGACGAAAGTGGCACAGAACATATTGGCGTAAATTTTATTAATGCATCTTTAAAGCTCAGTGCATGTGTCCTGTGCCTGATTTATAGGTCTCCTCTTAACATTTCTCAAAACTACATGAAGCTAAAAGTGAATACCTATTAATCCATACTCAGGTTCCTTTAAAAAAGACATAAATGTAGCCTAATTAGTCAATGAGTTGATACTTATAAAAAGCCCAGTATTTGGTGACACTGTGGACAAACATTTGATAGCTTATCACAGGCAATGGCATTGCCTTCCCTAACCTAAAAAACTCAGTTATATTTAAGTCTTCTCTTTTTCATCATAGTTAATCTGACTCTAACATGTCAATTCTATATCCTAAATACATTCCAAAACTCATCTGCTCTCCAGCCCCACATTTACTTTCCCAATTCAGGGTTTATTACTTCCTCCCTACATTATTAAAGTAGCCTTCTATCTGGATATCCTGTCCCTCAACTATTACCTCACCAATCAACTATTCACATTATTACCAAAATTATCTAATGATCTCACTATTGCATTTGAAAGCCTTCAATGGCTTCCCAGTGTCTCATGATGAAAGTACATTTTCACAAAGCCCACTTGCAAAATGAGGGTTTGCACTATATCATTTCTCAGTTCTTTCCATCTCTGATATGCTATGAATTTATGCTTTTCAGTAAATTCTGACTAAATGATGAGCAATTCCTAGACAACACTGTACTTAAATAAACATGTCTATAGCCATGTGGTAATTTCCCCAAATTACTGAACTGATTTTGGTATCTGGGGCTATTATCTATTTATGTATATACTATGTAGACAAAGAAAAAAATAACAGATGAATTTAAAAGAATGTTCAACATCACTGAAATTATATTACAAATAGATTGTTTTTAATAATTGTCTGATTTAAAAATCTTCATGCTTCATTTTAGAAACTTCAAAAAGCAGAATAATGACAGTAAAAATTGCCAATAATACCACTATTTAGGGATACTCAATGCCTGAAATACTCAATATTGAGTATCTGAATATTGAAATACTCAATATTTCAGATCATTTTTTCGTTTCTCCCTTTTTTTTAAATGCACAAATAAATTCTTTAAAAATAAAAATTCTAGGGGCACCTGGGTGGCTCAGTCAGTTAAGCATCCAGCTTCGGCCTACGTCATGATCTCACGGCTTGTGGGTTCGAGCCCCACATCAGACTCTGTGCTGACAGCTTGGAGCCTGAGCCTGCTTTGGATTCTTGTCTTCCTCTGTCTCTGCCCCTCCCCCACTCACACTCTGTCTCTCTCTTTCTCAAAAATAAACATTAAATTTTTTTTAATAGTTAAAAAATAAAAACAAAAATTCTAATGGCACCTGGGTGGCTCAGTCAATTAAACATCTGACTTCTGCTCAGGTCATGATCTTACTGTTCGTGAGTTCGAGCCCCACATGGCGCCCTGTGCTAATAGCTCAGAACCTGGAGGCTGCTTTGGATTCTGCATCTTCCTCTCTCTCGGCCCCTCCCCTGCTCTCTCTCTCAAAAATAAATAAACATAAAATTTTTTTAAATAAATAAAAATAGAAATAATATGATATATAAAGTTTGCCACTGATGTAGCATGAATATTATTCTGTCATTAAACATTTTTTTGGAAAATGTGCCTTTAGTAGATACATAATTTATTTAGCCATCATATTGATGTCCATTTTAAATATTAATTAATCTTTAACTGTATGCCCAATTTTCTCATGTAGCGAATTTTTCCAGAAAGTGTACTAGCCATGTAAGGAAATGTTTTTCTCACCAATATTTTGAAACCACTGCACAATTATTTTTTTAAGAGATTTTTTTTAAAGAGATTATTTTTGCCATTTTGAAACTAGGTTTAATTTTCATTACTTAGGTAACATTTTTTTCTTATGGGTACTTGTCATTTGTTGTGTTTCTATTGTAAATTGTCTATTCATGTACTTGGCCCATTTTCCCATAGGGGTATGAAATATTTGCCAGCAGGTTTCAACACACATGGGAAAAAAGATATATTCATGGAATGTGCCTTTGAACCTGCATTCAAAAGAATTCAGACAGAGGTTAGTGGTGAATAAAGCAATTGCTTTTGCTTAATGACACAGGTGGGGAAAGAGTTTGTAGAACATGTTTTTCTTGAAAATAAGATATCTGTGGTTCACAATGTACGTACGTGTACATACAAATCAGCTTCAGAAGTGCTTTCATAGAGGAGCTGCTGGAAATGTAGTATAAATATCTGCCTTTTGTATCACAACATTTCTTTAGAAGGGCATATATAATAGTTCTTTTAGACCTAAATTTAGGAGCTGATAAGTAAAATATCAGAGAAGCTAGAAACTTCAGAGTCATCCTTGACATGTCCCCTATCTAATTGCTAACCAATTTCTATTCATTTTTTCTGAGTGTCAATCCAAGAGAACCTGCTGGATCCGTTCCCTTTGCCACTGTCTTACTTAACTCTAGCCATGTCACATCTCACCAGGACCAGTGCAGCACTTCCAAGTGTCTCAAGTCCGTCTAAAATTGCTCTCAATTAGTATCTAGTCATAGAGTTCTATGGAAGTTACATCAATAGTTAAGTACCATTTTTTTTCTTTTAAAGTAGTAAAAGCCATCAGAAAAAAAATGCATATGATTTAAAAAAACAAAAAGGAAATATTATCTCTTGTCCTATCTAACTCTCAGAGAAGATGGCAGAATAAGATCCAAAGCTCTTCCCCTCCCTCAGACAGAACTAGAGAACACCCACACCAGTGTAAATAACCCAGAAAAATGACTGGAAATTGGCAGATCAGATTCTCCACAGCCAAATGTAGAGAAGAGGCCACATGGGTAGGAAGGGCAGAGACACAGTCAGGAGCTAAATGGACCCATGTGACTGTTCATGGGAGGGAGGGATATTGCAGGCCTGAAGAGATGACACAAATAGACCCTCACACCAAGCACCCCAGGCACAGGGAACCCACATGGAAAAGACAAATACCCATAACAGCTGGGTTTGAAAACCAGAGGGGCCAGCTCTGGGAGAGTGAAGAGGGTGATGGGAAACTGAGTGCCTGCCCTTAAAGAGAGAGAACACAAACAGCCCTGCATAGATATAGCATAGAAGCAGTAGTTTAGAAAATGCCTAAGGTATGTGGGAAGGAGATTTATTTACTAATCTCAGAGCCTATGCTGAAGGGGCAGGGATCTTTAGGAGGCTTCTTCAAGAAAAAGGAGATGTCAGGTGCCATTTCCCTTTCCGGTCCCCCAGCCAAGATACATGGACACCTGTAGGAACCAGCACAGTACCAACACTCTCTACCTAACTTGTTAATAGTTCATTCCCCACCCTCTATATTCTCCAATGGACACAACCCCTCCAGCCAGGCCTCCATTATAGGTCCCCTCCTACAGCAGACATGTTCAAATTTTGCTGGCACAGTGTGCCCCACCCCCACATTCTCCTGTGGACTTGTTCCCTCTGGTCCTGTGGCAGGAGTTTTCTAACGTGGCTCTAAATACCACAAGAGACCTACACACACCTTGTCAACACCGTGCACCCCACTCCTGCATTCTCTGGCAGATTTGCCTCATCTAATATGCCCTTGGCCAGAGCCCATCCAAAGTGGTGTCATAAGCCTGGCAGTGTGCAAGCAGCCCCAAAAGGGACCATCACCACTCCAGTGTGACTCCTGCCCCGGGGAGAGGGGAAGATAATCACATACACTACTCCAAATATGGCCCCAGCAGTGGGCTGGGGAAGACATCTGGTCTGACTATAGGCCCCAGCCACCAACAAAAGCTTCTCAGGAGACAACACAGGAAAAGCACCTACAGATCAGTGCTACCACAGCTCTGGCAAATGCCTGGTCTGACTCAGCTCAAGCCCAACTGGCCTCAGACTGGCTCATTAATAATGCAGGGACCAAACCATGCCCACAACAAGCAAAGAGAGCCCCTGCAGATGACTGGACTAAAGGGAAACATGACTCAGCAACAAATGTAGGGCCCATGCACACACATAAGAGACATCCCTGAAGTGCCAGTTCCTGGTGACCTGGGGACACTATACTGCAGGACACTATACTACCTCTTCTTCATAAGCCCACTGATTTCAAGAGCAGGAGATGTAGCTTAGCTGACATTCCTAACACATAGAAACAGACACAGAGAGTTAGACAAAATGAGGAGACAGAGGAAAATGTACCAAATGAAAGAACAGGACAAAATCACAGTGGGAGATAAATGAAACAGAGATAAGTAATATGCCTGATAGATAATTTAAAGCAACAGTCATAAATATACTCACTGGACTTGAGAAAAGAGTGCAAGACCCCAGTGAGATAGAAAACATAAAATGAATCAATCAGAGATGAAGAACTTCATAACTGAAATTAAAAATACACTAGATGGAATAAATACTAGAATAGAGAAAGCAGAAGAACAGATCAGTGACCTGGAGAACAGCATAATGGAAAGCAATCAAGCTGAACACCAGAGGAAATAATAGTAATAATAATAATAATAATAATAATAATGTAAACCGATACAGGGAACTCAGTGATACCATCAAGCATTACAGAGATCCCAGAAGGAGAAGAAACAGAAAAGGGTGCAGAAAACTTATCTGAAGAAATAACAGCTGAAAACTTGCTAAATCTAGGGAAAGAACCAGATATCTAGATCCAGGAGGCAGAAGTCCCTCAACAAAATCAACCCAAGGAGGTCAACACCAAGACATACAGTAATTAAAATGGCAAAAAGTAGTAATAAAGAGAGAATTTTAAAAACAGAAAGAGGAAACATTTACAAATAAAGAACCCATTAAGGCTATCAGCTGATTTTTTAGCAGAAAATTTATAGACCAGAGGGAGTAGCATGATATAGTCAAAGTGCTGAAAGAAAAAACCTGCAACTAAGAATACTCCAGCTAGGCTATCATTCAGAATAGTTTCCCAGACCAACAAAGGTTAAAGGAATTCAGCACCATTAAACCAGTCAACAAAAATTGTTAAAGGAGATTCTTTGAATGGAAAAGACAGACCATAAGCAAGAATAAGAAAGTAGGAAACAGAAAAGCAGCAAAAATAAGTATATCTATAAAAAAATCAGTCAAGGAACTCACAAAATAAAAGCATATAAAGTGTGACAACCTAATGGTTTATACATATATATACAAATCAAAAACCAGTAAGAGAAGTGGAAAAAAAAATAAAAAGAAAGGAAATAAAGTGTATCACTAAAGAAAGCCAGCAAACCTTGAGAGAAGAGAGCAAAAGAAGAAAGGAACAGAGAGAAGCAACAAAACAACCATAAAACAAGTAGCAAAATGCCAAGAAATACATATCTCAGTAATTACTTTGAATGGAAATGAATTAAACACTCCAATCAAAAGACACAGGGTGATGGAATGGATAAAATTGCAAGACCCATCAATACAGTGCCTAGAAGAGACTTATTTCAGACATAAGGACACATGCAGTTTGAAAGTGAAGGGATGAAAAATTATCATGCAAATGGAAGGGAAGGGAAAGCCAGGGTAGTAATAGTTAAATCACACGAAACAGACTTTAAAACAAAGACTGTAACAAGAGACAAAGAAGGATGCTCTATAATCATAAAGGGAACAATCCAACAAGAAGATATGTTTGTAAATATTTATGCACCCAACATGGTACACCCAAATACATAAACCAGCTAATAACAAACATAAAGGAAATAACCAATAGTAATACAATAATAGTAGGGAACTTTAACACCCCACTTACATCAATGGATATATCATCCAAACAGAAAAACAACAAGAAAACAGTGGCTTTGAATGACACATTGGACCAGATGGATCTAACAGATATATTCAGAACATTCCATCCTAAAACAGCAGAATACACATTCTTTTCAAGTGCACATGGAACATTCTCCAGAACAGAACACATGTTAGGCCACAAAACAAGTCTCAACAAATTCAAAAAATTAAGGTCATACCATGCATCTTTTCCAACGACAATGCTACAAAACAAGAAATCTACCACAAGGAGAATTTTTGGAAAAAGCACAAATACATAGAAGTTAAATAAAATGCTACTAAACAATGAATGAGTCAAAGTCAACTAAGAAATTAAAGAGGAAATAAAGAAATACATGAGGACAAACGAAAACAAAACCACAATGGTCTAAAGCCTTTGGGATGCAGCAAAAGATGTCCTAAGAAAGAAGTTTATAGCAATACAGGCCTACCTCAAGATGTAAGAAAAATCTCAAATAAACAACCAGACCATACACCGAAAGGGGTTAGAAAAAGAAGAAATAACAAAACCCCATATCAATAGAAGGAAGGAAATAATAAATATTACAACAGAATTAAACAAAATAGAAACAATGAAAACAATAGAAGAGATTGCTGGAACTAGGAGCTGGGCCTCTGAAAAGATAAAGATAAATAAAATTGATAAACATTTAGCCAGAGAAAGAGAGAGAGAGAGAGAAAGAGTGACAGAGAGAGAGAGAGAACGAACTCAAATAAACAAAAAGAGGAATTAAAGAGGAAAAATAATAACCAAAACAGAAATTAAAAGGATTTTGAGATTATGAAAAATTATATGCCAAGAAACTGAACTGAAAAAAAATGGAGAAAATCCTAGAAACATATAACCTACCAAAACCAAAAAAGAAAGAAAAAGAAAATCTGAACAGATTACTAGCAATGAAATAGAATCAGTAATCAAAAAACTCCCAAGAAACAAAAGTATGGGACCAGATGGCTTCACAGGTGAATTCTACCATTTAAGGAACAGTTAATACATAGTCTTCTCAAATCACTCCAAAAAATGGAAGAGGAAAGAAAACTTCCAAATTCATTCTATAAGTCCAGTAGTACCCTAATAACACATAAAGATACTATCAAAAAAGAAAACTACAGGCCAAAATCTCTGATGAACATAGATGCAAAAATCCTCAACAAAATATTAGCAAACTGCATACAATAATACATTTAAAAAAATCATTCACCATAATCAAGTGGGATTTATTCCTGGAATTCAACAGTGACTCAATATTCACAAATCAATCATCATGATACATTACATCAACAAAAGAAAGGATAAAAACCATATGATAATTTCAATAGATGCAGAAAAAGCATTTGACAAAGTACAACATCCATTCATGATAAAAATTCTCAACAAAATAGGTTTAGAGGAAACATACCTCAGCATAATAAAGCCATATATGAAAAACTCACAGCTAACATCAGACTCAACATCAAAACTCTCAGTTTTCCCCCTAAGGTCAGAAGCAAAACAAGGAGGTCCATTCTCACCATTTTTATTCAACATAGTACTGGTAGTCCTAGCCACAACAATCAGACAACAAAAAGAAATAAAAGACATCCAAATTGGTAAAGAAGAAGCAAACCTCTCACTATTTGCAGATGACATGATATACTTTATAGAAAACCCTAAATACTCCACCAAAAACTACTAAAACAGAATATGAATTGAGTAAGGTTGCATGATACAAAATCAGTATACAAAAATCCATTGCATTTCTATACAGTAATCATAAAATAGTAGAAAGAGAAATTATGAAAATAATCCCATTTACAATTGCACCAAAAATCATAAAATACCTAGGAATAAACCTAACCAAGGAGCTAAAAAACCTGTACTCTGAAAACCAGAAAACACTGCTGAAAGAAATTGAAGAGAACACAAACAAATGGAAAAAATATTCTGTACTCATGGATGGGAAGAACAAATATTGTTAGAATGTCCATACTATCCAAAGCAATCTACACATTTAATATAATCCCTACCAAAATACCAATAGCATTTTTCACAGAACTAGGACAAATAATCCTAAAATTCGTATTTAATCACAAAAGAACCCAAATAGCCAAGGCAATCTTAAAAAAGAAAAAAAAAACTGGAGGAATCACAATCCCAGATTTCAAGATATACTACAGAGATGCAGTAATCAAAACAGAATGGTACTGGCATGAAAATAGATCCATAGATCAATAAAACAGAACAGAGAGCCCAGAAAAAAATTCACGATTATATGGTCAGTTAACCTACAAAAAAGGAGGCAAGAGTATACAATGGAAAAAAGACAGTCTCTTCAACAAATGGTATGGGAAAAACTGGACAGTAACATGTCCAGAAGAACGAAACTGGACCACTTTCTTACACCATATGCATAAATTGATTCAGAATGGATTAAGGCCCTAAATGTGAGACCTGCAACCATAAAAATCCTAGAAGAAAGCACAGGTATTAATTTCTCTGACATTGGCCATAGCAACATTTTTCTAGAAATGTCTCCTAAGGCAAGGGAAAGAAAAGCAAAAATAAACTATTGAGACGTTAAAACAAAAAGCTTCCACACAGCAAAGGAAACAATCAACAAAACTAAAGACAACCTACTGAATCGTAGAAGATATTTGCAAATGACGTATCTGATAATATCCAAAATACATAAAGAACTTATACAAATCAACACCAAAAACTCTCAAATAATCCATTTAAAAGTGGGCAGAGGACATAAACAGTTATTTCCTCAAAGATGTACAGATGGCCAAGAGACACATGAAAAAATGCCCATCGTCACTAATCATCAGGGAAATAAAATGCAAATCAAAACCACAATGAGATATCTCCTCACACTTGTCAGAATGGCTAAAATCAAAAACACAAGAAATAACAAGTGTTGGCAAGGATGTAGAGAGAAAAAAGAACCCTCATGCACTGTTGTTGGGAACGTAAACTGGCGCAGCCACTGTGGAAACAGTCTGAAGTGTCTTCAAAAAATTAAAAATAGACTTACCATATGATTCAGCAATTCCACGAGTGGGTATTTACCCAGAGAATATGAAAACACTAATTTGAAAAGACATATGCACCTCTATGTTTATTGCAGCATTATGTACAACAGCCCAAGTGTCCATCGATAGATGAATGGATAAAGAAGTTGTGAGTTACACACACAATATTAGCCATTAACAAGAATGAAATCTTGCCATTTGCAACAACACGGGTAGATCTACAGAGTATTATGCTAAGTAAAATAAATCAGAGAAAGACAAATACCATATGATTTCACTCGTATGTGGAATTTAACAAATGAACAAAGAAAGAAAACGACAAACCAAAAAAACCAGACTCTTAACTTATAGAGGTTTCCAGAGGGAAAGTGGGTTGGGATGGATGAAATAGGTGACGGGGATTACGGAATACACTTGTCAGGATGAGCATCAAGGAACATATGGAATTGTTGAATCACTATATTGTATACCCGAAACTAATATAACTGTATATAACTACACTGGAATTAAAAAAGAAAAATTTCTGCACATATTCTTCCAGTCTTTCCACTTAAACAAAATTGGAATCATTGAATACATGTGGATAATCTGCTTTATTCAAGAACCATTTTTTTTTTTATTGCAAATACCATTTCATGTGTTTAAACATTTTTCTGTAACATCATTTTTAAGTGGCTTCATGGTGTGCCATTGTATGGACAATCAGGTCACTTTCAATATTTTGCTATTACAAGCAACGCCACAGTAAACATCTTTGTAATTAAATATTTTCTTTTAATACTTTAAAATGTTACTTTATTGTTTTCTTCCATCCAATTGTTGCTGTGCAGAAATCTGATCTTGGTTTCATTCTTTTTTCCTTGTAGGTGAACTGCTGTTCCTTTCTGGAATGCAGGAGAATTTCCTTTTCATTTCTGATATTCCCTGTATGAGGATTTCTTCATTCCTCTTGGTTGTTTCTCTACAAGCCCTTCCCATTGTAAGGTCTTTCACTTTTCAAAATTTTTGAGGCATTTTTCTCCATTATTTCTTTAAATGTTTCTGCTCCTAATTTTTTCCTTCCTAAAATTTCTTATATCTAGATATTGGCACTTCTATCTTGTGTAACTTTTAGCTTTTATATGTCCTACCTCTTCATTATTTCCTGCTACCTCCTGGAAGAGTTTCTCAACTGATCTTTTAACTCATTCCTGGTTCTATTTCCCCATTATATAAGTCATTTTAATCATACTTATTTTAAATTATTCATCCATCTATTCTAAAAATTTATTTTCAGAAGATATATGTTGTCCAGTTTGGTGTGTGTCCTACTAAGAAGTTAAACAATAGCCTCCATATCTTAGTCCATGAGAACTTGTTTTCCTGTGACTATCAGCTATTCTGTCTGGTGGAATGCGCAGTGAAGGAGCTCAAGGAACCAAGTCTCAATTTGGTCAGACTAGGCAAGTTTAATGAGAAGGGGAAGTATGAACTCACAGCAGAGTAATCATTGTTGACCACTCCGTATTGTTTCAACCCCATCAGGCAACTGGTCTGGGAAAGGCTTGCCTAACCAACAATGGCAGAAGGCCAACTCCTTATGTGCTAGTCCACCAGCTATGGGGCTCAGAGCGAAGGGGTCGACTAGTGGGTGCCTGTAGACAGGTGATAGGAAGAACCTGTACATCCCAATTCTTCATGCCATGTCTTCAGGGATTTTTGCTACGCTACCTGGATTCTGCTCCTAAGACCTAAATATCCACAGTCTGAGTCATTAGGAAAATGGCAGGCATTAATGGTCCTAAGAGAATGGGAGAAAAGATTACGAACAAAAATTAAACCTTTCTTCTGGGGGCGCGTGGGTTGCTCCGTCAGTTAAGCAACCAACTTCAATCCAGGTCATGATCTCATGGTTCGTGAGTTTGAGCTCCACATTGGGCTCTGCACTGACAGTGCAAAGGCTGCTTGGGATTCTCTCTATACCCCTCCCCCACTCTTGCTCTAATGTGCACTCGCTCTCGCACGCGCGCCCTCTCTCTCAAAATAAATAAACTTAAAAAAAAAAACACCTTCTGTTTGTGTGTTCACTGACATATTCAGTTATGTACTGTGTCCCCAGTTATAGTTGCTTCCCTTTACTGTGTCCAGCCACTATCACACACTGAAAAGTCAACAGTCTTCTGTGGTTTCATTGATTTCTCACAGTTTTGTGGCATTGTATGTTCCCAAAGTCTGTTTCCCATCTATTCTTGTTGTCTCTAGGACTGATTTGAGGCAGGGAGATCTGACAGGCCTTCTGGTTTACCATCTTGGTAAGAACCAAAGGCTCACATCAAAATATTTATTCATATTCATACCAATTCTCTTCAGATAAATTCCTAGAAATACGAATTCTGTGCCATAGCATACCTAAAAATTTAAGGCTTTTGATATGTTTGCCAAACTGCCCAGAGTTATAAATAGAAAAAAATGGATTTTTTTTTGGTAATTTACATCCAATCTTGCTTGAACAACCTTTTTCCCTCTTAACAAACAGTCTGTTATGAACCTGTATATAGCATATCTAACCACATTGGGTAGCTTGTCACATGATGAACCCACCTCTTTCCTGTATCTGCCTCTGTTTCTGTTTCTTAGTATGATATTGCCTTTATTTTTGCTGGGCTCCAACTCAAATATCACCACTTGTGTGGATCCTTCCCCAAATGCCCTAGGGTTAGTCTCTCCTTTTTTTTAATAGCATTTTGTTCATACCTCTATTATAGCACAGTGTACTTTTATTATTTACCTTTGTGCTTGTATGTACCTCTAAACTGTGAAGTTCTTTTGGACAGACATTCTATCTTAATCATGTTTTTATTGCCAGAGGCTTGTGACTGGCGCCATATTAGTCTATCAGTCAATGTTTGCAGGAGCAATTAATGAGTTTTCAAATAACCAGCAGAACCTGAACTAAATGTGCAAAACATGTTAAGCACTTTCTTTCAGTCTTCAAAACTATCTGTATTATCAGCTTCACTTTACAGATGAGAAAACTGAAGCTCCAAGAGGGGAAGCAATCTGTCTGAGGTAGAGCTCAGATTTGAATCCCTATCTAATTCCAGAGTCAGGTATCAAGGTAGCACAGCAAAAGTGTAAACAGGTTCCTATCCACCAGGTTCAGTTTAGATTTATCACTAGGATCTTATGGTTCCTGCTTATTCTATGTTTTGATGAATGTGTGGGGAGAAAATCAGAAAGGTTACTCAATAAAGAGGCTCATTGTTTTTCTTTGTGAAGTCACTATTTCTAACCTAATGTAATCCAATTTTTGAGAGGCATTACCTTCACCATTCAGTTGTTTTGAAATAAACCTGAAACTAGAAGGATTAAATTATGTCAATTGTGAGAAATAACCCAAATAGTTTCTTCTTATAATAGCCTTGCTGAGAGACTATTAAAAGAACAGATATGAAAACATTCATCTGCCTTCAACATGACACAACCCATACCTTTGTAAAACAGTTCCACCTCAAAACCTACTTTTTTATTAAATGTTTATTTATTTTGAGAGAGAGAGAGAGAACGAACATGAGTGAGAAGGGGCAGAGAGAGAATCCCAAGTAGGCTCTGTGCTCAGTTCACAGTCCAGTGTGGGGCTTGAACTCACCAACGATGAGATCATGACCGGAGCCAAAAGCAAGAGTCAGACACTTAGCTGACTGAGCCACCCAGGTGCCCCACCTCAGAAGCTCCTGAGCTTGCATAGTCATTTACTAGCATTTCCTGATTAACAGAATAGGGTAGGGAGAGAGCAGAAGGGCAATACTGAAAGAGGCAAGCAAACACACAAATACGACTTGAGGTACTGGGCTAAGGTATGAATACAAGGTATTTAATTTCTAGAATCATCTTAAGAAATTGCAAGCATAAATTAATGACATATATGATGAAACACTTACTGGTTTTACCATCTTCATGAAAACTTCTACAGGTGCAGCCTGGGAACACATGTTGAATTACATAATGTTCCACCTCTGGTAGATATGGTTGAAGAATGGCTATCCGATGCCAAGTAGCCCTGCAAGGTCATGTTTCCAACTGTCTTCATCACCTATTACCTGGCAACCAGATATATGAAGTGGAATGGATCACCTATGGCCCCAGTCGGCTCTGACATGTTCTGGTTATTTGGGCACAGAGACATAGTCCAAGGTAAATGTCACTGATATGTATTCCCCTAAAGCTGAATAAAAACAAAGTCAGAGCTTATTGATTTTTAAAAATTAATTTCTTTCTGCCAGACTTCATTTAGGCCCATTGCCTACTTTCTTTGAGAACACCTGGGCAAGCAGAAATTTCCATTGCTGATTTAGAACATAGGACAACTAAGCTATAAAGAGCCAATTTCCTCATGTCATTCAATACAGAGGGGAAAGGATCTTCAAGAGGGGCATGGTGAGAACTCAAATTGCTCTGAGGAATAAGGAACAAAACCAGGAAAATATCCCAGAGGTATAAGAACTTTGACCACGTTCTGATGTTATCCCTTCTGAAATTAGAGATTCTTACTGTTGGAAGATTACTTGTTTTGTTAGCAAATTTCTATATTCACTGGTACCCCATCATTGGTCATTTTATTAAATATGTTTTTTATGGCCCTTTAGCAAAGTACACGTCAGGATTCCTAAGTAAGAGAGGTGGGAATCCCATGTCAAAATGGAAATGGTGGTGGGGCGCCTGGGTGCTTCAGTTGGTTAAGCATCTGACTTCGGCTCAGGTCATGATCTCATGGTTTATAGGTTGGAGCCCTTCGTTGGGCTCTGTGCTGACAGCTCTGAGCCTGGAGCCTGCTTTGAATTCTGTGTCTCCCTCTCTCTCTCTGCCCCTTCCCTACTCATACTCTGTCTCTCAAAAATAAACAAACATTGAAAAAAATTTTAAAAATGGGATGGGTGGAAATTCCTTGTCCAAAAGAGAGTATAATTTAAGATGAAGCCCTGAAGAAATGTGCTCCCGCATGCTCTCTTAGCATTGAAAGACTTCTGTAAGAATAACATACTTAGGATTTTATGAAAATATTTAGTTGAGGGTGTTCTGACTTAGAAACAAAACGTTTGACAGATCTTGCATGTCCTAGATACCATGACTCAACATGAAAGGCACATGTGAAGGGTCACTTAAGAAAGTAGTTGCAGTTGAGGAACAACCATCACATTTCTTTCTTCTGTAAAATTAACCTTCTGAGTCCTCTTTCTTCCTGATACTGAAAGGAGCATCTCCTTATTAGAAGCAATGAAAATGAAATGTAACAGGTGTACATCATGTCACTTTTGAATATAGGAAGATGTAATTTAGGTCTGCTCATGAACAAATGACCCTGGAAATGCTACAATTCTTCTAAATTCTGGGTCAGGACCCTGAGAGTCGAAAATAAACTGAATTATATGCAACAGGATAGACTAAGCCTGATGACTTATGCCATGCGTATTATAAGACTGAGCACGTAACTTTATTTAAGTCAGAGCATTTCATTTTACTGAAGTGTTGAACTCATATCTCTTTCTCTCTTTCTATCTCTCTCTCTCTCTCTCTCACACACACACACACCCTGTTTTCAACAACTGACATACAAATTCACAATTCAAGACTACTTCACAATACCCTAAAAATGACCCAGGTCTGGTTGCTATGCAGACATCCCTATTTGCCATACAAACGTATGGTAGACTGGTATTGTTTTGTGCTGGGGAACAGATAAATGACATGGATTGAAATTATGGTAAATTTAAATTGATGGCCTAATTAGTATTATCTCTTTTTGTATTCGTTGTAAGAAAAATTATCCAGGAGGAACTCATTTTGCATTAATGTTGATATAAAGTGTAATTCTCCAGGATTTTCATTGTAATTTGGCATTAATTAATGCATCATTATTTTAAAGTGTTAATTAAATTGTTACAGAAAGGGACATCTGCAGTGGCACAGAAAGGAAATCACATGAACAATTAGTTTTGTATAGGTCTGTGGTGCAGAATCTGAGATCATGCGCCCGGAAGCAGCAAGAAGGCCGACGTGGAGATGGCAGACACAACTCTGCTCTGTCCCGCTTGGTGCATTGTTGACAGAACATGACCACTTATGTTACTGTTTCCATTGTGTTCACGTGAGGAAGGAGCAGCCTCTAGAATATTGGATATTTGCTCCATGCCTAGGACAGAAGGCACATCAGTGGGACTTTGGCTCTTCATTTTCCTGGGAGCTTGGCAGACATCACTGACCATTTCTTTGTCAGAAAAAAAAATGACAGATTTTTTTTTTTTGTAATATTGTAGAAAGAGCTCAGAAATAGGCAGAAATAGGCTTCTGTAGAAGGCTAGGTTAATATTTCTCCTGGTAATAAACTCCATACAAAACTGTGACAAATCAAAGGGGAGATAATCTGTGGTAATTCCTTACGCAATGGACCATCATTGTTAACGCATCTGGAAGTCATTGAATGCTATCATGGCTTAAGATATATAATTCCAAGGAAATTCCACCATGATTTCATATTATCAGGGCATCATGGCAATCAGATAGCAATGTGGGTTGGCAAATCAAAGTAACTTGGGATTTGGAGGGAATATATAAAGTAGGCTCTAAAACACTCTGTCATCGTGGTCTCACAAAACACAGAAATTTGGGGAATCTTGTTCTGTCAGCAACATTATCTTATATTTAGCCCTGAGGGGCTCTAGTGAAAGAGCATTCTTTGTTAAGAGTTGTAAATCAAGATCCCCATAAGAAGAGTATAAAAGGATACTGTGGCATCATAATATGTAAAACTGTGAAGCCTTTTAATTGGTATATGTGTGTGTGTGTGTGTGTGTATATATATACACACACACACATTTTTCTGGATACCAACTTAATATTAATGTTACAGCCTTTCCTTCAGCAGCCACAGTGAGAGTCTCTAATTTCTTAGGTTCTGTGAACTTTTCCTTACAGGTTATCCTATTTTATGAACATATGGGGCAAAGCCCAAATTCCTATAGTCAAATTGAAGTTAAATCTTCCCTCTTTGCATGAGATGATAAGTTGGACAGAAAGGATCAGAATCACTCCATATAGTTTTTACAGTTCTCCTTAGATGAAACAAGCATTCACTTCCCTCCTCATGAAGATGTAAACTCCCTACAGATGGAGGTCTTTCTCTGGCTATTTGTCCAGGATGGAGCCTGGTGCCAGGATTGCTTGGTGAATAGTTAATTAACTGATTGATTCATGTAGCTCCTTGGTAATTGCTTTCCTAAACAGAGGTGACCACAAAGCTTCTCTAAGTTCAATAGGTTCTATCTGAGAGCAATTGGTTTTATATAAGATCAGTATTCTCAAAGCCATGGTCCCAAACACTTTCATTGCCTATAGTGTTAATCACTAGAAAAGGCTATGAAACGAAGCCGACTGAAAATCAAATCCAATGGCTACTAAAGAGGAATATTTAGTTATTGAAAAAAACAAACTCTCCTGGCAGAGAAATAAATGTTTTTGGTAAATAATAATGACAATAATAATAATAGCGGGGGGGGGGGAGGAGTAAAACCAGACCACCACTGAAGTAATGGAAGAACTTATTCATCCCCTGGGAATGTGCTGGATAACCCTTAGGCTGGAGTTTATCTTGTCCAAGGGATGCAATTACCCCCCGGCGACCCCTCATCTCTTAGTGAGGATTCCTCCAGTTTCCCCAGAGATTCTTGAAGTTAGGATGACTGTCAGCAAAACACTTTTAGTTCCTTCTGGCTCTGCATTCCTACTTTGACCAAATTATTTCAGTTTATTGACTACCGCTATCTGCTTTTATGAAACCACTTACTTCAGTTTAGACACCCCCCCCCCCCAACCACTTCCCAAAACATTGACTTGGGGACAGGCAACAGACTTACATTTTCTAACCTGAATACAACACATGCCGGCACTCAAAGGTCCTTTCCCAGCCCCACTAGCACACAGAATTTCTCCAAACTCACTTCCCCTCCTTGTAGTTCACTTCCCTTTTTCTTCCTATAACCCAAACTTTCCCCCTCTCCCTTTAATGGTGAACTTCAGCCCAAAAACAGTTTAGCTACCTCTTTGTTTCATGGTCTACTTTCATACCATGCCCTGAGGCTCTACTCTGAACCAAAGTGGGTCTGTCATTTCGGCAAACAAAGGACTTTTGAGTCTTTCTTAGGAAACAGAAGAAGTTGCGTTCAATTGTGGTTTGAAACAACTTTTGCTTTGTTTTGTTCTGTGGAGTTTGTTATCTCATAGTTTCAATAGTTCTACCTGGGGCTCTTTAGAAAATTCTGGTTTCTTTGTTAACATTGCTTCAGCCTCTCACATCAGATGCCAGTTCCTTCCAGGCAAGTAACATGTGTCTAGTTTCCTTGGTAGGTGTTTACAAATGCCAAGTAGACTCTTCTGCCCACTTTGGGCACTAAATAAATGCTGCTGACGAGCAAGAGCTGACAGAAATTCAAAATGATGACAAAGAAAGCGTTTTTAGGCCCAAGGTCTGGATGTTGGAAAGGAAACGTGCAGAGGAGATTGCTACCTTTCCAGTAATAAGGAAAACTTCAGAAAGGACACAAAACCAGCTTTAATTTTTAAGTATAAGACGCTTCGCATTCCTTACTCTAAATTTAGTGCTGTGGCATTCAGTTAAAACCACCTTGTGTCCAATAATATACTTCCTGGTCTGCCCTGAGGTCTTCAGGAAGCATTTTATCTTTCATATAATTGCCAGGGTGAATCCCTAGTTATAACATACTCTACAGCACATAAAATAATTGTTGCAACTGAACCCATCACATAAATATTAGTGATTGAAGAGATTGGTTGAGATAAATCAATGTGGGTGACATATTTAATAAACTTTGTATAAACATTGTTTGCAACAGCTATAAATAAAATTGTCTTTAGGAATTTTACATATTGCACATCCCTCTATTCATAGAGAGGCACAGGCATGATTTCTAGCAGCACTAAATGACAACAAGTGCCTTTTCAAACCTGCCCAGATCAGACCAGGCAAGCAGAGTTGGGGAGAGTGCCCACACCAGGTCTGGCATGTGCCATGGCTTGCTCCACTGTCCGAGCTCACCACATTGCTCACTTGCCCGCAGGCCAAGTGAGGTTCAGTTTGAGGAGATCTTCAAGCCAACATGATTCCTCTTGCCTTTCTTTTTTTTTCCCCCCCAAAGAAAAAGCTACACCATAAATAAAGCATGATCGAGATGGCATTTTACATTCACACAGATTTTGGCATAAATAAATAAAAGGGATTTTGTTCAAATTCTGTCATCCTTACATGCCATTTTCAAATTATCTTTCCCTACTAGTTCAGCACATTCGACTAAACTGTGAGAGTCGTCTTGGCTCCCTCCAGTGGCTGACTGAGCTCTGATGAAACCACAGGGGTATATCTCTCAAGGCCCTTCAGCCTGGTGATTCAATGTGGAGTCACGTCCTTCTGACAAAATGAGATCAAATCCCTCTGGGAATTCTGCTATACTCTTAGCATGCATTCCCTTCCCAGAAAGGTTTAAGGTAGGTGTTGGTTTTAATTAGTCTATCTCATAATCTCCCATTCAAATTGTTTTATTTTACCGGTCCCGTTTTATGGATGAAAAACAACCCACTGGAAGGCAGTGAAGGGAATGGTAATACTGGGAGGGCAGGGCAATGCCTCACATCTGACCACAGGACCACAGAGGGGCGTAGAGGAGACCCTTCCACATTCTCTGCCTTATTATTATTAGATTCCAGTGGATGACAAATTGTGGAAATATTTAAGTTCCTTTCTGAAAGAGGTCAGACATAATACAGTGTGTCTTCAGCTTTAAGCTTAATGAAATGTCACATCCGTATTTGGAAATTCAGGTATGAACTACGGGTCTTATATTGTTTGAAATTTACAACTTTCGCATTTATTTTTATTAGCATTATTTAGTCGCTCAATATATTTCCCTGGCATTAATGGAAAAAACATGGTGTCTTCAAGCAGCCAAAATAATCTCTCTAAATTCCTGCTGAGTTTAAACAAAGGCCATGCAATTTAATGGCTAAAGTTACTGTTGTATACTTCCAGTGTGCTGGGTTCAAATCCCATCAAATTAGGCTCTAATTAAAATTCACCTGAACTATTTTTTCATTGTGTAATTATTTTTTAATTCTTAATGATTCATCTTAACCTCCTTTACTCAAGGAAAAAACAGGAGAAATTAGAAAAAAAAAAAAAAGAAGGCAGGGAAATGAGCAGATGATTTAGAGGCTGTTATGGTACCTTTTTAAAACACAGCCTGAGAATTGGGTATGCAGCACAGAGATCAAGAGGAGACTTAATTAGGGCTCAACTGCTCAGTTCATAGTTCTTGGGTCTTTGTAAAAGCTAAGAGCAAAGCTAAATCATGTGTAATTTGCCATTATTTTCCCAGATAGCTCTTCCTGAAATGTTATTTTTCACTTGCCTTTTCATTTTTTTTTCATCTTGAAAGCATGGTATCAGACCTTGTATATACAGCGTGCCACTTGCCTGCTGTCAGAGAGAGAAGTGACACCACTTGTCACTACCAATCTCTTCACGTCTGGTCTCATCTGAGCAATACCTACAGCCTGATTTCCAGGTGTTTGTTGAAACTCCAAGTTATGTAACATGTCTTTGCTGTGCTCAGAACTGAAAAATCAGCATCACGGGGGGAATAAATCCTTAACTTCCTAGGAACTCTGAGGGTACACTCTACTGATTTTAGCCGAGTTCTACATTACTGAAAGGATGCTTTGGGACAGACATGGGAGGCACTGCCAGGCAGAAGAGGAAACGGACAGATTCAGCAGTAGGCAAGCAGCAAGGATGGGAAATTTTTTACAAACTTTTTAAAAATCAAAACAATCAGAGTATATGGTTCCTAGTGAGTTTAACCACTACTAAAAACACTGTACATTTAAATATATATATGAGTCCCTCCATTCACTTCCATGCTCATATATCATACAACTATTTTTTCAATGCTTTGAACTGTGTTTACGGCTACACAGCAGCTATATTGTGATTTATTAATTTAAAACATTATCTATTGATCTCTTATAATGGTAGATGAAGATTTTAGCTCTTAATACACACACGCACACACACACACACACACCCTCCTTCGTCTCCCTTCCCTTGATCTGTGTAATAGAATTTTATCAATTTGGAGTTAAAGCCATATCTACAATTTTTATTGTTGTTACTACGCACATGTATTTCTTTTGTGGGCCAAGTAGTTGATTCTGCTTAATTTATTTTGTTGTATGACTTTTTTTAAAAATTAATAATGTCATCATTTCTTCTTTTGTTTGGCTTCCTTTTAATCTAATTATTGACTCATGCCCCCAAAGTGTGCCTCTTAATTTAATTTCTCACCTAGTCAATTCTAACAAGTGAAATACCTGTTTTCTTGTCAAACCTCCTCAAGTTCTTTATCGTCTGCTTTCAATCTGGATTGGCAACTTCTAGGCCTGCTACACAGTAATTGCTTCCTGTATTTCCTTTTGAGTCATCCTAAGAATTACTTTATCCTTTCTCCAATGTTAGATCTGTTTTTTCTTTATAACCATGTTTTGGTGAAGCACATCCTCCAATAGCTTCCAGAGAAAAGGCAAATTTAGAATCTTTCTCCCCTCCCAACTTTAAAGCTATTGCTCTACTCTTCTATCGAGAAATATTGCAGTCTAGAAGTTCAATGCCATCTCTTTATGGCTAACATTCCAAAATTTCATTACAACTCACTTTGCCATGGTCTTTTGTTTAATAAGTTTGGTAGGTACACAGAAGGCCTTTTCATTTTGAAATTAGATTCTTCAATTTTTTTAAAACTTTTTTGTATTTTTTAAAAAATAACTTCCTTGCCATTATTTTCTCTATTCTCTCCTTCTAGAATGCCTATTAATTATATGTTAGCCCTCATTTTTGGTTCATGAAGTGTTCCAAAACATTTCATCTGTTCATCTCTTTCTATTTTTATTCTTTCTGGAATATTTTTTGCCTGCATCATTTAACGCTTCAATTAAAATTTTGGTTGTCATGTATTAAATTTTTAAGAACACTTTATTTTTTCAGATTGTTCCATTTTTTGTAGCATTCTGTTGTTGATTTGTTGGTGAAATATCTTCTCTATCTCTCTAAAGATATTCATTCTTTCCACGGTCCAGGTTTCCTATCAGTCCTGTTCTTTTGTTTGTTTCTTTTCATTAAAGAATTGGATAGTTCTTAGCTCTCTGTTGATCGTCAGGCATTAAAGAGTTGATAGAAAACCACATATTAGTGCACCCATGAACTAATGGGCACCTCTGTAGCACAAAAGAATGACCAGCTAACTTTTTCACTAGGCCATCCAACTACTGTTACCTGTAGGTATACGCTAGTTTGATTTTGTTAGAGGAGGATCCTCCAACTTCCCTCTAGGCTAACATTTTGGAGTTGGGCATAGGAGTAGGGCTGGTAGGGTAGTGATATCAATATTCATTATGAAGCTTTCCCTTAATCCCCAAATTTGCAGTTCCTACCACATCCCAATTTATTTGTTGTCTGGCATCTCCAAATCTTCTCAATGGGTATTTTTTTGTTTGGAGGTTTTGATAAAAAAGAGAGAATTAGTTCCATTATCATTGTAGTTGTTGTTTTAGGTCAGATATAGCTGCTGGCAGAACTAGTATAAAGGAAGTTCTCATTCTTTCATTCTTCATTTAACACATAGTGAATGCCACATCACTTTCTCTAGGCAGCAAGAGATTTATCTGTTCCCTCTCTCTTCCTTTCCTAACTTGAGTAATCATGTGATTTTAAATGCAGGGAATTGTATTTTTATATTCTAATTCAATATAACTATAAGCAAGGGATTTGGAACTAGAAAGATCTGTGCTCAACCTGCATTTACTACCTGAATGATGGTAAACAACTTTTCTGGATTCCAAAGTTCTCATCATTAAAGACAACTTTGAGACTCTTTCTTCTCAACTGTGACATGGGTATATCATATCTTTTCTGAGGGTAAGAATTACATGAGTTAGTATTTGTAAATTGCCTACCACGTAAACTTCCCTTAATTCTCTTTTTCCTTAGAATCTTCATAGGTCAATATATCAGTTAGGATCAAGCTTAGCTGTACATAAAGAAAAACCTAACACAACTGTGGCTTAAGTGAGATATAGGTGGCCAGTCCTATTAATGGTAGGGACTTAGGCTCTTATTAGCTTTCTGTTCCAACACTTAAAATATAGGGGTGATGGGGTGCCTCGGTGGCTCATTTGGTTAAGTGATTCTCGATTTTGGCTCAGGTCTCAGTGTTGTGGGATCAAGCCCCATTTGGGCTCCACCCTGAGTGTGGATCTTGCTTGGGATTCTTTCTCCTTCTGTCCCTCTCCCCTGCTTGAACACACTCTCTCTCTAAAGTAAAATAAGGGTGACAATAACATTGTCATCATTTGGATATTGGAAGAATGAAATATATATGAAGTGCTTAGTGCAGTATTTGTATACAACAAAAGTACAATAATTTTTTTTAAAGATAGAAAATTCAATCAGGTTAGCTGTAATGAATTACTTGACAATGAATCTAGAAATATAGACTTCTATCACTAAGCATGAACAGTGTAGCCAACAGAAATTTGACAGTAAATTCTGACTCACCTACAATTGTTTAGAGTAAAAAGAAGCAAATGAGCAATCCAGATTTTACCTTTAACAAATATGCTGCTATTCCATTTTAGGGCATGCAGAAGCACTCTCCTAGGCTTATCTTCCCCCTTGTGGCACATATTCTCAGTCTATCAGCTGGACAGTGGTTGTGATTATAACCATCATCATCAACATCATCATCACTCCACGTAATCTACACGAGGTCAGCTGTTCAGACAATTTCATGCATCTTGTCACAGTAACATCAGTTAACATTAGCTGTGCCCCATTCTTAAAAGACAGTTTCTGTTAAAGAGGGAATCACCCCACTAAATTCTAGATCTAACTTTTATAGGCATTCCATTGTTCTTTTAGTATCTTCCCTCTAGGGCCTGGCAGAAATATTAAATTCCTTCTAAGACAAAATTACGATAGCTGGATGAATAAAAATGTTTTACCTTTCCCACTAAATCTTCTCTAATAATTATTTGGAATGCTATAATTATTGTCTTCTAAATAGTAAGAGAAAGAATTTTCTGAAAAATACCTCAGACTACTTTTCACTTTTGCCTGCTGTTCTGGAAATTTTTATTTCTCCAAATATTTCCAGAACCTGTGAGAGCCAAATAATTTATTAATGTGCACCAATTCTTCTTTGTACTCTATGTAAATTGCAAAAAGCAAGATTTTCCAGCTGAATCATTAATTGTGTTAATAAACAAAAGGGCAGATCTCTCCACCTCCCATCATGAGAGAGACAGCTTTTTCCTTCCCACTCTCAACCAAAGACAACAGATCCAAACAATCTGAGCAACCCAAGTGGATTTCCATCGGGGAGCAGTCTACATCCTGATGGTTCTGCGCTCTCTTCCCTGAATGATGGACAGGTAATGAAAAGTGTTACACACAGAAGATGGTGGCCAGTTCAGGATTGGGCTTCCTCTGAAATTATGCTGAAATGAATCATGGGCCTAAGTCCATTTTGTTATCCTAAAATTTCCTTTGTGCACTACTGGTCATGAAAATGTTTTATGGCCAAATCTAGATCACTTCGCCCCCAATGAAACTGTGATTCTTAAAACACAAAATCTAAGAAAGATGCACACTGGGCAGCACCAGCAAGGTCAGCTAATTCATCAAGAGCCAGGCATAAAAGTCCACATGTTTCACTTTGCCAGTAAGCTTGTCTCCTTCATCTAGTGCCAACAGCTCAATCCTCTGAACAGATGATATATTGAATAAAGAAATCTTTTCAAATTCATGGACTACTTCGGGTCTCATCTTTCCAATGTATCATTTGCTACAAGGATTCATTCTATCATTTTAGCATCAGCACACAGATTATGGTGCCAAGTCAATATTCTTGGAGGTGCTGAAGTAAAAACTGCATTCTCAATATCCCATCAGGACAATGGTAAATTTTCGGAACTAATTCACTGTGCATCCTGGGGTTTCCAGAAGTTCCCTTACATGGAAACTGAACACAACATTCTCCAATGAGGTTTTAACTTTCCATTCTTTGTCAACAATTGCTAATAAAACCAACAATAGCCTTGTAATTGGGCAGAAGGAAAATAACTCAATTTAAGCAATTACATCTGGGAAATTCAATTCTGTATTCACCAAATTTTTGGCTGGGGAGCCCATAACAGAATCCACTCCTCTTGGTTTATTACTCAATAGAAATCTATGGCACCACAATAATAGTTACATTCCATATTGGGAGTCTGTATTCCATAGGTCTAAATTTGCTGCTGAGCTATTTCTGGAGGCCAACCAACCTTTATCAAACTTTTTGAGTTTAATTTTCTCTCCTCTGCACCAGATTGAGAGTATCATCACAGATTTCTGAAGGTCATCACAGAATCTTCATGGTTAGGAAGAAGGGGAAACTTGTCCTTTGCTCTCTGCACTGGCAGAGAAAAACTGAAAAGTGGTCCACAAGGAAGGCCTGGTGTGTAATAGAGTGAAGGGTGCATATAAGTGAAATAATCCTACCTTTTGCATGATGATGAGCCTTGGTCTCTTCTGATGTGCAGATGTGACCCACGATGGTGTGCATCTATAGAACAGGCCAACAACAAATTCAAGAGGAGAGACGGAGCTCAACCAGAGTGGAAGCATGGAGGTTGGCAGTGGGAGGCCTCTGAGTGAGAGGTGTTGAAGATTGAAGGGATCAGGAAAGGGACTGATACATTTATGTTGTTTTACATGTCATTGTTAATTGCAATGCCCTTCCCATATGTTAAGAGTGTGATAATGTCACTTCCCTTAAAGATCTTTTCATAGGAGAATGCCCCAGATGATCTCTACAGGACTGCCTGCACCATAGGTATATATTATGTATGTTCAGTAAAGGTTGGCTGCTCTAAATCCTCATGTGTGAAAATGGTAAAATTGTGTGATGCATTCTCTGCTCTCAGGGAGCTTATGACCTGATAGGATAAGAGTTTAATCAGGAAATATCTCAAGAACAACATACGTCACTATGAATAAGGACCCAAATATATGGCACAGAGATGTTTGGCAGTTTGGTTCATCACTGAACCTCCAGGCTCTCAAACAGTGCCTGGCAAGCTGTAGGTGGCCTATAGATATTTTTCAATATATGAATGAGCGAATTATTTCACACAAAATGTACTCCAGTCCAAAGTAGAGGTTTAGCGATCAAGTAGGTTTACTTTAAAAATGTTACCCACTGTGTGATTTCATTTATACAACGTTCTTGAAATGACAGAATCAGAGAGAAGTGGGGAATACATTAGCAATGGCCAGGGGTTGGTAAGAATAGGCAGGGAGGTGGCTGTGACCAGGTGAGTGTACACAGGATAGTGCCAGAGTTGTTCTGTATCTTAGTCACGCTGATAATCACATGAATCACATGGAATAAAATTGTTTAGAACTTTTTAAAAAATTTTTCATGTTTATTCATTTTTGAGAGACAGTGAGTCAGGGAGGGGCAAAGAGAGGGAGTCACAGAATCCGAAGCAGGCTCCAGGCTCTGAGATGTCAGCACAGAGTCTGACGTGGGGCTCGAACTCACGAACCATGAGATCATGACCTGAGCTGAAGTGGGACACTTAACCAACTGAGCCACCCAGGTGCCTCCAAATTGCACAGAACTTAATCCACACATACACAAACAAGCACACATAAAGCTGATGAAATGTCAGTAAGGTTGAAGGAGCACATCTATGTCAATATCCTGTTTGTGATATCATTCTATGGTGACGTTAAGTGTTACAACTGAGCAATACTGGGTGTCCTCTGCATTTTATTTCTTACAATTGCACACGAATCTGTCATTATCACAAAACAAAAAGTTTAGAAAAAATATCCAAAACACTTGCAAAGGCTAATTGGAGAAGAGTTCAAAGAGAAGTAGGGCCAAGGTGGGATTTGGATAGGAAGAGAGGAGAGCACAGGGATGGTGGGGTGAATGGGCAGGGAAGTAGGCTTGTGAGAATCTCCAAGGGAACAGGGGTCATGGTAATACAGAAGAAGCCAGCAGCATGGCTTTTGGTACAAAAATTACGAATTTTAGAGTCTGCTCTCCTTCACTCTGTAGGCCAGTTCCCACACTCTCATTTATATAAGGGCAGCAAGCCCCAGATCTCTGAATGCAGGGCTCCTCATTTGTATCACAAAAGGTACCTTCTTTGCAGAGATAATGAGCTATATGGTGGACCTAACTCAGATTTTGGCACACCATTGATATTTAGCAAACATAGATTCCTCTCCCTTGCCCTTGGACTCCAGGTCAACCAGGGATTCTTGAGTCAAGTTCAAGGCAGGTTACTGCACATTCTTAGCAATGCTCGATGTTAGGGTAGCTGAGGAAGAAGGCAGTGCCAGGAGCGGAGACCTGTCCCCCTCAGCCCTTAGGTATAATTTGAAGAGAAAATGTGAGCAGGAGACGGGAAGTGTCCTGAGTCTGCACTGAGAGGCATGCCTTGTCTAGAGACAGGACAAAGTTTCCAGAGCAGCCTGTCACAACCAGCAGTTTGAACCACCGTGGCCTCCTGGCTTTGCTCCCTCTGTTTACACTTGGGCAAGACAAGGAGATATAGCATGGGTATCTCTGGCCAGTGCCAGTGTGGTCATGCTGAGCCTAGGCACAGTGTCAGCCAGCATCTGAGCCGCTGGGGAAACCAGCCACTCTCCTAGGGGACAATTCCCTGTGACAACAACTGCGGCAAGCACAAAACAGAAAACTTTTTAAATAAAATGTTTGCTCACATACCAACAATTTTCTTAAATCTACATTGAAAATTAGTACCAATTTGCAGACACATGAGAGATCTACAATAATAACTTTCCAAGGAGTGTTTCTCCCTCATTTCCTCTAATTTCAAAATTCAAAATGATTACGATTTTGAAATCTTGGTTTGTGTGTCTGTGAGTGTGTTCCAGTGTGTGTGTATGTGTGTGTTTTGTCTACAGTGGGTATTAGAACATTTTCTGCTATTTTCCTCCAAAGAAGGAAAACAGATTGGGGAAACGAAATCCTAGGCTGACAATATATAGTTTTGTAAATACAGCATGGAACGATACAAGCATTTACCAACAGGCATTAGCTGCAACAATATGAATTCCACGGCTGAGCAGTATAAAACATATTTAGAGCCCCTGTTGTACAGCATGCTACTGATGTCGTAGGATCGTGTTTATTGAGATGTACAGTGAAACCCAAGAAGCTGATCGCGTGCAAGAAAGGAATCTAAATTGACTTCTCCAAATTTCTGCTGTTTTCAGGTCATAAAAACCTAACACTCTAGACTCTAAACAAAATCTCTGTCAAAACGGACAGTTAGTTTGAGATTCAGTCAGAAATGTCAGGCTAGGAAAAGAAGTCAACAGTTTTTGCTACAGTGGTAGTGTTTTCATTTCATATTTTTGTGTGTGGGGGTGGTTTGTATAGTTCTGTTCTTTTTCTCTTTTTGCTGCTACTGATACATCAGGCATCCAATCATGTCCATGTCACTAAAATGGCCTCCAGGCATCCAGTCTATCTACATTGGGGTTAAACATCTGTGTGAAGATGTGACAGCACACCCTATAAAAGGTATTATTGAGTAATATAGACTTTCTGTAATAACCAAACAGTAAAGAATATAGCTTTTTAAAGGTCTCCCCATGGCTGATCTCATGACTCAAAGATAAGACACTGTGCTGCAAGCTAAGTAATAAAATCTGGTGGATACTCTGGGCCAGCTTGTGACAAATCATATCAAAGTATTATTAAAGAAAGAAGTTGAGACCCAAGACTATTATTGATTCTTGACAGAATTTCTTATAAATAAAGTGTTGCAATCAGGTCCTGGACTTGCCAAGGTCCTGGTAGAATTCCTCCTATTATAGGGGAGGCTGCAAAGCAGTAACGCTCCATTAGTGAGAGCCGAGAGCCTCTGTGTGCAGCACCACAAGGATGGGTCATGGTCAAAAGAGAGGCAGTGAGAACACAATTTCCAAAGGCCTTTTAAGGCACTCTTTGCTGATCCCTTTTTGAAATGGGTAAAGCTGCCTCTGAGTTTCCACAGGAAGCAGTCTGTGCCCTGACTGTGTTAGCAGAATGAATCTGTGACCCTTCCGAGCACTAAGGACACACCTCCATTAGTGTCCATATTCTTACAGGGAAGAGGCTGATACAGTCAACTGAAATGACAGGGTGATAAATATAAAACCACTATCATCAATAAGACTGGAATGTAAAAGCACTTAGTTTCAGCCTAAGTAACTCGCAGAAAGTTTGGTTTCAAGAACCAATGCGTCATCCATCACTACTCTACCTTCTGTTGACAAAGTAATTGTAAGATATCTAGAATGGAGGTTCAATACGAGCTGACATTTTTGAAAGGAGGAATTGTGTGCCGTACTTACTCATTAAATGTATTTTTCCTCCACTAAAGATGTTTCCTTTTTTAGTTTATGTATGAATAACTTTAACTAAAGTTCCCCTGACACCCTGACTTTGCTCTGAATAGCACCTATATTCATTAACATAAAACCTGAAAGAAAATAATTTTAATGTAGTTTTTTTTAACACTTCAAAAGCCTCTAACAAATTGATCGAGCACAATTATGCATTCTAAAGGGAATTATAAAGAGATCACAGAAGGTTGAAAAGTTCTAGTTAAAAAAAAACTTTGGGGTGAAAAAAGAAAAATAGGCAGTAAATGTGAAACTTTGATGCACACTGAATTAAAGTAAACTTAAGACATTTTAGGTGTTTTTTTAATGTTTTCCTATAAATTCAGTGTTCACAGAGAAGAATAAATAAGAGTTCAGCAAAAGGCTCAGATAATTTGACAGAATGAGGTAGATTTCATAATGTGTATAGACTTTGGAGTCAGACCGAGCTGGGTTTGAATTTCTGCTCTGCCACTTGCTACCCACATGATGACCAACAAGTTACTTCTGTCTAAGACTTTTTACGTTATCTGTAGCTGACGTAAGAATCAAACCACGCATTTTTTTAATGATTATTTATTTATTTTGAGGGAGAGAGAGAAAGAGAAAGAGAGCACGCATGCACTGGGGAGGGGCAGAGAGAGGGAGAGAGAGAATCCCAAGCAGGCTCTGCACTGTCAGTGCAGAGCCCAATGCGGGGCTTGAATTCATGAACTGTGAGATCATGACCTGAGCCGAAATCAAAAGTCGGATGTCTTAACTGACTGACCACCCAGGTGCTCAGAAACCACACATTTTTAAAAACATTCCACCTTCTGCTTTAGGCAAAGTATTTACGAAATTGGCCCTCCCAATCGTCCTTCCAAGCAAACCATAAAATGCAAACCCTTTCTTTAAATCCTACAGAACTTCTTTTGAAGATCTAATTATCTTCACTTAAATTCCAGAAGACAAACTTTCTCTTAAGATGAGTGCTTCAACTCAGACTAACATTTCTATCCTAGTTCATCTGTAAGGGAGCATTCCTGGAATTTCCTTGTTCAACATATTGCTCTCAATCCTATTGTTTTTTTGGGGGGTTTTGTTTTTTGTTTTTGTTTTGAAAAGTTCAGTTAAACCTCCTACTTTCTCCAAAGAGCTATTCCAGATTCTTCCAGGCAGATCCCCACCCCTCTAGTGGCATATTGTTTACCTTAATTTGCACTGTGCTGTGAGTCCCTGGAGGCCAGCAACTGTGTCTCGTTTGCCTTTGTACCCACAGTAGTTAGTTAGCACTGCTGTTTTCTGGTGGTGAGCTCTCAAGCAATGTGCATTGGACGTCTACCAGTTTGCTGTCTTATAAAACCAGGCTAGGGGGTAAGTCCCAGAACTTGGAATAAAATCCTGAAGTAGCTGAACCACAGCACTAGCCCTTTTACATTTTGCAAATGTAATCACTGTGATCACTATGCAGAGTTGCAGAAATTCAGGCAGTCCATCAAAACCACTTACTGAGCCCCAAACCATTGTGAATAAGGAGTATGCAAGAGAAATAAAAAGCTGTCCACAAACCTTTGAGAAACTTACTATCTCACTAAGAAAATATCCATGAGGGGGATGTTAAAAACACACCGCCACCATATGTAGGTTATAAATCTTGGACTGCCAGGCAATAAACCTCAGCGGATATGTTCCTGGTTGCCCCAAGCCATTGTATAGAAGTTACAGTGCAGAGAGCATATCAGTAAAACTATACTGGACCTGTTGCTCTGCATGAGGCTAGATTTATATTTAGCTAAAAGTCCAGGCAACTGGGACAAATCTCCTCTCTTTGTTTCAAGTGACAACACTTCCTAGTGGTTAAGTAGTTGAGCTCCAGAGACAGTCGGCCTTGATCAGTGGGCCAGGTCTCTCTCATTTCACCTGTGTGACCTTGAACTCAGTCTCTTTGTATCTTAATGTCCTCATCTGTAAAATGAGAATAAAAATGGGATCTTTCTCATGATATTTGGGGAGGCAGAAGACCTAAGTAAATTCAAGACAAGCACTTGGAATAGTACCTGGCCCAAAGCGAGCGGTGATATTTATCATTAATTGTTTCCTGGAAAGCAGCAAATTTTGGCAAGAACACCATTCAGAAAGGGTCTCGACTCCCTGGCAAAATTCATCCCCAAATTTATTAGCTCTCCTTGCATCTTTCTTCTGGTTGGATTTTCCCTGTACTCCAAATTACATTGGCCTCGTGGATTACAGTTCCAAGGACATAAAGTAGAACAAGGGAGAAAGGGCTAGGAGTGGTGGCTAAAGCAATTCTTACTTAGAAATGTGGTGAGAATTCTGAAATGAGGATGGTGAACGGGGTCAATCATTTAACTGAGAGGATGAAGCAGGGAACTGGAGACCTTAAGTGTGCGTTGATCTTGTAATAGCAACAATTTGCCCCATATTTTACACACATAACTCTATACTACTTCCAAAAACTCTCCATTACATGTTTTATTATCCCAATTTCAGAGTTAAGAAAACCCAGGCTCTGGGATGCTAAGTGACTTATCCAGGGACAGAGAGGCAACACGTGTTAAATTCGGGATTGGAACCCAATTCTGATTTCAAACTCATTAGTCTTTCACAGGCACCCCTGTCCCTGTGAAATAGTTCTCAAAGTAGAAGAAAAATTGCTTTGCCAGGAATCAGATTTAGGGCCTTTCACCCCACACACAGGTTAGAACCACTAGTAAATCTTTTCTCAATTCTAAAGAGCAACTGGCTTTAACCAGAATCCAGTCTATGCATCATGTGCACCAAGGAGAGAACCTCTGATTCTTTACCTTGATACTTTGTCCCATTGCAAACTTTAAAAGACAAAAATCAAATGCTCCTTTGTGTTTAGATGCTCTGCTTCTGCCTTCTGCAGCAGCACTTGGGTCCCTGAAGCACCTGAACCCATTTATTTTCCATCTGTTTCTTGCCTTCCTAAAGCAGCTTTATTGCACCCCAGAAGGCTTTCTCTCAATTAGAGAGGGGAGAGGCACTCAAAGACACGCAGGATGCACCAGAGACTGTGCAGGTAGGCAAGGAGGATAAACAGGTTCAAGAGTCCAGGACTGTAGATATCTGATCCTGTAGCACTTAGACACACATTGGCCTGGCTGACTCTTGTCTGCAGGATTACAATTCAAAAAGACCTGTACCTACACATCCATTTTGTGGGGCACTGGGGTGGGGGAGCTGACTTTTCCATATAGAGGGTGGAACGTAGGAGGTACTAAAAAATGGGAAAGAGATACAAATCGCTGGGGTAGATTTTCATGCATGTTGTTAAAATAAATGTAAAGGCAACTTTGGAATGCTACAGGGCTGCGGAGTAGCCAGAAGGCTTGGTGAATCAGTTTTCTTACTGAGGATGGCCTCAGGCTTATCCCTCTGAAGGATAGAAACAAAAACAAAAACAAAAACATCTAAAGCCCATCATTTTATACCACTGACTGGCTGCTCCTAGGAAAAGATTCCCATATGAAACCCCGGAAGGTGTTTCCCCTGAGCCCTGCCAGGTTTAATGGCTCCTGTTTGGATCCAATTAGGACTGGCTTGGGAAACTGGGAGAAAACGGAATCGGCAGGGGTGGGGAGATGCAATAGAGGGCAGAGGGGACTCATTCATAGCTTTTCAGAGGGCAAAGGGGACTCGTTCATAGCTTTTTGGGTATCTGGAAACAGTGCTCGCTCATGACTTCTCTTACTCCAAATTGTTATGAGAGCCAATTATTCCACCTATTAAGGTTTTAATGTGGCACCAATAAGTCAAAACCGGTTTAACAACTAAGAATTATAGTTGGTATAAAATGTTTGAATTTGGGCTAATAACATATACTAAGTTATTAGACAGATGAGATTTAAAATGACTAAGGTAAGAAATTGGGTTCATAATGGACACATTAATAGACCACTAAACTGACTTTAAAGGCTCTGGCAGGCACAGTCAAGACACCAAATATATAACAACTCCATCCATCTTGAGCTTCCTCATCATGTCACCTAATAGAATTTCAAACACTATTAGCACACTGATAAATGCTTATTATATATTATCCATGCATGCTGTCCTTTGAATTAAAAGACAAGAACAGGCACCTGCTACTTTGTTGAATCGATTGTCTTTCTTTATCTTGATGTTGAAATGCTGAGTGTACTTCTCCAGGTTGTTTGAGGAGTCACGAACTTCCCACTAATTTTAGAAAGACTCTTTTGTGACCAAAATGACCATAGCTCTGACTGGATAAATCAAGGACAACCTGAGAAAAAGCACCAGGACAGCTTCTGTGAGACTGAACTGGCCAATATCGTAGAAATCAAACCTATTTGTCATTGTCATCTCTGCCAGGCCAACGGCCATCATCGCTCATTTACTAACCAATGTATTTTTTTGAGCAACTGCTTTAAGCTGGGCACTGTTCTAGTTACAGAGAATATGGTATCAACCAAAATCCCAACCCAAATCCCTTAAGTCCCATCATGGAGCTTAAGATTTTGTGGGAGAGATACCCATTAAACAAATAATGACTGCAAAAAAAAAATAGTTAATTATAAATATACTGCCTATGTAGGACCTATGGAACACAGAGAGACTCTAATAATATTTCTCTGAGGAATAACAGTTAATCAGAGATCTGAATCATAGATAGAATCTATTCGGGCAAATATATATATATATACAAAAGTCCTAAACCAGAAAAGAACTCTTCTCCTCACCAAGAGAAAAGGGGAATGATTAGCAAAGACCACTTAATGGAGAGTATGATAAAAATTGAGGGTTTTGTTCTAAAAGCCATAGGAGCTCACTTAAGACATTTAAGCAGGAGAGCCCTGTGGTTAAATTTGAGTTTTTAAAAACACTTCTATTCCTGCTATCCGGAAATGGATTGAACGGATCAACGAAGACAGCTAGAAGTGTAATTAGGAAGCAATTTCAGTGATCCATGTGTGAGATGATCAAGGTCTAAGTCAGGATCAGAATGCTGACAGTGGAAATAAAGAGCACTGGAAGGAATCAAGATCCATTTTGAATGTCGGATCAATAAGACCTGTGATGTATAGGAGAGAGGGATGGAGAGAGAAGCAGGTGTCCATAATAACTCCCAGATTTCTAGCATGAAGAACTGGATGGATAGAGATGCTCTTTAACTACCTGAGCTTATGGTAGAGGCATAAATCCATATGGAAATTCCATTAAAAGTACATCAATCCCTTGTCTATTGCAATAGCTTAATTTTCTGGAAGTCTCATTGATGGTGAACTTAAGTAAGAGATAACACTTCCATGGGAGCCAAAATAGATATCATAAAATCCATGAGATAAAATTGTAAACTTTAATATAGAAAAGCCCCTTAAACTCTCCGTCAAAACCACCTTTTACTCTTCCTTTAAACAAAATGTATTAGACTTTTTTAGGCAGCACCTAGGTGACCGTAGGAATAATGACACAAAGCAATATACAGAAAAGTGATGACTCCACAAAGTAACAACATCTATAAGAATATGGAAATGAATCACGAGTAGTACATAATTTGCAATGTGAAAAAACATGTATGGGAAATAAGCAGCTTTAATTGTTTTGATCATTATTTGCCCAGGAAAGATACTCTTTCTCTCAATTGTCCTTATATACATTGACTCATTAAAATAATCTCTATTACTGCTATTATTTCTCTTTTCTTTTTGTCCCTTTTTTGTTCCCCTCTCCCTGTTTTTCTTATCTTTACTTTGCACTTTTTGCCTTGGAAATTACAAAAGTAGACTCAACGATTACAATTAGATCCATGAGAAAATGCACAGTGGAGGTGGCGAAAGTTACTTTAAAGTCAGGAAATACACAAAGGAAGCCTGTCTCTGAGTCTCCATTTTAAATCTTTTTAGTGACCTTAAAAACACTAGGCTATGGTCATAAAAACGTACAGACTCTTATTTATCTTTGTATCTCAATATACCTAGAAAAATTGATTTAAATCTTTTTAGTGAAGGGTATAATGATTAAGCAGATAAAACTGAATCATTAGAAAGGGTGGTGGGGTCATATGGCAAAGACCCACTCTCATATGGGTGAGAGTGGGTTTTAGATTAGATTTTAGAAGGCTTTTTTAATTGTGAAAGTAAAATATGTTTTTTCATGTTACATCACCCAGAATGATTTGGGCATCTCTTTCCTTTAGCATTTGATCTAATTTGATATTTTTATTATCACACAAATATTATTATAACAAATTTAAATAAAAAGAAAACATGAACCCAAGCCCCTTAAAGTTCAACAAATAAAATTAAACTCACATTTGTATTTTTTCCTAGTCCCTGTCTATACACACATAAACACACAAACTAACAGCTGAGAAGTCATAATAATAGTATATTATTGCATATATCATAAAACCTTGTACATAATGTTCATAATTATGATTTTAATGATTCATTAAAAATTCCATCAATTTGAAAATGATAATCTGAGTACCTATCAATAACTCAAAAAATTCACTGAAATAACAATGAAAATATATCAAAAGGAATATATCAAAATCCATCAATACATTTGTTCATTCATTCATTCATTCAACAAATATTTATTGAGCGCCAGCTATATGCCAGATACTTTTGTAAACAGTGGGAAAGGAAAATTGATCTTTGATCTCATATACTCATTATAATCTAATGAGATGGATGACATTCTTCCCAGGGAACCTCAGAAAGATTCAATTCTGGAGTTGGCAGGCATGAAGATCAGAAATGAGCTTTGGCGCATGGTTCAGGACAATTAAATGAAGGAATGTCTATAAAACAGCTGGGACTATGTACTATGTACTATGATCCCACCACCTCCCACAAGGGTACAGAGTAGCATTTGCCTCCATCTTAATTAAGTACTTGGGAACTGATTTCCAAGCAAAGTATTAGATTAACCTCAGAGGGCCCTTATTTGGGGCGTGGGATTAAAGAAACAGACCAGAGATGGAGACAACTCTAGAGCCACACCATAGTCCAAAGCATGGGCAGATTTGAGTCCTGGGGAGTAAGACAGCTCCAGCCTAGCACAAGATCAAAGTGGAGAAATCACTCTGTTCTGTTTCCAGAGTAAAGTCTCTCTCTCAGTGGTATTGTTAGGAGTACTGAACCTACCTGCCTATTTCCAGTTCACATACTCCACAGGGAAGCCTGACTGTCAGAAGCCCAGCCCTTTGTTGGCCCTGCCAGGAAGAGGAAGAGTCCTTTGGTAAATCAAGTAAAGGAATGACAACAAAAACTTTGCCTTCAATTTATGCTAATTACATGGGCCTCATTTAGCCATGTTAATAGCTAATAGCTACTATCCAATAGCATAAAAAAAAGGTTACCAAAAGTAAACAAACAGAACAAATGACACTAAGGAAATAGAGCTAGTGTAAGTAACAGAAGAGAATCTAAACAAAAGAAAAAAATTTAATTAGTATCTTGGGAGATATTCCAGAAGATATTACATCCAAGAATACAATTAGACCACTTTAAATAAGGAGTAATCAGGAAGCTAGACATATTTTTCATAAACTAAATGAGATTTCTTAAAAAAATCAATAGAAGAATTCAATAATGAATGAACAGGGCTGAAAATAAACTTGGGTAATTTGGAATATAAAGTTGAGAAAAATGTCCCAGAACTAAATCATAAGAGAATGGAAATCATGAGACAATGTAAAAGATAGGAAAAGGTCAATCCAGAATAGACTGAAATAACTAATTTGCATTCCTGATAAAAATACTGTGTTCTTTCTTAAAGATGGCAGATATATAGGAAAAAAATTTATCTGAGGTAAAAACATAATAGATTAGAAAAACTGAAACAAAGACTTTTCATGAAATTTCATGAAACTTTAATCAGAAGTGAAAGCTAGCAAGCATCTATTGATTTTATTGGAGAGCTCACACAAACTTCAGGATGTACTCCAGCAAAACAAAACAGGAAACCTGAAAAGTAGAAGACACGGATCTAAAGCACAGTAGTACCAATACAGGAAAATGCAAAAAGAAGATAATTATGCAGCCAGCCTAATAAGCAGTAAGTAAAATTAGTGAAAGTGCTATATAAAGACTGTTTCTAAAAAGCAAGTCAATATTTTATCACAAATCACATGCTTCAGAAATTGATAAGATAAAATGTCTTTTCCCTTCTTGGTAAAGAAAATAAAGACATTTAGCTGTTACAGAATAAAACAGATGCAGTGAAATCCACGGTCCAAAAAACAGACACACAATAAGGAAGCACAGCTAGAAAATAAGAATCCATTTGCTCTTGATGCTTAGAATAGCCATTCTCCTTCAAGAGGCAGATATTAAGTGACATAGGTTAACATATCCTTCTGTGTGGATCTGATCACTTCACTCAGATCTGTGGAGGATTATATTTATACTACAGTTACATTATATATGTGTTTATTTGTCTTCAGTTCATAAAATTAGCTTGTGGACAAAGCAGGAAAGACAATTAGAGAATGTGTAAAAGTAACAGTACATAGGAGTTAGGATGTAGAGGACAAAGAGGAAAACAGATGGAAAAGAGTATGTTCACTAATTTTTTCTCTTATCAAGTGAGGAATCAATAGATACTCTCTAAATTGTTGACTAAAGAATAGAGGGCAGAATATATCATTTAGTTATAAATGAAACTGTTAGAAATACTAACATAACTAACATAACTGAGAGATAAGAAATGAATCAAAATACTAATGTTTAATAGTTTGGCATAAATAGATACAATCTACAGCTGATAAATTTAGAAATTATATGTAAGTACATTATTTAGACTTTACACATAGCAATTCATGGTGGATGGACCTCAACTATCATTACAACCTCATTATACTGTTCATTCTCAGTAGATGACTCGGGAAAAGAACTCTCAGATATAAGTGATTAAAGGGCTCATAACTATGATTCAATTTTTTAACCTAATTTCCCAAGGAGAAGATTTCCCATGAGTTTGTGTGTGGTAGCCAGGTTTTAATTCCCATTAGAAGCATAAAATGACAAAATGCCCAGCTAAATGCAATGAAGACCAAAGGAGAACCATCTTAAGAAGAATACCTGGTGACTATAGGAATTTTCAAAAGAAAACTACCTTAAGAGTACACAAAGCACTATGAAGATCATAAATCAAACATCTTGATTCTTGATAATGTGTTCTGGATATGCCAAAAAAGGAAGAAATCTTGCTAGGATCTCTCAAGTTCAGTCATCCTTCTCATGTTCTGGGACTTGAGTTTTGCTAATTAGGCCAATTTTTTACACAAACACATTTAACTAAATTTGAAAAAAAGATTTCATTGGAGACAATTAGGATATTCATCAATCAAATGCAATGTTGGTCCACTCTGGACAATTCAAATGCCACTACAAAAAAAAAAAAAACAAAACACCTAAGCCTACTTTGGAAACCTCTCTCTTAAGAATATTAAGAGAGTGCCTGGGTGGCTCAGTCAGTTAGGTGTTCGACTCTTGATTTTGGCTCAAGTCATGATCCCAGGGTCATGGAATCAAGTCCTGTGTTGTTGGGCTCCACACTGAGTATGCCCTTGCTTAAGATTTTCCCTCTTTCTCTCCCTCTGCCATTCTCCCCTATGTTCTCTCTAATAAAAAAAAAAAAATATTTGGCAAAGAAATGATTAAAAAGAGATGTGCTCAGGGCACAGCATATTAGGCACACATCACCGGCACTTGCAAATGCCTAGGTCTGTGATCTCTCTTGTTACTATGTATGGCATCAGTGTGAAGCCAGACAGACGAGAGGATTGGTTATGCTTTCCTCACAGACTGTGAGTTTTGGCAATTATAAACCCCCTCAATGTCTCATTTCCCTCATCTGCAAACTGGACATCCTGAAGATGATTAGACAAACTTTCAACCTCACTGATTTGTTATGGTGATTAAATGATATCATTTGTTTGTAAGTTCTTTGTCAATGTTAATGTTCCGTATCTATTATAACTACCACTATTAACATCCATTCCATTGTGGGATAGACTTTAACAAAACTCTTCTATTTGGCCTGTTCTTCTCTCTCTTGCTCTTGTCCAGGCACTGAGTATTTAATAGCATAGAATTTCAAAAGGTTATTGGCTTTCCTGCTCCCAGGTCAAAGAGGCTCTCCAAATTGACCATACCAATGAGATGGAATTTCAGTTTTCTTGCTAAACCGTACCATCAGAGATCTAATTCGGAATCTTTGAGGCTTGCTACTTCCATAATTAGACACGTTTGGTGTTTTTTTTTTTTCCCCACCCTTCATCCCTGAGTCCATCAGCTTGTATTATTTCTAAATGTGTCTCCTCAGTCAATGGCTTGATAATTTCTATATCTGTTTGATTTACTCATCCCTCCAGTTCTTTGTCTCCTACCTGTCCTCTTACCTCATCAGTAAACCATCATTAGATCTTTAATAAGTGAGCAGAATCCTTTCCGTTCAAAGCAATTACTGATTGTTATGTTCAGGAAAATTAAACTTTGATTAAAATGGGTTTATGGCTACAGATAGGAAATACACCTTTTGTGATAGGCAGATCTCCAAATCAGATGGAGAATGAATACACCTTAAGGCATTTGCTTATCTCATTAGCCGTTGAGAATTATTAATTTTATAATTTTCTATGTATTCTTCTAGTAAGTAAATGAAGTAAAATGAGAATTGGTGGTCTATTTTCTTATGTTGTAACATTGCGCCAATCACTATAGAGAGTATTAAAGAATATGATTTTAGAAGATGATTAAAGAAGAACCCAAGTACCCTAATCCTCTTCATCACAGATTAACTATGCAACGTAATTTTTGAAAGTAATATGTGAAAACAAAGAAAGTTTTGTGTGTATGTGTGTGTATGCTTCTAAAGAAGAATATGGAAATTTTGATATTTATGATAATATATTAATTCGATAAAATATTACTTCCGGATATTATATATTTAACAAATAAACACAAGAGTGTTTGGGACTCATCAGCAATTCTCTTATTTATCTATGCCCACTCCCTGAATAAGCCTATCTCCTCTTCTGGTTACAAATACTACCTCTATACTCCTGGTGTCTTATTTAAATTTCTTCCCCAACCAGTCCACCATGCATATGTCCAAATATCTACTCAACTTTACACATGGGCATTTAATAGTCATCTCAAACTTAACCTTTCCAAACAGACTGAACTCCTGGTTTCCCTCTAACACTGTTCTCACAATGTTCCTCATCTCGGCATGGCACCAACGTTCACCCAGAGGCTCAAAGGAAACCCTTGAATTTATCCTCGACTCTTCTCTCTCACTCCCCACAGTCAATGTATTAACATATCCTGTCAGAAATGTACTTTACGAACTTCCCAAATGGGACCATTTCTCACCACATCTATACATTTAATCTTCAACCTGAACATCATCACCTTCTAGCTGACGAGAGCAATAGCCCCCTGAGAGGTTTGCCTGCTTCTATGCTTCCTATACTGTCTGTCCTCCACATAGCGGCAGATGATCTTTTCATTATTAATCAAGTCCGTGTCTTCCAAAGGCTTGTTGGACTATGTAAAGTAGATCCTGAAATCTTTGCCATGGCCTACAAGGCTCTCTATGAACTATGTTTACTGTGCCCTATGGATGCTGGTTTTAGTCCTAAATTTATACTTGCCACTCCCTATGCCTAGGGACATTCTGGCTTTCCCTTGGGCCTGATTAATGTCAGCTGATCTGATGTTTCACAGTATTATGGGTCCTGGACTGCAGTTTCATTAAAATAAGCCAGATTAGGTTTGGTAGGCCTCCACTTTATAATAATGACAGTTCTTGGCATGATCTTGTCTAGCCATGCGTGAGTACTGTGTGCAGTGAACCATGTTTTCACTTTAACACTGGGCAAAATATGAAAAATGACCAGGAGCATTCTGTCACTCTTATTTCCAAATGCAGTATAACTAAGGCCTCCACTTCATTTTTTTTCTATTTCCATGCATATCATAATATAAATAAGGCCTCCACTTTAATTAAAGGGGCCCATAAGCACGTAACTAGGGACAACTCACTTATAGTCTCAGGAGGTGGAGAAAGCATATGAGGCCCCCTACTCTGCCTACCACTTGGTATACAGGATCCCCAGCCCGAACCCCAGCCTGTGAGATGAATACAGTCATCAGGCTTCCAGTGAGGGGGTCATCGAAAAAGGAGAGAAATTATGGTATAAGTATACACAAAATATATGCAGAAAAAAGGACTAAGCAGTTCTTCTACAGAGCATAGAATGTGTAAGCTGAATGCCCTTGGTACAGAGGTTTATTTTTTAGTATTGACATATTTAATTAATTTTTGATAAAATTTTTCCATTTTTGAAATACTTTATTCCCACAGCAATGAGCTCAAAAAATGTATGCTTAATAAAAGTAAAAGTGCTGACTCCTCATTTCTCATGTTGGCTTGAATACTTAACTTGCCCATACAGCTTCTCAATGTTTGCTGCTTTCTTTGGAGGTCATAAATTATATCACTAACATGTAGAAACTGGAAGATATAAATCTGCTGAGAAAGCATCAGTATCTATTTCAAAAATTATTTTAAATTTCTTAAAAATGTTTTACTTATTTTTGAAACAAAGACAGAGTGCGAATGGGGCAGGGGCAGAGAATGAGAGGGAGACACAGAATCTGAAGCAGGCTCCAGGCTCGGAGCTGTCAGCACAGACAGCTCGAACTCACGAACCACCAGATCATGACCTGAGCTGAGGCTGGACACTTAACCGACTGAGCCACCCAGTCGCCCCACAAAAGTTATTTTAAAGTCTGATCCTCCAGAAGAGAATTTAACTGACATAGCTGAAGAATGGATGTTTACAAATCACTCCAAGAACCATGACTTTTCATTTAGATCAAAGGATTGTAGTTTTAATAAGTTGTGCTCATTTTCCATTTTTTAAAAATGAATAGACAGCGAGGCACCTGGGTGAAGCAGTAGCTGTTAACACGGTGGGTTTATTCACAGAGGAAGTGAAGCCAGTTTCCTAGCAGCGTGATCAGATGATTCAGTTAAAGATGAAACATTTTTTAAAATTTTTTTAATGTTTATTTATTTTTGAGAGACAGAGACAGAGCGTGAGCAGGGGAAGGGCAGAGAGAGGAGACACAGAATCAAAAGCAGGCTCCAGGCTCCAAGCTGTCAGCACAGAACCCGACACGAGGCTCGAACTCATGAACCGTGAGATCATGATCTGAGCTGAAGTCAGATGCTTAACTGACTGAGCCATCCAGGCGCCCCAAGATGAAACATTTAAGATTACTGAATGCTACTATACAATTAATTTAAAAGTAAAGCACAGAAGCCACAATTACTTTTGTTTGATAATAAAAAGATAAACTTATTGTAACACATGATCATGGTAAACACATAGTTATCACTAAATTAAGAAGCCAAATTATCAGATACATACTAGGAATGGATTGTGATGTATATATAATTCATAACTGTATACAAATAAGTTGGGATATTCCACCAAGCAACACAGGAGCATGTACATTAGTTACATGCACGCACACAGTAGCGGAACAACAAAATGTGATGATACTGATACTGAATTAAAAAACCAACCACCCAAACAAAAACCTTCAACATGACAATAGAAGATTTGTCTCTTTGCTGATCAAATGGATTTTAGAAATATTTCCACTTTTGAAAATTGGTTTTTTATATCAACCTTCTTGTCCCATAAGGATATTGTTCATTTTTATAAATGATCTCAAATTTTGAGTGTATTTTGTGCAAATTCAGTTGGAAATATTTAACCAAAGTATTAAACAAATGGACTGCCAACAGACTTCAGCTTTTTCATCTTTTACCAAAGTCCAGTTATGAAGACAAAGTGTGCAATTAAGATGATAAAATCTATCCCTACAACAGCAAGGGAAGAGGTGAATGAATGGAACAGTAAGAGTTCAAACACTGTGTAAGATTTAAGATTCTGAAATTTTATAGGTGTGCTTGGGAATAGCTCAATTTGTGGGAAGAATCTTACAGCAGAGCTCCTATTTTTAATTGGATAGATTGGACAAATTGAGAAGATTTACAATTTTTACAGCACGTTTCTGGCAAAATATTAGAAAAACCATACAGACCACTTATTTGAAGAGTTTTGTCTTATAAAAAAATATTTGTCAAAGAACAGAGGTGAACAGAGTAACTGTGAAAATATTTGGCCTCAAATATTTAAGTATTTCAACATAAAAAATAGATTTGAGTCTTCCATTTTGCAGAATATGATCTGAGATTACCTGGTTCCTCAAATGTGTATAGAAAATAATGTTTTTCTCATTTCAAAATATTGTGGTATAAAAAATTAATTGAGTATGTCGAAGTTTTTTTTAATGTTTATTTTTGAGAGAGACAGAGACAGAGCATAAGCTGGGAAGGGGCAGAGAGAGAGGGAGACACAGAATTTGAAACAGGCTCCAGGCTCCGAACTGTCAGCACAGAGCCCAACGCAGGGCTCAAGCCCATGAACCATGAGATCATGACCTGAGCCAAAATCAGCCACAACCAACTGAACCACCCAAGCTCCCCAAAGGTGTTGAAGATTTTAAATTTATTAACTTTAAAATGCGCACTGGGAGAAGACTGTGGGAAATTTATGAAACAAAAATTTTAAGACCATATTGAAAATTTTATATTCTTTTTTATGAAAACTTTCTATTCTTCTAACAAACATTTTGTATTAGTCAGAAATCTCCACTGAAATAGAACCAATACAATGGATATACTATCTATATCTATCCATCCATGTACTGATGGATAGATGATAGATCTCCACATACCTACCGAAAAAAAAACTTCTTATAAGGAATTGACTCATGCAATTACAGAGGCTGAGAAGTCCCACCATTTGCCATCTGCAAGGTAGGGAACCACAGGAGCAGTGGTACAGTGCCAATCTAAGGGCAGGAGAATACTGATGTCCCAACTTAAAAAGTTAGGCAGAGAGATGGAATCTTAGGCTTCCAACAGATTGGATGAGGCCCACTCACATCAAGGAAGGCAATCAGGTCAAATATTAAGCTCAACCAGAAGACCTTTATAGACATACCCAGAATGAGGTTTAACCAAGTATCTGGACAGTTAACGCATGGCCAAGTCAAGTTGAAACAAAAAATTAACCATCACACAGATATAACATGGTGTTAAGATAGATATGGCTAAGAAACTGATTAAAGTATATGAATATTGGGGCACCTGGATGGCTTAGTTGGTTAAGTGTCTGACATCAGCTCAGATCATGAACTCACAGTCTACGGGCTTGAGCCCCATATCAGGCTCTATGCTGACAGCTCAGAGCCCGGAGCCCGCTTTGGATTCTGTGTCTCCCTCTCTCTCTGCCTCTCCCCCTCTCTCTCATAAATAAACAAACATTAAAAAATTCTAAGTATGTGAATATAAATTCAGAATAATTACTCTATGTCATTTTTAAATATTCAGAAAGTTAATATATTTTTATTTTTATTTTGCTTATGTTATTTTAAATGTTTGAGTAACCAATATCAATACTTTTTTTTCTCTTGACTTTCTAGGTACATGAACCATATAAACTCATTTTTTTCTTCTGTTTGCCTTTGTTTAAAGCAGGTTGAGTTGGATTCACTGCCACTTGGAAGCCAATGAATCTTAAACACCACACTTAATAGGACTCTTCTGAAGAAGGAGGGAGATAATGTTTGTGAAGCATAGCATCGTGTGTAACACATCATAAATTCTCCATAACGGTAGCTATTCCTATAAATCTGGCAAAGTAAGTTTCAACAGAAATGTGTACAAAATGCCAAAGTAGCATCAGGTCCCTAACAATATCTTTGATACAATTAGGATAATGTTAATTATGGTTTTCACTCATTCAACTTCTTCCCTATAGTTTGCTACTTTCTCTGAGTACTCTGCCCTCAGTTGGAGCAGTCATCAGTATTCATGTTAAAGAGTGTGAAACAGCTGGCTGGAGGAGCAGGCTGAGGGGCTAATAATCTTTGTAGCATAATTTAAGACTCACCTAGAATACCGACTACTCAAGTATATTTTCTGAATCATATGTGAATTTACAAGAATCTAAATCACATGTGATTTCTGCTTTCTTAATGACTGCCTCCTCTAGTGTTTCTTAGATTTTAATGCCAATGCTTGGGGAAAAGGAAATATATGTAATTAGACATTTACTTCATCCAATGAAGATTTATTGACCCCTTACTGTATGCCAGGTACTGTTCTAGTTACCTGCTATGTATCAGCCTAAAAAATAAAAGTCCAACCTTCATGGAATTTATACTGTTAGGGATTAGGAGAAAATAAACAAGAACACTTTTAAGTAAATTAAATAATATATTAGAAGAAAGTCAGTGCTATGGGAAAAAAATCATTTCAGTATTAAATAAAGTGGTGAGGAGGGGCCTCAGGGAGAAGGTGGGATTTAGGCAAAGACTTGAAGGAAATCTGGGAAGAGTGTCCCAAACAGAGAAAACAGCTGGAATAAAGGCCATAAAGTGGGAGTGGGCTGTCATGTTTGAGGAATAACAAGGAGGCCAGCATGGCTGGCCTGAATAGCAAGAGGCAGAATAGAGGTGATGATGTCTCAATACCTTTGGTTTTAACTCTGAATGAAATGAATTAATTTACAAATTTCTCTTCTTCCTAGCATAGGGAGGGAATCGAAAGCCTTGCCATCATATATTAAAAAGGAGAGAGCACATATTTGATGATAAAAAGATAAAATAAAAACTCACTGTTTTCCTTGGGAACACTATTGCAAAAAGAAGACATTTAAGAAAACAGAACTGAAATGAAACAAAGGGATTCTAGTTGAAAGAAGAAAAGTGGCAGTTCTTAACAGGCAAGTGACAGAACATCAAAGCCTTGGACTGTGTTATTTGACTGAATGAGTCTCAGTCCACTTCCATGGTAGCCTTTGCAAAAAGTGATTGATTCCCATCACCTTAACCTGGTGTACTTTCCTCACTGCCAGAGGCTAACAGAAAGCAACACTAGGTATAGTCCATGAACCACCAGTATGGGATCATCCGGGACCCCTGTGAAAATGCAGATCCCTGCACCTTCCCCAGGCATACTAGATCATGCTATCCAGCTAATTTTTATGCATTGAAAATTTGAGGACCCTGAACAGAAAATACAACTTAAGAGTCTGACTCTGGATTTCTATTGACAGTGTCCCATGCCAGGTCCCCCAAATGTTCAATCCTAGTGTGTTTTGTTTATGTTTTTCAGGGCCACTAATCTTTGGATCAGATGAAGAAGAGTAGAAGAATGCCCTAAGATACTATCACAGAGGAAGGGAGATGATTTAAATAAATTTTTAAATCACTGTTCATTTCTGTAACTGTATAATCATTAAAAATGGTGTGTACAGTTAGTGGGTGAAGGTCACCTTTTCATAGTGATATTTAGATTTGAGGGTGTATTAATTCCTCTGAGTACACAGTTGTTGATTCTGATGATTTGAGCCAATGAGAAGTAATGATGGCTAAATACCTGAGATCTATTGCCTTGTTAGCTATGTTAACAGCCAATGACAACATAATCTAAAGAGATTTACTGTTTGGCTTTAGAAAAAGTACCAAGCTAAAAGTATAATTAAAACGTTTATTAACCTGCCAAGTTGAAAAGGGTAGGTTAAGACTTATGGTGTCTGAGGGGTAGCAATGACTTGTTTTCCATTTTGCCTTCCGCCCAGCTTGCCCCATGGAATATCCCCACCTACTCTATAGGAACTGAGGAAATGGGCTCACCAATTTTCCTTAATTTCTAGTTTGAGCTCCAAAAAAGACTTGAAAAAATCCTTTATTGCAAAGCCAGCAATTATTGAAATTCTCTAATTACCCTGTCTGAGACCTTTTTTCATACCAGGGTGATGCAGACAGTCTCTTGATTTTTTTAAAGGTCAAATTACCTTGTTTCAGTATCTTCTGGTGATGGGCCAAATGGGACTAGCTTAATTTAATATGTCTCTGCTGCTTTTCTTTCAAGCCAAAGGGGCATCCATCATGGGCTTCTCATTCTGACTGATATTGATCAGGTAATTGCCCTCAGCTTGTCAAACTATCATGATTTTTATAAGAATGAGTCTTTTCTAGAAGAAAAGTAGACCCAGAGAGAGATACAAAGATTTCGATTAGAAGTTTGCCCAAAAGCAAGTCAAAGTAGAAGTCAAGAACAAAAAAGAGAGAAGAGCTGGGGGAAGGAAGAGGGGGAAGGAGAGAAAGTGGAGACAGTGTTGCGTCCTTCTAAAAGGCAGTATGTGTGAATTAAAATTATCCACTTGGTGTAATTTAGAAAAAAGTTCCTGCCCAGTACATAACACAATTCAGTGCAAGCCAGTTTTGACAAGAGCTAACTGTGTGGTTACTCAGACTAAGTGTTTAAAAAAAAAATTGCTGGCCTTATTTAATTTTCTATCTCAGAATCAAGTGGATACTATTCTTGTGGCTCAGAACCATCATTTTCTTTTTCTTTCCTAGTCTGATGTAAATAAACATTAGCTAACTCTTTAAATTATCCTAGATTATTAGGGTGAAGATGAAACCCAAAATAAAAGGAAAAGTGCCTGCCAGGAAAGGAGTTTCTCCAGAAAATTGTCTAATGTTGATTTGGGGAATGCCTTCTTAATGTATTGCCATATCAAACCCAGAGATGTCCTGAGTGAAAGGTATTTTTTTCAAGACATGCTGAGCAGTATATGAGACAAATTCAGCTGTATGACTTTATGTGAAATAGAGCAAGGTTACAGAGGCTCATGTGAAGAGTCTAGGAAGTCAAAGTGAGCCCACATCTAGGGTATCATTATAGTTAACAATCAGGTAGCGCTGGGTGTCCGAGAGCTGTATCAAGGCAGCAGGGAGAGTTATCCTGCTACAAGGGCTTTATATAATCATTCACCATCCCTGCAGATATTCAAGACTACCTGATGCCCTTCAATTTAAGAATAAAGAATGCAGCTTTGTCACCTTCAGAAAATTCTAGAAATAGTCTCTTAAAAACACCTGTACCTTCAATGAAGCTACTTTAAAACAGTTGACTCTTTGTCCAGGTTATTTTCTTCAGATCCCCATTAGCCTCAAGCCCTCTTACTTTTGGGGGTCTTGCCCCCTTACATATGCCCCCCCAATGCTTACAAAAAATATATCCATGACCCACATTAAACCTAATGTTGTTGTAATTATTTTTCAAAAAATATTTGTAAATTTGCTTTTGAAATTATTTGACTACAAGTAACTGACTTGATTCACAACGTGTTATGAGCTCTCAGCAATCATCATACCGAGTTGAAAATTTTACAAAGTGAGAAAATTTAAACCTACAAGTTGTTTTCAAGTGCAGTGAAGTTTTAATGAACACTAAATGTTACAATTAATTAAGTTGGCACATCACATCATGTAGGTATTAAATAGAACATTTATTAAAATATATTCTGAGATTGTCTTTTTGGTATTTTAGATCCAATTTTTTAGCAAATGTTCAATCTTATGTCACGTTTTGAATGAATATGTGTTCTAATATTTGGATTCCTTTCAAGAGTCGTAACATGAGTATAATGAAAAATATTATTTGTTGGATCTTTATAGATGTGCAGTAGAATTTTTTAAAGTTTCCCCTTGCTAAGTAAATCTCATATTGAAATCCATCCCTCTATCAGAAGCCAGAAATATCCTGAACAACTGGCCAACTGTCGAACTAGTTACGTGGCACTGAATGTTACATTACCCTAGGAGAGTATAACACAAGGACAAGAACAATTCTGGGCTTCACTTCAAACGACTTATCTGTTCTCCAGAGAGACAGCATAATAAGTTGAAGTTATGGAGAAAGAAAAATAAGATGCAGGGAAAATAAATAAAGAAAATGTAAAGTGTTTTTTTCAGTTTTCATTTCTAGGTTTCAAGAGTTCCCTTTCTATTTTAATTTCTTTCCGACAAACTCTCCTTTCTCTTACTTCTGTCTCAAGAGAATTGCCAATGGCATATTGGGCTAACACCGGACACTCACATCGATGCAGCAGATCAACGATCAGCTCTGTTGTACTCCTTCACTCTCTGTTTGTCTTCCTCCAGGAAAACACCAATTACCGACGTTGTTGAGTTGTTTGCGCGTGCACGTCTGCATGTGCACTGAGCGTGTATGCATGTACACTCACAAGTGGGTCCTTTAAGTGTTTTCCTGTGGGATTCACCCTCCCTGGATGGCAGGGGAACCTGCATCAAGCTCACTGCAGAACCTCCCCACGTCGCACCCTCTCCTTTCCTGGCTCCTAGCTCCAGCCCTCTGGGGTTATTCAAGCAAATGTAATACCTCCAGTAGTTGTGCAATCTTAGCTGTTGAACACTTTCTGTGAGTCCAGACAAAAACCACTACAGGGAGAATGCTATTTATTATGTTCATATTTCTTGAACTTACATGACATCAGAATTTTTTTCTCCGATGTTCAACAGTAGTGTGTGTGTGTGTGTGTGTGTGTGTGTGTGTGTGTGAGAAAAGAGAGAGGGGGAAGAGGAAAGGGGAAGAGGAAGGGGGAAGTGGGAGGGAAGGGGAGAGGTGGAGAGGGGGGAAGGAGGGAAGGGTGAGGTGGAGAGGGGAAAGGGAGGAGGGAGAGAGAGGGAGAGAGAGGGAGAGAGGGAGAAAGGGAGAGAGGGAGAGAAGAGACAGAGAGAATGAGAGAGGAATAGAGGGAGAGGAGGAGGGGGAGAAAGGGGGAGAGAGAGAGAGAGATTGGGAGAGAAATTGCCTGGCCAATTTAACACACATGTTCTTCCACGTTTTCAGAATTAACCACATTGTGAAAAGGATAAATTCTCTGTTAAACTTTTTTTCTTTCTTAAACTTTGTGTGGAATGTGCCTTTTGGTTCTTTCCTGTGTGAATAATGTGTAAAATAATCAAAGCACCATCAAGACCTGACAGCCCAGGCCTTTGATGACACGGTTTTATAAGGGATTAACATATGACCTCTCCAAATTAAATTATTTTTATGGGTTATATAGGGTAATGTTGCATTAGCATCTCTCAGTGTGGAGTTTGCACAAAATTTGTATTAAGTAGAAGAAAGCAAGGGGCCTAGATTTAGATACCTTTGTTTTTGAACATGAAAAAAAAGCCATCCATTTAATATTCCCTGACTGCTCATCTAAGTTTCCTGAATTTTTGAAGGGAATCTTATTCCTTAGATTCAACTACTTTATGTACTTAATGTGTTCAGAAATCCTTAGAAACAAGCTAATCTAACACATCCTCTTCACAGATGAGAGAACTGAGCAGACCTAGAAACTCAATTCAGAGTCCCCAATCCCTTAAACACTTTTCCACCTAACCTCACACCTTGCTTACACAATGACATACACAGACGAGACTTGGTCAAAACACCGAGGGGACAACACTACACCTTTAAAGCAGAGTGAAGCAAAGATAGTTTAAATAGGAAATACTAGTTCCAAAGAGTTATCTGTACATTTTGTCAGCCATTTTGGGAAACATTACCATTCAAGTCAGATAATAATTTTTCTTAAATTCAAAGTAATTTTTCCCTTTGAATATGATGTTCCTCAATAATTTTCTTAGTAACAGTAAGAAAAAGATATGTATTGCCAGATGTTGTATTTCGTAAATTAGGGCTCTCAGAAAAGAGTGGCATGAGCCATTCGAGATCTCCCTCATATTTTCCTCCAGTGGTCCGAAGCACATTCAGCCATGTCTGCCAACTCGAGCCCTGTTCTATCTGATACTGAGAGGCCTTAGGGAGTTTGCTATCTCTTCAGGGAATGGACAGGTTCACGGTCAGTTATGTACACTGAATTCTGTATATCATATTGCATTTTCTTTCAAGGCTAAATTCGAGTTGAATATTCCTTGTGGACCATTCTTCTGTAAATAGAACGCTATCTGATCAACTCTCCATTTGATAATGCTAATATTCAACAGGTAGGTCCACTATGTAATGTAGCAATAATACTTTGGTACTACTGTTGCTTTCTAACAAAAAAAAAAAACTGTAAAAACACACTCATAGGGGTGCCTAGATTGCTCAGTCAGTTAAGCATCCAACTCTTGATTTCAGTTCAGGTCATAAACCCAGGGTCGTGGGATCCAACCTGCATCGGGCTCCATGCTTGGGTTGAAGCCTGCTTGAGATTGTTTCTCTCTTTTCCTCTGCTCCTCTCCCCTGCTTGTGCTCTCTTTCTCTCAAAAACAAAAACAAAAAAACAAAAAACAAAAACAACACAAAAACAAAAACAAAACAACAAAACACACACACATACACAAAACCAAACCACTGATAAACCCATGAGTCACAAGAAAAAAAATGAAATATAGATGTGGAGCTGCTATCCTATGATGCTGAATACAGGAGTATCCTTTACCCAAACTCACTCCCAATAAATGTATAGTTCATTCAATTCCATAGTTGACCCACATGGAATTCATTATAACATTAAAGTAAGATAATTTTGACCTAAAATAAATTAAAATTATACTATAGGGAGATAGTCATTATTAATCCAATAGGAAGAAATGTCTTAAATAGGATAGAGTCTTTCAAGAAAGTATTTTTAAAAGCCCCTTCAGTTATCAAGCTTAAATTCTTGGCAAATTACTGGGATATTTCTTTAGTTCCTTCACTGTGGGCTAATATTCCAAGGACCAAGGTGATCATAAGATAAAATACTAATTAAAGTCCTGTAATTTCTCTCCTTGATATTTCATAAATACTGGCATTGACATTTCTGAATTCTAAAAGCTCTCCTTCTTACTCTGATTCAGAGAGTTATAACTCTTTACTACAAATGGCATAATCACTCAACAAGAAACTCACTGTAAAAACATATAAACTTATGGGATCCAATGTAATAAAGCAGACCCAGTGACAACCTGAAGAAGTGAAAACACAAAAAAACCTGATTACCCTATCTTTTCCCTTTTATATACTTCTAAATATGCAAAACAGCCATTCATGATAGGTGTTTGTCCAGTTCACTGGTATTAAAGTAGCCAACATGGTTAAATGATGGGCCTCCAATCTTAGGGGACTTAACATTAATACCTCAGATTATTTTGTTAAACAGTTAAACTACATGGTCTACATTACGTCCAGGTCATTTACATAGCAATAACAGTAACTTGCCAAATGGTGAATTTCACCTGAATCAGTTCAGAGTACAGATGTTTATTCAGAGAAACTCTGTCTTTCTAGTGAATTATTTTCAAAGAATCAAAAATCATTTAAGGACTAGAACCAGGGCTCTCTTTCAGTGATCTTTTAAACAAACAAAATCACATCTCTCCAACATGGGACAGTAGCAAGGAGAAAACCCCCTCATGTTCACAATCGTGCACAGATGCAAATCTCTCACCCCAAATGAAATAACGATACCCTATTTTCTGCAGTTTCATTGACAAATAATAAGAAAGATGTCTAAACGGGTATGGTAGGGCGAGGGTTAAATCTGATTGTAATTAGATTGCAGTATGCACGGTCATGTGGTTAATAGTAAATTTTCCTTGATTAACTGGTCCTGTTTGTTAAGAGCTCCTATTAACATTAGTGCTCTCTGTGTTGGCTGTAGAGACACACCATGGACCAGTGCAAAATTAATGAAGGCAGGTACGCATGCTGATTAGAATGTGGCAGTTTAATAAACTCTTCCAACATTAAATTATTTAATGCATTCATGCTCATGCAGGCTATTCGATGGTCAGCTTGACCACCTATGTGTTAATATTGGGAATTGAAATGCAGAGAATGGAAGAGATATAGTGGTGTATGAGGTAATTAGCTCTCATGTCTGATAAATGGGGCAATACCTATGTGTGCGCATGTTTTAGCACACCACAAATGGTGCTTTCATTAGCCAGAATCTTCTGCAGAAATTTTTATAAATGGTTAGTTTGATTTTTGTACCATAAACAGTGGGTCTGATAGCTGTAGTCACTGTCAGTTGAATATTTGAGACAAATTTCAAGTCAGCTATAAAGTAAGCTGTCTTGTTAAAATAAATAGGTCACAAAAATTAGATAGGAAGCTTATCAATAAACATCTCCAATCTGGACATAATCCCTACCTTTCATATAGAAAATACTTTATATAAATATAAGTGATTTCAATATATAAATGCAAATATCTATTAGATTTTGAGCAAGATAATAAGTTCTTATATTTGTACAATGCTTTATAGTTTATACAATGCTTGCACATATGTTATTTTATTTAATCCTAATCACAGCCATTTCAGATGAATAGTGTTTGCTAATAAGTAGCCGATCAGTTCTTGCAATCTCAGTTCTTGCAACTCAAAGTCCAGAGCTTTTAGCTTTTAGTCTTGAGCTTTTAGCACAATTCCACAGCCACCTACAAAAATGGTATTTGTAAGATTAAAGTAGTATGTATAAAACAAGTTAATTTTTAGCAGTACATGAGCATTCTAGGAACTTTACCTCTGTGGGAACAGGATACTACTTAGATTTGGTAGACACACAAAAGAGGAAATTTCTGTATTTTAACACTATCTAAATATATACAAGTATTTTAAATGACTTACATTTTCCTAGATCCCAGGATACTTTTTGGCTGTATTTTAGGCCTTCACAGAAACTTTCATAATGCTGGCATGGAAATAAGTATACTAACACAGAAGCAATCCAGACTCTGGACCTTGGAGACAGTGTGGAAAGCATGAAGTGTACCTTTGAGAAGGCACCAACAAGTCTGGGTTTACTGAATCACAAGACCACCTACTGGGAAAACACGCCCTGGGAGGGTGGTTGAATGAATTTACCAGCCTGGGGACTGTTGCCATTCTTGTCTTCAGCTTCTCTCCCATTCCTGGGATGCCAACTAAAATGAAAAGCAGAAAATGATTCCTGCCCTAACAAAATCAAAGGAGACTAGCCAGAAAGCCTGGAAAGACTAATGCCCAGAATCCAGGCTAGTAAGATCTGTCTTCTAGCCCTGGATGTTCTCAGGAACCAGCAATCTGACTGTGAGCAATTAGTTAACTTGTCTGGGCCTCCATCTTTTCACATGTAATTGAGGGGATTGGAGAAAGTGAATCTTCAAGCTCCTCAAATCTCCAACAGGACCTTCCAAAATATTTCTTAACAGAAGACAGAATGCCAATGATCATTTTTGCACACCTTCCCAAGAACAAAAAGGAACTATGAAATTTTGTGGCATTTCTGTGGGTAAGTGGGGGCACTGGCTGGCCTCTGATTTCTCTATGGGCCTTAGCCAGCCTGGATGGTCTGACTGAATCCCTGCTTTATGTTTTTTGTTTTTGTGTTTGTTTTTTGGCTTTCTGGTTTTTTTGGGGTTCTTTGGTCTCTGGCTAGCTTCAAAGGATTCCTCGGTCACGAATTAATATTGTCCTTTTGGTTAGCTATCACAATGTTGTTGCAGTATCATTGGTGCTTCCCTTTGACAATGTGGACAGTTATTGATGTCTGGCACTTGTTATAGGTGGTTGGCAGCTATGTGAGCATTAACTTATGATAGGCTTTCTACAATGTTGCCATGGTGTCCATGAATTCTGACAGCCATCTGAAGAGTAGAAGTGCTGCCAGGTGTGGTGTGTGCAGACAAAATGGGTCTCATTTTCCCTTGAATCTAGCAGAAAATTTGTACAATCAGGAGAGTAAACAATTTCCACTTGTGTGTATATTTTCATCCAGTAACATTATGGAAAATCACTGCATTTTATCCACCTAAGGTATTTATTCTAACAGAAAAGTATCTTAAGCTATGCTAAGTTTTCGCTTCTTACTTTCAAGCCTTCAGCTTCTTAGAAAAACAGGTGTGAAAAAGCATTTTATCTTAATACCTGAAGTAGAGAAGGCCACTCCCAAAAGAAGACAAGTTCACACCTGACATGCAGAATAAGCTCAAAACACCAATAATAATTAAGCACCAAGAATGGCATCATTGGATAGCTGGGGTGATGATAATGTGGAGAACATGGAAATACAACTTTGATAGCATGTATTTCTTCAAAATCCCTTATAGGTTCGGGTAATGTTCCCAGCACTATCATTCCTTTTGCATCATCTAGAGCAGTAGATTTACTATTTGCCAGGTATTTTGAATTCATTTAATTCTTATAACAAACCAATGAGATAGAAATAATTTTTACCCTTGTTTTACATATTAGGAAGTGAAGTCTCAGAAAGTTTAATTAACTTGCCTATGGTCACAGAAACACAGAGGCAAAGGCAAGATTCAAACTCAAAGTCTTAGAGCTCTTAACACCTACAAATGGTACATCTAAACCTGTGGAGTCCAGTATGGAAGCCACTAACTACAGGTACCTATTGAGCAGTTTCAGAGAAAGTATTGAGAAGAAACTACTAGAGAAACTATTATTGAGAAACATGGCTAATCTGAATCAAAATGTGCTACAAGTGTGAAATATACTAGATTTGAAGACTTAGCATGAAAAAAATATATATTAGTAGTTTTGTTACACTGATTACATGTTAAAATGATAATGTTTCAGATATTTGGAGTTAAAAGTATTGAAATTAATTACACTGGTTATGTTTTACCTTTTAATGTGCCTACTAGAAAAATTTATATATTTCTGTAAGTGTTGTAGGTAAAATATTTCTATTGATTGACAGATGCTTGAATAAGTAGCTCCAATTTTATTTGTTTTCCATATTTTTCATCATAAGAACATTTCATTTGTACTAAGAATCCCTTAGGGAGGGGGAAAAATGGGAAACCATTACTCAGACAAAAAAAAAATGTTCCCAGTGTGGCCATCCCATGGTACGCTTCATGTTCATAACCTGGTGTGGGATTTAGAATAGTTGTCCATCAACAATAACCATAAACCAAAGTTAGGTGCTTTACTCTGTCCTGGAATACTTCTGATATATAACAAACCATATTGGAATCCTTCTAAGGTTGGGAATTCCTGGCCTTGGCCAAGTATCAGCATCTACCATGTGCAATTACCTCTCAATGTTGAGGTCTTTATTTTGCATAAGAGCCTAGTAAAAGGGTCTTTGGAGAATATGATAGTGGTAGGCAGAGACTCTGGCCTGAAAGCACCAGTGAAATTATATCTATTAGGGAAGGAGAAAAAAAAATCCCTCCGGTGAGGTTTGGGAAAACAGCTCATTTCATTCACAATTGTACAGATAGCTGAGAGCCAATATTATCAGGCAAAACATGCAGGCTGCTTTTCACATAGAACTTTATCAGTGAGGAAAAAAATAGTCAAAATTACATTTTCTAGTAGTATTTGCTGCTGACTGACCAAATTTATCTTCTAAGTGAGACTGGCAAGTGAGCAAGGGTCATAAGGTACATGCCCTAGATAGAAAACTCTTAAACACGACTGTGAGAAGCTACATTAAAAGCAAAACCCATGGATTATACATTTAAGTATTAATACCCTCACAATGAGGAGATAACACATTTGAAAAGCCACAAAGCAAAGGGTTGTGCATGTTCATGAACATGGGTAGGAATCAGTTAAATACACTGGACCTAAGTTTACCATATGTCAGCACATTAAAGAAGACAGATAGGTAGATATGGGAGGAGAGGGAGAGGGGCTAAACTTCCACTTACCAGTTTCAATCTGATTTGAGAGGCAATTGCATGCTATTTTAGAAATAACTGACCAAATAGAAAAAAAATGCAAGTTTCCACTTTTTTTGAAACAATAAAAACAACAAAAACTTCAGTGTTTTTTTTCCCTCACCTCTAGCTAAAAACCAGCTAAATTTTAAAATTGAATTTGGCAGGCACTTGACGGCATGCTTTCAGCAGGATGTTTTCAAGATTAAACTATGAGCAATCTTTAAACATTAGTGGAGGTCACATGGCAAACTCCACTCACACAACAGAATTATCACGTCCACCTCTCCAAATGTGTGTCTCGGGCTTTAAGCTGAAAGAATACGAACTGATATTCTTATCTTCCTCCTTTTCTTGAGGCTCCAAGAACACCCTTTAAATGCCTCTGTAGCTCATCTAATTCCTCACTAATACATTTTGCTGGCTTTGGTGTTCAATTTAATTTAAATCAGCAGAAGGATCCAAGTGAATCTAGGTTGCTGTAATGTTACATTAGGAAGATCTGATCCATTTGCAGCTAAGGTACACTCAAATTCATTAACATTTACTCAATAGGCTTCCAGCAGGTGACTTTATGAGAGGAAACAGATGCATCTGAATGTCACCTTACCACACATCTGAGTATTAATAGATTTTTGTTCTGTCCATACACTATTGCTGCATCCCATTCTAAGCGAATATAGATAATGGCATTAGTTTATTTTTAAATACACAGAATTATACAGAAATGTTCTCTGAGAGGCTTTGGCAATTAAATGAGTCTAGATTTTACACAAGCGCAATGGGGATTGACCTCAATGGCTTTCTAAGTGCTAATTACTAAACTGAAATGCAGGATGGCTCAAAGGGCTAAACCACAGAAAGGGCGAACAGAGGTTGTGGGTTCTAATCCCCATGTCAGTATTATGACCTAAGGCAAGACTTCCTAGAACAGAAAAGTAGAAACAAGCAGTCCCACTGCCTAGTTTCTACACCAGGACAAAGAAACTGGTTGGAGACCTGTAGCCTCAGACACAGACTCTGCATCCTTAGGAAACTAGCCCCTTACCAAAAGGAGCTTTTATAATTGAGCTACAGAAGTTAGATAAACCTGAAACAATCAGTACACAAATAAAGGAAAACTATGGAATGCTGACAAAATTGTAGAAGGGATTCTAGAAGCCCAGAGAATGGAGAGATCATATGGGCCCATGGGGCCTTTGGAAACATTCAGGAAGACGATGTGATGGGGTAGAATGAACACAAAGCAGGAGTCACAGGACCTTATCAGTTCCAGGACCAGCACACCTCTGAGTTCTTAAAACCTACAAATGGTGTTCCTCCTGTATAAAATAAAAATGAAAGGGGTGCCTATGGTGGCTCCGTTGGTTAAGTGTCTAACTCCATCTCAGTTCAGGTCGTGAGTTCAAGTCCCTCATTGGGCTCTACGCTACGTGTGGAGCCGATTTAAAATCAATAGGTGAATGAAAGCACCTGACCTGTCGATGTGCAAAATTACTGTGGGGAAAACAAATGAGACTATGGGTATTAAAGCATTTTTAACACTATAAATACCTAAGGTCTACATAAAGTGTTACATATTACTGAGTTGCTAGATTGAAGCCAAGTTAAATCTTTCCAAAACATGCTCAATAAAAAAGACAGCTTTGAAACAGCACATTCACCATGGAATTAATATTTTGGGTGTATTTGTATGGCCATATGCAAGCCTCTGTGGAGAGCATCGCGAGACACAACGTTGCTCATATCTGTGCCTACAGAGTGAGCCTGATCAGGAGAAAAAATGGTACTGTGCTTAACCTGTGCTCATAAGTAAATAAAACTCCATGTTAAAGTAAACAGAGAAGAAGAAAGGACAAAAGGGGGAGAAAGAAAGGGGAGAGGAAGAGAGGAAAAGAAAAAAAGAATGTAAATCTTTACTGAAGTCTCTCGATGATGCCAGAAAGTGAACAGCAGTGTCTGGAACCCAGTAATCTGTTCAGACAGCCAAAGCTCCCCCCATCCTCTTCTCTTCCCTGCCCTTTCCTGCCCTCCTCCTCCTCTCTCCTGCCCTCAGCTCCCCTCCCCATCCCACAAATTATCTACCTAAATCTGGCCTCTGATCCTTCTTTTCTTCTTACTCCTTCTTCCTATTTTCCAAACAAATTCTGTCCTCTGCATTACTGCCTGTCCTTTCTCATTCATGGTGAGCTGCTTTCTTGGGTCCTTCCCATTCTTTGCTTGCCCATTAAGTCTACAGATCAAAATAAGGGCCTAAGCACTAAGGAGACAAAATAAGGTATATTATATAAATACAATATAATGTACTGTAAATATAATATATAAATACAATAGGGTGCTGTACAAAGATACATGGGATTGTGATATGCTTACCATATGCTAGGTGGCCTTTCAGAAAGGAGCTTTATATTTCTTAATTGCTTTAATACCCTCAACCACCCTATGAGATAGTAACTATTATTATTCCCACTTTACAGAGGAGGGCAATAAAGCCCAGAGAGGGTAACTAATTTTCCCAAATTCACAAAGCTTTAAGTCTGACTAAGGAGCCTGCACTCAGCCACTAGAAGAGATGAATGTCTGGTTAGGGAAATGAGCCAATGTTCAAATTGTTCAAATCTACTGAAGTAGATTTTGTAGGACTGGGATTGGGGGGTGGGGATGGAATTTCATGGGTAGAGAGGGTAAGGACTGCTAAAAGGGGCCATAGCCAATCTCCAAAGTGCTTATCACAAGCTCATGACAAGGAACAATACTGTCTCAGGTTAACTCTTCTCTAGGCAATGCTTTCTCAAAAGCTGGATTTGTAGGGTGAGGCATGTTTGAGAAACTAAATTTGTATTAGTTAACAATTTTATTAAACTCAGGGAATAGGAGAGTCAAATGAAACAGAATGAGAACCAAAGTAAACTCAATGAAGGCCCATATATTAAATTTAATCTAGACCTCTTCCCCAAAAATTATTAGATCTGGGAAGAGCCTGCTAATCAGGGGGAGCAAAGCATCACATATTCCCAATGCTTTCATGTGGAAATGGCATGGCTTTTTTATAGGTGCCACATGAAGGTTGATGTGTCATCTATTCTGGTTTCTGCAATGTTTTCCCACCAACTCTGTATATGTCTGAGAAGATGTGAAAGCACTATGAATTTGTTCTATACGATCAAGTAATCTTTTTTTATCGTTGTGATTTTTTTTTTCAAATATTCAGATCTTTTCTCTCTTCAGTTCCATGAAGGTTCACACTAGACCTGATACTGAGTTTGATTAAAAGAGATTGTTTTCATGTCTTTAAGTTTAGGAGGAATTCTTCAGGTACATTCCAGAGCCTAGTAATTGACTATTATTAGTATTAATATGAATTACATAGCTAAATCCCACTGCCATGCCCTGAAAATTTACCCCTTAGGATCAAGCCTCAGTAATAATTTGATTGTGTGGAGATGTAATTTCCAGTTCACAGACCTCTTAAAAAGGCAAACCAGGTATGGGAGTTTAGGTCTGAAGTAGCAGAAAGGAAATTTCTTTAGTTTGTGCTGCTTGGAATTAGAGAAATATAATAAGTATTCATATTTCTTCAAAATGCAGGAATCCATTTGCTATAATTCATAAGATTGGGCTGATACACAGGACAAGCAATCATTCCTATGAGGGACGCTTAATAGTAGATCCTTTCTATGCATTTGTTTAAATGAAGGGTACCTCTGGCTGTATTTCTTTTTGTTAGAGCCATTTTCTTTGCCTTCAAATCTCTGTAGTGCATATTATTTGGATATCTGGAAACTGTATTATTGCCTTGTAAGTGGGTTGTGAAAATTACCAGCCCACAGAAATTTTATCAATGTCTCACGCTAGGGTTTACTCTGATGTAAAATAAAAGAAATTGACCTTTTTTCCTTTTCGCCTGATATAATTCTGTTACTTACCTTGGAAGAAAAAAATTACCTCTGCTAATAAACAATTACTGGTATATATTTTAACACATGGGTAAATTCCAAGACAAGGTAATCTAGGTTTTCCTGATTCTACCTGTTTAGGCAAGAACCGGGCAATAGCTTTTGTGTGTATATTCTCTTTTCACCACAATACTATGAAGAAACCTGTCCCAATTATTCCACTTCTCAATGTTAGTACCGTCCATATTTTTAAACTTGATTCAACAACCATTCCACACCAGAGGATATATCATTACTTGTGAAATGCTCGGTGTCTTTCAATAAAAAAAAGATGAAATAATTTTACATAAACACGTTTAAAATATCAAGAGAACAGAAATGGATCTATTTGAAATCGTTTCTGAAACAAAATTTGATTTTTGTCAAAAGTGCATAAAAAACAATGAAACAGTCAAGAAGAAATTTTGATATTATACAGTCCTTTTTACAGAGGGTCAGTCCTAGACTTTTAAAACTTGATATCCTAAAATAATATCAATATGTTTAGCTCAAAGATAGAATACTTTCTGCAAGTTTGCTTTCAGTAAGACCAAAAAGGGGGATGAACTGCAATAAAATATATTAATAGACTATAGCATGTGCTGTTTTGTTCATGTGCTTAATGGAGGGGAGATGTTTATCATTTTATAAATTGTCATTTTTTAAAAACTTTCTGCATAAGACGTCTCAGCCATATTTCCATTGTGAAACATATAGCCATCCAAATCTCAATCCCCAAATCGAGGTGAAGACAGGTATTTCCTCTATTCCAAAACTGGAAGTGATTTTACTAATGCATCCTGATAATCAGATGCTAGGTCAAAATATCTTGAAAATGGCACATTTCACATGTTTCCTGAGAAATTCAAAAGCAGCGCCTTTCATCAAGGGGTCTCCAGGAAGTAACATAATAAATACAAAGCCAACCTTGGGTAGAGAATAATTTTTTTCTTTAATGGGCTTGTCCTTGTCTGGAAAAATTGCTCTATTTTCATAACAACATTGGTTTTTTCGGTGTTTTTTCTTGGGCTGTGAGTGGATTTATGAAGGCTTTTTTTAAGAACTTAGAGAAACAATCCTTTTCATTCTCTAAGAGGAATATCCATTTGCAATTGTGGTGATTTGTATTTACACAGTAATATTACCTAAAAGACCAGCATGTTCTACCTCTGGTAAAGGGACTCTTGTTTCAAGAATCTCCAGAGAACTTATCCCTGGACCTTCACATTGCATGAGTTTTAATATGTTGACATTTCCAAGAATAATACGGTCTGTAAAGAGCCCAGGAGTGAAGTAGAAGCACTTCTATCAATGATACTTTTAAAAATGAAATATGTTTCCCCGGTTCCTTGATATAGAAATCAGCAGTGGGGAAGTTGATTGTTCCATCTGCTTCTGATGAGTTGGAGAAGGTGACCTCTGACCAAGGAACAAGGGATACCAGGACACAGTGCTAAAGCCATCTTCTCTTGTGACATGAATGGAAACCCACATTGTATATTTCTGAAGAGTTATGAGTTTTCAAAAGGTAATGACAATTTTCCTTGATCAGACTCCTTTCCTCTCCTTCTTGATATTTACTGGTACTCCCATATTTTCTTTCCATTTCATAGCACTCTTAAACATTTCTATTTGTGTGCTGTGTGTATGGAGCACAGACCAAGCACAGACTTCAGAATAGTCTCCCCTGGCCACACCTCAGATTTTGGAGGCTCCATATCTTTCTTCACAAACGGGGTGCCTGGGCTGAGAATGCCCTCCCTCCAGATCATAACCCTACCTTCCTCCTGGGCCTAAATCAAAGACCTCTTCAGTTGGAGTTACCTTTTATCTCATGACACATTAAACACTTGGCATGTGCTTCCTATGTAATTGATAGATTTCTGAATAAATGCATATCACTGGTTATTTTGCCACTCATATGCCATTGTGTTTAAATGTTGGATCTTTCCAGCTGGACTGTTAAGTTCCTATAAGAATAGAAGACATTGTCCACTTTTGGACATCTTTAGTGTATGGCAGAGATCTTTTTCTGTAAGTCAATGATTGTTTTCCGAGTGAAAAGTAGAAAGAGATAACATTAGTAGAAAGTATAAAGACTTTTTTGTTGAGATACAATCGACACATAAAATTATATTAGCTTAAGTGTACAATGTAATAATTCGATATTTGTATATAATGCAAAGTGATCACCATGATAAACCTAGTTAACATCTATCACCGTAATTATAATTTTTTCTCTTGTGATGAAAACTTTTAGGATCTACTCTCTTAGCAAGTTTCAAATATAAAATACAGTATTATCAACTACAGTCACCATGACTCTTCACCATAAAAAGCTCCTCACATTTTAAAGTATATTTACACTTGGAAAACAGCACTGTAAGACTAAAGAAATCTCAACTAAGGAAGGGTCTCAAAGATTTCACTAAAGTAGACATTTAAAATTGAATCATATAAAAGTACCAAATTCAATAAGCAGTGCTCCAAATCTCTTGAAGACAAAATCTTTGAAGGATATTAACAAATGAAACACAAATGAAGAAAAGGCAAACCAAATGTTTAAAAGGTCAACAATGTATGAGTTTTGGTTCCAAATGTAAGCTGTCCTCCTCCCTCTGGAAGGCTGGCACGAAAAAAAAAATTTAGTCATGGATATTAAAAGGAATTCCTTTAATTCCAGAATCTTTCACACAGGAAGCTTAACACATGTTTAAAGTCTTATCTGGTAGTTAGATCATCTGCTGTAGTCATGTTGAATCTAGGGGCAAAGAAGCCAGAAGGTATAGGAAAGCCGAAGTCACACAGAATATCGGTAATATAATGAAGAAAACAATGCATGCCTTTGTAATTTCTGACTAATCTGTTGGCCATAGGGTTACATTTTCCATACTCCTCATACAAAGAAAAATAATGAGAAACATAATTTTTAAAGAGCTACTAGTGACCACCATATTTAAAATTTTCTAGATACCACGTTTCCAGTCTATTCCCATTGTCTTACACTAACAAGAAAAACTCTTTTTTAATTTGTCAGTAGATTACTTCCATAGCCTCCTGTGGGGCTCTCCAATCCCAGTCTCACCCCTTACCCAAAGTCCCCTCTTAGTACTATAATGTTAAGTCTCCCCAAATCCTGCAACTCAGGGATAGTACTGCTCTCAAATTCCTTTCCCTGGTTACTAAAGTCTGATAAAATCTGATCACACCCTAACTAGTCAACCTTGTTTTCCTTCCATTGACCAGTTTAATATGTAAAGCCGTTTTCGAGTTGGAGCTAATGTATTAATCTTGACTTTCCAGATGTATCTTAATTGTCTGAAGGCTCACCACAATGCCAGGCAAAAGATGGATGCTCAATATACATATATGTTAATTGATTAATAATTGAAGATATTTTTAAAAAGTGCTTGTGAAGTACTGGTAAATTGATGCATGTCCTATAAGCTGCTTTGTAATGTTACCGTCTAATCTTCTATATATAAATATTAATAGGTTCAACAGTTCAACTGCCCTTTCCCATCAAAACTAGGGTGGCTCTAAAACATTCCCCTAATGAGATCTGCATGGTGTCATCATCATTCTTTGAATTCTAAAGATGCTCCCACATTTAGAGATGCTGAATACCAAAAGCCTAAAAGCAGAGCTTATCTGCCCTTTTATAAGCACTTCAATAAGTCAGACCCAATAGTTATCAATGTAAGAGTGACTTCCAGATCCCTCATACCTGCCTAATAGATGCAGAGTCTTCTCAAGAATTTAAAGACAATGAGTAAGAAAAGAGATACAAATCCTATACACCACGGAGTGAAAGACACAGCCCATTTTTCCACAACTGAGAGGAGTTGTGAATATTCACATAGCAGCTCCTATTCCAATTACTTGGAGGATGCATCCATCTTAGATACTTGTCTGCAAGCAAGGTATTCATAGATGTCTACCTCCCTGGTTTAATGTTAATCTCAGGTGGGCACACAAGCATGTATTTCACAAAAGGGCCCTTCTTGTCAACCCTTCAGATGATTAGCTCCTTTGCAGTTTGATGGTGGTCAGACTCAGTGAATGCTGCTACAGTTGGGGCAGTAGTGGGTCACTTCCTTGTGGAGGAGACTCTCCATCCCACTCTGCCTGCATCCAGCAAGGAGACAGCATTTTTTGGTCATCTATCATGAGACCACTTCTTAGGCAAAGAACAAGAGAAAACACACAATTCCCTAATAAACTCATTATTAGTAAGGCAGACTCCTGGTCACCTATTGCCATTCAATGACCGAAATTCACAATGGCACAAGTAGACAACTGACATTTTGCCTGAGCACACATCTCTGGCCAGTGATAATTAACCCAAAGGTAAAGAACCAGTCGTGTTCTTAATTCAACAAGGCACCTCTTTCAAAGTTGGGGCTCTTCCTGTTTTAATAATCAAAAGGAAAAGACCTTTGGTACTTAATATTTAAACAAAATGTTTAATATTTACACAGTAAAGTTCTTCTTCTGATATTAAACCAGCATTAAAGCAGGGATGGAAATTGGTTTATAATCTCTGACACTAGGCCTAGAGCCTGGTAGTGTAGTAAACAATGTCACTCTTCACATGGGCACCACCTGCAATGGGTTCAGAAATGTCAACTGTAATTAAACATTTTATTTCAAGGATAATTCATAGGTTATGTACATGAAGGACTGCTTTCTGCCATGAGAAATTTCAAAGTCCCAGGCTGTGTAAATAAGAAGCAGGTCTCTCTCTCTCTTTTTTTTTTATTGCATGTTTTTTTTTTTTTAAAAAAGCATATGCAAACTGCCTGAGACCTAATTAATAGTATTCTTAAACATATGCTTCATATTTTACAAAAATTTTTAAAGTAAATTTCATGAAGCTTGACTAGTAATGGTACATTTCTACCTTACCTATCATTTTTTCTAACTCTGAGGAAGAATACTGCAGGGGAAGGAAAACAAGGATATGATTTGCCACAAGTGAACATGGTACCGTCATGGTGATGTTGGGATTGGCTCTTGTCGACATTAAATTTCTCTCTGGGGGTTTAGTTTTAGCTTATGGTTTCAGTGAAACCCCAAAGAAAACTTACTATTTTAAAAAAGATACGGTATACAAAGGTGTAAGGTCACCTAGCACCTCCAATAAAGCTTCTAATTCTAATGAGAACTTGGGAATGAAATTATTCAATTAAGAAGTGTGTGTGTGTTGGGGGAAGCAATCTCTATTTTTTCTATATCAATAAAAATTCATTTACTGTTCCTTGGTAGTAATTTGCTGTAAGTTAACATGATGAATCACAGATTTAAAATACACCTTCCCTGGCCCTCCACCCTAACAACCTACATCATTTTTCCCCCAAAAACAAGTCTTAAGGTTAAAGAACTTAAGTAAAAATTCTATTTAACTCATGAAAAAAAATCTGGATAAAAGGGGCACCTGTTTGTGTATTTAACACAGTCCACTGTAAGAGCATTCTTTTCTCTAATGATGTAAGGCAACTAGGGGAAAGGATGCTCTGTTTGCCTCTCACTCGCTCTCCCTGCTCTGAATTTACTTCGTCACCATATATTTTATGACACATACTGTCTACCAAAGAGAAGGACGGACAGACGTGAACAAGCTCAAACACAAGGCGAGGAGGCGCTTGCTAGGGAATGCAGAGCCACACCTCTGGCACGCGGGTGCCCTGCAGAAAGGCCTGACACCATGCACACAGAGATGCGCCCACTGGAGCACTGTCTCTGAGATAAAGTGTTAGTTCTTTGTCACCGATGAAAATTTGTTGATAACAGCAAAAGGCAGCAGACATAAACTCTTCCAAATTACTATTGCAAAATGAGTGCAATATGGATACTTGTTAAAAGAATTGTGACAGTGCTTCCTTTAACTAATAGTCTTTTCTTTTGGAAATATGATAACTATAAAAGCTATGTGAAATATGGGAAAAGAAAATGACACATTAAGAGAAAAATGCTATAAATCATATGTGTACTCGTTAAAGTTACAGTAGAATTAAAAGGCTGATATATAAGAAAAATACTCAAAGGAAATATGACAAGAGTGTGTCAGGACGGTGGGGGCATGAGTAATTTTCTTTCCATCTCCCAAATTTCTGTAAGGTGATCATATGAGTTCAGTGATTAAACATCTATGTCAAGTAGGAAGATGACCATCTTGGGGAATTAAAAAGTCCACAGTGCATTTGTTCACTGACGCACAGTAGCCAAGTGGTGGAGAGGAAATTTGGCAAAGGCTTGGACCAAATGCAATTTGACTTTCTTTGTTTCTACATCTCCCACTCAACAGAAAGAGAATAGTCCAAGAAGAGTGTTGGCAGAATGGGATGAAGGGAGAAGGTAGGGGAACACAGCACCAGAATGGTTAGTAGGTCTGGACCTGGAGCTTCTGTTCAACGAATTTCAGATCCTAAGTGTCACAGATTTGCTTTATCTTCCTGGTAAAATGGTGTTATCTCGGCTGCAAGGTAGAAGAAAGACAAAAGCTCTCTCAGTCCAGCTATACCCAATCTTGGTTAGGGGAGCAGTAAAGCCTGTAACTATCGCAAAATAGGATTATAAGCATAGGCAACATTTTTCCACGGCAGAAACCCCCACCGTATCAGACCAGATACAGATACTAAACTCCGAGGCCACAAAACCAGTAAATGACACACCTGGTAAGATGGCACAAGTGATCGACTTGACTGCTCCACAAATTTCTTTATCCAAGCCACATACATACATACAAACATTGTTTGTCTCAAGCAATCGGTTAACATTGCTGAATATTTGTCTGGTGGCTTGGCAAGGTCTCTCATTTTCTCCTTCAACCTAACGTGATTCCCCACTGCATCCCCCAGCCATAATTTCCTCTCCATGAAAAAATTCTACAATGGGGGCACCTGGGTGGCTCAGTCGGTGGAGCGTCTGGCTTTGGCTCAGGTCATCATCTCGCGGTTCGTGGGTTCGAGCCCTGCATCAGGCTCTGTGTGGACAGCTCAGAGCCTGGAGCCTGTCTTCAGATTCTGTGTCTCCCTCTCTCTCTCCCCCTTCCCTGCTCACGCTGTCTCTTTCTCTCTCTCAAAAATAAATAAAACATTAAAAAAAAATTTTTTTTAAATTCCACAATGGCAATGAACCTGCTACAGTGGCAATACCAAAAGCTTTCCATGTGATAAACTCCATTAACCAGCCTGCAGTCTTTAGGGGTGAGGAGGTACAGGGTTCGAGCTTGAGACCTTTGGCATAAAGAACCAGATGAAGTGAGTAGCGGCCATGGAGGAGTAATTGGAATAAAGATTCTTCCCCTAGAGGCGGAGCCGGCCCCTTTGCTATGGAAAAGGCTCAGGAAGAAGAATCCTAAAGCCCTACACCTGATCAAATACTAAGAATTCATTTAGAACAAATACAATATTAAAAGCTAATTTTTTCACCACAAAATTAATTAACTTTTCCCTCTACAAATATATTACTAAGAACTTTCTCACTGCACAAACTCTCCAAACAAAATTAATGGTTTTGTTTTGAAAATTAATTTAGATATTAAAAAATTATATTTTCCACCAAGATCTCAGTTACTCAGATTAAATATTAACCAAAAGCTGTCTTCTGCTTAAATAGAATTTAGCCTTTGAAGTGTTTTTATTAATCTCTTCTGATGTAGGTGCTTGAAATTCTATGAAAGTGCCGCTGCTACCCGTTCTGTGCATCACTTACTGTAATTTATTTTCAGAACATAATTCTATTTATAAATGAAAATCCTATTAAAAGAAGACAAGAAAAATTAGTCCTAGACTTTGCATTGGTAGAGTAGAAACAAAATGAGCGGCCTAACCTGAAGTGACATTTACAAATTACCTGTTAATTTAAACCGGGTTGAGGGATGACAGGATTTAGTCAGACTGACAGGAAGTACCGAAGGAATGACAGTTGGGTCTGGAGTGGCCATAAAGCTCTTACCGCTAGCACATTTATCTGTGCTCCTCTACCACCCCACCGCCTCCCCAAAAGCTTCCTGCCTAGTAAATAATATATTTATAAAAATATTTACATTTTTGGCAGATTAGTAAGCAAAGGTTTTACAAGGCCGAAAGCTATCCTCCTTTGTTTAAGGGGAGGAAATGATTTATTAAAAAAAACTTCAGGCTTTAGTCATTGAGTGACACACACCCTCACACACACCATCCCTACCTTCTAGGCCTAAATATCAGTTGTTTTTCTTCATGAGTGTCTTTGAGTAAGCATGGGGGCCCAACAAGGCTACAAGGAGCTGAATATTTGTACGTGGGCATACATTTATGCACATCCCTCTTCCTCTCCACCTCAATGTTTCTGAGGATAAGCCCTCAGAAACAGCTGTGCTCCTTTTATTCTTTCTACTCCATTTTTTAAATGTAACAACAAAAAATATCTTGTAAGTGAAATTGTAAAACAATAATCTTTTAAGAGGAAGCCAAAGAAGAAAAAAGAATTGTTATAAACTTGAATATTTTTTGTTATAGACCTGAATATTTTTAGTTCAATTTAAATTACTACCAACCAGATTAAGTACCGGTAGATATTTCACATATCTAAGTAGGTTTTAGTATGTTACAATTAAAATTTATTTTTTTTAAATATCTATTCCACATTCAGCTTACAAAGAGGTATATGTTTTTGTCTAGTAGGTATATCTTCAGTAGCACTACTAAGAGTTATGTGCATACACAGAGTGGAACTACACACAGGCACACACCCCCAACACACACATAACATGTAACACATATGTGATATATACCCAGTCGTCTGGTTTTTCATGCGCAAGACCGCTTTTGTACCTTAAGAAACAAAATGGGTGTTTATTAAGTAGAAAACCGTCTTTACATTCATAAATTAAGGACAATAAATACATGCAGATAAACAAGGTAGAAATAAAAAATCAAAATATGTGGAACTAAAATGAAATGAACCAAAACAAAATTAAATGAAAAGGATAAAATAAAATAGGAGACCATCTCTACATTCTTAAATTAATGACAATAAAAACACCCTGGTGTTTGATCTGCCTGCATCCTGGTTGAAGTTCCCGCTCTCTTTGGCCACCTTTAAATGGGCTTCTCCATTTGAGAATTCTGGAAGTTTCAAGGAATTATTATACTCTTTCATCTTGTATAACCATTCTGGAATTCTTTGGACAGTTCAGTGATAATTCTGCACCACAAAAGTAATTGCTGTGAATTATCCACATCCCGAAGTCTTCACCCAACTTTCAGTAACTGTTCTGGGCTGGAAAATCATTGAGTGCAGTAGCCTATTTCTCTAAACAAATGTTTCCATATTTGTGGGGAGGGTGTCTATCAGAGACGATGATCCATAAAGGCCTTGTCTTAGAGGAGCAATGGTACCAAAGTGAGAAAGAATTTTATCTTGAAATTTTGATCCGGTGCTCCTGATTTTGTATCATGCGCTTTCTAGCAATAAGGAATAACTCAATCCCTTGATATAAGGACAATCAGAATAGTCACCTGAATAATGGACATTTCTAAATTAAAAAAAAAAAACTATTTGTGAAGAGGTTAAAATATTAACTTTGAGCAAAAAAAAAAAAAAAAAAAAAAAGGTTCCAAATCTAAGATGCTGATGAAGAGATTCTGTTGGAAAAAGGGATTCTTTTCCTTGAAGTTCCCAGCCTGGCTGGATGAGGGACAGTCCCATTTAAAGCCCTCTCCACAAGATGCCATGACTCTGATTATCAAGCCATTTAAAACTAACACCAAATTTAAAATAAAGTTCAGAAAAGATAGCCAATAGAAATTATTCGACTCTTGCTCCATGCCTCTACCCCATAAGTGCCACAGGATCCTTCCTCCTAACGCCATCTACTATTAAAAAAAATTAAAAAACCAAAGGCTCTCTTGTCCTCTTTGGCATATAAAGATATACTTTTTCTACTAAATCCTAGTTTTGAGTCTTTCTTCAATCTGAGTTTAGAGACAAATTATAAATTATTGGTGTCTTAGACTCCTCTGTCACATTGCTGTCAAACATATGCCTGTTTGGAAAATCCTGGTTTTTTTCTACAAGATTTATGAAATGTTACTTTGCTCTAAGATTGATAACCACGTCCTTATTCAGTATATCAAGGGCATATGATAATGATAGCGATCAATGTTATTTTAACACTGCACAAAGGCCAGGGTGTCAAGGCCATCACTTCATTAGACAACAGAACTATTGATTATTAACTAGAGACTAGCTAAAATCGAAATACCTGTACAATCTCCCCATGACAAAAAATTATCAGTGGGCGGCAAGGAGATTACATAATCTGTCAACCACTATGAAACTTTCTCAAAACTAAACAGAGGCTATGAGGAGCACTTCAAAGGGTGCTTCACAGTGAACAATTTCTCCTTTATATGCCCTGACCCTCTGTCCTCCTCCTTCCTAAAACTAAAATAATTTTAGCCTCACAACATTGTTTGACTCCCGCCCTTATGATGTAAATGCTCATTAAAAATTGAGGGAAAGGGGGATTTGATAACTGTAAAAGGTTTGGGTGGGAGTGGAGGGGACAGAAAGAAAGCAGAACATTACAGGTGTGAGGGAAATAATTAAGGACTATTTATGCCCTTACTCTAATCTTCCTATTTTTGCCTCTTTAAAAATAGTAAATGTTTTCTAATTATCACAGGGTTAAAGGACACCACATAGTTTCTCATCCCTGTCTAGAGACACATTATTATTTAGTTGGCTCCCATCATTTTTTATATGCAAATTGATCAGACCATTCTCTTTGCCCTGAGCTATGGGCTATGAAATCTGTACAGTCTTATTGTAGGTGTTAAAGAGGTCTCTCTATCCTGGAGTCACATGTTTGGACTCTCAGGCAATTTCCCCATCATGTGGGCTTTAATTGGACCATGCTTCCTAAATAGCACCATCTCCCCCTTGACCGGCCTTCTATGTGCATACACATAGAAAAAAGGAAGTGGGTTAAAAGGAGGACATTGAAAAAAAACACAGCCTGCTCAAAACAGCAGTTTGAACACTTCCTAATGGAGCTCTAAGAACTCATCCTAAGTAAAGCAAATGGCATGAGGCATGTGGAAAACTGATTAGTGAGGACCAAAGCAGACATTTATTGCCCAGAGGTAGAAAGTCCACTAATCTTCCTGTTAAATCTCTGTTTTCATTTCCTTCTCAACTAACCTCATTCTGGACCAAATTCATCACCTGTGTTAAGCCTCCAATCGCTACTGAAATTAAAGAAGTCAAGGGAACAGTGAATGGAACCTCATGGGAATTTATTACCCCAATTCCTTCCTGCATTCCCAAAAATCATGCTGAAGCACTGGAACGTCAGGGCCTTGGCCCGTTGCAACTTTCGCTACATTTCTGCTTTTCAGAAGCAGTCTTGGGAACCCTGAATCCTGGTTCCAAAATCACTAGTAGTCTTGAGCAAGAGAGGTGTGATTCACTTTGGTGAACTGAGCACACGGAGAAGAAAATCTGTGACTGACTGCAACATGAGTATGTATAATGGGAGCCTCCAAAGTCATGAGGGTAAATCCCAAGCCAAGCACTTCTGATGGTGCTAGCCTAATATGGCAGAGCTCCTTCAGTAGGTGAGATACTCTAAAAAAGCAAAACTTAAAAAAGACCGTCAAAGATGGAATGATTTGCACAAAAAAATAAATAACAGTATTGGATTATAGCCCAAAGTATAAAATAAATATAGGCGTCCATATTACTATAAATTAAGGACTAAATAAATAAATGGGAAAAAGATGAAAGATCTTCCTCACGGAAGAATTTTGAATAATTTACGACAATCCTCTCCCCTCCAGAAGGTGGTTCTTAGTGTTCTCCCCCAGCTGTCCCTTCCATCTTCCCTGCCCTCGAACGGGGTTGGATTTAGTGACTTGTTCCTAAAGAATTGAGTATGCAAAGGCGGAGTGAGGGGCAAGTTAACAGTGGAGAAATTTGCCAAATGTTACCTGGGCCAGGTGATCACGATTAAGATCACTAGTGGGAAGGCATGCTGGTAACATGCAACCCCTGATAGGATGGGACAAGAAGGGCACCTCACCTCTGTGGTCTTCTTCCCAAAAATGTAAAACTCCAATCTAATCAGGAGGAAACTACAGGACAAATCCAAATGAAAGGACATTCTACAAAATCAATGGCCCATCACCTTCAAAAGTGTCAAGGTCATGAAAGCAAGGAACGGCTGAGAAATCGTCACAGACTAAAGGAGACTAAGATGTGATGTTTAAATGTGATGTGGTGTTTAAACGCAAAGTGCTATGCTGAATTTGATTCTGGAATAGAAAAAGGACATTAGTGGAAAAACTAGTGAAATATGAATAAAGTCTACAGTTTAATACTAATATACCAATGTTGGTTTCTTAACTTCGGCAATGTATGTAGAAGGTGTGTTGGGGAAGCTGTGTTGAGGGGTATGCAGAAACTCTGCGTTCTCTTTGCAACTTCTCAGCAAACCTAAAATTATTCCAAAGTAAAAAGTTTATCTTAAAAATCCAAAAATATCCCAGGGTGCCTGGGTGGCTCAGTCAGTTGAGCATCCAACTGTTGATTCTGGCTCAGGTAATGATCTCACAGTTTGTGAGATCAAACCCCATGTCCGACTCTGCACTGACAGAGCAGAGCCTGCCTGGGATTCTTTCCTTCCCTCTCTCTCTGCCTCTCCTCTGACTCACACATTTCTTTCTTTCTCTCTTTCTCTCTCTCTCTCTCTCTTCCTCCCTCCCTCTCTCTCAAAATAAATAAACTTTTTTAAAAATACAAAAATATCCCTATAATAACCAGCCTAGAATTTTTTTTACTGTATAAAGAAAAGGAATAAAAATGTAACAAATAGCATATATGTCAAGATAAAGAATAAAAAGATAATCTATTTGTACAAAACAGAACAAAACAACCTATATATACTCTCATATACCAATGCATACATAAATGTGTGTATACAATACACATATCTATAGATAGATCATAAATATATAGAAATGTAGATAGACGAATACTATAACTGCTATTCTATTTATTCATTCATTTACTATTTTATTCATTCACTAGCTTACTATTTTGAAATAGTGACTGCTACATATGATGCATTTTGCTATGGGCACGGAATCCAACCATGGAAAAGATGAGTACGAACCTTACCCCCAGGGAGCTCATTCTTTTGTGTTCCAAAACTTTTAAAACCTTTAAGAATGTCATGTATTCTTCAGAAGTATTAGTTTAGTTCAGAGTTTGTTTGTTTTTGTTTTGAGTAAAATTCTTAGGTTCCAGACCAAGACCTACCACTTATTAAGTATGTGGTTCTGAGCAAAATTCTTAACAACTCCCTGTGTCTCAGTCTCCTAGCCTGGAAAATGTGAATCATAACAATTACTTCTTCATAAAGCTATTGCAAGGGAACAATAAATCCTCACATATGTTATAAAATGCTACGCAAGCGTTACCTATAACTCGAAGAATAGTTATTGTGCTATCTAGCAGGGCCCAGTAGGAATAGGAGCCACAGCAGAATGAGGAAACAGAAGAGAAGATGGAGTTTTATGATTTTGGACATGGGAAGGTACCAGGAAAAAAACCTTCTCTACTTCATAATTTTGCCTGGAGTCAGCTTTGAAAGTGAATATGTAAATGTATAGAAGAAAAGTACAAAACCATCTTGTGAAGTGAGTAGAAGTCACACATTACTATCCCCATAAATGGATGTGGCACCTGAGGTCCAAAGATATTGAATAACTTGCTTGAAATTCCACACTGAGCCAGTAACACATAAAAATTAAGAATTTCATCCCCTTGGCATTGAGGCTGTACCACAAAGGTTTGCCATTTAGCATACTCTTTGTGCTCAGGCCCATGTTAGCAGGACTGAAACTGCTTCTTGGGTTTATCAATGGCTACGATTGGGAGACTTCATGTATGATTGTTTTGCCAGATGGGAGGCCGAGGCTGTTTCAGCACAATCCTAGTTAACGCCACAAAATCCCTGCCTGCCTGCCCACGCACTGTTTTACCATCTCTAACCCCACCCCACTGGCTGTCCACGAAAGGCTTCTACTGCAAGCAATATGCCAGTCCTCACTCTCTTCCTTTCCTTGTATTGTATGATACAATTAAATTATGATGTATACTTGTATTTTAATGTTATATTTATAACTGTACATATGCCCAAAGGCTTTAGCAGGAGTTACATTTTTATATCTTGAAAAAAATACATATTCAAACATCAGTTTTTGAAAAGCAAGAAAATTTCTTTAGTAGTTTTCCTCTTTTTGAAAGAGAAAAGTTGAAGTTTTTCCTCGGCTACTTTATGAAGCATTAGATTGCTTTTGAGAAGTTTTTTTACTTTTATGGAAAAGATTCTAGAGGTTCTTCCAGCCATATGCTTTTGGGTTTTTTGTTTGTTTGTTTTGGTTTCTTCCCCCCCCCCCCCACACACACATAGCATAGAGGTGACAAGCCATTTCAACTCAGTATTTCAAGTCCATGATCATTTATCGGGTTCTAGGTTCTTGAGATAAAAAAAAAATAACTAGAATTCCTCAAAGAATTTCCTGACTGGTGAATGTGAAAGACAAACCAGGTAGAAAATAATAGAGTAACTTTGTAGTAGGCTTACATATAGGTTGCTATTGAAGTTTAGCTGCAGTTGTTAGGAAGATAGTCCTGAGGGAAAAGAAAAGTAGAGCAGAAGAAATATTTGAACTGGATCTCTGAGAATTGTATGGGTTTAACAGACTAAGGAGAAGTATATATCTAAGCAGAGAAAATCACATGAGCAAAGACTCAGAAACATCAAATATAGGAGACTCGCCATGTTACTGACTCACGGGCAAGATCAGAGATGAGGAGACAAAATAGGGTGGGGAGCAGCTCCTGATGGCCCTTCTATTCCAAATTAAAGAAATGAGGATTTTAAACTTACAAGCTGTGTAGATCTATTAGCGATTTTTATGGAGGATAGCAGGGGTGGGGATAATAGAGGGGTGCAGAGGACATGACTAAGAACAGAATATTCAAGGGGCACATGGGTGGCTGTCAGCTGGGCGTCCAACTTCAGCTAAGATCATGATCTCGCGATTCATGAGTTCTAGCCCCACACTGGGCTTGCTGCTGTCAGCCTGTCCCCTTGTTCCCCTTTGGATCCTCTGTCCTCCTCTCTCTCTGCCCCTGCCCTGCTTGCACAAGGGGAGGGAAGGGAAGGAAAAGGGCAGGGAAGAAAAGAGAATATTCAAGAAAATACTAATAAAATAATCCAGGCCAGTTAAACACTATTCTTGGAAAACAGTTGTCAATTCACTAAACAAATTTAATTCAGTTTTAAACAAATGTGAACTGAGTGATAATGGTGTGTATCAATCAGAATTCAGTCAGAAAAACAGAAATCACTCTAGTTATGTCAGGCCAACAGAAAGAATTAGAGACTTAAGACCTATTGGAAAGTCAGAGGGAGAAAGGTTGGGAAGCCACCACTGGCATTCAGGAAATCAGGAAATGCCTAAATTTAGTACATAAAGGCATGTTGATCTCAGCCATCTCAAGCACCTGAGTGGTACAGAGAAACTACAGAACACCCAGAAACCTCTGGTAAAACCTTCTATTTGCCATCTGCTATATAGTCCAAACACCTGCCCAGAGGCAATAATGGTTCTGATTCTCTTTTACCTTCCATCTCTTATACAAGTGTTTTTCCCTGGTGAAACATAAAACAGAATTCTACTGAGAGAGATTCTAAGCAATTTGTTCTTAGCTTCAAAATCCCCACACTACTGGTAGTGCAGAGAAGATGGGAAATGGTATCGAGCAGTCCAGCATATTGTGCACAGAAAGTCAAGATCCAGGGCAAATGCTACTTAAATAGTATTAATAATAAAACTTCACAGTTTTCAGATACATTGGAAAAAACAAAACAACAAACAAAAAATTAGAGGACTAGTTCCCAAGAATTCTTGGACTCTGTTCTTTCCTTTTCTAATTCCCCAAAGTTTTTCCCAATTCAGATATACCAAAAATCAGTGAGCCAAGCCCTGCCCACTCACTGGGTCTTCTGAATTCAGTTCCAATTGATTCAGTCTCCAAAATTATTCATGATGAGTCACCAGACTTCTGAGAGACACAAACAGTTACTTAGTTTTGACATACTGGAATGGGATTACGTACTTAAGGATAAGATCTCATATGAGAATGACTGTGGATTCCCAAGGAATTTTCTATGAGGTTCTCAAACACATAGAAAAGATCCATCAAATTTTGTAATTTTGACCATGTACAAACACATATACATGCACACAAAAGTCCCTACATATTTTAGCTCTTTCCCTTTGCTCTCAGGATAAACCCCAGACTTGTAAATGTTTACCAGGCACTGGTAGCTATGGCCCTTGACTACCTCTCTAAGATCCTCTCATACCCCTCTGCTCTCCTTTCAGTCCTTCCCTATAGAAGCCCTTCTTCAAGGGTGAGGAATGTGGTTGTCCCCCCTTTTTCTTCTGTCTCCTCCCATTCATCTCCCATGTGTCAGTTTATGCAGCATTTCCCGTGGAGGTCTTCTCTGCTCATCAGTCTAAGGCCCCCATTATTCTCCCCACCCCTATCACGTTCTATGCTTTTCTACACAGAATTTGCTTAGTGTAATCACATAATTATGTGCATAATTTATTGTTAATTATTTCTTGTATTTCTGTCTCTTCTAGTAAATTTTACAAAGACTATGACCTCCATTTGCCTTGTTTATAATCATATCTTCAGGGCCTAGCACAGAGTCAGTCATAGTAGGGAAAGAAAGAAAGGAAGGAAGGAAGGAAGAGAGAGAAAGAAAGGAAAGGAAAGGAAAGGAAAGGAAAGGAAAGGAAAGGAAAGGAAAGGAAAGGAAAGGAAAGGAAAGGAAGGAAGGAAGGAAGGAAAGAAAGAAAGAAAGAAAGAAAGAAAGAAAGAAAGAAAGAAAAAGAGAAGGAGGGAGGGAGGGAAAGAAAAAGAAAGAAAGGAAGGAAGGAAGGAAGGAAGGAAGGGAGAAAGTAGAAGAGAAAGGAAAATCAGCACCTCTGGTCCCTATCACCATTCTGAATAATGGCTGCTCTCTTATAAACCAATTCTTTGAGGTTATTTCTCTGCTTATTCCCTTAATGTATGAGAACATTAGAAACTGATGAGTTCCTCTATTCAACCTGTTTAATGTATACATGTAAATCAGGACCCTTTCATTTCTTTTTTTTAGGCCAACTAAAGTCTCACAATCTTTGGAGGCTTCAACACTGGACCACTGCCTTGGGAATGGATATTGTGCACAAGAGAGCAACAACTTTCAACAAAGAGAAACAAGAAGAAGCCACATCCATGGGCCCTGGATCAGACTCCTGCCACTGGACAAGCCCTGGGGCTCCTGGTATCTCGTCCAGGAATGAGAGCTTTTTCAGCAGCCACAACACTCTCTTTTCTTGAAACTTTTGATCTGTGGCAGCTGCATCTTCAGAGTGGCAGTTACCCAAAAATGAGTGAAATTAGCAGGAAAAAACACTTATTTGCATGTTATCATCTAAAATAGGCCACGAGATGGGGAAAAGGAGGAACATGTTGATTCGAAATTACTGTAGACTGTAGCCAGAAGACAGAAGACGTTGGGCTGCTTCTTTTCAAGTGTGTTATCAATAGGTGATTGTCAGATGACTCATGCTTTTACATATAAACTATGTAAGAGATCCAAATGCAAAACCCAGCATGCAGGGACACCATTTGGATTTTTAATGATCCCTTGGGAACCTAGAGCCCACAAAGCAAAGAATAGATTACAATGAAGCATAAATACAGTATTTTCATTTCTGACAGACACTCTTATTCTAAAAGGGCCTGTTATTTAAAGAAAAATGATATCCACTTTTAGTAGCCCAACACTGAAATTTAAAGAGTTAAGAAACCCTCAGCTTGGATAAACTCATAAACACATGAAAATTAATTTTGCATTATTCTTTGAGACTTCGCACTTACAAGGCAGGCGGCAAAACTGGCACTGCCTTTCTGTTATTCTGTCGACTTAAAAGGAAAGAACACAATTAGAGATGTGGCAATTTTCCACTCCTTTTTCTGCCCCTCGGCAGCTGAGAGGCATCACTGTGCAGAAGCAGTTTAAACAGTAGAGATGCTGATGATTAATGTATTGAACGATCTCACAAGATCAGGTTCAATAGCCAAGTTCAGGAATCTGTTGATGGGAGAAGTCACACGCACTATCTAGCAAAGAAACTATTCAGAAGTTGCCTGGATAGAAGAAAAGCACAGAGGTTCTCAAGTCAGTCTGCCTACATTTGCATCCCTGGCTCGGCTACTTTGCAACAGGGGAACTCTGAGCTGCTCATTTACTCCTCTGTACCTCACTTTTCTCATCTGTAAAATAGGAGTAGTACTATTATTGCCTGGTTATTGTGAGGCTTAAATGAACTAGCAAATGTGAATTGGTTAGGACAGTCTCCTCTAACACAGTAAAGCATAAATAAATAGCACCATTACGATGACACTTTCTGAAGAAAATGCTCCAAAGCCTGACTCTTCCTCTAAAATAAACATATTTATGAGTACCTCTGGATATCTTCATTCATCTCTAGGTGCCATGTACTTTAATAAATATACCCTGAATGAAAATAACTCTGTGTTTATGACACTAAGTCACACAAAAATGTTCATCTAAGGCAGTTTCTGTTAATAGCAAGAAAGGAAATGCTTTAGACTTTGAAAATGCTCAACTATGTTGTTGTAGCTCAGAAGCAGCTATAGACAATACTTAATGAGTTAATGAACATGGCTGTGTTTCAATAAAACTTTATTTACAAAAACAAAAGGTGGGATAAATTTGGCCCCCAGGGTATAGTTTACCTACTCCTGATCTCATAGATTCTTCAACTAAGAAAACTTGACATAAGTAGTTTCCTAAAAGAAAGAATTTAGAAAAGTAGAATTTAAATCTCCTTAGATATTTAGTCCAGGCTCCACAAGGAGTGAAGTCCTTCCAGACATCACACTTAAATCCTCCTGAGGCATTTAGGAAGCCTCAGTTTGCTCCCAAATTTGCAAAGAAAACCTCAGACTAATACCAGTTTACTTTTATTAACAACAGACTGCCATTTAATAAATGTTTAGTCTGTAGTAGTCAATGTCCCAAAGGAATTATGGGTCATCTCACTTGATGGCGACAAATTCTAACAGCACCCCTTTCAGAATATGCCCACATTCTGCTCACTTCTCCCTCCCCAACCAGTACCTTCATGAACCCAAGCACCTTCACCCACATCTGGTTTATAGTTACAGTTCCTAACTGCTCTCCACGTTTTTATCCTTGCTTCCTACAATCCGTCCTCAACTTAGCAGCCAAGGTGTTCCTCACAAATGTGCCAGATCATGTCATTCTTCTGGTGGAAACTCTTCAGTGGCTCTCCATCTTGCTCAGAGTATAAGCCAAACTCCTAATCGTATCTGGTCAGACCCTCTGAGTTACTCCTTATCTTCTTTCTGGCCTCATCTCTTACTGTTGTCATATTCTGCTTACTTTGAGTTTCCTGCCACAGGGGTTTTGTGTTTACTCACTCTTTCCTTGACCACATGGCTTGATTATTCCCACCTTCAGGTCTTTGCTCAAATACCATCTTCCAAGTAAGCCTACCCTGCTGGGCACCCTCCTTATTATCCTTCTCTGCTTCATTTTTCTACATAGCCCTTTCAATCAACCAACCAATCAATAAAATAAAATTTTAAAATTTTATATAAAAGTATACAATATATAAAATAAGAAAATAAAACTTTTGTTGGCATCTGTGTCTCTAGCACCTAACATAATACTTCCCACATAGTAGGCACCTCATAAATATTTGTTTGGAGAATGACCCCATTAGACCCTTTCCCACGCACCAAGTATTGTTGCAAGTGCTTTAACGGTATTATCTGCTTTAAACCTCACAAGCTTGTGAGTAGAAGCTACTATAGTCCACGTTCTCAAATGAGGAAACCAAAGCCCTGAAATGTTAAATGAACAGTCCACAATCACATGGCAAGTAGTAGAGACATGCACTTGAATGTAGGCCGTCCAGACCCAGTCTCTCTGATCCCAACCACCACACTCCACTCTCTTTATTTAATCCTCACTTCTCCTTGAGTGAGGGATTGTGCTTTTCCTGAGTTGACACATGAGGAAAGTGAAACTTAGTGATATTAAGCAATTTGCCCAAGCTCACAAAGCCTATAAATTGAGAAGATAGTATTTCAATTTCCATTTGCCTATCTCAAAAAAATCACAAAAATTGATCACGGTTTTTAATGCTATGAGATTTGATGGGCAAATCAAATTTTAACAAAGCAAGGCTGATAGAATTTGCTTTAACAAAGCAAGGGTGATAGAATTTTACAAACACACAACCTTTCACACATTGATGCACTTAAGGCGACCATCCAGATATCCCTTGTCCAACATCTCACCAAATGTGCCCAGTATCTATAGGTCCTTCCAGAACCCAGGGAGTTGCCATATAATATTAGTAAGCTTGGGTAAAGACATTGCTATCATCCCCACTGCATTAAGGAGAAAGAAGAAAAGAATGATAAACACCCTTTGTAAGGCGACAGACCCACCCATAATGAAGGAGAAGATAAATCCAAGAACTTAACATTTCAAATTTGGCCAATTAGCTCATTCTAATGCTCCCAAATTAAACTCTAACCACCTAAAGTTCAGATACATACAAGTTGGGATTCAAGAAGAACTCAAACATGGTAACAATATACACTGAAAAGTTAATTTCTTCACTTCGAACACAAACGAAAGCAAGGCCTACCACCAAGCCCATGTTGAGTCCAGAACTCTTTTACATGAAGGGAAAGGACTGAACAAGGATCAGGAGCACCGGCAATGGCTGAACCAGACCCCTCATCAGTAAGAAGGAAGGGCTGAGCAAATCCAAACAAAGGTGGCAAACACGTGCAGGAACTGTTGTTTTGATTCCAGAAAAGCGTAAAAAAGAAGGGACCATCTGGAAATTCTAATTGTTAAAAGGACATGGATAAACACAAATGCTTTATTTTGTATTTTATTTTTTAAAAATGGTAGGTACATAAGGAGGCTATAAATACTAAGGACGTGCTCTTGCTTGTATTTCAAAGTGGTTAAAATTGCAACAATGCATCAAGAAGTATCACAAAAGACCAGAATTTTAATAATTTGGAGAGGGCCACTGATGCACAAAGGAAAGGGGAGGGATTAGATTCTTGATATCCAGTTCTCATCACACCAGGAATCTCATATTAATGTTTGTTAGGAAAAGGAATCCACCCTAATTCCTGCAGCCTTAATGTTGAACAGAAATGTCAATATGTTTTATTCAACCTTTTATTTTTCTTCATAAGGTAGAATCGGGCTCATATATCTAAGTGCATAATAACCCTCAAAAAGTCTAAAGAAAGACAAAAACATGAGCCTGTATTTTATAATTATTCGATAATTACTAAGTTTTTATCATTATCCAGAATGCACATCTACAGTTACAGAAATATTTTATGAATATGCGTGTGCCTATATATGTACATGCACACACAAAATCTTTTAAAATATTTCTCGAAAGGTTAAGGAAATAAATGCTATAAGAAAAAATCTAATATGATTTTAAATGTTACACGTGAAAGACCATTTTAAGCAGGTTCCACTGTGTCTGGATATATATATGTCTGCACACAATCAGGATACTTATAATAAAAGGCAATCACAAAATCTCAGAAACTCGACAATGATGAACAGAAATAATTTGATTAGAGAATTATAACCTTTGAGGCCAAAGAAAGCTACATAAAATCCTCAAAGCTGAACTCAATACTTGGGGGTTGGGGGAGAGGAGAAGAAATGAGATTTTAAAAATATTTTACTAAAGGTTCAATTCAGAATGCTGCTCTAGAACTGTTCAGAAAAGATGGGCCGTATCTTTACTATTATCTACAGCCACGGCCATGGGTACATGCGTGCACGTGCATGCACACACCCGCACGCACGCGCGCGCGCGCGCACACACACACACACACACACACACCCCTAAATGGAATTTGTCACTATAGGATATTTAAAAGCCAGACTTGCTGCATTTAAAATGTATGGAATTTATTTTTAAACCAGCCATATCTGAATTCAATGCCTTATATTTTGAGTTTTAATTCCAATCATGCTAATTTTAAGTCACAAACATATATCTGCCGGTAATGAAGGTTGTTTAATTAGGTCCAGATAAAATAGCTCCAATTCTGTTTCTGATCCACCTGTCAAAGCAAATCAGTCTTTTACATGGCTAAAAAAAAACAAATTAGACTAGCTGATGACTTTTTGAATATTCAAGTAGACACACCGAGGATAAATCCAAACAGAACTTGTGACTGAACAAAAGCCTGAAACGTGACCTCAGAGCTGAAGATATCTTGCTCTGCCAAAACCAGATTTGCAAGCGGGGTTCTCCCAGGATTATGAAGTCAAGGACAAGGTGCTAAGAAGAAGTAATGAGAAAGATAACAGAAACGGAACCAGTGCTACAAGAAATCAAATCTGCTACAGTTTAGAGCAACGCACAAGCTCAATGCAGTGCAAGATAAATACAAACAATGGTGGAAATGGTGACAGAGAGAATCAGGTGAACATTTTGTCTGCCAAGGTAACTGCAGAACCAGAGACATCCTAACTCAAGGAGTATACATTATTTTCTAGGCTACTAAAGATAAAAAATCTGTCTCCCTTAGAAGTCTAGTGTGAATACTCTTAAGAGAATTCTACTCTTATAGATCTAGTTTATTTGTGTATCAAGTACTATAACATTTAGGGACAGATCCACGGAAACAGAGGAGTAAAGTGTTTTGAAATTGGTATGGTGGCCACGTGAAGAACAGGCTTTACATGGGAGGATACAGAGGGGAAGAGAGAAAGAATAACCAGAAATCCAGGTAGTTCCTTTCAGATAAGACCCTCAGGACATTCCTTTTTCACGGGCTGACTCCTGAGCAAAGATATGAGATGGGGTCCATAGTCAAGGCCCCACACACAGGACTAGCCTCCTAATTCCTCACTAGCGCATTCAGAAAAGAGAGTCCTGCTCAGCTGTCTCAGTCCCAAGTTGCTTTAAACAAGAAGCAGAAAAATAACAATCTATGATGTAAACATTTCATAGAAGTAAAATATATTATATATATAAACATTTTATATGATTATATTATATGCATTATTGCTTATATATAGCAATATGATATATAACATGTATGATCTGCATGGAAAAATTCAATGGAAAAAAGATTAAAAATGATAAAATGACTGGATATATATTTGGAATGAAATGAATTTCCATCCTTACCTCATACACAAAATTAACTCAAAATGATTAGTAGATCTAAATGCAAAAACTGAAACTATATAATTTCTGGACAAATATAGGCAAAGATCTTCCTTGGGATAGGTGAAGATTTCTTTCACTAAGGCACAAAATACTTGAATCATAGGAGGTAAGACTGATACACTGAACTTTGAAAAAAAAGTTATTTGCCCATCTAGGGGTGCCTGGGTGGCTCAGACAATTAAGCATCCGACTTCATTTCAGGTCATGATCTCACGGTTCGTGGTTCGAGCCCCGCATCCTGCTCCGTGCTGACAGCTCAGAGCCTGGAGTCTGCTTCAGATTCTGTCTCCCTCTCCCTCTGCCCCTCCCCCACTCATACTCTGTCTCTCTCTCTCCTCAAAAATAAACATAAAAAAAAAGTATTTGTGCACCTAAATGTGCCATTAAGATAAAATACGTACAGACGAAAAGTCGCTACACCTCGAGTAGACAATAAGAAAAACACACCATTTTTAAAAATGGGCAAAAGATTTGAACCAACACTTCACAAAAAGTGATGTGCAAGGTTTGTCATTATTAAGTTTTTCAGAGAAATGATAATTAAAACCCCAATGAGATACCACTATGCACACATAATTAGAATGGTAAAAATTAAAAAGATCAACAATAACAAGTCTTGGCAAGGATATGAAGCAACTGGAATTCTCATATGTTGCTGTTTTATAAAGTGGTACAAATTGTTGGAAAATAGTTTGACCGCTTCTTAGGTTAAAAATACACTGACTATTGGACCCAGTAAATTCATCTAAATCCATTTCAGTGCGGACCTTAGCCATGCCTGCAAGTTACTTGATCCAGAAACTAGAAAACATCTAAGTATCTATCAACTAACCGTTGCCCGGGAAGAACTATAGGTAACATTTTGAGGAGATGGAAATGTTTTCCATATCTTAAGTGTGACAGTAGTTACAAGGGTGTTAAATTTGTCAAAACTCTTTGAAATACACATTAAAATGAGTATATTTTATTGTATATAAATTATACTTCAATGACATCCTTTGTTACCAATATTAGAGTTGAAAAATGCTTTAGAAAACACCTATTTGAACCCTTTTATGTTATAGATTAATGAAAATCACAGAACTTTTTGTCCAGCTCAGTCAGATCCAAGTCCTAAATCCCAATATAGCACTCTGTGCATTTGCTGTGTTTTCAGTGAACTGCAGAATTTAAAGAGAATTTTGCTTAAAATGTCCTGGAGATTAGGAATTTTAATTCCTTGAAAATTAAGAGATTTTATGGGGATGAGGATGATGCTGCTGATGACAGTGAGGATGATTTTGTCTCTACAAATTCCATTCTCTCTTTTCTAAGAAATTGATCTCAATTTCTATTCACTTATTCCCGACTCTCAATCCAAGTAGTCTGGGGACTGAGCCCCAAGTCCTGTTCTAAGGATGTGACCCGGGTGTTAGACCATCATTGTCCAGTACAACTGCCACTAGCAACCTATGGCTACTTAAAGTGTGGCTGGTTTAAGCTGAGATATGCTATCTTTTACATTTTTTTTTTGTAAAAATAAAAAAATGTAAAATAGCTATTAATAAGTTTTATATTGACTATATGTTAAAAATAATATTTAAGATCTATGGTGGAATAAAATATGTCTTCAAATTAATTTCACTTTAACATCTCCATAGAAAATTTTAAATTACATATGTAACCAATTTTGATTAGTATTCTATTTCCATTAGACAGTGCTGGTTTAGACAATTAGTATATCCATAATCTTCACCATATAGACTTGCTTTTAGAAATTCATATGTCAGGTGATAGCAGAATTGGCTGTACTTAATCCTTACATTATCATATGTCAGTTTATGTTGTGCTACCACTTACAATTGAAAGCGTCCTACATATTATGGCTCCCAAACTGGTGTAAACCAAAACATCAAACTACCTTGAATATATTATCAGGTACTTTCTCATTCATTCTCAGGCACTTTCACATTCATTATATTCTTCCGTTTTATCACACAGTCATTATTATTATAAGGAAACTGGGGTTCAAAGAGAATAAGTGGGCTGACCAAGGTCAAGCTAAGAAATTAACAGAATGAAGTTGCTAAATTTTTGGATTCTAGACCCTATTTCTTCCTGCTTTGGCACCACACTTTGCTGACCCACCTGGAATGTTACATTTTGAACTTGAAGATAACAGAATCAATGTCAACAGGTGGTGACTTGCCATTTGTAGGTCCCTCTCTGGGAATTAAACCACTTAAAAGATGATTTGTGATGTGCTTCTAATGAGATTAATATGCATTCCTTATATTATCAAGCCATATATAAGTAATAGAAAGTAAGATTGTTGGTGATATGACCAAGATTTTTTTTAGAAGTCTCAGGTAACAACATAAAAAGGGGGAAGCCTGGGTAACAGTTTATACCCCATTAAAGCTGTCCAATGGAGAGTTACGCTCTGTACATTGGGTCCAAGAATGTGAGCCACCAGGAAGATATTTTCTATAGGTTAAATGAATAGGAATATTTCTGTGGCTTCAAAAATAGTTGTGGTAGACACCTCATTCCATGGTCTCCAAGCTTCTTGGATTGCTCCTTTGGTTTTTTCGATGGCCTGACTCAGACATAAAAAGTATATCATAGAGATACAACTTTAAAAGCATATTTTTCAGTGACAATAAATATATTCTACATCTTAGCTTTTGTATTAAACAAATTCCCTGGAGCATGATTGTCCCATTAATAGTAATAGTACTGACATTTTGCATACGTAATACAGAGTGTGAGGCCCCGTTCTCTACCAAAATGGACACACCCTATAAACTTAGCCTAAAAACGAGAGCTACTCTCTACTCTCTCTTTTTTTTTTTAAAGTTTATTTATTTTGAGAGAGACAGAGATCGCACGAGAGGGGGAAGAGCAAAGAGAGAGGGAGAGAGAGAATCCTAAGCAGGCCTCGCACTGCCAGCAGAGGGTCCAACGCAGGGCTCGAACCCAAGAAACAGTGAGATCGTGACCTGAGCTGAAACCAAGAGCTGGGTGCTCAATCAACTGAGCTACCTAGGTGCCCCTCCTCTTGGTCTTTTCTATAAAAGAAAGCACAACAGTTATGGTGATATATGTCTTGGGTTTGCCAGAATGGCCCTAATTTCAAAATTCTCTATCACTAACCCCACGAGAAAAACAGCTTCTGCCCTGATTAAAACATATGTCCTGGTTTTTAGTTACAAAAACCCAAGCTAAATTTTATAAACCTAACTTCAAATCCTCACCCTCATGGAGCCTGCAATCTACTTGGGGAACCAAAGAAATAAAATGCAAGGGAATTTCCATTAAGTGCCGAAAGACAGGGCATACTCTCCTGAGCACGCACCAAGAGCTGTTCAGGTTTTCCCATTTTCTGAACCCAAGGGCCACAGGTGGGAACAGTTCTTAGCAGGGTGCAGGCAAGCAGGGATAGTGGCTTACCCTCTCTGTGTTTCAGTCACCCCATCTATAAAATAAGCACAGTAACATCGATTTCACAGAGATGTTGTGAAAATGAAATGTGTGCATACAGGCCCTTGAAACAATGCCAGGTACACAATAGAGAGACCTGCCACTGGCCACCAACAACAGCATAACAAAATCAGCTCTCATTACCACTTTTCCTCAAGTGGACTTGTTTGAACTACACCCCCTAAGAAAATCCTTACATGCTGCGCCTTCCAACAAATACACAAAAAAATTTCATTTTGTTTTCCTGTGGCACCTGTGAGTCCAGGAATCTCCGGATACTGGAATTCTCTGAGGTGAATGCCATTAGCTTTGTAGTTGGCCCCCAGCCTCCAGCATGGTGGAGAAGGAGCAGCGAGTCTAAAAAGTTATGAGCCAGTAATTTTATTCCAAGTACGTCTTTAAAGCTTCCTTCCCAACTCATTGGAGTTTCCTCCAATGAAAGTTGCTGTATAAGCAGAAAATATTATTAGTATTAATAAAAATATTTCAGCCATGCTGCTTCTTGCATCATATGTAATTCATTAGAGGCAGCTCGTAGGCGAGGCAAAATTTTCTTGTCAAATAATGTTTTATGGGTCTTTAGAACATTATACTTACTGGGTGTCCTCACATCATGATGAGACCTCCCTAGGAGGGAAGACAGGCAGCAAAGGCTTTTTGAAGCCCTTTCTTTTTCCGATCTGCTTGGGAAAAGGTTAGTCTGTTTTGGGTTCCACAGCCAAGAGGTGCCAGCAAGTGTAGGTGCATCTTGAAAGGGGGCATGTTGTGTTGTTCATGGAAATAGGATTAACAATCGTGCCAACACAAAAAAAGAAATTAAATATAAAAAGGTTAATGAAAGGTTTCAGTCACGGTCACAGTAACCATGATCCATCAAAGACCAGAGAAATGGCCATTTTACAATTAAAATATCCCAACGCATTGTTACTTATCACCATTGCCTTACTGCAGCAGGCCACAATTAATCATATAAATCACCAGGGGAACTAAATTCTGAGATTCCCTTTTTGTCGTGTAAGATGGCTGTGTTATTGTTAAAACTTATGAGAAGACATTTTCTGATACTCTGATATAAAATGCTCCTATTAAAAAGATCTCTTAGGTAGAGATTATAGGAAAAACTCTAAGCAGGGAACTTTGGTGGTGTTTTTTAAAAGCTCATTCGATTTCAAGGGTGGATAAATACCTTCCATTCAAATGCATAATAGTGTTTTCACAAAGGTTTCTGGAAAGGTACATTAGTGGGTCTCACGCTTGGCAGTCATTCATTCATTCACGCATTAACCAGCACTTACTGTGGGCCTACTATGTGCCTGGTACTCAGCTAGGCCCAGAGCTACTGCAGCCCTGGCCTTAACCTCCCAAAACAGTCTAGCAGGGGAGAAGGCCATTGTACTAATAATCACGAAAGTTGAGAATGTTATGAAAGACAGAGGTATTAGAAGACCCTAGAAACTTACAGGAATTTGGTTGAGAGGGTAAGGAAGGGGCATTTCAATGAAGACCTGAACAATAAGGAAGAGTTGAACATGTCATGGGGAAATATTCAGACAGAGAAAATAGCTTGTATAATTGATCACTGATGTGTTGCCAAGACCTGGCACACTGTAGATACACAATAAATATTTATGGAATAGATTAATGCCTATCGTTCCATTTCCAGAAGTACTTGGCTTCTTATACCCAGAGCCATGCCTTGAGGCCTAGAGACTGATGGGCCTGAGGACAGCTTCCTCTTTTTCTTATCCATAGTCCTGCACAGATAAAACCTGACAAAGATGATAATGTTAGATTGGGGGTAAAAAATAAAATAAAGAAAAATGCCATAAAAGGGCAACAGAGAATCCATGGTGGGGTAGGGGGCAGATGGAGAAGAAAGCACGTGGCAGTGCCACTCCATAGGCCCACCTGATGCTGGGGTTTGGGTGCCCTGTATATGTTTATGGGAGCTTGTGGGGTTTGTTTCCCATTAGGAGAAGGTGCCCCCTTCCTCTCTCAGTGATCCCCATTCTTCAGTAAGGACATCACCTCTTTTTTTTTCTTCTCCCCTTCTCTGAAAGCTTGTTCACTCTAGGCTGATCACTCTACTAGTCTATATGGCAGGATGAGACCAGTCTATGATTCACCTTCCACTCAATGGTGAATAAGCCCTCCAGACCCTTATATTCAGGGTTCTCTGTGCCCCCATGTAGTTTGTACCCTGCACAGAGGCACCACCAAGGCAGTAAGTAGCAGCTGAAACAAGCCCAGACTCTACTCTCCAAGTTCAATGCCCTGGCAGGGGCTGTTACCTCACAGATGTGGCATCATATTTCCTTAATTTGTTGACCCACAGTGGATTTAATTGCCGCAAGTCACCTTACAAACCAGCTGCACTTCTGTTCTTTTGTCTTCCTCTTCCCCTTGGACAGTGGAATACATGGATATTATTAGTTTCATATTAGGCACTAATGTTTCCACTAAAAAACAAAATAAAAAAAAAAAGATCTAAACCAAATGACTACACAGCAAATGGAAAAGTGGGACAGAGGTATTCTGGAAATGGAGATGATGTGATCAAAATGGAGGCCTTTGCGGTCCTGGGTGCAAGGTTATAATTTGTCCTACAAAGCCTCCATGTAAACTAAAAGTCATTATTGTGACACTATCGCCTCCATGACAAAGTACCATTAAAAAAAAAAAAACCTCCAATTTCATAAAGACCACAAAAACGGCACAGTTAGTGCCAATGATGTATATTCCTCAAACCATACAATCTCCAAGTAACCAAGTTTAGGCACTTCAAGCTAAGACACTCTCTATATGTAGGTTTCATCGAGGAAACAAAGAAGCAGGAGATTCTGTCCCCACCTGTAGAGAATTCACACCGAGTACAAAAATGTGAATATAGCCTTTCTCTGTCATGAAAATATGGATTAAAAATGTTCAACTGCACAATCATAAGCTGGAAAGTAAAAATGTTTCTTAGTGTGTATGAATATAACATCAGGAAAATATGTGTCAAGATTAAGAGTAATCACATGTCACATTTTACCCTTGCTTTACAGGTTTAAGAGTGCTTTTAAATATATTATTCCAATTGAACTTCACAATAATCTTGTGAGGTTAGACAGGCTAAACACTTCCATGTTCATTTCATACCCAAATGAAATAGTTTCTGGGCAAAGTTAGTGACTTGCCCAAAGTCAAATGGAACTCACACCAGAAATCAGGCAGCCTGTCTCCAAGCTTTCTTCACCAAAAATGCAGACTGGAAAACAAAGCTACATGTCACTGGTACGTGTGAGTTTCTGAGGCCATCGCATTGCTGCGATAATTCCTGGCAGGACTATTTTTGCTATAAATTATTACAAGTATCCAACATAAGAAAACCTGGTGGATGAGAGGTGCTGACAACACGCGGCAGTTAATTGAACATATAATCAGGGGCTGCACCACCGTGGCGGCTCGAGATTATATCAACAGGCATAATGATGTTACTAAAATTACGCACCCACAATTATCCCTCAAAGGTAGGTGATAAATGAATTAACTAAGTACTAGAAGCACAAAACTTCAAATATTTAGAAACTGACTGTTGCAAAGTGTCCATGGATGGTGTCATATCAACAAGTAGGCATTCTAAGCGATTTATAAGCTCTTTACTCATAAGGATACTTTAGTAAGACATTGACATAGGGTGCTCCTTATGGTTGAAACATGAAAAAAAATTTTAAATACACACACCAAAAAAAAAAAAAAATGAAGCACATGTTTATATGTTGGCTCCAGCGAAGGGGTCAAAATATGAAGAGAATTTAAAGAGCATGAAAACATGGTATTTCACTCTCAGGAACTTGTAGAAGAAGGTTAACCAACCTCTAAAAGATGCTGAATCAAGATGTGGAGGGTGAAGGGAATGAGTGTCGAGAAGATGGCTAGCAAGCAGGCACTGTGGGCATCAGGGTGGGTGATTTTCACAAGCCTCACATGCTGAGGTGGGATGAAGTGGGGGTGCCAGCTCTGGGGGTAGAGGAGAAGAGCTGGGGAGGGGAACATACCTCGCCTGCAGTCCCCACCAGGTTATCGCAAGCACTGCAGGCAAGATGAATATTTAGTCTCTGTTAAGCCTCAGTTCCCTCATCTACAACATTGGGATAACAATGATGCCAACTTCACAGATTTGCTGTGAAGATGTAACAAACAAATGTGAATGTTTAGTCCAGAACTTAGCATACCGTGGGCGCTCAATGAATAAACACTGTCATTCTCATTATTGAGTCTCAGGCCACTGCGATGTCCATATGCTATAGACTAGGAATGCCTTGCTTTTCTAATGGCAGTGTGTCATTAATCAGGGGTGTTCATACATCTGTCTCTATCAGTGTCTACACTCCTTCATGTTTTATGGAGATAAACACAGTCATCAAGCATTGGGCCTCCTTTGTTGTTTATAGCATTTTGATTGGAAGATTATCAGATAAAATAAATGGGAAAGTGACCAAGACTAGCCATTGTAGCAGTTCTGGTTCAATATTTGATGGGGATAGAGGTTTAAAATTAATCACATAAATGAGGACAGAGAACCACCTCTGTACTATGCTCATCATTACTGGCCAGGTCTCCATTACCATAGATAATTGAGAACTGACTGTATTTATTCCCAAAGACTTCTTTAAAATGGAAAGATCTCTGTGGCATCTATAAGATTCAATTAGAGGACCTTTATAAGCACACATCTAGTTGAACCAAATGAGAGATAAATTAACCTATAAACAGCATGCTCTTTCTTGTGGAATCCTCTAACGGCCTGATTTAGGATATCAGCAGATGGGAGGTCAGTGCCCAGTGCTTTCAGAGTTCAACCCATTCATTACAATCAGGTTCATGATGCCATGAAGAGGTTCTAATGAAATACACTCCAGTAAACCTCAGAGGGGGACGCTCATGCATACACGAGGCATGAGTTTAAGGCAGCAGACAGACTGTGATTTTGTATTTCTAGACAGGTAGGGGGTCCAAACAGAGCCACTGCACATTTATTAAGTTGTATTCTTTCAGGGGAGAAACTCTTGCCGAGACATCTTACCTGTAAGCTCCTTTAAGCTTTTAGCTGAAATGCTCTAGTTCACATACAAAGAAAATTGCACTGTTTGTCACTAGTCAATGTCTTCTAACATCAGGGCTTTAGAGGGAAAAGAGACACATTAAAAAGGTACCTGATCTATCCTGTATCTCTCCTAATACTAGCTGAGGGTTCTTTCTTCAAGTCCTTTCTTCTCAAGTTTGGTGCGGGTGGAGGGTGTAAAAACTTATGAATCTTCAATCCTGCCAAATTATACCTCCAAATAATAAGTAATATGTGCCTGCATTTTTTTTTTAGCCAAAGTATTCCAGAGACCTGAAAAAAAAGTCTGTTTTTGTCCATGTCCACGAACAAAAAGCTTTATAAATTGTCTGTAAACCAAATCGAGAACATCACAGCAAGAAAACATCCACTTTCAGCATACATGGGTAGCATCACAGGGTATCTTGCTGGGTTAGCAATGCCTAGTTTTATGTGGTGCTAGCAGATGAAGGATAAGACTGCCTTTCACACGTGCAATACAGATGATCCTAGGGTACAAGATGGGCATGTAAATGAATTGGAGAGAACACATTGGAGTCTTGATCTAATGCTTCCCCTGAGGACCCACGCTGAGAGGCACTCTCAGAGATGAGATGGCTTCTTCTGAGTTGGCATAAGTACTTCAGTAAATGAATCCCCTCAGATAGAAATGTCTAGTGGCTCCATTTTATTATGAATGCCAATGTATAATGAATAGTTTCACAGAGTAGTTTAAAAAATATTTTCTTGTAATTTTGTTATTGTTTGTTTTATCCCATATAAGCACATTTATATATCTACTCTTTTTATCTCCCTTCTCAGCTAATCACAATCAATATTGAGTGCTGGGCATTCTTTCACTCTGCCTGCAGTTTAGAAAGTAGATTAGCTGATCAGAGCTAATGATAACCAAGTTAAAAAATTAAAACCCCAAATTTTGACACTCTATAACCTGCACTTGAGAATGACTAAATGGCTTGCTTTGCCCACAAATGTTTGTTGATGCATATAAATTCTTCCCTTTTAAAAACAAAGTAGTAACTATGGTGCCAAGCTTTTTTCTTGATAACACTGGGTAAAAATAAGCAGGATAAAAGATTTTCTCTTCATAATAATTAAGATCTAATGATCTTCCTTGTCTTCGCTAACATCTCTTTCACTCTAATGACCTTATTCCAGAAGAAGAATGCCAATTATATACAGGTGGTGTACTTAGCGTAGCTCCTGCACCATAAGGTTGTACTAAGGTGTGAAGTAGTTCCTTCAAACGCATTCTATGCTGCTTCAGTCATGTGACTCACAGGTCTCCAGAAGTCTTAAATGTTTGCCTTGTGCTCTTTACTTAACTAGGTATGTCCTCCCCTTCTTTCACCTTGAACTTATTCATTTATTATGACACATGCAGTTTTTCAATAAATAGGTCTTTGACAAGCATTATATGCTAAGCATTATACTAAGTACTGGGGATACAGAAAGAAATAAAATAAATGAAGATCCTGGTGCTCGCAAAGCTTAGTGTGCCAGGGAATGCAGATGAGTAAACACACAATTATGATGCCATGTGGGAAACAGCAGGAAATCACAAAGGAGGAACACCTAATCCAGCCTTAGGGAAGCCAGCTCCTGGGAGAGTGAGATATCTCACTTTGACCTACTGGAACCAGCCAAGAAAAAGAGAGAAGACTGGAAATCAATTCAAATAATCAAGGCAAAAGAATGGCGTGTGTGAAGATAAGGAACAGGAGAGGGAATACTGAATGTTAAAGCACCTGAAAGAGCAACGAAAGTTCACAAGGGCAGTGCCAAAAAAGGCCTTTACCCAATGCACTCAAGCTAATGCTGCCCCATGACCCACCACTATGTTGTCCTCCATGACATTAGCTTGTCTTACTGTTTTCATAGCTCTTGTCAGTACAGTAGAAGCTCATTATCCCATAGCATTTGAAATCTATATTGGATCAATTAAAAAATGGTATTTAACAAACATAAGACATGATATCAAACACTTGAAACAGTTTATTTTATTTAACTCACACCACAAACATATGTTCATTTATCAGTCATGTGATGTAGGGAATGAGTCCTCTCACTGGAGTTTTGTTTTCTCTCTGTTGCATAAACCATAACTGTAATATGTCATGAACAATTTCCAGTTAGATGTGGTTGGGATAGAGACAAAACTCAAAATCAATTTTGATGTAATCTTAAATGCAGATAGGATTTTTACAGTGTTTCCCCCCCAAATGTTTGTCTGTCTTATATAAACCTGATTTGACAACTAACTTTGAACAACTGTTACTGATTCTTTTCAAAGTTTTCAAATTATTTTTTACAGAAACAACTCTTTCTGAAATTATCTTAATCCTTTGCTTATTTATTGTTTCAATTCCTCTTGAATGCAGGAACCTCAAATATAGGGGCCCATTGTATATGTAGCACTTAGAATATTTCCTGATGCCTTTTAGGTATCAGTAAGTATTTGTAGAGTGAACAAATAAAAACATGATGTTATAAGGAAGCAAATTCTGAAAGACTTATTAGCAAGCCAGGGTAAGCAGTTTGAGTATTACCCTAAGAAAAAATGGGTAGTCATAAAAAGATTTTGAAAGGATTGTGGCACAATAGACATGATACAACTTTATAATGAATGCTTCTGGCAAGGGTTAAGGAGAGCATGTGGAAGTCTGAAGCTGAGAGACCAGTGATGAACAAAAAGTGAACCATAGTATAAGCAATAGTGATAGATGTGAATTGTGAGTAGATGTTAAGTGGATGGTTAGTAAGAAGTATTTGGGGGGTGCCAGGTGGCTCCTTCGGTTAAGCGACCAACTCTTGATTTTAACTCAAGTCATGATCTCTAAGTTCATAAGATCAATCCCTGCATCAGGCTCTGTGCTGACAGCGCAGGCCTGCTTGATATTTATTCTTTCTCTCTCTCTCCCTCTCTCGCAAAATAAATAAACATTTTTTAAGTATTTGGGATAATTGACAATGGTGCTGGTTGTTTTCATATTTCCCTCCTCCATAGCATTAACATGTATCCCCTGCCTTACTTAACTTCAGAAGGACAGGAGCTAGACATCCCTCTCACTCACATCAGCATTCCCCCATAACAACTGGTAGAAGTCTTATGTATAATATACATTCAGTAAATGTTCCAGTCTCCAATAACTTTAAACATGGAGTTTGTTTTGACTCATATAGGAAACTTGAGCTGAATCTCAGAGACTCATCTGAGCTTTTACCCATGTTCTCAGGACCTAAAATAAACAAAAGTAAGTCCAAGGAAATCAAGCAGAAAAGACATTCAAAAATCAAGCTGTTTATAGTCTTCCTTTTCTCCCACATGAGATTCTGCAAAAGTGATGATTTGAGGATCTGTCTTAGAGGCAGAGAAGACAGATGCTCAGTGCCTTTGTCTGGCATTTGGGGCAGGGCCGAGCAGTGCGTTACAGACAAAGGTGAATGCAATCAGCAGCAGTGTTTCCTGACGCCAGCAGTGAATTAGGCTCTCAGAGCATCAGTCCTGCTGAGGAGGCTTCTAGAAAGAACTTTCAGGAGGACCTGGAGGAAAGCAAGTACTAGAATCAATGGGTAAAAGAGGAGAGTCCTTTAAGCACAGAAATAAAAACATACATGAGATCTAGAAGATTTTATAAAAAAAATATTTTCACTAGATTGTAAGCTTCCTGAGGACAAAGACTTTGACTAATTTTTAAAATTATTTTATCTACACTGCCTGTTATGAAGTCTAGCCTAAAATAAATATTTGATGAATGAACAAAGGTAGGGTAGTGATGAAAAGTGAAATAGAAGCCTTAAATGTCAGGGAAAGTGTCACTCTTGATCAGGCAATGGTTTTTGAAGGGGTGGTGGGCGTGAACATGATTAAGTGAAGAGTCGCATTTGGAGAAGATTAATATTACATAAGATCTGTGAGCAGGAGGAGAAGGAAGAGGAGGGCATGCACCTGTGGAATGGTGTGAATCTGGAACTAAATGGTAGCAATGGGGTCAGTAAGTAAGTGACAGATGTAAAAGATGTAATAAAGAATTGTCTGAACTTCAAGACAAATTGATGTGGGAAGAGAGAGAAGGTAAGGAGTATAAGATAAATATTGGATTTAAAGGGGATAACCAGACAGCAATGTAAACTCACCAAGTTGGAATTAAAAAGGCAAAAAAGAGATGAAACAGATTCAGCCATCAGAAAGGAAACCCAGTTCTAGGTTCTCAAAATCAGGAAGAAACCCAAGGTAAAGTCAGAGTGAAGAAGTCGGTGGAATCCAGGCTCACAATGACACAGCCACAACTCACATTTGCTGAGAGTCCCTATGCGCCATGCACAATGCTATTTTGTCTTTACCTAGATTATGTCTTTCAACTCTAATGGTTTGATTTCTATTTTACAGATGGGAAAACCAAGGCAAAGAAGGTTAAATCACTTGTCCAAGGCTTCACAGTCAGTGTAATGCTCAGAGCTTATATTCATAATCACCCATCTGTGCCGCTGGGTGAGTTTCTCGATCAGAACAGTTCATACCCCGAAAGCAGGTCACCAGCAGAAAGAAGAAAGCTTGTGCAACAAACACCCTCAAGGGACACTGCCTCTATTTGAGCCTGACTCACTGAAGCTACCTTTGCAAGGTCAACAACCCCTTCCAGACCTACCCTAACAGTAACAGAGATAAAAAGCTCTAAAACAAGAATGGATATTTTAAGTACCTATGAATTTTTTAAAAAATGAAGGTTACTGCTAAAGAACACAGAACACATGGAATACACTAATAGAGACTCTCAAGTGCTGCATAATTTAATTGGAGCTATAATTTACATCTTTCTTAAACCACATATCAATTTCCTAAGTTTTTAACATCTTACAATTGAACTGCTTTCTAGTATTCCACTATCTTGCCATGCAAGCCTATATATGATTCCATCTATTTTTACTGTTTAAAATGTATATATATGTAAATTATTATTCATTGGATCCTTTTGCATCTGAGATATAAATGCTGAATCAATGTGGGAAACATCAAGTGTCTGTTTTAACCTGACTTGATTATATCTAAATATAAAATATAAATTAGCATTTTATTCTTGGTTGTATTTATTGTTGTATTATATCATGCATTAATTAAAAGCATATGTGTTTTAAAAACACCTAATTTACAATTCACCTGTCTATACCACCATAAGGCCAAAATTTGCAAAGACTGAAAGATTTACACTAAATTTTCAGCAGAATGTAATATATCCTTATTGATTAATTTTTAGATTTATTATTGATTTTAGCTCAGTATTAAAGGTTAAAAAATAGAAAATAACCAGGTTCCAAGATGTCTGCATTTTGTAACATTGCCAAATATCATTTTTCTCATCTATTGATGTGATTGACATGTAGATATGATTCAGGGGGGAAACCATTATTAATAGGAAGAAAAGTTATGACTATTGAATCATGACACTTTGCTGTTTTAAGTAATTTGCTGGCTCTGTGTTCTCAAAGAGAACATCGTTGAAATGGAGGACAGGTTAAAGCTGCTGCACCTTTTAAAAAAATCAAAACACTAATGGAATGAGACACTGAGATTTAAAATAAAATAAGTACCCAGAGGTGGAAAGTGTCAGGATGGTTACAACACCAAATCAAACTCGGTTCCTAGCTTCCCACTCCCACCCCTTTTCCACAACCCCCACCCCAGGTTACGGGAATGTGAACCTTCCGCAGTTGTCACACAAATGAAAATTATGTTCACACGATTGACCATGAATTATCAGAGAAATTCACTTGGAGAAATATGACTTACCTACAAAATTTGAGACACAGAAGCCTCTGAAATGCAATGAGATATCCTAGTGAGAGATATACCATAATTTGTTCTACTGGTTCTTTCTGTTCAGTGTAGAACTGATTAAAATATAGAGCTAAAGAGGAAACAGTCTTAGCTTTATCCTTTTTTGGCCCACTGAATTTTATCTGTTTTTCCTCTGTCCTGAAACCTTGGATTGTATCCCCCCCCCCCCACTTAAATTTAGCCTTAGAAATAAGCGGGTGCTCTCAGACAAAAGTAGAGGATGGGGAATAGCATAACTCTACAAATTCATCATTACAACAGGGGAAGGGGGATGGCAGATAACCTACAGTATTCAACAACTGATGTATTATCTGTGGAATCTAAGTAGTTGATCTCCAAAACATGTTTAGAATACACCCTAGCATTAAGTCTCAACATTTACTGCCAGAGTTTAAAATTGACCCCAAACTAGGTTTCCTGCTCCCAGTCTCCTATACATGAAATCATTTACCACATTTCTAACAGAATTTTCTTTCAAAAGCATAGTTCAAGTTATGCCATTTCCAGTTCCAAAATACTTGATGGCTTCTGTCTCCCAGATAAAATTCAGGGCCCATCCATGGCATTCGGTATGTGATATAATCCAGCTCCAGTCTTAGTTCCTTTCACTCTCCCTCAAGCTCTGGCCATCCTGTGCTACTTGCTAATCCCTACACAGGTACACTCCATCAAACCCCGGGGCCTTTGCTCATGATGTTTTCTCTGTCGGGAATGTTCTTCCTTCTATTCTTCATCTCATGAAATCTTACTCTTTTTCAACGCTCAAGTCAAACACTTCCTTCTCTGTGAATACCTCTGACCACCACCAACCCAGAGAGAAATAATATCCTTCTTCTTTGTCCTTCCAAAACACTGTCATGCCATGAGCACTCCTCTAATTGTGTTATAGTCAATTGAATCTCTTCATTTCCCCCTAAGAGACATTCAGGCTTTGTGAAATCTTCTCTTATTTATCTTTGTGTTCCCAGGAATTAACATACAATAAGTGCTCAATAATTATTTGTTAAGTTTAATTAGAGGAAAGAAAGCTGTACTCTTATTCCATATAAAACAGAGCAATTTTAAGACACGTATAGTAAAATGCCTAGGTATTCAGAAGCTTTTGACTGAGTCATAATCAAAGATAAGGTTTATGGTTTGCATAAGACACGATCCCTAACTTTAATAACATTAGTCAGTGGGAAAACATACAAATAAAATAACATACACATTCATCTGACAAGGATTTGTTAGGCATAATGTGCAAGGAATTTGAGTAAACAAATATCAAATAAATATTACAAATAAGTATTTCAAAAACTTCAGAAGAAGGTGAGATTAGTATCCATCAAAGCAACTGAGAAAGGCTTCATGGAGAAGCTTGGATGTTGAATAAGATTAATACTTAAAAAGGAAGAAGTGGATTGTGTATGTAAGAGAGCCATGACAAAGCTAAGTAGATGAGGGAAATAGGCAAGTCCATTTGGCCAGAAAGTAGCATATATTTATGACTAATTAGAGCTGGATCAGATATTTAGCTGGAGATTGGATTGGAGCGGACCATAAAATAAAGTTTAGGAGATGGATCTTATTTCAAAGACATTGGCAAGTCATGGAAAGTTAGAGAGTAGAGAATAGTATTTTGAGGCCATTGTAAAAAGCTAGGAGAGAGAAAGAAATAAAAATAAACCTTTTTACTAAAATGAACAAATTAGGAGACTATAGATGCTGGCAAGGATGTGGAGAAACGGGCACCCTCCTACACTGTTGGTGGGAATGTAAACTGGTGCAGCCGCTCTGGAAAACAGTGTGGAGGTTCCTCAAAAAATTAACAATAGAACTCCCCTATGACCCACCAACAGCACTGCTAGGGATTTACCCAAGGGATACAGAAGTGCTGATGCATAAGGGCACATGTACCCCAATGTTCATAGCAGCACTTTCAACAATAGCCAAATCATGGAAAGAGCCTAAATGTCTATCAACTGATGAATGAATCAGGAAGATGTGTTTTATCTATACAATGGAAGACTACATGGCAATGAGAAAGAATGAAATCTGGCCATTTGTAGCAAAGTGGATGGAACTTGAGGGTGTCATGCTAAGTGAAATACGTCAGGCAGAGAAGGACAGAGACCATATGTTTTCACTTATAAGTGGAACGGGAGAAACTTAACAGAGGACCATGGGGGAGGGGGAGGGGAAAAGATAGTTGGGGAGAGGGAGGGAGGCAAACCATGAGAGACTCTTGAATACTGAGAACAAACTGAGGGCTGATGGGGGTGGGGAAGAGGGGAAGGGGGGTGATGGGCATGGAGGAGGGCACTTGTTGGGATGAGCACTGGGTGTTATATGGAAACCAACATGACAATAAACTATAAAAGAAAAAAGTAAACTCTTTGAAAAACCTACAACATTGCAGGCTCAAAGGATGAGGAAATGGATTCGGTGATGGCAATGGAAAGGAAGAACTTCCATATAACAAATAAAAATGAAAAGTGCTTTTTGAGTCCAAGCTCTAAACTCTGATACATATATGTGGCTTAAAATCCAGCTCTACAACTCAATAGTCATGTGAATTTGATAAAACTTTATCTATGCCTCAGGGGGGGTTTCATTCTAAAATGGAAAGGGAGGGGCGCCTGGGTGGCTCAAACAGTTAAGTGTCCGACTTTGGTTCAGGCCATGATCTCTCAGTTCACAAGTTCAAGCCCTGCACTGGGCTCTGTGCTGACAGCTCAGAGCGTGGAGCCTGCTTCAGTTTCTAGGTCTCCCTTGCTCTCTGCCCCTCCCCCACTCACTGTCTGTCTGTCTCTCTCTCAAAAATAAACATTAAAAGTTTTTTAAAAACAAGGGAAAGGGAACACTAATACATATACATATATAATAACATATTATACATATATGATACAGTATATAATAAATATGTAATATACATAGCATCATATAAAATATATCTGATAGGTACTTTATGGGAACTAAATGAGATAATGTACGTAAGGCAAATAGAAATGCTTAGAAAACAAATGCATATGAGGCAAATAGAAAGGGGTCAAGACTAACTCCATAATTTAGAATCTCCATAGCTGAGAGACTGGAGACTGACAAACTGGGAAGCTGGATATAGATATGATTTGGGGGATAATGGCAGTTAGGATTCAAACATACTGGGTTTCAGGTAAGAGGGGACATTAAACTATAAGCATCCAGTGAGCAGCTGAAGACCCAGGAGAAATAAGTTGGAGACATAGAAGATGCTCATTCACTCATTTACTCATTTAGCAAATATTTATTGAATACTTTCTCCATTTCAACCACTGTGCTAGATGCTGGGGGCGAGGGTGAAGGGAGGAAATGATAAGAGACATGAACATAAATGCTGTACCCACACAGCAAACAGTCTACTGAGAACTTCATCATCAAACACACAACTACAAACTATGATAAGTAAATGTCAAGGAAAAGCCATCCTCCAAAAAATCACAATGGACACCATCAGCATGGCTAACACGGCCAATGCAAAATGCAAAGAGAAATCCCTCAGACTGCCTCAGTGGTGCCTTTTTTCTATTGTAGCTGAATTTTGTTTAGTGCTGGGAGTTAAGATCCGGCCATTCTCTGATACTCCAGTTGCATCATTTCATATTAGATTAAAATTAGTGTGGTCAATCAAGTCAATACATCTGACCCATGGTCACATGGATCCACGCAGAAGCCAAGAATGGGTGGTTGTCAAAGGAATGATTCCAAAATCAAAAATTTTAAGTGCTGTATTATTTGACCCACCCCTCACATCTGAGCAAAGTTAAAAGGAAAAAAAAAAAATGGAGATGAAACGGAAGAAACCCCCTCCTTTATACTCCCAAAAAGGGTGAGGGCAAGGAAAGGCTTTCTTGTAAGAGTCTTATTTACAGTAGTTATATAAAAGCATTTACTATTCCCACTCAGGCTTCCTTTGTGGTCTTGGAGTACATAAAGCCCTGCAGCTGTACTTCCTCCTCCTGGGAAGGGGAGGGGAGGGGAGGGAAGGGGAGGGGAGGGGAGGGAAGATGAGGGGAGGGGAGGGAAAAAGAAAAAAAAAATTAGAGGCACCTGGGTAGCTCAGTCGGTTAATCGTCCAACTTCAGCTCAGGTCATGATCTTGCAGTTCATGAGTTCAAGCCCCACATCTGGCTCTGTGCTGGCAGCTCAGAGCCTGGAGTCTGCTTCAGATTCTGTATCTCCCTCCCTCACTGCCCCTCCCCCACTCACACTCTCTCTCAAAAATAAACTTTTTTAAAAAAATTATGTAGGCTACAGTGACAGTGAGGGCTCACCTTTATACATCACATCACTACTTAATCATAAATTTTATACAAAGTTCTCAAAACATACAAAAGGGCCTTCCACGGTCTCTGCAGCCTTCCTCTCAGATGTGGTATACCCTGAGGTTAGACCTTTGCTAACACAGGGAAAATTTGAGGAGTATTGGGTCTCCCCACACAGCAGCCACCATTGTCCACTGGGCTACTTCACAAGGAGGCTTGTGATAACAACACAAACATAAAATTTCTACTGATGTAAAATTTCCCAAACTCTAGAGCGATGATTACTTTCCAGAAACTAAAAATTGACACACCCTATCCCCAGATCTCAGGTGTCCAACATTATTTGATTGGCATGCAACAAACATTTCAGATTCTCAAGTGATCCAAATCTATCATCTATACTCACAAGCCGAAATGCGGAGAAAGAAGTCCTAGCCAGGGAAGTCATCTTTTAGCACAGGGATTAAGAACACAGGCTCTAGAGTCAGACCATATGAGTGCAAATACAGTTTTGTCACTTAATTTCTTGGGAAAATCACTAAAATTCTCTTCCCCAAATTTGGCATTTGTCAAATGTGGATGGTGACTATACTTATTTCATAGAGTCGCTGGAACATTAAATACTATTGTACTGTACTTAGAACAGTGCCTGGCACATGACAAGCACTCAGGAAAAAAAATGTAAGCTGATATCATAATAGGTAACTAGTTTTATTTTTTCAAGAGTCAACACATTTTGAACACATTTTAATATTTTATTGAATTCCTATCTCCAGATGAATAAACCACGGCTACTGTCTTTAGGAAGCTTACAGTTTGAGGGCTGAATTTTGGTTCCAGCAGGTAGAGGTTGGGGAAATCAGTGGAAACAGGCAGAGACTCATTACCTAAATGGCGTCCTTATCAGTGCGGTCCTGCACAGGTGAGAACGCTTCCAGGGCTGGGCATCATTCCTCTGCCTGCACCTTACCAGTGTGTAGAGGAATCACATTTTTTGTCCCTGTTTACATGTGTGTTATCCTTACAACTTGATGAGCTTGTTGAGTTGAGCTTCACCAGTGCAAATGTGTGCAGATATACACACAGATGCACACACTCAGTGGGCCCCACGCTTGACTTAAAGCTCTGTCATCAAACCCTTAATAATTTTTGCACAAGAGACCCAGTATTTTCACTTTGCACTGGGCCCCGCAAATTATACAGCTGGTTCTGCCTGGGACCATATTATTTTTCATCTCTATAACCCCAGGAACAGTACAAAAACTTGATACATTTTATGGAAAGAATGACATTCATGAGCAAAATGAATGAATTCAATGCATGAATGAATGAATGACTCTGAAAACAGTCAACAACTGAGACATTGAAACCCAAATTACATTTTTCTTTCCCTTCAAGGGATGACGAAGGGCCAAGCCAGGATCCCACAAAGCACTGCCATGGATGCTAATTCTCCAGTGGCTCCCAGTGCGAAGCATCGCTCTGCTGGGTTTCAACCATGTAGCTCCCACCAGTGTTAATGGGCTCTGGGAAAGGGAACTGATGGCAGGTCTGAGCAAGGCCTGTAGGATTCATTTTGATAACTGGATTCAGTCACATTTACTCCTTAAAGGTTATTAGTTATTTTAAATAATTTTGTTAAATGCTCAAGAGGGAAAATGAAGACGTATTAATAAACACACAATTATACAGGTTAGAGCAACAATGCAGTGCTGGTCATTCAGGAACCTTGTGCTAATTTTAATTAGCTGCTTTCCCTTGCTTTCAAATGTAATTAAAGAAGCTTAGTTGTGCTCAGTGATGCAAGCCACCTTATTTAATCACTAACATTATTTCCCTGAACTATTAATGATTTTCAAAACGCTTGTTTATGCAGAATTAGAACAGTAATTACCTTACCAGTTAATTTTGTACCTTCACATTTCACACCTAGCTCAAACGTCATTCATTTACCACGGCTTCTCTGTCAAAACAAAGAAATGCTTGTTCTAAATGTGCTTCTGAGTGCCAAATTGAAAGCCAAGTTTTGTAACACTAATAAAGTAGCTCCCAAGTGAAACAGGTGTAGTAATTTAGACCCTTCCTGTCTCGAGCTTGCGCGTACATGCTATGTCTTTTCTTTATTAGCTTTAAAATGAGAGCTTGGTGTGCAAAATAAGCTATTTAATTCAGACTTGTGGAGCAGAATATAATCTTTAATTTAAACTAGTGCAGTAAAAAGAGGCCTTTAATTTTAACTGGCATGTGCGTGTGAATTTGAATTAATAATCCAGAAAATTGAAACTGTTTTGCCGCTGTTGCTGGATATTGACTGTTCTTCACATGCCCTTAGTTTCACTCACTCGATTTCTCTCCCAAACCCTGGCTAGTGCTTTCCTTCCCTATTTTTTTCCTTATGATGTAGCTGCTTTATGCAAAGCAGAGCTTTCTGAAAAAGAAAGTCTCAGTTGACTGAACTCCCCTTACCACAAAAAAAGCACTTTAATAAAGGAATACTAAATCTGTATTAATTTAGTTTACAAAAAGAATATAATTGGTGTATTCATTATTCTACTTAAGACGTAATTCAAGTGCACTCTGAATTCATGCCCGATTGAATCCTTAGATGGGAAGATGATCTACCCACATTCCTAGTGACAAAACCCTGCAGAATCTGACAGTACCAATTCCTATTCTGAAGTTTGTTTTCACACTGGAAGCAACTTTTTAGAAAATACTGGTGACAACAATTACACCTATGATGCTACCCTGACTATGATTTGATAGAGATCATACGCACCGCCACGGCCTTTGCATAAGGATTACCTACCCAGGAAGCCTCCAGGTATACTGCTAACCCCGAGTGGTCCTTCCCTGCATCCCAGAAACACAAAAATGTGCGCCCTACAATGAACTCCTATCAATACAGATTCAAACCTCCATTAATGTAGGGCATCTGTAATTGATAACACACTTCTTTCCTAAAAACATTTCCCAGACTCAACACCTTGGAGCTGCAGCCATGTCTTTTCAGTTAATACTTGCATACTATTTAATAAATTTCTGAGGTGGAAATTAATACTAGAAACAAATGTGCATTCCAAAATGTCATATAGGTGGGCTGTTGTGCAAAAATGTGATGAAGTGAAAGAATGTCAACGTTACTGGAGGACATAAAATGTGCATTTTAGGACAGAGAAAGGGAAGGAATCGTGTGATTAGGATTCGGAGAGGTTACTGATTGTATCTGATACGCATTTAGACTATCAAGGGAGGATAAGGAAAAGCAGAAGATGCTAAAAAGCTCCAGGAGGTTAGAATATCTGGGATCAAACGGCACTGAGGGCAAGCTGCTGCTAGAACTGATGGGGAATACCCGCAGCCTCCTCTTCCCCAAGAAGCAGTACGCATGGGACCTTCAGCAGGAGGATCCATGCCTCCTATGTGAGAAGAGAGTGCCCTTTGGAAGGAAGGACCATGGATGGAATCCTAATGGCCCCACCATCTGCCAAGCCAAATATAGCTGGATGATAGACAGACAGCCACCCAGAAATAGATATGCATTTATGTAAATACCTATACCGTTTTGCTAGTTCATGAAGCTCTTTTAATAAAAGGCAAAGGTTTTCATTAATTAAAGCTTAAAACTTAAATCGCTAGAAGGCAATTGTCTGTGAAGGTGAGACTCATTCACACCAGAGAGTAACAGTGAACATGGGTACATAACAATCCTATGTGATTTCTGCAGGATGGCTACAAAGAGAAGACACGTGCTGAGGCATCTTGACATTGTCCAGAAGACAAATGCCTCTATTTCTGCTTCGTGTGTACTTTGTTATAAAGACACTCCATTGACAGCAGAGTTTTTAATCAAGGTTCAGGCATGCTTTGCTTTGTTTTATTGTACTTCACTTTATTGTGCTTTGCAGACATTAACAGATTGAAGGTTTATGGCAACCCTGCATCAAACAAGTCTATCAGTGCCACTTTCCCAACTCTATCTGCTCACTTCATGCCTCTGGGTCACATTTTGGTAATTCTCACAATGTTACAAATTTTTTCATTATTTTTATGTTTGTTATGGCAATCTGGGTCAGTGATCTTTGATGTTACTATTGCAAATGTTTTGGGGAGCCACAATCTGCACATTTAGAAGATGGTGCACTCAATTGATAAATGTTGTGTATGTTCTCACCATCCCACCCACCACGTATTTCTCCATCTCTCTCCCCTTCTCTTTGGAACTCCTTATTCCCTGAGACACACAATACTGAAATTAGACCAATTAATAACCTTAAAAGGGCCTTTATGTGTTCAAGTGAAGGAAAGAACTGAACATCTCTCACCTTAAATCAAAAGCTAGAAATGATTAAGCTCAGTCAGGAAGGCATGTCGAAAGCCAAGACAGGCTGAAAGCTAGGCCTCTTGTGCCAAGTAGCCAAGTTGTGAATGCAAAGTAAAAGTTCTTGAAGGAAATTAAAAGTGCTACTCCAGTGAACACACAAACGATAAGAAAGTAAAACAGCCTTAGAGCTGATATGTTGAAAGTTTTAGTAGTCCAGATGGAAGGTCAAACCAGTCACACCATTCCCTTAAGCCAAAGCCTAATCCAGAGCAAGGCCCTAACTCTCAATCCCATGAAGGCTGAGAGAAGCGGATAAGCTACAGAAGAAAAATTAGAAACTAGCAGATGTTGGTTCATGGGTTTAAGGAAAGAAGCTTGTCGTCATAACATAAAATTGCAAGATGAAGCAGCAGGTGCTGATGTAGAAGGTGCAGCACATTATCCAGAAGATCCAGCTAGGATAATTCATGAAAGTGGCTACACTAAACAATAGATTTTCAGTGTTGCTGCAACAATCTTAAATTGGAAGAAGATGCTATCTAGGACATTCTTCACAAGAGAGGAGAAGTCAATGCCTGGCTTCAAAGTTCAAAGGACAGACTGCTTCTCTTATTAGGGGCTAATACAGCTGGGGACTTAAGTTGAAGCCAAGGCTCATGTACCATTCTGAAAATCCTAGGGCCCTTAAGAATTACGCTAAACCTACATGATCTGTGCTCTAGAAATGGAACAACAAAGCCTCAATGACAGCACATCTGTTTACATCATAGTTTACTGAATATTTTAAGCCCACTGTTGAGAACTACTACCCAGAAAAAAATAAAGATTCTTTTCAAAATAATACTGCTCAATGATAGTACAGCTCTGATGGAAATGGACAATAAGATGAATGCTGTTTTCATGCTTACTAACAAAACATCCATTTTTCAGCCTATTGATCAAGGAGTAATTTCGACTTGCAAGTCTCCTAATTTAAGAAATACATTTCATGAGGCTATATCTACCACAGATTGTGATTCCTCTGATGAATCTGGGCAAAGTCCACTGAAGACATTTCAGAAAAAAAAAATCAAGATGCCATTAAGATACAGTCCTGAATTATGGAAAGAGGTGAAAATATTAAGATGAACAGGAGGTTAGAAGTGGACTCCAATCATCGTGGATGACTTGGCGGGGTTCATGACATCAGTGGAGAAAGTAACTTCAGAAGTGGTGGAAATAGCAAGAGAACTAGACTTAGAAGTGGAGCCTGAAGATGTGACTGAATGGCTGCAATCTTAAGATAAAATTTTCACAGATGAGGAGTTGCTTTTTATGGACGAGCAAAGAAAGTGGTTTCTTGAGATGGAATCTATTCTTAGTGAAGATGCTGTGAAGTTGTTGAAATGACAAGAAAGGATTTAAAATAGGACATAAACTTAGTTGATAAAGCAGTAGCAGGGTTTGAGAGGATTGACTCCGATTGTAAAAGAAGTTCTACTATAGATAAAATACTACAGAGAAATTCTGAAAGGATGAGTCCATCAGTGTAGCAAACTTCACTGTTGTCTTTATTTTAAGAAAATGTCACAGCCACCCCAATCTTCAGCAATGACCACCCTGATTAATCACAACCATCAACATCAAGGAAAGACCCTCCCTCAGCAAAGAGATCATGACTTGTCAGAAGTTCAGGTGATGGTTAGCACTTTTTAGTACTAAAGTTTTTTAAATTAAGGTATGTACATTGGTTTTTTTTAAAGACATAATGATACTGTACAATTAATAAACTACAGTATAATGTAAAGCTAACTGTAACTGGGAAACCAAAAAATCCATTTGACTCACTTTATTGCAATATTCACTACTGCAATGGTCTGGAAATGAACCTGCAATATTTCCAAGATAATCCTGATAACTAGGTTTTGTATGGTACAGCTTTTTTTTTAATTGGTCATATTTCCTCAAACTATGTTTTACTAGAGAAAACAAGCTCCTCAAAGGCAGGATCCATGTTGTATATATGTATCTCCATGTTAGGAGCAAGTTCTATGCTCAGTAAATAAAACAGTAAATAAAACCCAAAACTTGGTAGCATACTAACTGATATATTGCTTGAATCACTGGCTATCAAAAGGCAAATCTTACCAAACTTTCCAACCAGTTTAATTCCTTATAAATGCATCTCAGCAGTGGCTATCCCTTTAGCCTGTGTCATGGCTGTGCACTTTACATACAATTTCATTTAACAAACATTGATTGCATGTTTACAAGGTGCCAGGCATTGTGCTAAGCTCTACGAAAACAGATTAGTAAGACCCTGCTTTCACTCCCATCCCTAGGGCAGGAGACAGACACATAAATAAGTTGAACATGATGTCGTATAAATCAGAGGAGAAAGCCTCTCTCAGAATAGATTATCAACTCTTTCAAAGATCTCTAGGGATATTTGAGATATTTGTATTTTGTTCCATGTTGTGGCTTTATTCCTTATGGTAATGTTGTTCTAGAAGACTATTGAGGATCTTTTCAGTTCTAAAATGTTGACTAGATTTCCCTTAAGTCAAACTGGAATATACTCCAATTTAAATCCATTTCCTATTGTTAAAATCTCCTGGACCATAGAAAAAAAGCTGGTTTTAATATTCTAGAGAAAAAAATTATGAATTTCAAGACAATCATAAAGCTAATGTTTAGCCTTCTCTGTAGTAAAACATTCCAGTTACAGTTGTCTACCTTCATAATGGCTATTTTTCATTCTTCAATAAGTAATCCTTTAAGTAGTATAAAGGGTACTTTGAAAATAAAATTGAAGGTAATTTCCAAGTCACTTTCTTTTTATTTTTCTGTACTATTTGTCTCTTCTTTTTCTTTCCTTCCTCTCTCCAATCCTCACTTTCTATAAGTTTATGATCTTGATAGATATTATGCATGGAACATGAAGGCTGATAAAACCAATCCCTGCCCTTAAGGATCTTACAGCTCTGTCAGGAAGATAGTATAAATGTGTTACTAAGGAAACCACAAATAAAGTAGTTCAAAGTGAGTAAAAATGAATAACCAGAAAAAGATTGATGGAAGAAATGGACAGATGTAATTTCCACAGGAATAATAGAGGAAATGCATTCTAGGTAAAGAAACCACGTTAACAAGGAACAGAGGACCATTTGGTGTACTTAAGGAATTCCAAATAATAATCATTATTTGGTGAATGTAGTAAGATACCAAATGATTGCAATGGAAGATAAGGCTGGAAAATCAAGTTGAAGTCAAAACTTGGGTGCCCTTGCGTGTCATGCAACAATGGTTGGAATTTATTATCCAGGGCAACATAGAGCCACTGAGGACTTTTGAATGGAAGAGTAAAATCAATAAAAACAAATTAGTTTCCTTGCCTCCTAGAGAGTAGAGTGCATAAAGCATGAGTTTTGAAATTAGATAGAACCAGGTTAAATTCTGGCTATTCCATTTGCTTAATAATGAGAACATTTCTTAAACTTCTCCTCTAGCCTCAGTTTCCTCATTTGTAGACTAGGATGATAAAACCTCCGATATGGGAGGAGAGTTAAGATGGCAGAGCAGCATGGAGACGCTGAGCTTGTCTCACCCCCGAAATGCAGCTAGATCAGCACCAAACCATTTTGAATGCCTAGGAAATTTATCTGAGCATTAACACAACAACGTGCATAACTTGAGCCACAGAACTGGGCAGGTAAGTGGTGTGGAGAGGTGAACTGGGAAAGAGAAAAGCCATGGAGGGTAGGGAGCTATTTTTGCGGAGAGACGACAGAGAAAGAGGGAGAATGTGGTGTATCAGGAGAGTGCAGGAAAAAGATTCTCCCGAAGGTAGCTGGGGAGAAAGAGAAAGAAAAGAGTGAAAATACTCGCCGGGGACTGAACAAGAAATCTGTTCCCCAAAACCATTGACAGGAAGAAAGGAAAGGGTTTCAATACCACCAGGATTCTATAAACAGTGGAGCACAGAGTCTGAAGTTCGAAGCTGAATGCCTGGTGGTGCTCTGGTGAGGCAGCATGGTGAATCCCCAAGAGCAGGCATCAGAGTTTGAGGGGTCCGTGTGCTGCATGGGGGAAAAGCAGTTCTCCTGCTTGGAGAGCATTCAGTAGAGGCCATATGGCCTCCCCACAGGCAAAAGTCTCAGCAGACCCTGGAGAGCAGCCACAGTTGCTGGTATTGTGACAAAGATGCCACAGTGTGGTGAAACTTGGTGCCAACTGTGGGTTGTGGTTTGCCAGCATCTCTAAACCTCTACCACTGTGCAATGGTGGTTTTCTGGAGCAAGCCAGCACCTGGCCACTGTTCAGCAAGACCCTCCCACAAAGGGCCAATGGGTCCAAGCTACAGGGTCTTTAAATTGTGGGGCTTTGAAACACAACCCATCTGAGATAAAACTCTGGAGGAAGGTGCTGCCTGGCAGGTGGACAGCTTGGACATGGACAGGTAGAGGCGGGGAGTGGACGGAGGCCTCAGACAAAGGAGGAGTGCTTGATTTCGGGTTGGTGAGAGTGTCAAGTTCCTGTGCCAGAGACTAAGGAGCTGGATGAAGTCATTTCCACCTCTCCAAGGCATGTACACATGCACCACACTGATCCACCTCAGTAGCTAAGCAGCACCATCTAGTGGAAAATGGGGGCATTACAAGCCCCATCAAACTGCCTTCCAAGCACATCCCCTAGAAGAACAGCACAAGTCACTCCACTTGCTTAGTGTACAGAATATAGAAGGGTTCATAATTTCAGTTCTAGTGGAAACTGGACATAACTTCATTTAGGTTTCATTTTGTTTACTGGTTCATTTATTTGTTTGTTTGATTTGCTTCTGTTTTGGCTTAAATTGTTTTCTTCTTTTCTTTCTTTTTTTCCTTCCTCCTTCTTGGATACAGAAAAAGGAAAGTTTTTTTTAATTTCTTTTTTACTTTAGTTTTTATTTTTCCTAACTTTTTATTCTACGTCATTTTCATTATTTCATTTTATTCTATTATATGATTTTTTTAATTTTTAAAATTTTTTCTTACCTTTTTTCCTTTTCTTTCCCTTTTTCTGTATTCTATCAAGCTTCTTTCAACAAGCAGACCAAAACACACCTAATATCCAGCTTCTTTTTGTTTTTTCATTTTTATTTTTTAATTTATTAATTATTTTCTTCCTCCAAAGTGACAAAATGAAGGAATTCACCCCAAAAGAAAGAACAGGAAGAAATGAAGCCAGGGGCTTAATCAACACAGATAAAAGCAAGATGTCTAAACTAGAATTTAGAACCACAATAATAAGAATACTAGCTGGAGTTGAAAAAGACATAGAATCCCTTTCTGTGGAAATAAAAGGAATAAAATCTAGTCAGGATGAAATTAAAAATGGTAACTGAGATGCAATCTTGAATGGATGCCATGACAGCAAGGATGGACAAAGCAGAGCAGTGAATCGGTGATAGAGAAGACTAGATTATGGAGAACAATGAAGCAGAAAAAAAGAGGGAAACTAAGGCAAATGAGCACAATACAAGATTTAGAGAATTCTGTGACTTATTAAAAAGAAATAACATTGAATTATAGAAGTCCCAGAAGATGAAGAGAGAGAAAAAGGAACAGAAGATTTATGTGAGCAAATTAAAGCAGAAAACTTTCCTAATCTGGGAAAGGACACAGACATTAAAATCCAAGAAGCACAGAGACCTACCATTAGACTCAACAAAAACTGACCATCACCAAAGCACATCATAGTCAAATTCACAAAATACGCAGATGAGGAAAGAATTATGAAAGCACCGAGGGGGGAAAAATGCCCTACAAGGGAAGACAGATCAGGTTCACAGCACACATCTGCAGAGAAACTTGGCAGACCAGAAAGGAGTGGCAGGTTATATTCAACGTGCTGAATCAGAAAAAAAATTCTGCAGCCAAGAATTCTTTATCCAGCAAGGCTATCATTCAAAATAGGAGAGATAAAGAGTTTCCCAGGCAAATAAAAACTAAGGGGATTGTGACCACTAAACCAGTCCTGCAAGAAATTTTAAGGGGGACACTTTGAGTGGAGAAAAGACAAAACAAAACAAAACAAAAAACCAAAAGCAACAAAGACTAGAAAGGACGAGAGAATATCACCAGAAACACCAACTCAACACACAACACAATGGTGCTAAATTCATATCTTCCAGTACTCACTCTAAATGTACATGGACTAAATGCTTCAATCAAAAGACACAGGGTATCAGAATGGATAAGTAAAACATACCCATCTATATGCTGCTTACAAGAGACTAACTTTTGACCTAAAGACACCTGCAGATTTAAAGTAAGGGGATGGAAAACCATCTATCACACTAACGGTCATCAAAAGAAAGCTGGAGTAGCTGTACTTCTATCAGACAAACTAGATTTTAAAATAAAGACTGTAACAACAGATGAAGAAGAGCACTATATCATAATTAAGGGGTCTGTCCACCAAGATCTAACCATTGTAAATATTTATGCCCCCAACATGAGACACCCAAATATATAAATTAATTAATCACAAACATAAAGAAACTCATTAATAATAATACCATAATAGTAGGGGACTTCAAAACCTCACTTAAAGCAATGGACAGATCATGTAAGCAGAAAATCAACAAGGAAACAATGGCTTTGAATGACACACTGGGCAAGATGGACTTAACAGATCTATTCAGAACATTTAATCCTGAAGCAGCAGAATACACATTCTTCTCAAGTGCACATGGAACATTCTCCAGAACAGATCATATACTGGGTCATAAATTAACCCTCAACAAGTACAAAAAGATTAAGATCATACACCTCGTATATTTTCAGACCACAATGCCATGAAACTCAATATCAACCACAAGAAAAAAATTTGGAAAGACCATGAATATTTGGAGATTAAAGAACATCCTACCCCATTAAAGAATGAATGGGTTAACCAAGAAATTAAAGAGGAAATTAAAAAGTACACGGTAGCCAATGAAAATGAAAACATGACAGCCCAAAACTACTGGGATGCAGCAAAGGTGGTCATAAGAGAAAAGTATATAGCAATCCAGGCCTTTCTAAAAAAGGAGGAAAGGTCTCAAATACACAACCTAACCTTATACCCAAAAGAGCTAGGAAAAAAAAAAACAGCAAATAAAGCACAAAAACAGCATAAGAAGAGAAATAATAAAGATTAGAGGAAAAATCAATAATATCCAAATAAAATACATATATAGTACGTGTATTGGTTGTTTGAAAGAATTAACAAAATTGAGAAACCCCTAGCCAGATGGATCAAAAAGAAAAAGACTCAAATAAAATCACAAAAGAGGAGAGATCAAAACCAATACCACAGAAATACATACAATAATAAGAGAATATTATGAGCAATTATATGCCAACAAATTGGGACAATCTGGAAGAAGTGGAAAAATTCCTAGAAACATATAAACTACCAAAACTGAAACAGGAAAAAATATAAAATTTGAACAGACCCAAAACCAGTAAAGAAATTGAATTAGTAATCAAAAATCTCCTAACAACAGTCCAGGGCCAGATGGCTTTCTAGAGGAATTCTACCGAATATTTAAAGAAAAGTTAGCACGTATTCTTCTGAAGCTGTTCCAAAAAATAGAAATGGAAGGAAAACTTCCAAACTCATTCTACGAGGCCAGCATTACCTTGATTCCAAAACCAGACAACGACCCCACTAAAAAGGAGACCTACAGACCAATTTCTCTGATGAACACAGATGCAAAAATTCTCAACAAGACACTAGCAAACTGGATCCAAAAACATATTAAAAGATTATTCACCACGATCAAGTGGGATTTATTCCTGGGATGCTAGGTTGGTTCAATACCTGCAAATCAATCAATGTGATACATTGAAAGAAAGGATAAGGGGACTCCTGTGTGGCTTAGTCAGTTGAGCATCTGACTTCAGCTCAGGTCATGATCTTGTGGTTTGTGAGTTTGAGCCCTGTGTCGGGCTCTGTGCTGACAGCTAAGAGCCTGGAGCCTGCTTCATATTCTGTGTCTCCTTTTCTCTCTCTGCCCTTTGCCCCCTCACACTCTGTCTTTCTCAAAAATAAACAAACATTAAAATAAATAATAAAATAAATGGATAAGGACCACATGATCCTCTTGACAGATGCTGAAAAAGCATTCAACAAAATACAGCATCGTTTCTTGATATTAAAAAAAAAAAACCTCAAGAAAGTAGGGATAGAAGGATCATCCCTCAAGATCATAAAGGCCATATATGAAAGACCCATCACTAATATCCTCAATTGGGAAAAACTGAGAGCTTTCTCCCTAAGGTCAGGAACACAACAAGGATGTCCACTCTCACCACAGTTATTCAACAAAGTATTAGAAGTCCTAGCCTCAGCAATCAGACAACACAAAGAAATAAAAGGCATCCAAACTGTCAAGGAGGAAGTCAAACTTTCACTCTTCGCAGACAACATGATACTCTATGTGGAAAAACCAAAAGGACTCCATCAAAAAAACTGCTAGAAGTGATATATGAATTCAGCAAAGTTGCAGGGTATAAAATCAACGTACAGAAATCGGCTGCATTTCTATACGCCAATACTGAAGCAGCAGAAAGAGAAATCAAGGAATCAATCGCATTTACAACTGCACCAAAAAACATTAAATACCTAGGAATAAACCTAACCAAAAAAACACTGAAAACTATAGAAAACTTATGAAAGAAATTGAAGAAGATGCAAAAAAAAAATGGAAAAACATTCCATGCTCATGGATTGGAAGAACACATACTGTTAAAATGTTCATACTATCCAAAGCAATCTACATATCCAATGCAATCCCTATCAAAATTAAACCAGCATTCTTCACAGAGCTAGAACAAACAATCCTAAAATCTGCATGGAACCACAAAAGACCCCGAATAGCCAAAGCAATCCTGAAAAAGAAAACCAAGCTGGAGGCATCACAATTCCGGACTTCAAGCTGTATTATAAAGCTGTAATCGTCAAGACAGTATGGTACTGACACAAAAACAGACACATAGATAATGGAATAGAATAGAGAGCCCAGAAACGTATGGCCAACTAATCTTTGACAAAGCAGAAAAGAATACCCAAAGGAAAAAAGATAGTCTCTTCAGCAAACGGTGTCAGGAAAACTGAACAGCAACATGTAGAAGAATAAACCTGGACCACTTTCTTGTACCATACACAAAAACAAACTCAAAATAGATTAAAGGCCTAAATCTAAGAAAGCCATCAAAATCCTAGAGGAGAAAACAGGCAACAACCTCTTTGACCTTGCCCACAGCAACTTCTTACTAGAGGCAAGAGAAAAAAAAGCAAAAATAAACTATTGGGACCTCATCAAGAAAAAAGTTCCTGCACAGCAAAGGAAACACTCAGCAAAACTAAAAGTCAACCGATGGAATGGGATAAGATATTTGCAAATGACATATGGGATAAAGGGTTATTAGTATCATAAATCTATAATGAACTTACCAAACTCAACACCCAAAAAACCAAATAATCCAGAGAAGAAAATGGGCAAAAGACATGAATAAAACTTTTCCTAAGACACCCAGATGGCTAACAGACACATGAAAAAATGCTCAACATCACTCATCAAGGAAATAAAAATCAAAACCACAATGAGGTATCACCTCACACCTGTCAGAATGGCTAAAATTAACAACTCAGACAACAAAGGATGTTGGTGAGGATGCAGACAAAGAGGAACCCTTTTGCAATGCTGGTGGGAATACAAACTGGTGTGGCCACTCTGGAAAACAGTATGGAGGTTCCTCAAAAAATTAAAAAGAGAACTACCCTATGATCCAACCATTGCACTACTAGGTATTTATCCAAAGGGTACAGAAGTGATGATTTGAAGGGTATGTACACCCCAATATTTATAGCAACACTATAGACAATAGCCAAATTATGGAAAGAGCCAAAATGTACATTGACAGATGAATAAAGAAGATATGATATACACGTGTGTGTCTGTATATATATGTGTGCATGTATGTATGTATGTATATATATATATATATATATATAATGGAATATTGCTCAGTGATCAAAAAGAATGAAATTTTGCCATTTGCAACAACATGGATGGAGCTAGAGTGTATTATGCTAAGCAAAATAAGTCAGTCAGAGAAAGACAATTATCATGTAACCTCACTCATGTGGAATTTAAGCTACAAAGCAGATGAACATAAGGGAAGGGAAGCAAAAATAATATAAGAATAGAGAGGGTGACAAACCATAGAAGACTCTTAAATACAAGAACAAACTGAGGGTTGCTGGTGGGGGGCTAGGTGGTGGGAACCACTGAAGGGATGAGGGGCATTAAGGAGGACAGCCAGGCATGAGCACTGGGTGTTATATGTAAGTGATGAATCACTAATCTATTCCTGAAATTATTATTATACTATAAGTTAACTAACTTGGATTTTAAATAAATAAATAAATCGCAAACAAGTAAATAAAATAAAATCCCCAATATGATATACTGTAGAAGTGAACTGCTGTTTTAAATTATGTGTGCCTAGTAGAGAAGACACGCTCAACAAATGTTTTTCCCACACTCCTTTCTGTTTGCGTTAATGACATCTCAGATTCATTTTGACACTTCACTTCTTTCTCGTCCAACCAGTGGACATATTCCTTCAATGCTCTCTCTGCACTCTCTCTTGTATTCACAATTTTCTTGGCCTTCTCCCCATTTTAGACTTTCATTTCCAGTTGCTTGAGCTATTGCTTTAGGCTTCAAGCTGGATTAGGTTACCTCCAGGTCCTCTGTCCTCCAGCCCACACTATTGATTGATTGGATTCATCTTCCTATAGCACTTTCTTGGTCCTATCCTTGCTCTAGTTAAAATATATTCATGGTTTTGAAGAGTCTGTAGAATTAAGTCCAAATTCATTAGTTTCACACTCATGGCCTCATAATGCCTGGTCCCAAAGACCTTTTTTTGGTAAAAAGCTCCCATTAATTACAATGTTTCAGTCAAATAAAACAATTTTTGTTTCCCAGATTGCTCTGGGCCTCCTGACAACGTGCCTTCACTCATGCCATTCCATTACTTGGAATCCCTTCCTCTTATCATACTTCATTCAAGTATATAAGAAACTGACTTGCTGACAAAGGCATTAGGAAAATTAGATGAAGTTGGGTCTTTGGTGGCATCATCGAACCACTGAATTAACTAACCCTAGGGCCACCCAACCTCAGGACTTCTTGTCACGTGACCTAACAAAGTCCCAAGTGGTTTAAACCATTTTTTTATTTTATATTTTTTATATATATATATAAATATATATATTTATATAATATATATAAATATATATAAATATATATATTTATATTTATTTATATAGTATAAAATATAGTAGTATTTTATACTAGCAGTTGAAAGCATCCTAAATGACAATGTGAATGTGGTTACTACCTTACAAGCTCAAATTTCTCTTGAGAACATAGAAGGTAACTTATAAAAATCTATTTTGTTTTCCATGAAAATTAGACTTATCCCTCAGAAGCATTCATGCCTCATACTCTGTGTCCCAACCAAACTAGAACTGTTGAATCATTCTGTCCCATTGTCTACAGGAAAATAAAGATTTCAGAAATAAAGTGTATTAATATTCCTAATTCATCAGTAACCCTGCCCATTGGCCTAAAAATTAGTCCTACTTCTACCCTAAAAATGTCTGAATGCAAGAGAGAAAGTGTCTGTGGGCTTCCTTTCCTGTACATGACCTGCTGTACCTGCTACAGTTCCCATGTCTGGCTCTACTGTTGTTGGCCTTTCTAGAGATTTTCCCCTCCTTGTGTGAAAATCATTTCAGAAAACTTTAGATACTCCAACTTTAGAGTGAATAAGTAATCCCCTTCTTGCCCAAAATTTAATTTTTAAGTATTTACCACTTGGCTTCTCATGGAACATAGGTCAAATTTTCAAGGGCTACAAAGAGGACAGTATAATACCACAACCCTGCATCCCAGAGTCATACCAGTTCCTCTGCTCCCTGCCTCAGGGGGATTCTTGGAGCATTGCTCAAAGAAAGCTCATGTGGCTATTTTCTCCACTTACTATTTTTCCCTAAAGTGTGTAGGACTCGGGCCCCAAACTTATTTTCCTGTATTTCTTGGGAAATTCAAAACTTAAGACTCTGATCCCATAAAATTCCCCTAGTGGGTGATCCACCATGAACCTTGTGATCTTCCATTGTGACATCTCCAGTGGCATTACTAAGATACACTGTCAACCATGGGGGGAATATAGAGTACTGGTTCAGAATGGGATGAATGAGGAGGAGCCTGCAGCCAGAAAGGCTACTTAGGAGGCACTGATCTAGACAAGAGGGTGTAAGTGCCTAACCTAAGTCAATGGTGTTGGAAATGGCCAAGTCTAATAGACTAGGAAGATACTACAGGGGTAGTGTTATCAGAGATTCTGATTAACTGGATATAGGAGTTTAAGAAAGGAAGAAAGGGACACCTGGAGAGTTTAGTCGGTTAAGTGTCCAACTTCAGCTGAGGTCATATTTCGCAGTTCACGAGTTCTAGCCCTGCACTGGGCTCTGTGCTGACAGCTCAGAGCCTGGAGCCTGCTTCAGTTTCTGCGTCTCCCTCTCTTGCTGCCCCCCCCCCACCCCATGCTCTCTTTCTCTCTCTCTCTCAAAAATAATAAACATTTTTTTAAAAAATTAAGAGAAACCAACCTGACTATGGAACACAAAATACACAAAATTAGGAAATAACATTAAATGAATGAACCTAAGGAAAAAATGAAGAGCATATATGGAAACAGAAACCAGAAGAAATGAATTTACTTTTAGTTTCTCTACATTTTTGCTGGTAAGAGCACCAAAATTGAACCTAACACTCTATTAGGTATTCAATGGATAGACAAGACCTCAGAGTGTTGCCCTGAAAATATTCCTTCCAAAAGGTTCAGAGATTTCTGCCGAAATCTGTCGTTGTGTATTCCCTGAGAACATGGCTAGTCTATATTTCCCAGCCTCTTCTGAATCTTGGGGTGGCTAAAGGTCAGTTCTCACCAATGGATTAGGAAGAGAAGTAAAACTGTGCCACCTCCAGGCCTAGTCCTAAAGGCTGGGTGTGCCTTCTCCATGCTCTCCCCCTTGCTGCTGCCTAAAACCCACAGCAACCTTGCATCAACCATTAAGAGGACGATATGTCCCCCAGTGAGGGCAGAACAATGGGAGGGAAAAACCCAGACCCCTAATGTGTGGCACAGCCACCTGCTCACCTGGAATGCTTGCTTTGGATTGCTGTATCAGAGAACATGACATTTGTTTGGGGCCACTGACTGACAGTTACATCTTTGTGTTAGGGCATTACTTCAATTCACACAAATACTGTGTGTTCTGTTTGTCTGGGGGCTCCTTTGGCTTTAAAAGGAGTCAGCCTTATGCTAAGGCTGAGGAGAACCCCATTGTCTCTACACTATTTATTAAGAAAGCATAAAATATCCACTAAAACATAGGGTAGACTTTAGGGGTAACTTTAAGGGTAACCTGTTAGAGATTAGAAGTTAGGTTAGCTATACAAGTTTAAAAGAAACATTCCCCAGCTCTCAGCAAGAGAAAAATCTAGGTTGCTTTATCTATATAAGTAAAATATATATAATATAAAAAATATATATATATAAACTTGTTTTTATATACATCACAAAACCATAAGGGGTGCCTGGGTGGTTAATTGAGCACTGGACTCCTGATTTTGGCTGAGGTCATGATCTCAGGGTTGTGGGATCAGCCCCCACATCAGGCTCCACGCTCGTGCATGAAGGCTGCTTGGAATTCTCTCTCTCTCCCTCTCTCTCTGTCTCTCCTCGGCTACCATGCTCTCTCTTAAAATAAACAAACAAACAAACAAACAAAAAATCCAGGAGCCTTTCCCTCCTTGCCATGGTTGCTAAGAAATTCAGAGATGTATTTGTGGTTTGACAGCAATCACACTCACAAATATATAGGACTGTGGACACACGATCTGTGAATTCTTGGTCATCGCCTTTCATTTGCTTACTCATATTTTCTCTCTTTACTGATTACCTCAAGTACGACTCCTGCCCTCCTAAACCCAGTAAGATGTAATTCACTTCAAATCACTCAGGAAGAAATGAAACATAAAAGAAAAAATCCATTTTAAAAGGACCCATTTTTTAAAAACAAGTATTATGCAGAAACTATAAAACTCGATGAGACAATGTGTACTGTTCCAAAGGTGATTTCAAAACAGCACCATTTAGATAATCTACTTTGTAGCCTGCAATTTTCTGCTTTTTACACGCAAGAATATATTTATTAAGCTATTTATAGATTTTTAACATATAATTGACTGTTCTAAACACTCATTTCTTGATCTTTGCTCTTTATACCAAACATCTATTTCATAGAGCATATACTATTCAACTGTCATAATAAGAGAGGCAAAATGAAAACACTCAATTTAATTTAGTACAGAATTATGTTTTAGTAACTCTTTTCCTGCATTTTGGTGATACTATTTATATGTATAAATTAAATAAATCATTTTCATAAGACTTTTAACCAAATTTGAATGGACTCTTTGTAATGGTTTCCACCTCCTACAAGTTTAATGATACCATATTGGAGGAATTATATAATCACTGAAAAGATTCTAGGAGGTAGCACAGTAGTCCCGTTATACCTATTCAAGAGTGATAAAAAGGTCAATTCCATTTAAGACTTCAAATTCACACCCTAATTTTAGAGCTGCCAAGCACCTTACATATAATCATGAACACTTTATGTATAATGGTGGCAGAGTTGGTTTAAGAAAAATATATATTGAACTTTACTCTAATTTTTTTATTTTTAAATATTATATTTTAAAGAATTTAGGAAATTTTAGGGAGCCAAAAACACATTTCCAATATTTATACAATGCCCAAGATTCATGGTCTCCAGGCAACAAGGGAGTACATGGCTGCACCGGGTCTGGCCTGTTCTCCCAGTGTCATTATGCGTTTGGCTGATGATTTATTCAAACCCAGTTTCAAACCCGCTATTAGCTCACTCATTGCTTTAATGCAACTAGTCCACCATTCATAACTGTCAAGGACCGATTCATTGGAACTGGGACATTTTAGGCCTTCAACGTGTAAAAATATCTTTTTTCTTGTTAGCATATATAAGACTAAAACACTATTGTTTGAGTCCTTCACATTTTCCCCTTTTTGTAAATACTTTAGAAGACACTTACCCAATTTTTAAACTAACCTGTCACAGAAAAAATACTTGAATCATAAGTACACATGGCATTTGAGAGGTTTTTTTGTTTGTTTGTTTTTTGTTTTTTTTTTGGTTGTGGTTATAGTGATGGCCTCTGAAAGCCTCTCAACTAATCATGGGTAAGTAGTGTTGGCTTTTATAAAATAAAAATAAACCACAGCATGTACAACTTGACAGGAATAAGTGACCAAGTGGCTAAAAACTTGGTGAGATCTTTTAAAAAAGGTGACAGAGAAATGACCACTTAACATAGATAGTTCTGATTCTCTTCTGTTTAAAAAAAAAAAGCAGTTACAGTAATGAATGAATCTCAAATAATTGGTCAATCTCAATCTCTTAACACATCAAGAAAGAAGTAAACCACAGAAGAATGCATAGAGCATAAGCCCATTTTCATAACATTGAAAAATGTCAAATAGAAAAAAAAAGGAATGGTTAACTAAAAATTCAGGTTATTGTTACCGGGGGCGGGGGGGGGGGGGGGGACAAGGCTCAGAGAATGAGATTTGAAGAGTTAAATAAGGGACTTCCAAAATTCCTCTAAAATCTTTGAAAAATAAATCGCAAAGGTCAGAAAAAATATTCTGAGTTTGGTTGATGGGTAATGGGCAAAATGTTGTTCCTGTATGATTATTTTGGTAAGGAGGGCTTATTAAGATTTTCATGGAAAGAAAAGTTTATGGCATAATAGTTCAGTTAGAAAATGTCAGTCCTAATATTATTAAAGCTCAGAAAGTCTTCTTGGGAGAATTTCCTGATGTGTTGCCTGTCTCATCAGGAATGTCGACAGAGGAATAAAATGGCACTCGATCTTCTGGACAGCTTGGTGTTTTGTCTTTGGCTGTCAAGCAAAAAGGACTGCGATTGCACTCATCTGGAGAAGATTAGAATACTCTGCAAAATCAGAGAACAGAGAAAACAGAATAACAGAATGCTGGCCAGTCATTTCCTCCAACTCCCCTTGGAAGAAGGCGTAATCCCACCTCATGGCCCAGGGATTAATTAGCTACAATCTCAACAGTATGAATAGTTAGAGATGAAAATGTACCTGGACACTTATATTCCAAGACAGGAGGCATAAAGATTGCAAAACATGGAAATTCTTCGTTCAAAAGGGAAAAAAATCCACTGCAAACACAGATAGCATTTTATTCTTAAACCTGAAAACTTCTAACATTAATCATTTATTCAGTTTATCAGAAGGTTCTTAGGGGTTAAAATGCATATAGAGTTTGGCATTAGTAAACTCATGATTTAAATTCTAAGTTTAAAACTGAACAGTTCCAATCTTTTCAGATGTTTCTCTAAAAGGACATGCACCTGGTCTGAGAGTGTTTACTACTATAATTACATAACTAAAGACCATTAACTTGAGATTGAAAGACATACGTATGTGTGTATATATATGTACGTATATGCACATATATACACAGAGACACAGACATGCATACATTATATACACATATATTCAAGTGAAAATTTGAGTAAAAGACACACCTTTTTTGTTTCCTTAAAATCAACTTTAAAGAATTTTTAAATTGCATTCTTCCTTTAATACCGCGTACCGTGCAATAAGCCTTGTATTACATCGTTGTATCAACTGGACACAGATATTCCCCAAAGAACTGGCTCAGGGAAGTGGCACAACTTGGCAGCCTGTCCCATCCCCCTTTGGCATGGATTCCAATTAAGTCTAACCATGAGGGAATGGCTTTCTGCCAAGAGCACAACAAAGGAATGGACACTGTTAGTCTTGGGCCATGGGGAAATTAAAGGCAATAATGGAGAATGGTGCTTCTGGAATTGCCCCCTCTGATCTAACCTGAGAAATGCTGAGAAGGAAATGGTATGAACCAATCATATCTTCTTAAGTCTTGATTTGTTTACTTTTCTATAATAAACCTTTGGTATGCAAGGCTTCTAAACGAAACTGCAGCACACAGGCTAACAAGAGTATGGGGACCTCCTGGATCCTGTGTTCTAATGCTTGTGCCCCTTCCCCTCTTCATCTGCTAGAGCCTAGCTAACTATCTGACACCAAGTTTCCACAATAGGAAGTAGGTGGACACTTGGCATTATATCAACTCCTTGGATCACAATTTGGGCAAAGTTGGTTCTTTGGGACTTGAATCTTAATATAATGAAGAAAGAGGAAAACTGAGTTCTAACCCTAGCTCTGCGATTGACTTACTGTGCAGCCCTGGGCAAGTCAGTTCCAGTCTCTGAGCCTTTTGTTTTCTTTTCTCTCTGAGATTCTTTCATTGTTTTCAAAATGTCCTAGGACCCAAGAGGGTTCAGAAATCCTTTCAGGGTGTTTGTGAGATGAAAAAGACTTTTCATCTTTTCAAAATAATACCAAGATGTCATCTGCCTATTTTACTTTCATTTGCTCACAAGTGTTCAGTATGCTTTACCAAAAGCACAGGAGGAGGCCATGAGATTGAGGTGGTGCTCATGCCTTGATAACCTACATAAGCAGATCAAAACAGAAGTCATAGTCTGTGCACTTGAATTGGAGAAAAGGAAACAAGGACAACTAATCACAAAGAGCCAGGTAGGCTTTCCCAAATAAGGCCATTACTGAAGCTATAGTCAATCAAGTAATTTCTTTGCTTCTGCACCCTCCCTATTAAAAATCTTGCCCCTGTAGGGGTACCTGGGTGGCTCAATCGGTTGAGCGTCTGGCTTCGGCTCAGGTCATGATTGCTCTCTCGCTCTCTCTCTCAAAAATAAATAAAATGTTAAAAATAATTCTTTAAGAATCTTGCCCCTGGCTCCTGTTCATGGAGTGCTCCTAATCACTTTCAGTTTGCTGCTGGCCAATGTGAATTGATTTTTGCTCAGATAAACTCCTGAAAATTTTAATGTGCCTCGGTTTATCTTTTAACACATGTAATATCACAACAGATTAAATGAAGAAGCAGGCATGAGAATCTAGCCATCCTCCATTAAACCAGACCATAAAGAGATTCACAAATAGAAGTAAAAAGCCACCCTTTTTACTAATAAAAATGTATTGTTTCTCATAAAAATCTTTATTTATAATGTATTATTTTTAATGTATTAATGAGCATTTGATTTTAATATCTAATATAATAAATGACAGATACAACTTACATAAACCAAAGCTCTTTGGGATCCTCAATTTTTTTTAAGTTTATTCATTTATTATTTCTGAGAGACAGGGAGAGAGGGAGAGAGGGAGAGACAGAAGGAGGGAGGGAGGGAGAGAGAGAGCGAGCACATGCACAAGCAGTGAAGAGGCAGAGAGAGCGAGAGGGAGACAGAATCCAAAGCAGACTCCAGGCTCTGAGCTATCAACACAGGGCTCGAACTCGTGAACCGTGAGATCATAACCTGAGCAGAAGTCGGATGCTTAACCAACTGAGCCACCCAGGCACCCCAGTAATTTTTAAGATTTTAAGTAGCCCTCCTATCAATACATCTGAGAACTGCTGGACTAGGTGATTTGAGATCCCTTTCTGCACTATGATTCCTTGATATCCTAGACATCATCAGACATTATTACCTATAGTGCACAACTTCATAGGAGAATTAAAATCTCCAATATACCTTGTCTTATGTAGACATAATGTATAAACAAGTAATTTAAAATATTTTCTAAAGTAAACAAAAATTGGTAGAGAATGAACTGTCCATCCAGAAAACCTACAGACTCATGATCTTCTTCTAAATAAAGAAGCCACATCTAGTTACTCATTCATGGGTTACTCTGCTTTTGAGGCCTCTATTCCTGAAATCTTTATTCTAAATGTATGTACCAGGAATTGGCACCCATTCCAAAGTCAGTCACTTGAGGAACAGACTTAAGTGAAGCCCACGCGGTGACTCTGTACAGAACTCTAACCAATGGGGTCATTATATACTGAACACTAGTTAACCAGATCTTCACCGTGGGAGATTTGAAGGTGTCATGTGGAAAGATCTATAGAGAGGAATTAATATTTTACACACTCTGAAAGACACAAAGGCCGTAAACTGAAGCTATGAAATACCGGAAGCCATAGGGATGTAGAAGCCATGAGATAACAGAGAACGAGAGTAGGGAGAAAAGCCATTCGTAAATGTAGTGGTCAAAAAGGAAAGTGGAAGCAGAGGAAGGGAGCAGCAAAGACTGCTCAAAAGTGTCACACAAGAAGGACACACTGCTAGAGTTGCTCCTGACCTGCTGGGACAGTTTCCCAAATGATGTTTCAGGTCTCCATGACTCTACTGCTCAACCACTGGAGTGAGTGCCTATCCTTATGCCCATGCATCTGTCCATACGACACCCAAGGACACTGCATTTGTCCTCTTTCTTTATTTCTAGAAAGCCTGACACAGCTCAAAGGTGCTGGAGTATCTACTGGGAAATTAAAACTTAAAGGATAAGCAAAAGAAAAGTAGCATGTTTGCTTAAAGCAAATACATATAATAACCTTTGAAAAGTTATATATACAACTCTACATACTTTGAATATTACATACAAATTCATCTCTTTAGAAAATTATAATTTTCCTGTTATTTAGGAAACTAATAAATTAAAATTACCACCTAACAACAGACAGTGGAGAGAAACTAACACTAAGCCAGGGTGAGAGCCAATTAGAAAAGAAGAAAGATTTAGAATGAAAGTAATAAACAGAAAGAATCTGACTCATAAAAGTTCCATTCTCTGGGAACTTGCAAATGAGGTAAGCTAAAAATAGCAAGTAGGAGCAAAAATCATAATAGACTAAGATTAGAGACCAAGGTAGGTTAAAAGAACATAAACTTCCAAAGAACTCCTTTTGCAGTTTTGAAGAAACAGAATACCTTAAGTGTTTATATGGCTGGTCTGATTCCATTGCTAAAATGGATCAAGAGAGAGGACATGACAAATTTCACTGGCTTACCATCCATTTACTGGCACATTTCTTCACCGATGTATTCCCACATTCAATATATTTGTGCTGAGTGCCAGGTATACGTCTGGAGCCCCACACAGGTCAGGCACTCAGGAACCCTTTTGGGGAATGAGACAGAATTGCAGACTTCCAGGTGTCATGATGGCTTCGAGGATGAAGCAAATATGGTTCATCATGCTTCCAAGACCTGACAATCCAGAAACTAAAATCTTAAGGTGTAAGGCAGGTGTGAACTTTGCCTTGAGATAATCACTGGGTTTTGGCAATAGGTAGGGAAATTTCCAACTGTAGGAAGAAGGAAGTCTTCGTGAAGGAATATTTCAACTGAGTCTTGAAAAGTAAGTAGGTTTATGACAGGTGAAGATCTGGAAAGAAACAATATAAATAGATGGGGAAGGCAAGACCAAAGCCACAGAAACAGGTATAAATGGACCCTTCTGAAGGACAGCGAATAAGTCAATGGATACAGTGTGCGTAGGAGTATAATGAAAGGTGAGACTAGAAAAGACACAGCAGGGTCAAAGCATTAGGTTCCAGAGGCTAGGAGAAGTTTGGTTTCTTTACTTAGGAAATAATAGGAAATTGTGAAGGTTTCAGTGTAGAGGAATGACATAAAAATTAATTACTGTCACTTTAAGGGCTTACTCTGTACTAATAGAATTTTATACAATCACAACCTCACAATGAAATATTCTTATTCCCATTTTACCTATGAGAAAACAAAGGCTCAGGTTGCCCTTAGAGCTTGCCCAAGATCAGAGAGCAAGTAGTTGAGCTGGATTCAAATTCACGTCTAACTTCAAACCTTGTAGTCTTAATTTCTAGGAGTGTAGACTCAGTTGGCTTCAAAAGTATACAACCAGTGTAAGTGTGAGGCAGGCTGGGTGTCAGACAACAGGGAGTTGGGGAAATACAGCAAATATGACATACACAAAAATTTCCAGGGTGCCTGGGTGGCTCAGTCAGTTAGGTGTCTGACTCTTGGTTTTGGCTCAGGTCACGATCTCACGGTTCTTGAGTTTGAGTCCCATGTCGGGCTCCACGCTGACAGTACGGACCCTTCTTGGGAGTCTCTCCCCCTCCCCTCTCAATAAACGAACAAACAAACAAACAAACTTAATAAAAAACAAAAGCTTCAAAATAAAGGGAAAATGTGCTGTCTGGCTGAGGCCAATCAAAATTGCACTCAAAGTGGAGCCATAAGTTTGTCACCTCTGCTGATGAAACTCCACCCGTTCTCTCTAATGTGATCGGATTGTATTTAAGATAACTAAAGTTTCATGGAATTTATACTGGTCGAGAAGAAGCCCAGTGGCAGGGAGACCAGTCGATACAACCTCAGCACATATTTCCAGGTGAGCGGAAATAAATGTGGTGTGACACTCCCAAGGCTGAGTAACAGTCTACAGTCACAGTCTGCAGCCATTACAAAGACAGAAGAGTGTGGTAAGTATTAGGAGCTGTTCCTCTATCTCCACTCACTTCACCCCCAGGCAGTGCCTTCTTTTTAAACCTTCTGTGACCCAAACACAGGACTCAGCACCATGTAAAGTCTCCAAAGAATTCAGTCGCAAACAAAACAACAAAAACACACATAATGGAGCCTTCACTGAATATTTTATGAAGAAAACAGCTGTGGAGATTTTCCTTACACTTCACAGCAAGGTAGCCAGTTGCTTCAAAATCCCCAAAAAGATAACAAACTTTCTCTCAAGCTTTTTCACCCACGCCTGCCACAAGATTTATAACAATTTTTTTTTTTTTTTTGCTTTTCTCTCGGTCTTCAAGCTCTCACATAGCATCTAGCCTTGTTAGCACCAATCTCCCACTTTCAGAGTTTTCCCTTGAGAATTTAAAATGTATCAGCCCTTTATTACACAAAGCAACACAGTTCTGACCTGGCTGCTAGTCCAGATGTGGCAGAGCCCAGCAACCCCAGGACATGCCTAGAAAAGCTCAGAGCTCAGCTCCCAACAGAGACTGTCCACCTCAGAGAGGAGCTTAGCTGCCATACTGTTACCCCTGCAGCCCTGTGAGGTACTCCGCACCCATTTCAATGAACTTTTCCAAGCACTTCTTGTAAATGTGCATCAACTGGGCCGTCGCCAAGAAAAATCCTGGTGAAGGACATTTTCTTTATATAGTTACAGAAGGACTAGTGCAACCAGGATGACCAGAAGGATGACTATGGCTTTAAACAAAAATCTGAAAATAAAGATTTGGAAACACAGAACCAGAGCCTAAGGGAGAGGTTAGGGCTGGAAACACAAATCTGGATGCATGCAGGGGAGGGCTGGAGCACGGACCTTGAGGTAGGAAAAGAAACAAAAAGAAGGAAATAAAAAGACATAATACAGTTTAATAAAGGAAATCATTTTGAAGAGATGGTCATAAGGACTTACTGTGATACAATGTTCCTAAGATTATTACCACATTGCATTACTGATAATCCTTGCTCCTGTAGTGAATGCAGGTTTACATGAGAAGGCATTCGAACTAACTAAATTGAAAACTAGTTCACACAGGAAAACTCTGAAGATAATAGGTAAAAGCAGGTGAAAGACAAAAGATGAGTCGAGTCTAAAAATAAATGCAAGTGGGATGTCCAGCTAGTAAAATTGACAATTCTTTTAGTTCTTTAAAAAGCACTCCCAGGTTTTGTAGCCATTACAAAGCACTAAACATCTTCTCTTGAAACTTCAGTTGGAATGTGGACCCACTACCACATGCTATGAATGAAGGTCTCTGATCTTGAAGGGGTTGGAAAACAGGGTGGAAAAAAAGAGAGAGAAAGAGAAAGACAGAGGCAATTTTCATCAGTGTCTGCAGCCAGCTAAAGGGATATTCAAAATCACATTTCAGATGAAGTATGAGCATGAGCCATGTATTCACCTGGTGCTCACAAATCCCGGAGAAAGTTAATTAGCCACTTGGGGATGCAGTTACATTTTCTCTACCTTAGATGCACTGTGGGAAAAAGGGCAAAAAGTTGGAATCACTTCTACCAGGAATGAGATTAGTTTATACATTGGTTTCAAATTCTGGTTTTTCACGTAAGTGAAAAATGAATCTAGGAACATATACTCTGAGGTATATGTACCAGATTCACTCCATGTTTTAACAAGGACATCTAGAATGGTGACCAGGTCTGCTGTTAAATAGCAGGACTCTTTCAATCTCTCCCCAGAGGATTCAAAGTATTCATCAATATATTGCACAAGACGACAGCAGTCCCTTTTCCCAGAATCTTGAAGGACACGTGTGCCTCCTCCCACCCCGCCCCCCATATCCCTGGAAGATCCATCTACACATTATATTATTTTGTTATTTCAAAACCTGCCTCGAATGGGCACATTTTCACTGTGAAAGCTCCAGAAAGTTCTAGAGTGATGCATTTCATTTCCATTGTACCAAAAACATTTTTTTAAATGCTTCCAGTAAAACAAATATCATATATATCCCAACTAATCGACCTCTTTTTCCAGGCTTGCTCAAAATCTTTGTTAGCTTGTGCAAACATTTTAATTGTGTGCAACTGTTTTGTCTTCCGAAACATAGCCCAGCTAGCTTATACATCATGAGCAGCAAGCACACACCCTTTTCAACAAATCGTATTACTATATAAAGTTTCAGCCCAAAAGCCACAGGTGCAAGAGGCAGTGTGTCTGCAGTTCTCAATCACATTCTCTTTTATTATGGGCTATTTCAGCCAACGTGACCTATAATGAATGTATTGGGTTTTGTACTCTTTCTGAAGTTCCAGCCAGTGTCTAGATGCCTTTCCCTTGGTGTTCCTTAGAGCAGCAGAGCCTCGGGGAGGGGGGGACGAAATTGGAAAATATAAATAACAAATCAAAAATTACAATTGATTGGATAAACAATTTCCCTTAGTCTGTTTCTTAATAAGTGATCGATTTTATGATCAATATTCATTATTTCCCAGAACATACCAAACTGCTTATTGAACAAATGAATGGCTGAAACTACAATGACACAGAATCAAAAAGGTGAACCAATTTCTTTAATAACATGGGTTGAACAGCCTGTCTCCTCTTACCTGGCTGTTCCACATCAGTGCACTTTTCTGCATAGCCCTTTGGAAAGAGGCTGAAGTTCAGGAAAACAGGGGAGGTAATTCATTACTCTTTAAAAGAAATGGGTTATGGGAGCACGTGTTTATACGTGTGAGGGCTGAACCGCAGTTGGTGCTAGGCCGCCCTTTGTCTGTTCAAAGTAAATTCTCCAAGCTCCCACACCAGGCTCTCCCTTAAAGGCATTGCCTTTTGAATTCGGTGTACTCCGTGGATGCATAGACAGTTGGAAAACCCAGAGCATATTCGCTTTCTGGAAATTTTTTTTATTTAAATTCATGAAAATGACTGATAGATATTTTAGTTAAAATAACTCAGGTTAAGCCAACTACTTGGTAGCTGAGATTGTCATTTTGTTGGCCTGTTCTTGGATAACTTGGCAAGCACGTCATTGAACTTAACCAATTCCTATAAACTGTTAGAGACCTCAGGATATTCTATTCTATGGT
>CM053570.1:30592962-30609737 GCA_028646485.1 Cryptoprocta ferox | reverse complement strand
TTTCTGGAAATTTTTTTTATTTAAATTCATGAAAATGACTGATAGATATTTTAGTTAAAATAACTCAGGTTAAGCCAACTACTTGGTAGCTGAGATTGTCATTTTGTTGGCCTGTTCTTGGATAACTTGGCAAGCACGTCATTGAACTTAACCAATTCCTATAAACTGTTAGAGACCTCAGGATATTCTATTCTATGGTGCCCTTCATCGTCTCAAAATAATATGGTGGCCCATTTTCAGATGGCTGTCTCTTCCCTAATTTTCAGTAATTTCCAATGGTCCTGTGTACATTTAAAAAAAATAAAAAAGGCTGTGGAGATATGCAATTGCACTGGCAGCTAGTATAGCACCGACTTCACCAAACTGCTAACACAAAAGTGTGGACAAACTCAACATTTAGCAGACGTGGTGAGCAGGACCCTGGCCTGGTGATGAACGTCGTCATGGCAGGCCTCCAGGTGTGCTGGCTGCAGCCACCCTGCCCCTTCACAGCCCGCACGGGTTGGGGGAACCACAGGGCTTACCTCATTCCTTCTGAGCTTTCCTTTCTTATCCCTCAGCTCAGTCCCAGAGTGTCTATAACAAATGCCTAATTACCCAGCTCCATGAGAAATGCTGGACTGATCAATTATGAAAGCAACAAATGATTAACTAGTTAAAAAAAAAAGCCACATCACTTACTTAAAGTCAGTCATCCAAGGCTTATCCAAACTACTTAGGAAAACCTCATTAAATCAGGCTCCCCTAATTAGAAATTAGATAATTCTGACAGGAGCAAAGCTAAAGTTTACCTTTGTACTGTCTGTTAAAAAAATATTTTTGCGAAGCAAAGGAATAACATAAACAAGGCTTAATGATTTTGTAAATCTAAAATCCTGGGACAGAGTCAACATTCTCCTAAGTATCTGGACAGCAAGTTGTCAACCTTGAAGCTCCCTTCACACTGTATGTAAACCTCTACCTACAGAAAATAGTCAAAGCCATAATTGTAAAAAACATTCTTATCACTTAAAGTTTAAGAAAAGACTTTACTAGGTAACATAATTGAAACCTCATTGTAATGAAAACTATTTAGATATATGCATGAATGTCTCATTTATAGTGCATCATCAGGAATTCACAGAAGAAAAATTTCCAGACAACTAAAATTTTGACTTTAAGTGGCAAGAGTTATTTATTTTAATTAGAGAGATATGGTACAGTGGTTAAACATGGGGCTGAGGCTGAGTCTACTTGTGCCTTTAGCTTCACCAAGCTAATGTCTTTTGCCTCAGTTTCCTCATCTGTAAGATGGGAATAACAGTAGTAACTCTTCATAGTGTTGCTCTCAAGATTTAATGAGATGACAATGCCTTAAAAAGCCTTCAGATCAATGTTTGTCCCAATAAATGCTCAATACATGCAAATTTCTATTAATCCTTTTTGAGAGGATTTAGAAAAAAAATATATCACCTTATCAAACCGAATGCACGGATCACATTTTAACCCATTCTTATTCAAAGTAATCATCCTGAAAATAACTGTATTATGCCTTACAAGACCACTTTTTTATATATTAAGTCACGTCAAATTAGCATACTTATGTTGGCCTTTAATAGCTTTTCACCTCCCTCTTCTCATTGCTGTTCATTATCTATCAGTATGTCACTAGGGTTTCTAGTAAAGTGCCTTATCTTATACACAATGTCCAGATGAGGTTCTGTGAGAAATGCCAAGCTTTCCTATGAAGGACCTTACATGTCTGGAAGCTTGTCTCTGCACTGCCAGTAAGGCCTTTGCCATGTCCTCCTGAGTTCTAGAATCTAGTCTTGACAACGGAGTGTCAATCTGGCTTCTCCATAGGTACAGTGCTATCATATTTAAAAACACTCAGTATATAAGGTTCCATAGTCCAGGATTTTCCCTGAGACTGACCATCCCCCAGTTAATAATACTTTCTAGAATTTATTCTTATGCCTCATGAGCTGCTTTTCACGGTACGGGGCCACTGGAATCAGAGGTGCTTACATGGATTCTGTTGAAGAAGAGGACTTGAGAACATGTACGGCTTTCGGTTCCTCTTCACCATCCACCTTCACCTATGAGTTACATCAATCTAAAAAGTATACAAGTTTAGGGGGGATTTCCTTTTCTTATGTTATAGATTTTTTTCCTCAGTCTTTCATCATCTAATCTGCATTCTCTGAAATAAGACTCATATCAGAAAAATGAGATATGGAAGACTGTTAACAGCAAAGTCTCCAAGCATGGTGAGCACATTCCTCTAATAAGTTTCCATCCATCAGCATCAGACTCAGCACAAACAGAGTAGAGACTTTATCTTCCATGTGCTACATGGAGGGTTTTTTTTCATCTCATGGAGTGTAACATAAGCTGATGTGGCATTCAGGATTTACAGAAAATAGATGTATTTTTACTTAGCAAGGGAGAACATGTTTTCTCCAGAGAACAGATAGATGTTGAAAGACATAAATGCTCTAAAACGTCCTATTACAAAATGCCCATTCTATTCCTCTCAGCATCAAGCATAAAGGAGCTGTGATTTAATTAGGTTATTCGATGATGATCATCTGTGATGGTGAATATCATAAAGATGTCAACTACCACGGGTGACTTCTGGGGTCTGGGGGTAGCATTTCAGCAGGGAGTGATGGAAGAGTGAACAAGAGGAAAATGGAGGAAAGAGGTGAGCTGATGATACTAGCAGCAAGAAATAAAAATAATATAGCAGAGAAAACAAATCCCCTACTTCTGCTGCCAGGCTCAAGACAGAATAAGAGGAAGAAAGTTACCAACCCAGGTAACCTTTATGAGAGGATTGGGAGAGTCTTTGAAGATACTGGCTTTGCCACTAACCTGGCGTGGGACCTAACTGCAACAGTTAAACTACGCAGCCACCTCAACCTCCCCCACTGGAAAATGACATCATCCAGAAAAGCTACCCAAACACTTAGGGTTTAGACCTCACAAAGAATGCCAGACTTATATTCATAATCGAAGGGACGGAAGCCAACCATCCATGGAACAATATCATCCTTAGGTCTCAAATCACTTGTGCTTTGAACCAAACCGTTTGGCCATGGCTGAGGGCCATGCCCTGGCCCCACACCTTTCCTGCTGGTGGCCTGGTACAGAGCTGCACTCTGCCCTGGGATGAGAGGACAACTGGGGCAACTGCTTTGCCCTGTGCTATGGTTCTGAATTGTTACGTAAGTCCGAAGAAGGAACATACTGTTGCAAAATCCCAGAATTTAGGTTTCATTCTCCTAGCTTCCCCATGTTGTACATTATCTTCTCTCTCTCTGAGTTCCAAATAACCACCCATCTCCACCAGGGGCCAAGACTATTTACTTCATTCATGTTCCCACCATATCAAAATCTATTTCCAAAGAAAAGTGGAATTAATTCAAGTACTTCCATCACTCGACGAGATCTGCATTGTAACAGGATCAATGTTAGAAAGGCGACTGCTAATCTGGGATGCACAGAGCGATACACTGGGGTAGGGAAGAAAAATACTAGCTCTTCTATATGTAAGTTTCATGTAAAATCAATAAAATATTTACTAATATTTAATGTAGATTGTTCCAATTCCCCCATAAGTCTGCCTTTCAAGTGGTCATAAGTCACATAAGGTACAGAAAGTACCCTGAGGAAAGGACAGGAAATGTACTATGTAGCTGTCCACAAGGGTGCATCAGACTGCTTACACTTTACTGTGCGGTTCCTTCAGGCTTACTTAAATAGATTCCTGTTATGTTACTAAGTTGTAACTAGACAACTGTAAACTAAACACAAACTAGGCAAGAAGACTTAAAAATTTATGTTAAAAAAAAAACCTTTTCATTGGCATCATTAATGAGCTATTATAGCAAAAATGTTGAAGCTAAAAGTGTCAAAGTCCTACAGCATTAAAAACAACCATGACAACCACAAAACCTTTAAAATATAGTAAAATATTTATAATTCTCTGCAATAAGACAGAAAAAAAGCCCATAAAAATCTTTTATACTGCACAGAGGTTGGCTGACTATCTCATGACCAAGAACTAGAAAATCTGGTGACACTGGGGTGCCTGGGTGGCTCAGTCAGTAAAGCGTCTGGACTCCTGATCTCAGATCTCGCTGTTTATGAGTTCAAGCTCCACATTGGGCTCTGAGCTGACAGCACGGCACCTGCTTAGAATTCTCTGCCCCTCTCTCTCTCAAAAATAAACAAATATTTTTTTAAGTTTAATAAAATAAAAATTTTTTAAAGGAAAATCTTGTGATACTTATATATATGTTTGCATTTTTCCTTTATAAAAAATATCAAAGGGTATGAATTTGCTGATGTTTTGGGGGAAAGAAAGCATACTTAATCTGGCCTATAAGGTTTAACTTGATGTTTCATGGGGGAAAAGTACTGTATTAAAGCAAAAAACAAAAACTAAAACTTGGGCCATGGAAAGAATATTTAAAAATTGGTATTTAGCATTATTTCCATTTTAATATGATTTTACTACTGAAAATGATATGTCTGTCACCTATAAACAGCTATAAAAAGCCCCCATAGCTTCATTATTCATACTTTTTAACATGAAGATAAAACAACTTGTTCAAAATAATATCTTGAAAATAGAATAACCTGTTTAAAAATCCTCCAGATCAAAGCTCTCAGAGGGATTTAAATCAAGTTGTTTAAAGTAGAAATGTATACCTTCTAATTCTTCTGTAAAGACAACTGATTAGTATTAGGAAAGATGGACATTTGCCTGATATTGGGGGAGGAAAACTAAAAACTGAGTATCACAAATTAATAAATGCAGCCACAAGGCCTGCACACCTTGATGAAGTATGCTTTTTACCTATAACAGACACCAAAACAAAATTTTAAAATAAGCTGAATTTAGAACCAGACCAAGCTACATCATAAAGTACTAAACCAAGATGATAAAATATTGTTGATTATAACCAATCGTGGTCCTGATGGTAATTTTTGTGAAAGCAAAGGACTCTGTACCATTACTATAAGAAATATTTTAATTCACTTTTGTCTCATCCAGTTAAAGTGTTTGCATAGGCTCTATTATATATTAACAATTCATGGAATAGTACATATATAATTTATAAATCGATAAATATGCATATTTTGGGGTAAGTATTCAAAAAAGTTTATTGATGGGATATATAATTTTAGAACTTTGAACTACTTTTAGGAGGTTCCCTTTTGTTTCCTTCTTCTACTCCCTTAAATAAAATTTCTCAAATGGAATTTCAGATTTTAGTAAGTAAATGGAAGGTGGGCACAGGAAAGTCTTTTCTTTCACCTTCTGAAAGTATGCTCAGAATCCACCTAAGGGTAAAGCATTCTTGAGCACATGACCCACCCTAGAGCTAAAATAGATAAGTATAGTGGAGCTAACAGACATAAGTAAAAATTGTAACCACAATTGGGTTAGCCTGAAGTTGGAAAAGATGACATGTCTATTTATTCATTTTTTCCCCCAAAAAAACTCTCAAATTCCTACAGGATCTATCCTGGGTGCTGGAGAAGGAGAGCTGCTTTAAAAACTCATTCACTCATGGGATAAGTAGACACAACTCATCTCCCCTTTGCCTATGGAGGGCCCACAGGAACCCCAACTTAGAAACAAGGAAGCCATGTAGCCACTCTGTGAAACAGTTAGACAAATTGCATTTGCAATGTGTCTTTAAATTGCAGGGAGCAGAAGTGCACCTGTGATTTTAAAATATTCCGAACAGTGTCCTCTGGATATGCTCCCCCTTCAGCTACAAACATTCTGCCGGCAAATGCTATTCCAGTCACTCTATTTCCTTCCTCAGCCCTTCTGTTCCTCTGCCCACACGTTTCACGGAACTACCAGAAGCCACCAGGCAGGCAGCTGCTACGGAGCACCGAGCAAGGATGAGGATTTTTATTTCTTGGGGTACATTTTCCAAATGCCAGAAAATGCAGAATCAAAGAAAATTAGCCATTCTGACAATCACACGGTGCAGACAAGAGGGCACACTGGATTCTGCCCCCAGGTTACAAGAAAGGGCAACTGTTTCTAGATCTGTCTTATGTACTTGTGATTCAGAAACACTTTCCCTGAAGATATGCCAGCAAAATCATTCAGTTCTTGAATGCAGTCCTGAGAAAGTCGCAAACCCTGCAAAACAGGTTACTGTTGCATGACACACTCACATAGGAGACAAGCTCCTTGACTGCCATTTTCTATCTAGGCTTCTTCTTTCCAACTTCCAAAGAAATATTCGTATCAGAACCTAATTAAAAGCAATGCACAACAAAAAGATATGTTGTTTAAGGATAAATGTATATGTAGAGAACCTGTAAAGGAATGCACCAACCAAATTCAGTATCAGAGTTAAGGCTTAGGGAGGAATTAGCAATGTCATCAGAAAGGGCGAACTTTGTATCTTAACTTGGGGAAAGGAGCCATGCTTTACCGTCCCAAGTCATTATGCCTTCTGAAAGTCTTAAACATAGTTTATAATGCACTTTAACCCTAATGCTTTCAATTCCCTATGGCACCAACCTTCTCATTACCTGAACACTCAAGGTAAAGAAACTGAGCCCCAGAGTCAGGTGGCCAGAGTCAAAACCTGTTCTGTCACTTAATAGATTAGGCAATTTTTTTAAACCACTCTAAGTACTGGCTTTAGTCTTCTGAAAGATATGCAGAAATCAGAGTATGTCCTTCAAAGATTGGTGGGAGAAATAAATTAGGTCATGCATACAAGAACTTAGTACTGTTCCCAGCACATACAAAGTACTCAATAAATGTTAGCCATCATCAATAATCATTTTATACTTTCTCAATGACCAACCTACTAGTAATTCCACTCATCTCTGGACTGTATTCACGAAACATCCATTTTCAGCTCCCCTTTCTGAAGCAACAAGCCAAGTATAGAGTACCAAGAGATGCAAGGAGCCCTGCCCTCAGAGCCCAATCCCACATTCCCCACTGTTTTAAAACAAACATCTGTGCTTTAGAAAAAAGTGAGTTTCATTCTTTTTAGCTTCAGGAATCAGGGATGGATCAGCTCTGGGGCTAATGCACCAGAAAGAGTTTTAATTGGACACTAATGTGGGAATAGTATCACCATGACTTAGATACTATAGACATAACCTAGCGTGTTGGTTTTCCCACAATTCTAGACATGAACCTTATGATCATTATATATGCACATATATAGTGACCACAACCACATCCTCAGTGTCAGTGTCTTTAGCTTTCATAAACCAAGACACTTCATGGGACACAAGGTAACTTCTAAGAGTCCCCCGCAAGACAAAACTGCCCAGTATTTACCAATACTGCTTGGAAGCATCAACTATCATCGGATATCCTTCCCACCGGAAGGTCTCCCATGGAATAACGCAGCCCCCACATACAATGGGATGTATTCAGCCCCTAAGTTGCCATCTCTACAGACATGCTGGCTGTTCTCCATGGACTGAGGATGGCTCTGTGTGAGACCAAAGAGGTAATTTCAGCAGCAACATCAGTCACTTGGCTAGTTGTTATCAGCATTGCTCAGGGAGCCACGAGGGTGGGAGGTGATCCAGGAGAGGTTTCAAAGCCTTTGCTAGTAACATAAAGACCACATCTGCTGCCTGACCACTGGCCATGGCCAATGAGCACAGCCAAGATACATTCTATTTTCACTTGATTTTGTTCTCTCTCCCCATGTTGGTCAATCTACCCACATTAACTGCGGAAGGTTCACTTTACATACATTTATCATCAGGATTTATGAAAATGCTACTTTTTTCTTTGGAGTTGCCTAATGCAGGAACCCTACGCAGTTCTGTCCTCTGGTTTCAAGATCTGGTTGATAAATGAAGAAGGCAACTCCTTTTGTCTTTTAGGTTGATTACCCCTGATCCTTAAGATAAACTGACTCAATTATTATCATTGACTTTCAGCTCTTAGCCACAACCACACAAGTCAATCTCGAACTCTGTATTGTGATCAGGTTCTCCTGTTTGCTGACACTTTATCTGTCTAGTCTGTGGTTCCAGAGAGTTTCTGTTACCAAAAGTCCAAGTCCAAGTCCTATTTAGGATTGCTGTTTCCTGTTTGGCCTATACTTGGGTCAACGGCAGGAACGTCCTTTCTGAATAAATCTGGTGTATCTGCCACATTTTTTTTAAGGCGTGCATCTTCGTGACTATCTTGAATTTGTGATCGAGTCCTTCTAGACATCTAGAGACACACAGCTGCTATTCAGCTCCGAGACTTCTTCTGCTGGAAAGTTGCAATGAATAACAAGGAGGAACAGGTGCCTCATTATCAAAGGCTGCATTTCTCTCCACCAGATTCCCCCATGCCCATTCAGTTTCCTCTTAGCCTAACTTTCCTACAGACCCACAACTTCGATGTGGATATGAATGAGCTCCAAGCTTAGAAGTCATCATGACTTTAACTTGTTTGTATCAAGCATAATGTACTGTGAGTCAGGATGTCTTTTAATTGCGTAATGATGAGACCCTAGTCTCAAGGAACTTTTACTTCCAAGAAGACAAAACAAACAAATAGCTTAGATGCAAAGATATTGATTTCAAACACATGAAACATAATTCAAGTATTAAAACAAAATGCACGGTTTCATCCATAAACATGTCTTTTGGTCTGTGTTGATGTAAAACTCCCATTGTTTTTCTGGATTGGCTTCAAAATAATTCTGGTTTCCGCCCTCCCCCCCCCACCCCCGAAAAGCTCTGTATAAGGAAAGATCAATGTTGGTCTGCGCTCTTGAACTTTTCTGATTCAAACTTAAGCAGACGGGCATTGTGCATATCATGCATATAAATTTGTAAGTGTGACAATTCCTTGAAAATTGACCTCAAAAAGAAGGTATGTGAATGGACCTAGTACAATGGCTGGCAAATAATAATAACAAGCACTCAGTACACGTGAAAGACAAATTCAAACCATTTTGTCAAAAATTATGATTTACATGTTTTTCTATGAAGAACTATACAAGACAGAATGAATTTTTTCTTGCATTAACTATGGAAATTATAGCTCCAGAAAAAAATAAAAAACTTGGAAAAGAGAGTCAGGGACACTTACATATGTATTCCAAGAGGAAAATAGAAAAAATCCAGGCAAATTCTGTAAGAAGAGCCTACAACTGGTGAACCTGTTATCAAATACTTTCTTCGAAATTTCTGCAGCATTAAGGTACCTGCTTTCATGGGGGTGAAAAAAACATCATAGACATCTCCTTAAAAAAATAAAAATAAAACTCTTGCAAGGGACAAAAAAAGTAATTAAGAAACATGGTTATTCACCAAATCTTCTGTGGCAGCCATCTTGTCTCCTACTCCAGTATATAAAGTTAGTAATTCTAAAACAATAAAGATGGGTTGGGGAAACTCCTTATTAATGAAACACTTTAAATGAGCTCCCTAAATACTTTAACTAGCATTTAATTTATTTTTAATCAGGTGCTTATCATTTGTTAATTCCAAAGGCCCCAGGATTCCACAGCCCTTAGATAGGCTAATCTCCCATTGGGAAGCAACACATATTAAATAGTTACTAAACCTTGGTAAATACACTTTTAATAATTAATTCTAGAAGTATTTAACTTGCAGTAATATACCGGATATTTCAGCAATACTGTAATCCATGGGATATCGCCCAGGGATTTCTCAGATTAACACATTTGGGTCCCCGAGTCCCATCTGTATACCTCTATCTGAATTAACAGCAGGTGATTCAACACATGGCTACCAGGCTGCGTGTGTCCGAGTGACCAATGATTTTATTACCATATCAGTGAGATCAAATCAGTGAAATGCATCAGCTAAGGAAATGCTTAGTAAGGGATGAGACAGAACGGCTTGCAAGTCAACCTGGGTTTTCAAAAATGATAACTACTGAAAAGAAAAATTACTTTTCCTGTGGAGATGTGTAAATATTATGTAGATATTCTAACTCAATCTCTATGATGGATGGTGCTCAATTTTAAACATATTTCAGTAATGCCTTAATTTAATAGAATGGAAGATACACAAGATGTTGAAGGATCAAGGTGAGAATAAATCTCCTTGCACAGACGGGTTAGTCTCCTTCACAAAATCCGTGGGATTCTTACACTTCTCACTCCCCTTTGCTTTCTTCTATAAAAAAGAGGCTGTGAATAACATTCTACAGGCCCTTCCAGCTCCATTTAGCCTTCTCTGAAAGGACTATAGTTTACCCCTCCCCCCATTTGGTGAAAAATGCAACTTGAATGCTGGATGTTAAAACTGAAATCAGTCGTGACCTTTGTCTGGAGCCGAACAGGCCACTGCTCCACCCAGACCGACAGAGACTGCAGACTGACCAGCAGATGGTGCTACAGAGCAGGCAGCTATCGGGGCTTACTTCTTGGAGCTGCTCAAGGACTGCATCGCATTACCCAAAGGATCCGTGTAGTCTTCTGGCTAGTCAGTTACCTCATTGAGTAAGGACCCTCTATTCTCCATCTTCTCTCTCCTCCACTTTTTTTTCCCCCAATGTCTTAAATGTGCTCTTTGTAGTCTTAAAAATAGTATGTCCCATCCCCAGCCCCATTCTCTAGCCTGTTCCTTCAGGGCATCAAGGAGTTCTGGTGTAAACATAACTGGTACGGATAGCCCTTTCATTCAAAAAGAAGGCTCCTGTTTCCCCACACTGGCTAACGAAAATATGCGCCATGACGATGTTTTCGTAGTGATAAAAATCAAACATTTTCTGGAGCCATTATAGTCTAAAATGTTAATGCAGTTTACTTTTTAAGACGTGATCGATAGATGGGGGGGAAAGTGCCCATAAATTACTAAAGGCAAAAAAACATTCTATTAGCACACAGTAGATTTTGCAATATTTGTTGGTCCGTGTTTTACTGGGGGGATATTTTTTTAATGTGCCGAAAGCCTGAGTTTCGTTTTGTTTTTTCAATACCTGTCTTTGTCTTTCTCCACGCAAGAGGGATATTTTTAACGTGAGTCATTTAGGAAATGTAATTCTAATGCGGTACAGCTATAGGTTTCAATTAACGTTCTACCTTTCTGACAGCCTTTACATTACATGTTTTATGAAATCATTAACTATTGTCATGTTTCTATTATGATACTATTAGGAAATAAAGAGACTTATGTAAATGGAGATGTAAAAGAAATGTATGACAGTTACTCGGAGCAACATCTGTGCACTATCATACATGCTCACACTAATTTTCTAAAGATTGTTCCATTCATTATAGAGCATTGTTAGTTGCAGTGGCACAACCCTTATTTCCATGCATTTAGGGAATGAGGCAGAGAGTGGGTAAATGAGAGCCTAATCAATACCACTTTTCATTTTGCATCTAATGTGCTGCCTTTCCCTTTCTTTTCCTCGTGCACAAATCCAAAAAAGATCCTGACGTTACAGTCATAAAATGTAATTCTTCTGCAGAAACACAGACAATAATGCTTTCTGTATTCAGGCGTATTGCATATTCTAATGGCATTTGGCTAAATTGAGTATGGATTTAACATCAAAGGCTTCATGAATTTTTCAAATGAGATATTAAAGTCAATATTTCAAGTGAAAGATATTTCAATTTAGTTGCATACACAACAATAAAAAACTTCTACAAGGTAGAGGTACTAGTGGCTGCAGCAGTATTAGTTCATTCAAGAAATTATTAGTTTATAAGAAAATCAAACACAAGGTTGTGAAATGGCAACAACTCTGAATAAATTAGACTAACCGATATGCACTAGTGTGCTTTATCTCTTGCAGGCTGAAGCAGTACACTTGCCACGGGCATGTTCGGGGCTCCTGGCTGATTTTTTCTAAACTCTGTTGATTAGCGTGAAGATTTGCATTGCCATTTCATAAATCTCCTTATTTTCATTTGTACGAGTGGAAGACTTAGGATATGTGGGGGAAAAGGGAGTGCTGTTTTCCCCCCTGCGCTTAAGTGAATCTTACTTCAAGGTGTCAATGCCTAAAGTGGGTTTCCACAATGATGTTAAATGTTGCCTTTCAGGCAGGTTGGAGGATGCTCCGGTTCAGTGTGTTGGGGTGGGAGTAGGGGGGAACGCTGCAGACCACTGACAGCCGTCCATGTCACCGCAGACTGCCGATATTTTCCAACATCACAGGCAAGCTCGCGTTTCCAGAGAATCTTTCCATGGAAGAGCTCGAAGCTCTTACACACATGTTGTCTCATCCATCTAACCAAATCCCCAGCGAGGAAAGGAACAGCAGAGAACGCCATCATCCCCATTTCACAGATGGGCAAATGTAATGCACAGGAACATGAAAAGGACTTGCTTGCTCACTGGACTCTGGCCTTTGGAGAAACGCTTTTTAATACAGACGTCGGCACTAAACCTGGAACTGGAACTATGCCTCCTGATTTCCAGAGTCCTAAACACTGAGCCTCCATCTCTCCTGTGCAGCCAGAACGGCAGCAGGCTGGTCTGTTTGGGTTTGCATGGTCTCTTTGGCTTTGCTCTGTAGACACACTGAACGGCAATAGCCTGTATTTCCTGCATAACACTCCCCATCTTCCCTCCTTGTTTTGGCTGTAGCAAACTTACAGTGCCTTTCAACCAGTATTGTTAAGCTCAGGTCATTTTAATCACAAATTAACTCTTAACGTCAGACAGACACTCTATATTTACAGACACTTCAGGTAATAACAAGGAAAGCAACTCACAAACCCACCATCCTAGAAGAAATGGCCATTTCCAGGCGATGACAAGCAGCCCACCCAGCTGGCCTATATGCAAAAACCTATTCCTACAGTTCATAGCAAAGCCAGATACCAAACAATGCAAATCACTCAGCTCTGCTTCATGCCTGTTAACCCGTCTGCTACCAGTGCATTATTTAAACCAGCGTCATTGTCAGATTCCTTCACGTTATCGAGGTCTCTTAAAAGAGATGGCATTTTAAAGACACAACCCTGAAATGCATGAGGTTTCATTGTGTACTTTGAAAGATGACTGCCCATCTTTAAAATAGGAAAAATCCTAACTTCATAAATACTCTGTAATGAGGAAGATAGGAAGATGCACATCTACCACAAATGTGTTTTTTTTAAACAAGAGAAAAATATTAGAGCCATCATTTCTTGCTATTTCAAAGGATGCAGAGCCCCTAGGAGGGTGTTTTCAATTGGCCCACCACACACATATACCCACAAAATACTCCCTTCACTTGTTGAAGAACTTATTTTGCAATTGGATCACACAAAACTATTTCTCAGTGTATGATACCCACCCCCAACACCACCACCACCACCACCACCACCAAAAAGCCTCCCGAACTGAAGATTGCTTCTTTGCTTCATTGCATCTAAATGATGAGACTCATTTCAGTCTCAATCCTCAAACTTCCCTTCCTCCTTTTATTCCCCTTCCGTTTTAAGGGACCCTATCATCCCCATCATTTGGGAGGAAAACCAAACGGGAACAAAGCTATAATTCAACACTCATTTTAAGGTTTTCACTTATAACAGTGCTCCTGGGCATGACTATTACATACTGGCTTCTTTGGGAAACTGTTGATATTTGATGTTTATCATTTCTTTATTTAAACTGTAAAAGAGAGCTTTGTGGAAAACTAGACTTCCCTCTAGTTTCCCTCTGACTAAGGTCTATATTAAAACTCAGCCTGGGCCATGAATGAAAATGGAGGCTGTGGACACAAACTATTCCCTCATCGGCCCCTGCCCACATCATAAAACTAGTAAGCTATTTGGCACAGAAGAAAAGAGATGGGGGAATGCAAGAACTAAAAGCAGGGCCGACCACGGACCTAAGAGCCACGAATATAAACACAGAAGGAAGTGTTAGCTTAGCTCTAGAAGGTGGCAAGGGGAACATCAGAAGTTTATGTGATATTCAGTGTTCATATTCCTAAAAGAAAGTGCACATTTTAAAATTTTCACTGCACATCTGTGCATTGCTACATTTTTTAAGGGCCTGCTAGGACTGGAATTACAGGAGATTTGAAGCTCACAACTGAGTAGCTCTGGCAAAGCTGCATGGGGGAGGAGGGCTACTGAAAATCATGGGGGGAAAGGTAGAGCCTGTGCCAAAGAGGAACATTAAAAAGGGTTCTAGCCGAGGAAACTGTCAGCTTTATATATGGGAACTTGGAATGGAAAAATTGGTAGTGCCACTGAACCTGAACAGCAGCTGTGAAATCAGAATTTACTCCCTAATCTGAATTAACTAATCAAAACCAGGTCACTCCTCCGCCTTCCCTCCACTACCCACCGCATCGCCCCTGGGTTATTTTTCATGACCAATCGCATTCTGCAGCAAAATAAATACAGAGCAACAAAAACAGAAAAACTAAAGGTCAGAGTTTCCCCACAAGACCCAATGCACTCGAGATTTATCAATGGAGGAAAACACACAGGCTTTCCACCTTCCGTCCTTTCATTTGTGGCTCAGAGACTTCCTAAAAAAGAGCAAGGTTACATCTGCATCAACAGTGAACTAAACAGAAACTAAGCATGACTTATAAGTGATGACTTCTGAGATCTAAGCTCAAAAGAAAACCAAAAGGTCTGCGTGACGCAAAAGGACCACTGTGCTAGTAATTTTTAAAAATTCAGATTTTTGCAGCTAATTTCATACACAAGCACTTTTTGATCAAGCATAAGCATTTAATAAAATTGTATTGGTAAATTATCCAAAGAAATACATTAAAGGGTGTACACTAGCCAAAGCACAATTTGAAGCTCTTATTAACTGGTGATTATCTTCACTGATCCACATTACCATTCAGTTGCAGATGTTACTGACATTAAGATGTATGATGCAGAGGCTGGAGAAAAAGCCCATTTAAGACAGGTGAATACTTAATAGTAATTCAACATACGCAGCACAAAATGTCTTTCACAGGAGTTCAAGGATTTTCCCTTTTTTCTCCTTGCAATTTTATGTGAATGTTTATAAATAAAATGAGAAATGAAACTCCATTTGGTAGCCATTTGACTTGCTCCAATTTAATGGCCGTTTAAAACTTTGCAATTTATCATTTTAGGCCTCTTTCTCATCTGGCTTTATTTTTTTTTTTTTTATTTATCTTTAAAACTCTTCCTTTCCTCTGAATCCTTATGCGAGATCCACATTTTGAGTATGCAGATGAAATTTATCTGACCTCCAGTGGTTGTTTATCTTTTAGTTTCACTAACTCCGTGGCTGCTACTGTAATGGCTAACTGACTGCCTGCTGGGTGCAGAATAAACTGCTCAGTATTACAGAAGGACACGTTGCCTTCATCCCCGTCACCCCCCTGCCCTTTGCTATGCAGCCCAAGGAAGATACAGAAGTGGATCTATTCTATACATTTCCAAATGCAGCTAACAGCTTATTAGGGATGCTTTTTTTTAAATGGACTTTTAGGAAAGAGAACCTAGACGTTTCAGTAAGCAAAGAGATTAAAAGCAAAGGGATCTGTGGGGAAGCAAGTCAACACAATTGGAAAATTTCAAGTACAACTCAGGCCATCAAGTCAATCTTCCTCTTACTATCTCCCACATACAGATGCCAATTGATTATTAATTTTATATACATGGTAGACTCACACAAACTCTAAGTCGTTAAAAAAAATTGTAAAAGCCACAAAGGTTTCCTCAGCGCCTCCATCCTCCTTTCTGAATAGCTCTGATTTTATTTTTAATTTTTTTGATGTTTATTTATTTTGAGAGAGAGAGAGAGAGAGAGAGGGAGGGAGGGAGACACAGAATCCAAAGCAGGCTCTAGGCTCTGAGCTGTCAGCACAGAGCCCGACACCAGGCTTGAACTCATGAACTGCAAGATCATAACCTGAAGTTGGACACTCAACTGACCAAGCCACCAGGGCCCCCCTAGACAGTCCTGATTTTAAATGTATGACTATCTCAGATAACCTCTATCACACTGCAGCTTGTCAGAGTGTCACTCTTCCAAACCCAACCTAAATAATGTTCCCCAAAACCCAACTGCTTCTCTATCCTTCCTCTTCTCTTTGAATCTTTTAATTCTGTATTTCCCACACTCTTAATCTTGCTCTCTGCAGCACTGACTGAAAATAAAATATTAAAGGTTAATAATGGCAAAATGTATGCCATATCCCTGCTGATGCTTCTTTTTCAACAACTGCCTTTACCCAAAGGACTAAGTTATGGGAGATCCAACACAGGCAACAGGGCCAGTGAGGAGTATATTTTGTCTGAGGAAGTTTTTTTTCTAATCACGCAGCATAAGTATCTACTTATTCTGCATAAGCATAACTCTGATCCTGTAAACATACACATATGTGTATTCATAGTTTTCTTTCCCATATTTGGAAATATATGTGTTGCTAGTTATTATATATAAACAGAAATTCTACCGTCTTTAGGGGAATCTATATTATGAAATAACTCACAATTCAAACATTGAGCTTCCAATATTCCTCCCTATTTCATCAAAGTAGAGAGTAAAAAGTGACTTCTCTCCAGGTCAAGGGAAAGGAGTCCCAAGGAGTTGTCTTGGGTCAATGATTTTCAGACCATGCTCAGAGAAGCTATAAATTCCTTCTGAGGTTTCCAAGGAGAGTAAACTTGAGGAAGACAAGACAGGAAGTTGAGTCTGAGAGAGAGGTTCTTCCCTTCCATCTTCCTTCCTTATTCAAAGGAATTCTACTTTTATTAATGTCACATATGAAAGATTTTGCCTGAAGACAGGACTCGTCTGCTTAAAGACAGAGCATTAACCTCTTTCTGGGAGAATGGCACTGGGGAGGCAAAGACTAG
>CM053570.1:30538912-30592862 GCA_028646485.1 Cryptoprocta ferox | reverse complement strand
TAAAGATTCTGCCAGTGACTTTTAGATACTAGGACCCACCTGACTTTGTCTCTTTCTAGGCTCCTTAGAAGTACACCGAGAAGCCAAGGTGTACTTTAAGGGCTTTAAAGGGCTTTAAACAGAGTTCACCCTTGGAATCTTTCTTGAGAATAAAAATGACTATATAAATAACCTATGTTTATTTTACTTTGCATAGAGGCAGAATTCCTAGTGGAGAATATCTAATTTGTCCACTTAATAGACGGGGAACTTTATTTCTTTTTTTAAATTAATTCAGTGAGCAGAGATGTAAGCTAAACATCTTTGCAAAAATATCATTAGGAGATGGTCCTTAGCCCAAATTGTTAAACTCTGAGCTGCCAAGTTCTACTTTATGCATAAGTGCCTGCACCAGCAGGGTGAGACAGGCATTTTACATTTGTGCCAAGGGAAGACAATGACATATGACATAGGCTCCTTTCCTACTGGACACTGGTAGATAGATGGTAATATAAACACAGTTGGGATCAAGTGAACAGGAGACACCAAACTCACTGTAAGTACTTTCTAGAGGCAAGTGCTTTCTCTACTGTATGGTCCATTATCATTTCAACATACATTTTTGTCTTCCTTATTTGAGGAAAAGGTGTTAAACTAATTACCTCAAACTCTGAAAATGGGGATAAAAGAGATGCTAAAAACATAAAATAATAGTAATGAGGGTTAAATAATAATAAATGTGCTCTCACTGTCAGAATCTGAGAAATTTCCATTTTGCAAAGGATTTCACACTTCCTACATCTCCATGTAGCATATGGTATGTTCAAGTGGTTAATTAAAGTTCATGTGGGACTGTTGATTCATCCCTATTTCAGAGCACAGTGGCAGGAAAAGGTGCTCACACAAGCTTGGGCTACCACTGGCACCAGTTCTTCAGTTAAACGGATATGTAATCAGTTAAGTTCCAAATTTGAAACTGCATCAAAAATATGGAAAGAAAAGCTGCCAGAAAGTTACCAAACCATGCATGTTTAATGAAATGCTTCCTTTGGTTCCATATTTGAAAAGGCCTCTTGTCTCCTTTCCTAAAAAAGGAAGACAAAGCCTCTGGTAGGACGTTAAGGACATTCCGTGTTTTCCTCGCAAAAGGCAGTTCGGTGGTACAGGAGGGGCTCCTTGTCACCAGGTTGCTGTATCGCCACCAAAGAATGCTCTTGTAGAATAGTGTGGTGCTTAAAATACAGTAATTACTGTTACAGTGTGTGCACAGCAATGTAAGAACCCTATCTAGAGCTAGACGTGGTACCGAGAGTCGAGAAACAGCTGTAATTTTGGCTTTAAATATGTTTATGAGCATTGTGAATGGTTTAAGCTTGCTGTGCAGCATATGATTTTAATTTTTTTTATGGATATAAGGGGGCCATGAAGTGCTGACTTTTGATATAATAATCTTTCAGATTTCAGAGAAACTATAGGAGGCCAGTCAGTCCTTAAGCCTGCCCTCTTAAATCTCGACTTACAAATTTCTTGGTGGTAGATGTAAGTTAAAAAAAAATTATACTGCACATTGTTTAGTAAGTCTTATATCTCTGATTTGAATGAACCCTTTCAGTCGACTACCTAGGCTTGGGAAGTCAAAGAAAACCTATAAAATGGAGACAGATATCTTATTCACCAAATCATGACTCCTTTCTTTGAAACAGAATAGAGTATTCCAGAGGAAAATTTAATTTCTTTATTTGCCATACACAAAACTCAAGGAATAGTTGTTTTTATACTGAAACATATTTAAATACACTTCAAAGCAATTTCTAAATTGGTCACTTCTTAGGAATTGCTAAAGCAGATTTGCTTACAATTAAAAAAAAAAAAAGAAAAACATTTGAATTGCCTCCAGTTATTGTAAGTTAATTGTGCCTACTTTAGTTTGTTTCATTTAAAAGAGCACATTCCAGACCAGTTAGTAGTTGAAAGATTAGTGATGGAGAAGAAATGGATCCTACAAAAAAAAAGGATGCACTTAATGAAAAAGAAATGAAGTTATTTCCCTCAAATGATTTCTACTGTGAGAGCCTTATAAATACCCATTTGACTAGAACAAGAGAAAATAAACCTTGATAGACAAGTATTACTTACTAAGGTGTGTGCTCAGGCAGGTAATTTCATCTGTTCTTTAAAAATATTTTTCTGCATTATGATTTTTTCAGCAACATGTCTTACTTCTGTCATCAAGGTACAAAGTTACTTCTCAAATTAAAAAAATACATTTGTCAATCAAATATTCCTACTAACTTCTGTTCACATCAAGCGAGTATAACAAATGACACACTAAAAGCTGAGAAACATGTTGACAATTAAGTCCCAAGTAACTAATAGCCAATCTGTTATGATAAAAAAAAATACTTGATATAAAACCCACTGTATGATAGGGGCAACTAGGTTCTATGCTTCCTTAGATGGTAGCATGGCAGGTTCAAAGCTGGGCTAATCAACCTTCATTCCATTTTTCTCCTAGCACATAACTAGATCACCTTCACACACTTTCTGAGCGGTTGGAGTCACTGGACTGAGCTCCGGCCAATACAATATGGTCGAAAATATATGTGCAACTCAGGCTCTCACATTTTCCCTCATGTCCCATATGCTACAGGATGAAGCTCTGGGAATGGCAGAGCCACGTGACAGAGTAACCCTGGTCCTGAATGACCGCACCAAGCCAAGACATGAGGGAGAAATCTTCTATTATGTGAAACCACTGAGATTTTTGACTGATGTAAGCAGGGATATTGTTATGTCTCCCACATACTAGCATTCAACTGAAAACCATGATAATAATAAAGCCCAAGTTCTTGGATTTTTTAAGACCCCCTTAGTGAAGTGGTGTGTACGTTCATTCAAAAGCCTGTGTTTACCACATACTCCAGTCACCGTATCATGTTGAAAGATGCAGGCTGTTCTCTCATGATTTTTACTGTCCAATGGCAGCAAGGGGGGTGAGGAAGAAGAGCTCCTGGGACTACAGGGCAGCCTAATAGGATATATTATTGCATGAGGTGCAAAGTATGCACATAGGAAAGCCTTCTAACATGGGCTATGGGGGTTATTGAAGACTCCATAATCATGGTTTTAATTCAGATAATAGGGTCAGTGGGGGGGTGGGCCACATGAGAAATGGAGCCATGAGCAATGGTAGAGGGGCCTAAGGATACACTAGACTGTGCCATTCTGTAAGGGCATAATCACTCCGGAAATTTAGAATCTAATGGAAATATAACTCCCTGGGGTCAAATTCTAGGTTCTATCAGTTGGCTTCACAACAGAAATAACATATAACTCTATCCAGAAAGAAAAGCTACACCAAAAAAAAAAAAAAAAAAAAAAAAAAGGTTACAACTAAGGTCATACTGACCCCCTGAATGTGACAAGTTTGACCAATTCCCTGAAAGTGATGCAGATGAGGCAGCATTGTTAGTCATCAGTTTTGGAAGAAACATCAACCTGGTCTGGCTATAGAACATTAAATCTTCCTGTGTTTTCTGAGAGTACCAAGAGAACAATTTTTGTGCTCTGAAAATTCAGGCTAATATTTGTGTACGTTATATATAGATATTGCTGGAACAAAATTCTGTTGTATCACTCTTTGAGTCTCATGTGTGTGAAATTCAGATACATTAATTATCAATATAAGTGTCCTGCAGGCTATAACATAATGGGATTTTTCTGTTTATTTTTTTATTTTTTGTTTGGGTAGGAGATGATAGTTTTCATTTATGCATGCTCTCTTGATCAGAAGATGAGGGAAAACAAAATGGTATAGTTCCATTCTGGGTTTAAAGAAAATGATTTAGAGAAGGGATTTACTAAAAACACTGAGAACTGAAGTTTCCCTGAATCAGAGAAATATATAGAAAGAGGGCATTAAGAAAATAAAACTCTCTGTATTAGGAATGCCAGCAGATAAAAGTGGTCAAGGTAACATAAATAAGCAGACATTATGTTACAAGACATTAGTCACTAGCTTTAGGCAATATACCAGCTTCAGACAAAAGTAACCAATAAAATGTGCTCAAGCCAATGCTATGTTGGATATGTGCAGAATCTTTCATAAAACTTTGGACATTGTGGAAAATAGCAGAGGAAACAATAACACCCCAGGAGACAATTGTATGTATGGTATATCATCTCCAAACCACCTGCAGTGTTTCTCATCTAAATCTTTATTTAAAATAGAAAGGCCCAGACTATTCTGATTATGTAGAAAGGCTTCAATATTATTTTGAGTAACAGAAAGACCATATTTCTATTAAAAACATAAAAGGAAGGATTCTTAACATGAAGGATGTGTTGAAAAATCTCAGTCTGAATCCTGTCTACCTTGGGTTTTAAACTTCTGAAAGCAGAAAGCATCGTGGTAGAATGGTATGTGTGCTCGTCAAATCCCCTCCTCCACAAGCAATGGATAATATAAAAATAAAAAAGCAAAAAGATATGTTCAGACTTAAAACCAAGGTAAAGATCCTTTGGACTCCAAAAGGAACAGAAATGCAAAGCTGGGTGTGATGAGCTGAAGCTGTATAGCCACTGCGTTTCAAGACTGAAAGCAGCAGCCGAGGTCGGGAAGCCAAGGGAGTAAGTGGAAATAAACGTGCTTCAAATCAGATTGGGGGTTGAAGAGGGATGGAAGAGGGTGTGACAAGGGCAACCAGAGCTTGGTTACTACTTGAAGACAGAAAATGAAACTGCCTATTGCCTCCTATGAAGATGGTTTAAAACTTAACAAGCCAAAATATTTTGTTAGCCACCATGCTCAGGAATTGAATCCAGGCATCCATTGGCTCAATGGATACATCTATGAGATACCCACCTTCACCGTAGAACAGAAGACCAGAAATAGCAGGAGAGAATATGCATCTGGAAAGGGATAGAGGTCACATCACATTGGTTGGGAGTGGCAGTTGCACAAAAAAGGGAGGAAGGCACATAGAAGTAGAAGGAAAAAATTAAAACAGTGCAAAACAACAAAAACTTCCTCCCCAAATGAGTTATTAAGTCAAAATTACAAACTCATTATGAAACAGTGTGAAGAAAAGTAGCTACCGTATAAACATTCAGAATAGTAATCATTCTAAAGAAATTAATTTTATGGAGCAGTTTGACAAAAATTTTAATATTATGTATGTTGAGAATGTTCATTAAAAATGAACAAGAAGTTATTTTTAAAAAGATACATAAAACAAAAACAGGCAAATATGAAAAAGAACCAATTAGAAGTCTGGGAAGTAAGGAAGATTTCACTGGAAAAAATATATATATACATATATATAAAGAGAGGAAGAGAGCAAGAGCGAGCCAGCAAGCCAGCGAGAAATGGTAAACCCTTGACGAAAAATGGTTGAAGAAAGAATTATAAAACTGGAAAACAGAACTCAGGAATTTATCCAGAATGAAGCACAGAGAGACAAAGATTTCAGGGGTTGGGGTTTTTTTTATGTTAAATATCAGATACAAGAACAAAAGATGACAAGATCTAATTTATCTACTAAATGCTACAGAAAATGGAAATAAAATGGAAAAATTGTGAAGAGGTGTTACTTGAAAAATTAGTAACTATGAATTTTGTAGAACTGAAGAGAAACACAAGTACATAGTTCTAAATACTTCTTTGAGTACTGAGTAGGGTAAATAAAGAAAAATTTAGCCAAGAGGCATCTTATCAAAACTGCAGGACACTGAAGATGTATAAAAAAAATGATTATCATGACAATTATATTGCCAGTAGACTTGTCAGTAGTAACAATAAATGCCAGAAAAGAATGAACAAACACTTTGGAAACACTCAAGGAAAATTGCTGTCAATTTATCACTTAATACCCAGCTAAGGTACTTCTCAGAAAGGAAAGCAAAATGGAAGCCTTTTCAGACATGCAAGAATGAACAGGAGTTTACTACTCACTAACTTTCACTGATAGATTTATTGGAGAATATACTTGACGAAAATGACAAATTAACACGGAAGGACATTGTAAGAATTAAGGGATGGTGGTGAGATCAATAATTGATAAAATAGGTCAACGCATGTAATGATTAACTATGAAAGCAGTATCTATGTGTTCGCACATTTAAAATAAAGCACATTAGGGGTGCCTGGGTGGCCCAGCCGGCTGAGCATCCAACTTCGGCTCAGGTCATGATCTCACGGTTTGTGGGTTCAAGCTCCACGTTGGTCTCTGTGCTCACAGCTAGTAGAACCTGGAGCCTGTCTTCAAATTCTGTCTCTCCCTCTCTCTCTGTCCCTCCCCTGCTCTCACTGTCTCTCTCTCTCTTCCAAAAAATATATAAAACATAAAAAAATTTTAAATAAAGCAAGTTAAAAACTCCCATAAAAACAAGATATATGGTGTGGGCACATGGGGAGGGAAGGGAGAAAGTGTTCAGGGGCAGCTAAGATCAGTGGTGTGCTAGGAGTATTTCAAAAAAGCCAGATATTAAATTTCCAGGAATTTTGCATAAACACAGCCATTTTTTTAAGTTTATTTATTTATTTAGAGAAAACAGAGACAGCACAAGTTGTGGAAGGGCAGACTGAGAAGGAGAGAGAGAATCTCAAGCAGCATGCTTTGCATTGTCAGCACAGAGCCTGACATGGGGCTTGAACCCACGAAACCATGAGATCATGACCTGAGCTGAAACCAAGAGTCAGACACTTACTGAGCCACCAGGTGCCCCAAACACAGCCAAGTTTAAAAATTATATAAACTTACAACTAAATTAATTCTAATAGAAGCAAATATAATACTCAAAACATGTCATTTTCTAATTATTTTACTACATTTAACTATTTCCTATGTCTTCAAGGTAATCTATGCCATTGTATTTGAAATATTTATGCTTGTGTGCTATTGAGCATTTTTTCCCAAGTATGCATTGAATGACATCATATTTATAACTGGAAGTCAGCCATGGGATTTCAAATGGAACTATTTATGCCAGGAAAATTAGTAAATTCTATAAAGCAGGGTGTTTTCCTCTTTCAGAGAGTTGGTGGCTCTACATTTATCAGCACATCACTGGCTAAAATCTGTATTTTTTAAGAGACACCTAGAAATACTGAAAAATTTTATATCTTATTACATTACATACATTTATTTTTAAAATTATGAGTAACTGCTTAAAGGAAGGAAATGAGAAATACAAGGAGTGAGGGAGAAGGCAAAGGGAAGCGGGTAAAAAATATTATTAAAAACTTGATCAATCTAAGAGTCAATAAAGGAAAGAAAACACAAACAAATCCAAAATAAGATTATAGAATAAGCCCAAATCTAACTGTATTCATAATAATTGAAAATAGAAAAGAGAGAATATCGGAATAGACTGAAAAAAATAGCACTGTACTGCTTACCAGACACGTCTAAACAAAATCACAAAGAATGGTTAAAAATAAAGAGATTGACAAACACCAGAAAAATATAAATTAACACACAAGGAAGTCATGGGAATTAAGAATAATGGTGAGACTATAAATCAAAATAAACCTGGCCTATTTGTACTTTTTTTTAATCATAAGCATGCTATGATTAACAGGCTAACATTTGACATGCTGATTTTTGTTTAACTGCTCTGTAGGACTTTCTGTAGAGTAGCAATATTTTCTAATAAAAATATTTTTTAAGTATATCAGATCCAGGAAGCCAGGAGTTTTACAATAAATTCTCAACTCTTTCACTAATTTTGGCACCTCTCTAGCCTTCAGATAGTAACTATAGAAAGTGAGAAGTTTGGATTTTCAGCAGTTCATGCACGCTGCATCAATGTCATTGCCGCATGTTAAAAATACCTCCTGTATCAGAATCTTTAGATGGGGCCAAGGATGGTATAGGGCAGGCATGTCTAATTTTAAAAGCCCACTCCCTACCCCCATGAAGGACATCTGGATCTGGAAACCACTGATAGATGATCTCTCATTTCAAAAGAAACTTTGGGTATGAATTGTCATAATCTTGGAAACAAGCTATTAATAATCTTTACTCTTCCTTTTATGGGGAAAAGATCCAAAAAGTAAACCAACCTCAAGGCTACAGTACATGAGATTTACACATATTAGCAAAAACCACAAGAGCAAAATCATTATTTGTAGTAAATAATACTTTAAAAGCTTTGTATGACTGACCTCTGAGGTTCTTAACCTGAAGTTGACAGGAGTTCAGAAGGTCCACAGAATCCCCTAAATGTACGCAGCTGTATGTGTGTGCATGTCATAGAGGATAGTGTCATTTGCTTTCATTTAGATACAAAGGTTTATAATTCTAAATAGATTAGGAACCACTGACTTAAGAAAACGACCATAGGAAACTAAAACTACTAAAAAGAATCTTCTGCATTTCAGTGTGATATTAGCAGTGATGACTAAATGTTCTGTGTGTGAGACTGAGGCCAGCTAATTCCATAGGAGATGGTGACTAAGTATCCAGGAGAGGACATCTATGATGAATGCCCTGAGACCTTTATAGTTCCATGAATAGAAAAGGGAATTCTTTAAGCAGGTACTGTGTAGAAAAGGACAATTAGGACATTCATTGTTGTAGAAGGCTAGACACTGGCATCTTACTCTGCTCCCAAATGAGAAGTATTCCTGAGAAAATCACCTGATCTCTCCACATCAGCAAAATATTAAGGGAGTGGCAGGTTACTCAAAATTTCTTCTTGTTCTAGATGCCATCAATTCTACCAGAAACAATGTTCTCGCCTCCAAAACAGAGGATAAACCAACTCCACGCCCCAAGTACAGATCTAAACGGAATCCAGAAAATCCAGTGATGGATCAGAAATAGACAAATCCAATTTGGGGGGAGAAAGGGGATTAATTTTGTTAATACAACAATCTAAACATTAATTCCATGAAAAACTACCACATTACACTGCACCTCTTTGTGTGCATAATTGAGTTTCAGCGGGTAGATAAAGGCCATTAGAATGACTATAAGTTACGAGCAGTGACTCTCCTTCCAAGGTGTTCTCATTTCTCTTGAAAGTTCAAAATCAACAAATTAGATAAACTTGGGCAGGCTTCGATTTGCTGGCAGTCAGCCCAAACCACCATTTATCTCATGAGTCCTAGAGTCAAAGCATAATTACATGACGTTTAGGCCCACTAGATCCCTTGAGTTGTGACTGCATTAGTCTTTAGCTGACCCCATCTATTCATATTTATCATTCCTAAAAGTCTATCTATTTGATCCCATGGTTCCCAGACTGTGTGCCAAGGCACTGTGAAATACTTCAACAAATTCACAGGGCACAACCACACTTCTCAGACATCCTTGAACTACTAGCATGATTTCAACATTAGGTCTTGTCACTCCTTGCGATGATCATGTATCTTTGCCAAAGTACATTTTTGATGACTGCTATGATAAAAACTAAGTAAACACACACAATTCATTGTGGAATAAAAAATGAGGGAGGCAGTATTCAATTGGATTCCAGAATCTGAAAAGTTGTGAGATATCCAACAGGTAGGTGTACATATCCCATTAATAAATATTTGTAGTTCTTTAAGAATAAAAATACAAGGAACACCTGGGTGGCTCAGTCAGTTGAGCATCCAACTTTGGCTCAGGTCATGATCTCACCGTTCATGAGTTCAAGCCCCGTATCCAGCTCTCTGCTGTCAGCATGGAGCCCACTTTAGATCCTCTGTAACCCCACCTCTCTGTCCCTCCCTTGCTCATGCTCTCTCACAAAAATAAAAATAAACATTTTTTAAAAAGAATAAAAATATGAGTTTGTGTTTCACTTTCTTTGTATTCCTTTCTTTCTTTTTTTTTTTTTTTTTTTTTCCCCAAACGTTATGTTAGCACATAGATACTTAACTAAATTGTCTGGATGATACCCACACTCTCTCAGGGAACTCTCAGTGTTACTAGAAGGAACTTGGGAGTTCCTTTCTGATTTGATGTAGGATTATTATTTCTTCTCCAGAAGACAGCAAATCACATCAAGAATTGCCTCCTCTCTGGAATGCCTAAGTGGCTCAGTTGGTTGGGTATTCAATTCTTGATTTTGGCACAGATCATGATCCCAGGTCGTGGGAACAAGCCCTGTGTTGGGCTCTGCACTGAGCATGGAATCTGCTTGAGATTCTGTCCCTCTTTCCCTCTGCCCTCTCCCCCATTCACACACTCTCTCTCCCAGAAAAAGAAAATTGCCTCCTCTCCTTGGAGAATGAGGTCTGGTCCCCGTCTGAGATTGGTGGGAGAAGGAGCCCTTGAGAACAATCAGGGAGAGTGTGAAACACCACCTCAACCATACAGTCCTCTGTCTTTCAACTGTAGGACAGGGTTTTCTCCCTCTCATTTTTAGGATTTCACAGAATGACCCCACAATGTGCTTTTATTGAAAAACCCCATGAGATTCTCAATGAAACAAAAGCAGACTCTGCCCCTCCTTTCCAGACTCTTCTATTTCTATTGTTCCCACCACCCTTCCCCTCCTCTCCAAATTATTTGTTAAAGCTGAAGTGATTATAAAATGATTGCAGAAAAACAAACAGCATCCAGCCTGATTTTGTGTGAACAAGCAACTTTCTGGAAACAAAATGCCCTTCACTTTTCCAGGCACTATTAAGTAAATTTCCTCTCTCAGAGCTCTAATCAGCATCCTAGAAGGGCAAATCCATCTCCTATGGGTAATGATTTGCTCCCACCGAATAGTTTAATTACTCCAGCTCACCAAAGGTTCAGGTCCACTGTAATTAGAATACTATAAACTTCAACTGGGTATAGCAAGGACAGTCATTTGTGTCTTTACTCTGCCCTATTTTTACAAGTTCTCAAAGTAAGTTTTCAAAACTCCAGATAATCAGTCAGATATTCAGACAGAATAGATCTGCTTGATGTGATCAGAGAAGTCTCCCTAGGCTGAGAAAATTGGAGGGAGGCTTGGTTGTTTGGTACAAAATTTAGTGTCTAAAGGTAAGAATGAATTGGTATATCTGTTTAGGTAATCAACACAAGCAGAAATTAGGCTTAGAATAATTGTAAGATAAATATTCAAATGACCATATTTTAGAGCACTTAGCCCTCACTTCCTCAGTTTAAAATTAAGCTATATTAGCTGAGGTTATCAACACAAAGTTAAATAACTAGTCAATGGCAGAGCCAAATTAGATCCCTAGTCTCTTGCATTTAAGGGTCCCAATATTTTCCATACACTATATGGAAAAGGCCACCAAGGGCCAAGCTGCACTTTTTCTTTGTAATTTTATTTTTTGTATTATCTTTGAATATAAATATAAAAAACCAAGTCCAAACATCCAGTTTCACTCAAAACCAACTTACTAAACATTTTCCTTGCACAAGATATTATGTAAGGTACTAAAGGGGGCTGTAAAGTTGACCAAGAATGCCCTCGGCCCTCAAGGAACTTACACTCTAACAGTAATCTAACAGTACAGTAAAACCTTGCATTGTGAGTAACTTGTTTTGCGAATGTTCCACAAGATGAGCAAACATATCTAATAAATTTTAACTTGATAAAGGAGTGATGTCTTGCAATAGGAGTACGTGATACAGAACATCCCATGCTCACAGCTAAGCCAACGGTTCTTGAAACTCACTTTGTTATATGAGTGCTTTGGATTACAAGCATGTTTCCAGAGCAAATTATGCTCACAAACCAAGGTTTTACTGTATTGTTCCGTTTACTTGAGCAAAATAGATATCCAGGCTTACTCTCGATTAAAATTTTTACCAAGTTTTTCAAACAGGAATTGATTTTTTTTTTTTTTTGGATATTTGATAGTTTTTGGCAGACTATAATCCTTCCTGATAATGTAACATTATTTTTGGACAGATCTTGTCCTTAGAACTAAGCATTCATCTTTTCCCTTGCAAACTTGGAAGTCAATTTACAGGAGCCACACCTGAATGAGTTCCTAATGATCTATTTTAACTATTGTGAATTTGCCTTAAGTAGTGTGATTAACCTCTTCTGTAAAAGATCTTTTTCTAAATACAAAGTAGAGTTACTTTGCCAGGAAGGCACCCCTTTGGATGCCAAAGTTCTCTCTCAGTCAGGGAGGTTGGGGTTGAGAGGAATGAACAGAAGCCACTCAGAGGAACTTCTGAAATCAACTCCACTATTTTAATGAGCTCTGAAATAATCGCATGCACTCCCTGCAAAGGAATAAACGGTGCCTTGGTGGCTCAGTCAGCTAAGCGTCAGACTCTTGATTTTGGCTCAGGTCATGATCTCACAGATCATGAGTTTGAGCCCTATGTCCCTCTGGATCCACACTTAGAGTGCAGAGCTTGCTTGGGATTCTCTCTCTCTCTCTCTGCCTGCACCTTTCCCATCTCAAAAATAAATTTAAAAAAAAAAAATTTTAAGGAATTGGGGCTTCTGGGTGGCTCAGTTAGTTAAGCATCCAACTCCTGGTTTTGGCTCAGATTATGATCTTGCGGTTCATGAATTCAAGCCCCACATCAGGCTCTGCACTGTGAGCATGAAGCCTGCTTGGGATTCTTTTTCTCCCTCTCTCTCTCTGCCCCTCCCCCACACTCACTCACTCCCTGGCATGTGCGCGTGCTCTCTCTCTCTCTCTCTCGAAATAAGTAAACTTTAAAAAAAGAATAGAGTTTCTAAGTAAAGATGGAAAATAGTTTCCCCTGATGATAAAAGTACCCCCTACCTTTTATATTTTTGCATGTTTATAAATTTTATAGATAGAAACTGTATTAGAAAGAAGACAGGCAAAACGATCAGAGGTCAAAGAAGAGGTATGTGTATTTTTAATTCCATCCTTAACTCATTGATCCTGATCCAGAGCAGGAGTCCAATGCCCAACATGATCTATAATACATACATGTCCTATGCCTACAAAGAGGTAAAGAATAATGGAGTAAATGAGGACCATGGTATTCATGCTAAGGCCTTCACAGGGCAGTATTTAGATTCTGAAGCTTAAGAAGGTGAAAATCAAGAGCATGTAATGTAAACATTGCCTTAAAAATCAAATGGGTTGAGAGTATGAACCAGTTCAAAGAGGAGCTGACCCTTCTTACTCATGACCTTTAAAAGACGTGTTGAAACATTCTCTGCCATTTGGCACTTACAGTCCAACTCTCAGACTCCATGTGTGGCCTAAAACATCTGGCATAAAATTGCAACTGCTCTGGACACATATTGTCTAATGTTGAGTATCACATTGTCTCAAATTTGGCTAGGGACCAATGTCACAATGGTTGCTCTTCTGTGCAACCAACTCAGTGCAGCTGTTTTTCCTTCCACCACTAGATGTCTCACATTAGGACCACCTCTGGAAGAACCAATCTGGTCTTGCTCATACAAAGTAGAATACTGGGGGACATATGGGTGGCTCAGTTGTTTGAGTGTCCAACTCTGGTTTTCAGCTCAGGTCATGATCTCAAGGTTGTGGGATCAAGCCCCACATTGAGCTCTGTGCTAGGTGTGGAGCCTGCTTAGGATTCTCTCTCTCTCTCCCCCATGCCCCACTCTCTACTCACACTTTCTCTAAAATAAAACACCAAAACAAAACCAAAAAAACAAAGATAAAGACTGGGAGTCAGATATTCACTCATGACTCACGTTGTGCACATTTATGGAACACCTGCAGTCAGCATGTATACTGTAGGACACTGAGGAAGCAGGATAAATGAGACCCATCCCAGCTCTTGGTCTACTCACAACGTGTTGTAATGACCCCACATATAAGATTTCAGGATAGATCGTTTCCCAAATACTCTGTTCTATTGTCAGACAGCATTTCCTGGCTCTAATTCACAAAATAGAGTCACTACATAATTCTTAAAGAAGTGATAAAATGGAAGCTATCAAGATTTCAGCATGTGGCATTGAGAACATAGAGATTCAAAGTAGGAGAAGAATACTAGTACTTTTAAAAATAAGATCGCATGGAATTCAAAAGGCCTTAGTAATAAAAGAAAACCAAAAATTGTGAAATTTCAGATGATATTAAACTTTTTTGAACTTCTTGGACTAAATAAATTAGGAAATATGTAATAGGGCCAATTCATCAGATAACTGCATGAATACAATTCACATCATAGTCTAAATCGATGAAACCCCTGATGCTGTACAGCAGGCATGGGCTATATATGGAAGCTTTGTGCGGATACAAATGATACTTCATGAACTACTGGTCACCTTCAGACCTGCACCCTTTCCTAGCCAAATAGAATGTTCTTCAAGCTCATTTCTCACTGCCTATCCCAGGGCCAGACCTGATAAGAGGTGGGACATAAAGATCTTTCTTCCTATTGTCTTATATCATAGGAACTACAGATATCTTTAATAAGGAAGCCAAGCACCGTTGGAAACTTGCTATGTGCCTGATACTTTATTAAGTAATTCACTTCTATTTAACCCTCAAAAAAAAAAAAAACCATAAGGTAATTACTATTAATATTTCCATTTTACAAAGAGAACATTTTCCCAAGGTGACATGGCTAGTAAGCAAAGCCTGAACTCAAAACCAAGTCAGCTTGATCTAAAGTCTGGGTTCAAAACCCTGACCCTATACTGCCTCTTGTTTCTTATCCATTCCGTGATTTGATCATTAGTAAAGATTAAGTGTATGTCCACTATATATCAGGAACAGTTAAATAGGAAACAAGTCTGAAAAAGTTCCTCTCCTTGGGGATTTCAATCACAATGGATGACAGACAATAAGCCAGTAAAATAAACATATTTAGAATAAAAAGAAGATAATTTCAAGTAGGTAATTTTAAACCCTACAAAGAATAAAACAGAGCAAACAAAAGACAAAGTGACTGGATGAGGGTGAGGGATCCTACTTGACAAATGTAGTTAGCAGAAGAATATGTTTAAGCGAGAGCTAAGTGAAAAGAAAGAGCCAGTCATGCACAAATCTAGGAGAAAATACTTCAAAAGCTCAAAGGCCATGAGGCAGGAACAATGTTGGCATGTTTGAGGAAAAAAAAAAAAACAACAAAAAACAACCACAAAAAAACAAGAAGGCCATGTGGTCTCAGTATATAAGCAACAGAAAGAGTGATACATGATGATGTCAGTGGAGTAAGCAGGGACAGACAGTGGGGCCTCTTGGGACCTGAAAAGTTGTATGTATTTCTTTCTAAATACAATGAAAAGTTGTTGGAAAGTTTTAAGTAAAAGATTTATATGTTCTGACTTAGGAAATTAAAAAGAAATCATCTTTGTCTTCGTGTAGAATGAATTATACAGTTGGATAAAGTGAAACAGGGAACTAACTGGGGGACAGTCACCATTCCCAAAGTAAGCTATAATGGGAATGTGACCTAACACATACTGGTGAGGGTGTTAAGAAGTAGCCTGAATCCAGTGGCACAGCTGTCAAAAGTTGGGGATGGCTTAGCTGTGGAAGGTGAGGGAAAGAAAGGAAGTAAAGATGTCTCCTAGATTTTGCCCTGAGCAATTAGGTAGAGTTGGTGCCTTTAGTCAGGGAAGAATGTGGGAGCCTCAGATTGGATAAATATTTGGGAAAACAACAGTTTGTTTTGGCTCATGTTAAGTTTGAGATGCTCTAGGACATTAAAGTGGAGATGCTGAGCAGATATCTGAAACTTAGACACCAAGGGCTAGAGATTTAAATTTGGGGGACATTCATGTAGAGATCAGGACGTCATCAATTTAGAAGTCATAAAAGTAGAGATTTAAATAAGTCACGAACATTCAGTCATGAATGCATTCAGTAACACAGACTATGAATTCCCTTGAAGAGATGTAATGGTCAAAGGAGAAAAAAGGGGTTGGAGACAAGCCCTTGAGGAACTCTAACATTGAAAGGAGCCAGAGGATCTGGAAGCTAAAAGAGAAACAAGCAACACGCAGGAGAAAACAAGGAGGGATACCCTTGAGCACCCTTTTCCTTATTTTCAAAATGGAAGGAAAAAATACCAGCCCTGACTACCACCCAGGAAACTTATCCAGGTCATGTGAGGCACTGCAGGTTAAAGAAAAGGACTGTAACTTAGAAATGGCAACATATTTGGAGAATAGTTTGGAGTTTACGAATCTGTAAAATGATATTGGCCTCACGGCCTTTTGGTATTTTTCTGTAGATCACATGAAATAATATATGTTAAGCACCTAGTAAGTGTTTAAAACACAGTGACTTAGAAAGGTCTCATTGGCATCACAGTCTAGTGGAAAGAGCCTAGACTTTGGCCTGGAAGAGATCTTATTTTAAATCCCATCTCCACCAATGTACTGGTAGTGTGCCCTTTAGAAAGTTATTGAACCTCTCTGAGTTTATTTCCCCACCAGTAATACAGGGAAAGTAACACTACCACTTGGTGGCATAGTAAGGATTAGAATGACAGAGGCACAATACCTGGTAAATAGAAACTACTAAATGAATAGCTTTTAGTATATTATAATCATTATTACTGCCTAAGTTCCGTGGCTAGCCACATGCTCTAACACAGCTCAGAGCTCAGGTTCCAAATTGGACTCTAAGTTCAATGCTCTTTCCACAGGATCCATTCCATGGCGCTCTTCAAGCATCCACTTTTTCCTCTTTAATAAGATGAATAACACTTTCCCTAGACTTCTAAGTTTCCCCCCCCACCCACTTTAAGTCCACAATCATTAGCATCTATGATCTAATGGTTTCACGATGCCTTGGTACTCAAATTCCTACCCTGGGAGGAAAAAAAACCACCTCATGGCTTCTCCACTGGAACTGTAAAGGTGAATAACCAAACACTTTTCTCTGACCACACTGCACAGCTAGGTAACAGGAATGGAGAAAGAGCTGAATTCCATACTTACCCATAAAGAACGTGCGCTTTCACATGCAACCAGCCAATATTTTAGGATTTAAAAAACTAGAGTCTTCAGACATGAACTTATTGCATATTTGACCCATCTCTGTATTGACATTAAACACTGGTGAGACAAGAATGATTATGAATAAGTTTTATAATATCTTTAGTAAAAATTCTTTGAGTTCCTCAGATGAAAGATGCTTATAGGGAATATAGGTGATGATTCTTCTATGATTAGTTATATTCTATCCCAACTGCACTTAGTAAAGTATGCGAATAACATTACTAACCGTGATATTGTATTTTATTTTTACATTTTCAAGGCTTTATTGCTGTATGAATATTATTCAAGTAGTTTTCTCTAGCCAAGTTCTGTGTGTTTACTTTGAATAACAGACCTTCACTTGAAACAAATACTATTAAGATGGCTCTTATGCAAGGAAATAAAAAAGTGAGATGAAGTTGACTGGTTATACACATATAGAGTGAGCATGAAATGAAACATGAGGAAGGAATAGAAGGCTTTTAAAGAAGATAAACTAGAGTCTGAGTGGTAGATGTAATAAAGTGAGGAATCAGAAACAAATTCTCTGTGAATTAAACTAGGCTACATTTACGCTCTTAGTGGAGCCTAAATCCATCTGGTAGTTTCAAAAGATGTAGTTTTTACCCTCAAGGAGTTTACAGGCTAGCCTAGAAAGCAGTGCATATGTGTGCACGTGTATACACATAAGTACACATACATACACCTTTAAAATACTTACAAAGCAATATGGGAAAACATGCAAATCATACAGAAAACAAAAACAAAAACCTTAGCTTGAGTTAGCTCTATAATAGAGCCCAAATACAATCTCCATAAATAAACAGCTACACAAATACCTGATTTGCATTTGTGTTACCACATTTATTCTTTTGAACTAACTTACAGTTCTTTGGGACAGTCAAAACTGTGCTTGTGTGGAACACTCAAATCAATGTAAAGTCTTCACTCTACCTACTAGATTCTCTGTCCCATTGTTCTGATGTGATGTACTAGACAGTGTACAAGCTTTCAAGGATCCATGCTGCTCAGTGAAGCCAACTGAATAGGCCACAGTGGATACGCTGCAGGAAATGCTCGAGTCTCTTTAGGTTCATGCATATGTATTATCAAATAACCTAAGAGAACACTGTTCCTTTGGATAGCCCAGTGCCCCAGAGAAAATATCAGACTTTTAGAATCAATAGTTTAACAGCCAATCAATATGACTACCACAGCTTCCTGAAAGAGAATGATAGGGCAAGTGACCACAATTCCAGGGAGGTTGGACAATCTGGTGACATGGAGGAGATGGAAGAGGGCTCTGGTGCTGTCTACAAAGAGCCAAGTGAACTTGAAACAGCTCCTCTCTCCAGATCCCCTGCACCACACTAACAGCAGGACTGCAAATGACGAGTCTCTGTAGTCTTCAACGGAAATTCCCACACAGGTGGTTCCAACAACCTTGGAATGTTTCTAGACTACTAGAGTTCTCCCAAAGAGAAACGGTCAGTTCCCCCTCACCAAGGTTGGTGGAGATTAGCTATGTACCTCTACATAATATGCTATACCTTTCCTTCCATCCAAGCTCTGTGATGTCTGGATGTCTGGATCAAGCCCCAGTTCCTCCATGGAACTGTCTTCTCCTCCCCCTTCTCCAATTTCCACTAACACTTCCTGTGCCACATTTCTTACCACTTATATTGTTAAATATTGGAATTTAAATGCCTCCTCAAATTTGCTTCGTTCCTCTCCATAGGATGGTACGCTTTTCTAAAACACAGACTGTATTTCATAATTCTGTTTATTTCCCAGGGAACCTAACATGATCCTTTGCATTGCCTCTTCTAGATTTCTTCATGCTATCTGTTAAGGCAATCATGAATTGTCATTGAACTGAGGCTGTCACAGGCTGGGTCTTTAATAGGTAACCAAAGCTAACATCAGATCTAAGAACTGTGACCATCCAGCTACTCAAGCAGCAGCAACTATGATAAAAGGCAACACACACACACACACACACACACAGTGGACAACACTGACCAACAAACATCACTAAGTGTCTTCTAAGGGCTTGGCTTAAGTGAGGCACTGGGGATAAGATGTGTTATAAACTCTTCATTGCAAAGCACTGGGTTCCTTTAGGAGCTCTGGTTCTGATATTTAAAGTCAGTGAATGTCCAGACATACATAATCTTGAAATGTGTTAAAATTAGTGATTATAAGGCAGCCATAAATACACAGAGTAATACAACTCTCGGCTCATCTGTGAAACCAGGGCAATATTGCCTGGTCACCCAAATCTGGAAAATTTGTGAAGTGTGTTCTCTATTGGGGTTGATACTCTTATGCCCAAGACCTTCATCACTTCAAAGGAACAAATGAAACCTGATCTGCTCCTAGGATGGCCTAGACTATTTTTTGCTGGCCTTGTTTGTTTTAGATGTGCTACAATGAAGACTCATATTTGGCTTATGAATTTTCTTTCAACATATTATATAAATAAAATTATAAATTTATAATATTAATAAAAATATTAATAATAAATTATAAATATAAATAAAATTAACAAAATTCTCCATTGCATTTGTACAGCAGACAACATTTGTCCATGTAGAGATTTTGCTCAAAAGCAATCCAGTTTTGGTAAACTCTGTGAGAAAAATCTGAGTTAAGTTTTGGGTACCCCTGAAATAAACTGTAAGTGCATACATGGCTTAATGGCTAGGAATTCATAAGAGATTTAAACCTTCATCCAGAAACTATCCAATACCTAATCATTTCTTTTGATTTGGATTTATCCAGCAATAACAATACTCCTTAAGCAACTGTACATGTTTGGGCTGAGACTCAAAGAAGCACACAAGTTGCAAACACACTGTGTCTGAGGCCAATAAATGATTTCTTGAACTCCTTGCAAACTGGGTTCTGGACACATGCTTCTGATATCTCCTGTTATCTCTATGACAAACCCAGGCCAATTAATCAATTATATCATATATATGAAACGGTACATAAACAGTATTAAAAAATTACATAACTACATGAGTAATTGTTTCTAAATTTAGTCTTACAAGTTACAGAGAAATATAAAACACACCACCCTTCTAGAGGAAAGCAGCTATACAACACAATATGGCTTATCTGGAATAATTTATTGTCTACGAGCTAATATCCCCATGTAGAACACAGGCCGTATAGACAGACATATGTCCACATAGACATATGCCGAAGACCCCACCTGATGTCCTCATATATTTGCTTGCCGGTCTGGAGAGAATTCTTAATCTGACAGCCTCAAAATATACAATATCAACATTGGAGCCATGTGTGTCAGAGAGCAGGACTAAGTGACTCAGCTGTTTCTCTTTTAAGAACAAAATGAATGCCAGAGTTCTTTGGGCTCTAACTTTCTTGGAAGCTATACAACCCCCATGTAAGATACCATATTTTTGTTCTATTTGGTTTTATTCTATAATCATTTATATATTGTGCCAGGTCCTATTCCAGGTACAGGAGATACAAAGATGACTAAGACATAAACCCATCCTGGAGATAAAGGTAAAATTGGCTATATATGCACAACAATGCTTACACAGTCAGCCTCAGTCTGGTTTCCAGGCTCAGTAATACTCCTTGCAGTTGGGGTCCTGAATCACCTCCAGACTTAGACCTATTATCCCACCCACTTTTGTTCTCCAGATCAATTCTGACCATATGCAAAAGAAACTGCACATTCTGCAGCTAGGTATCAATCTTCCTGGACCAAAGCCACAATCTGCCTTCCAATGCTAGTAAACATCAGAAACTACTAGCTCTTTACAAACACTACTTGTTCAAATCCTTACAACAAGCCAACAAAGTATTATTCAATCCATTTTACAGAAGAAGAAACTGAGAATCTGAGAGGTGACATACCTTTCCCCAAATCATGCTCTCAAGTAAATGATAGAACAAGAATTTGACCCTAAATTCCTATGACTTCAAAATCTATTCTCCATGAAGCTCAAGGTCTCAGTCCAAAGCCCAGCACTGGGCTTGACTGCCTACTTTTAATTCTCACTGATGTTGACCTCTCCCTGCCTACTGCAGGGAGTCCTCCCTGAATCAGTCCTCCCATGAATCAATATTCCAGATCCCCCATGACTATCAACTGTCTCCTCCACTTACCCCAGCCACCATAACAGACTTTACCTGACATAGCCATATCCCCAGAAGGCATTTGGGTCCTACAGCTCCTGTCCCTATGGATGAGGAAGTTCTAGCCCCACCCCAACTGGCTGACTGGCCATGGTTGACCAACCATAATGGTAGTTTTTTAAGGGAACACAGCTTTTAAGATACCACTTCCTTCCTCTTTTCTTTCCTGCTGTGTAAGAATCAAAAGAGTACTAAGGGTAGCTTGTTCTTTGGTTAAAAAGTGCCAAAAAGTCTCTCTTCCTCAATTTTTTTCTAAGCATAAAGTCAGACTTGAGGCTCTGAAGATTCTAGACCTCTCATAGCATATCATGCAGCGTAGTGCATGTGTTCTATTTCTGTTTTGATTAAAATGCAATCCTACATTTAGAAGTAAAAATAATTGTTTCAATATATTCAGTTCTTCCTTCGTCCTTTCCTCTCTCATGCCCATTCCCCCAAATCAATCAAAATAACAATACCACAAACATAATACAAAGAAATTAACCCATGATCTACAATAATTCTGACTCAGGTTAGTGGTCACAAATGAAATCTGCTGATTTTCCTTTGTAAATTTTAGGTAGGTCCACCATGATTTCCTGTATCATTTTCATGTAAAAAGCTCATCTTATTCAAAGATCCCTGAGAGCTTTGTGGACACCAGCATTTATTATATCTATTTTATATAAAATAAAAATGCCCAGAGAATGCCCAGAGAGGTTAAGGCATAAGCAAAGAGCCACAGAGTGATGCATTGGAAGTCTTATGAGGAGGCCTCCAGAAATCCAATTTCTAAAGCAGTGTTCTATCTACTCAACCATGCTACCTCTCATTAAGATGGCATCTCTCATTAAGATGGAGCATAATCATAAAAAATCCTTTAGCTTTCTAACATTAACTACCTTTGTTCATCTCAAGTCTAATGCTTCACAAAGGCTTGGAAATGAATGAGACATTTTATTTAAATGCTACTTAACTAAAAGTTAAAAAGTATAATTTTCTATTGCAGAATAAGAACCAGAGAGACTAATTTGGTAGAGTTGTTAAATTTTACAAAGCCCAAGTCTCAATTTTCAAAAAATATTGTACATTTATTTATTGAAGTGAATGAAACATTTGCTATAAAACTATTCAATGGAAAGTTTTTTAACAAAGCATAATTTACTTTTCATTTACAGAACAATGGAAAGTAGAAGGAAATCTCCTCCAAGGTATTAGAATCATGTACAGTTTCATATTTGACTAAAAAATTATTTCCCTAGCCTGTTTTCTCAACACTAAGGATATGCAGAAAAGTATCGCTTGCATTCATCATGAAAATTACAGAAAAATGACTGAAACTACTGAGAACATTATTAAATAAAACATATACTTATTATCTGTCTTTTTGTCTCTGTCTTTTAGTCTATGGTTTACAGAACATTGACTCTTCTTTACCAGTCCTCCTACTCAGAAATTCAATTTCATTCTACTCCCAAATGTGGGAAGTCAAAGAACTCCCACACAACTTCATCTGGGGCATTTGAGGGTGAAATCCAAACCACGGATGTGGATCCACACTCTCAACCACCTGCTGGGAATGCACCCTCCAATTTAAGTGTGGCAAATGGGGCAGTGGGAGGCCTTCTCTTCCCCCAACAGATGGTAAGCAGAATCAGAAGTTCTTTGTTCCAGGTGCATTGAGTTTCTAAATGAGGATGGGGCCCACTTCTCCTTATCTGATTATGCATGAGCACAGCAACTCAACCCAGGAGGCTAAAGCAATGAATATGTACCCTGATAAATTCAATGTGATAATACAGAATTAGGAAAAAAGGAAAAAAATGTGTCCTTGTTACCACCCACTATTCATATTCAGATACAGAACCAGTGAGCTGAGCTTGGTACCATAGGCCGTTGTCATCATATATTCCAGGAAATCCTATCAGAGTCCCCAGTCACCTAGCCCGTGCAAGCGTAAAGGTTTGGGGGCATATAACAGGAAGTCTTAGAATCAAAAATATAACTGATATAAATGAATATCCTCTTTTCTGGTGGAGTACAATAGAGAAAGTGTTATAAACACATATCTGTGTGTGGGTATGTGCACGCACATGTGCACATGCTTGTGGGAAACTTGTCAGCTCCATGAGGTATGATGATGCCCCATAAGGTCATGGGCAGCCATGAAGCATGCTGCTGACTTCAACCAGCACAGGATTCCAAAGACCCAAAAGCATCAAATGCAGGGCCTAAGCAACAGCAGTGAGGTGGTGGTAAGGAAATGTGATAGGGCCAGACCCAGAGAACAGACTCAGAGGGAATCAGGTACACTCTCAAGAGGTCCCAGCAGCAGACAACAGATCGAGGCTTTCACAGGAGAATGGGGTTCCATTTGACTTTATGCTTCTTAAGCAAGGACTAGTATTTCACTTATTGCTGTTTCCTCAGCAATAGAGTAGGCATACAGTATTTATTTGCCCTAGAAAGGAGGAAGAAAGAAGAAAGGAAGGAAAGAAAATTGAGGTATGAGCAGAGACTTAGACAATCAGGACTAGGGAGATCCCACTGTAGGTAGTAGGGGCCCACGCCAAGAGTACGCCTAATCAAAATTTGCGGGAACAGGAAACTATGGGACAGATATGGGGTGGGAAGCACAAGACAGGAATCAGTTATTGCAAATAGAATAAATGGACTCTGCCACTTAGGATGTGACGGAAGTTCCAAACCTGCAAACAGCATCAACTGTCAGAGGAAACCTGCAGCCATGGAGACATGCTAAAACCCTGAGCTGGTGAGGGGAAGGTTTAGTGCACAGACTCAGTGTGTGATTGGACCCTACTAGGTAGGGGTGTATGCATAAGAGACAGACAGATATATAGACAGGGACATGGAGATACAGGGAGAATAGAAGAAAGAATGTCTTTGGGGCTTTTCTTTATTTGATTTACTTATTCATTCAATCACCAACCATTTATTGTCTACTTTGTATTACCCACTCACTATGCTGGGTACTGGAGAGACAAAACGTATACCTCATTTGGAAAGATATGCATTTATAAGGAGAAAATGGATGAATAAACATCAAAACCTGTTCCTTCCAAAGCCTGGGAAAGGGGCCCAGCAACCAACAGATCATTAATGGGGTTGAGTGGGTAGAGGTATCATCCAAGATAATGTGTAGGTTGCTACCAATTGACTCTTTCCCTTCCATACATTTACTGTAACTAAAACCTCAAGAATCAGAATACCACTCTTGATCAATTACTGCTCCAGATCCATAATAGTAGCCAAATAAAGAAGCAGAGGATGATGGAACAAAGAAAATCCATCTTACTCTGAAGTTCCTACAGAACTTCCTATAGAAGCCCTGATACTTGAAGATTTTGTTGTTGCTGTTGTTAAGACAAAGAAAGTATCATTTATGCAGGTAACCAGATCAACAAGTTTTACTATTTAGTATTAAAAATAAAATAAATGGATCCTGAAAATACATAACACAAAAATAAAAGGCTCCGAGAAGGCATGAGGTCAATCTTCAGAAACCTGAAGACAGGACTTTTGTCATGGGAGAGAGAAATTAACATTGTTCCATGATACTCTCAAGGAGCAGAGTGAGGACCATTGGGATGTAAGCTCTGCCAGAATATTTTAAATAATTGCTAGCCAAGAGCTATCCATGAAGGAATGGGCTATCATGACATGGGGTGGCATGCTTAGACCACTCAAAGCAGAGAATAAAACAGGTACCTACTGGGTAAGGATCCAGCGAAATCTATCAGTGACCATTAGTACTGAGAATCAAAGAGTCAATATACCAACTCAGACCCAAGGATGGTGAGCACAGCACCACTAACATAAACAACTCTCCTAAGTCAGGTGGGTTAACAGCTGTGTACCCTCAAGTGATCAGTCACTGGGAGCAGGACTCCAGCCAACAGCTGATTGGCATAAGATGACATAGAATCAGTCCTTGTGACAAAGGAAGAGCTACAGGGTATTTGGTTCGTATCCTGAGCAGACCTTTAGAAGGGTAGCCTGCAGTGTTCATCTGGATGAGAAGGTAAAAGTCTGGGCCTGTGTGTTTCCCATACTGTCTTACCCTAACTCAGTGGTTTCTAGTTGTACCATGTGAAGCCCTTGTAGTATAAGAAGGTATCTTACAGGAGTCCTGAGGATAATGCTGAGAAATGAAGAATGTGGGATGCTTGTTTCCCATGTCAAAAAGCAGTTTCTTGTTTATTTGTGTACATTTTCTTTGAAGAAATGTCAGTCTTCTTGACTGCAAGCAGAACATCCAGCCCAATGCTCCACTGAAGTTGGAAAACCATTGCTGTAGAAGGGTTTCAAGCCTTTCACACCTCATGCTAACCCTCCAAGAAGGAAAATCCAAGGACATAATGAAATCATCCTATATCGACAGTGGGACTATGATAACTAAGGAACTTGAAATATGTACAGCCAAAAGATGAAGAACTATCCCTGCTTCTCTGCCATGCTTCAGACTTCCTATTTGGATGGTTCATATTACTTGTCTCTCTTCTACCTTCTTCCAACGTTGCTCCTTTGTTGACTCTAACTGCAAGGCCCAGCAGGACCAGGGAAGCATAGGGAAGTGGAAACATTGCTTCAGTCAGCCCTGCTGCACACCCAGAAGGTCTGTCCTCTGCATCCTTCTCTAACTGTTAAAGTGATAAGTTTCTGCAGACCATTATCATCAGATGGGACTCGGGGAAAGGGATTTCAAGATAGGTAAAAGCAGTTCTCAAAGCCTATGTGTAGTCTAGCCCAGTTTACAAGTGCAGGCCAAACCTAGTACTAAGGCCTAGGTCAAAAGTTGTTTGCTCAACGCAACACTGTGTTTTAAATTGCACACAGGTACTGAGGTCCCAGTGGATGCCTGGGCTGGATTTGGGATCTTGCCTACCCCTCCATGGAGATCTATGTGATTACATGTTAGAGTAATACAGAAGAGTTCCATCCATTACAAATGTATTTGCTTATGTTTTACAATTGGGAAAGCAGACATCAGGCCTGTGGCAGCAAAATCACTTCCTGCTTTTGCCTGCTGCTGGGGCTGAACCCACACTAAAATGAGATTTGTTTGTTTGAGAGAGGGCACAAGCAGGGGAGGAGAAAGAGGGAGGGGATCTTAAGCAAACTCCATGCTCAGCAGCCCAACAGAGCCTGATGAGGTAGGGCTCCATCCCATGATCCTGGGATAATGACCTTAACCAAAATTAAGAGTCAGACACTTACTCGACTGAGCCATGTACACACCTTAGAATTCTATTTCAGTTGTTCAGGGATATGACTGCAAATCTAATGTAAAAATGCTTGGAAAAGGCAGGGACAGTCTTCTTTAGATAAGTTCTAACTTGAGCTGGAAGTCTGTTTGTTGTGGAACTTAGGAAGGAATTCAAGTATTGGAATTCATCCACTTTCTTCATCACTACTGCTTCTGCTCCCATCTCCAATTTGCGTTGCCAAAGATCTCTTTGATCCAATGCAATCCAGTAAGTACCAGAATGATTTTTTTATGTGTGTGAACACAATAAAATTGTATTTCTCTCCCATGTACAGTCTACTGAGGGTGTTCTGGTTGTTGAGATTTCTAGTTTCAGGAAAACATATTTTTCCCTTTCCAGACTATAACTTACACAACTTAAAATATTTACCAATATTTTATCACTTCAAGTGTAGAAAACTTATTTCCATTTAGATTACTTTATCTTACCCATTTTTAAAACATAATTTTCTTGAGTATTTCTTCTACATAAAGTATCACATCAGAAGGTATATTGGTTTTTGCTTCAACTATCATATAATTTAAGAAATTCATGAGAAGAATGGTCTATTATATATATCCTGATTTTTTTTTTTTTTTTTTTTTTTTTTACCTTTTCTGATGTTCTTTCCATTCTTAAGTTCCAAACCTCCTCCTGTTTTCATTTCCTTTCTGTTTAGGGAACTTCCTTGAGCCATTCGTAAGGGTAGGATTTTTAGTGACAAATTTTAGTTTTCTTTTGAGAGTGTTGATTTTGTCTTCATTCCTGAAGGATATTTTTGTTAGATATAAAATTCTGGGTTGACTGTTCCTTTCTTTCAACTCTTCAAAAATTCTGTGCCACTGTTTTCTGTCTGGCGTTCTGTGCGTCAGATAAGAAATTCAACATGTGAATTGATACTAAATTCAAACTGACATTCAATTCAATTGATAAATCATGTGTTGTTTATCTCTAGCTACTTTCCACGTTTTTTCATTGTATTTAGTTTTCAAAGTTTAATTTTATTGTATTTTAGCACAGATTTTTGGGGGGTTTATCCCACTTAGGGTTTGCTCAGATTCTTGAATATGTAGGCTTAGAGCATTCAGCAAATTTAGGAAATTGTCGGACATTATTTTTTTCAAATAATCTTTCTCTTTTTCCTTCTCTCTTTCCTTCTCTCCTTCCTCTATTTTTAAGTTTATTTTCTCTGTGTTTAAATTGCATAAATTTTATTGATCTTTCCCCAAGTTCACTGATTCTATCCCCTATCATCTGTTTCCTACTACTGAGCCCCTCCATGATTTTCTTTTGCTTTTAATAGTTTTCAGTTCTATAATTTCCTTTTGGTTCTTTTTTATAACTTTTATTTCTTTGCTAAGATTTTCTTTTAATTTGATTCAAGCAAATTTGTCATTGCTGTTGAAGTATTTTTATGATGGCTGCTTTGGAATTCTTGTCAGATAATTCCAACATCTGAATCATCTTGGTGTTGGTGTCTCCTGATTATCATTTCAAGTTTTGTGATTTTTGTGGTTCTTGATGAGTGATTTTTTTATTATATCCAGATATTTTGTATGTTGTATTAGTGGGCTCTAGATCCTGTTTGATCTTCTGTTTTGTGGATAGTCCCCCTGTTGAGGTGGACTATGATGGCTAGGTGAGCATGTATGTCCAGCATTTTGCTGGGTCCTACTAGCATTACTTATGCAAAAATGGAGCATTGACTTGCACTGCCTCGTTGCAAATGGATGGAGTGGAAGTTTAGCGCCCTCTTCAGCTTCTAAGAGACCTTCCTACTTAAAGTAGAGCACTACTTATACCACCTCATTCCCTTCATTTTGGGGTATAAGCTCAGTTTAGCTCCCCACTCCGCCCCACTAGTACAAGGGGTCAGAAGCTTGGGACTGACTAGTAGCAACTCATTCTACTTTGTTCAAGCTCACTGATTCCAGGTCGGGGTGGGGAGCCTCAGGAATCTTCTGGGTCCCGCTGACATTGGTAAAGGGGGTAGTGATAAGCCCCTACTCTCACCATCTGTCCAAGTCTCATTGCTGCTGGGGTAACAGTGTAGGTTTGGCTTGCAGTAGAACCTTGCTTTTTAGTTTGTTTCCTAGAGTAGAGCATGAGCTCTGTGGAGAGATGGATGTGTTTGACTCATCTTTACCTTTCTAGAACCTCACAGAGCATGATGCAGCTTTCTTGATCATTAAATGAATAAGTAAAATAATGAATTAAAGAGAGGATGGGATTAGATAAACTTCATGGGCTCAAAGTTCCTGAGATTTAGGTTCACTAAACCTAAGGGAAGAGCCCAGATAATCTTTTCTGTAATTCATTTAATATTTAAACACAAGGTTCAGAATTTCCACTAAAATAAAGTGATCCCCCACCTTCCTGAGGACAGGATTTGGTTAAATTCTCAAAAATATCAATGAGTAAGTTCTATACTACCTCTTCTGAGAAGCAATTTGAGTTCTTCAGAACTTAGAACTACACGTCTCTCCCCTTCTCCCTATGTGGATAGACCAGGAGGCTAGAAACCTACTAGTTACAGCTTTGCTGCCGGTTTCCCAGTGGCTTGCTTTCAATTTTAAAGAAGCATTATCTGGAGTCATTAAATTAACAATACTCTCCAGTGCACCCTCTCTGTCATCCATCTGCTTAAGATGCTTGTCAGACGATACCCTCCTGTATCTCCAATCTTCATCTAGAATTCAAAGCTATCAAGCCTGGCTCCAAGGTAGTGCACCTTCTGTTCCAAGCTACAAAACTCTCATCTTTCAATTCTAATGACGATGTAGTGACTAATAACACTCCCCTACCTCCACAAGTCCCCATTAAGGATCTTGGATCTTTGGAATACATTTATACTTAGAAGATGGGAAGTGGAAAACATTTTAGGGATCAGAATGTGTAGAAAGGTGCTTATAAAAGAGACTCAGGTTGTCACTCTTATTCTCCCTCAACCAGAGAGTCTGACCCTAGGTTATCTTACTCTTTTCCAAATGTCAGTTCATTTCTTACAGCTTGAAAACCTCCTTTCCTCGTCATCCCCATGAACAAAACTAATAAAAATATTTGGCCATCATTGGAATCAAACCAAAACCCTGAATTTACTAAAAGCAAATCAAAACATAACCCTCAACTGCAGAGAAATTCAGTGAGTAAAGGAGGTAAAGTGAATAAAATTACATTGCCTTTTAACCATAACTATTTGTAAAAACTTTGGCTCCCCTTTATTTCAAAGTCCTACAAGTCAGTAGAATCCCAACCCCATCACTTCTCCCCCAAATCAAAATTGCACACCTCTCCACTCCAAACCAACTCAATTTAACTGTACTCTGAAAGGCCAATTATGCGTTTTCCCAAGTTCAAATCTCTGTTCACGCCTTCTGCCCTGCCTGGAAAGTCTGCTGTTCTTTTCTGAATGTCCAGTTTCTCCACAAACATCTGTGTAATCACTGGCATCTTCAGTCTTCAGTGGCCCCTCATTTGGAACCCCTATGTCAGTTGTTTTCTACTTCACTCACTTAACACCTAACATTCACTGCTTTTCTTATGATCCTTCTATGCCAATCGTTCTCAAAGTTTATTACTCATCAGAATCACTTGGAGTGCTGCTAAAAAGATAGATTTCATTGGCTCCCCTGAAGACATGCTGATTTAGTAGGTAGATAGAATTCTAAAGATGGGCCCCCCACAATTCCCATAGCCTACTTATTCAACAAGCACTAATCGAGGTACTGCTATGAAGGGATTCTGCAGATGTAATTAAGTCTCAAGCTGCTGTGCCTTAAAATGTGGAGATAATCTAGTTGGGCATACTATAATCATAAGAGTGCTTCAGAAGCAGAGAGTTTTCTCTGACATGTAACATCAAAAGAAGAAGAAGAGATCCCAAGCGTGGAAAGGACTCCATGTGCCTTAGCTAGTTTGAAGATGGGAAGGGCCACGTGGAAAAAAATGTAGGTGGCTTCCAGGAGCAAAAAGTTGCCCTGAGAGGACAGCCAGCAAGAAACTGAATTTCTTTTCCAACAATCTAAATAAGATTTGGACTGGATTTTTCTCCAGAGCCTTCAATAAGAACCTAACCTAGTTAGATCGTAAAGAACCTAGCAACATGGCCTGAACTTGTGATTTCAGAACTATGATATAATAAATACATGTTGTTTTACTATGCTAAGTTACTGGTCATTTGTTTCACAGCAATAAAAACTAATATAATAAGTACAGGGCTGGGCCCAGGAATCTGTGTTTCAACAAGTAGGTGGTCCCTGATCACAATTTAAGAAACCTCCTTCAAAAGTTTCATAATTTTCATTCCATCTGTCAATAAACAAAGTTCACAACTACTTTCCTGCTTGGGAAGATAATTATCCCTTGAATTTGTCATTAATTTCACCTTGCACAGACATACCCTTGACTACATTTTAACTTTGTAAAAGTCTCCAAAGTGGATAAACTATTTGTATCCAAATGTGATACCCAAAATTTGTGTTTGGACAAGTCCTCATTCATGGAGAAGACAAGGAAATGCTGTGAAGGCAGAGAATGACTTCCGGATGGGCCATTTAGTTCTCTATAGCTGCGCGTTGGCTACGCGGCAGTGACAGGAAGCCCTTGGTCTACTAGGCAGGCTTCTGTCTGAAATTTGACAAGGGGTACCCTAAAGCTGGAGTTTAAAATGCCATCCAGTCCACCGGTCTCTCAGAATGACCAGCCACCCCAGGCGTTATCAGAATATTTCCCCAGGTAACATGTGGTAGCAGGCAAACTGATTTCTGGGCTTCAGAAATGTGAGGCACAGAAGAGCAAGGATTTGAGATTCCTGAGTATTTTGAACTTCTATCACTATGGGGATTCTCCCAGTCTTCTTGATGGAGGCCACTGGCCATAACCTTTCCAATAGAGAAAAACATCAAAATTAGTAATGGGAAGGAATCTGGAACTCATAGTTCAAGTTCCCAAGCCGAACTCTGCTTTACTGTACCTGGTGATGGGGAGCTCACCACCTCACAAGCCAGCCTATTCCATGTCTGGACACCTCTATTACAGAGTGCTTCCTCAAACAGAGCCATAACTTGCCTCTCTGCATCTTCCCCCTGCTTGCTGTACAGTGACTTCTGCAGCCACTCCGTACTGTTAACCTGTCCTCAGGTACCCTATAGACTTGTGAAGACCACCATCATACCTCACCCCTTTGCTCTGGATGTTTTTAAGTAAATATCCCCATTCTCTCCAATAATATCTTGTTGGACATTTTCCCTACACTATTCCACATGACTGGTGACTCAGGAAATCAACCACATCAGTAGTGAGGAGTAAGGCCTGGGAAAGGCAGAATATTTACAAAAATGAGAGGGTAGTAAAGTAACAAAGAGGAATAGAGACACAAAAAAGAGAAACTCACACACAGGCCAAATAGCATGCAGTCCTTCATAATTCTAAAGTTCCCAAAGAAAAGACAGGACGTGAAATAGCTTTTTTAAGCCCACGACTACCTTAAAGATAATTTCCTATCATTGCACCACTATTTTATAGACCCTACTGCATTCACACCCCCTATTTCTGCCAGAATCATAAAGCAGCTTCAATCACAAGCCCTAATCGAGTCTCTAACCTGAGCCAGGGAACAAAGAAGGTTTTAAAGACAAAACGAATAGATCGCAGAGGAGGAAAAGCAGCCCTCAGTCCCCTTTTGTCCAGTTCCTACAACATCATCTTTGTCTTATCTGTCAATATCTAGAAGTCTGCAAAGCTAAATATAAGCAGTGCTCATGTGTCTAGACAGACAGACAATTCTAGACAAACCATTGAGCTGAATTCTTATGCTCTGGAAATATCTTAAACAAAGGTATGGCTGTAGTGGTTTTACATCACACATGCCCATAGCTTGCATGCAGCAGGAATCCAAGCAAGCATGCTCAGGTTCTGATGCAAGGGAAAAGATCTGACATTACAAAAAAAGTTTCTTTTCTGTTTCCCTCTCCCCTCCCAGCAGCCCAGTGCAACACCTGTCTCATCAGCGGGGCACTCAGAAGGGATGGGCCTCAAGGCACCTCAGTCCCAAGATTCTCCATGCCTCATTCTTCATCCTCGCTGCTCGTAATGTTCCATCACTGGCACAGTTACACCTGAACACTCTGGTGCTGCCAAACACCTGGCTTGATTTTCCACTGTCCAAATGAAAAATAAGCATAATCTGCTTTTTGAGGATACAGCAAATGAGGGAGTTCATGACAAATTGTGTTGGTTTATGCAGAATAGTGATAATAAGATACAAATGAGAATTTTTTGCTTAATGAATAATACTAATCACGTTTCAACAAATGCTGTGCCCTTCTAATTAGAGAGACTGCATAAAATCAGCTTAATTTATTTGTGACTAGTTATACAGAGTTTAAATATTTACTAGAGATTTACTCAAATGTTTGAGAGGATTTTAAACATTTCCTACAGTTGAAGCGGTCTGCCTAGTTCTGTGGGGTGCGGTGATGGCTCTAACTTGTGGGGGTTCTCTGATGTTGCAGTGTGTCATGAAAATCCTGGTTTCAAAATGAAGAAGAAAGGGTATTATTGATTTACATACTAATTCTCCAACTGTTACTCATTTTCTTGATTCCAGCTTCCAAAGTTGCTCTCCCAACATTCATCACTGTAGTACACTAGAGGGGATGAGCATCTTTTTCAATAAATTATAGGAACTATGACTAATTACAGTGATATTAACTATGCAAAGTAATGTGTAACTTAAAATGGATACGTTCATCATTTCAAATTATGCCTTTGACTTTTGATGGTCTAATATAGGCATGCTCTTTTTGTACTGAATGTGTACTATATTTTCTAAGATTCCTCTGCAATTCAAGGCTCTGGTTGTGAGCATACTGACCTACTAAAAATAACTTTCTAGAGTATCTTCAATGACCCAGAGCAATTAAAGGGACAAGCAGATGACCAAGAGGTAAGGAGCACAAAAAACATATATGTTATGCCTCCCTGACACAGAATTGGCCATAAGAAATCTGATCATTAGAAGTTTTGCTGAAATGCCTTTATCTAGATTTTTCAAAAACATCTGACCAGGAATTTTTTTTTATCCAATCTTAATGGCAAGGTTGGAGGGTTTTATATATGTATCCTTATCTTCTGGATGAAGACACTGAATCACTGATAGGTTAAGTGATCTGTCCAAGGGCACCGGACCAATTAGAGACAGTCTAGGACTAGACCCCAGACTTTGGGCCATCTAGTTCATGTTATATGTTTTATTCCAACTGAATGGATATTTAAGTGAATTCATTAAAGAAACTTAGAGAAAACTTCCAGAATTCTCTCCTTATTTAAACAAAATCATTGTTCCATCATTTGTTAATCCATTCATTCCTCAATCTAAAATAATTTTATCGAATATATTTTCTGTGTCATGCACTGTGTTAGATACAGTAGATAGAACATGAAGACACAACCACTACCTTACAGAGCCCTGCCTCCAGTGAGGAAGATCAACATGTAGTCAAACAATTATAAAACACCCCTGGAAAGGCTATATTAAAGGTTTGTATAAAGTGTGAAGGGGAGCACATAGATGAGAGAATTTTTTCTAAGAGACAAGTAAGGAGACGGTCAAAGGAGGTTCTCCATCTCCAATGAGGTGATAGTTAAATTCAGTCTGAAAGCATTCATGGATTTCTCCCTGCAGACAAGAGCAGAAAAGGCATTCCACATGCTTGAAAGAGCCAAGCATGAAGGGCACAGTGTATCAAAGAAGAAAGGGCTGGAAAACTAGGCAGAGGATTTTGTGGAGGGCCTTATAGGTCATCCTAAAGAGTTCAAGTTTCTGTAGAGGTAAAGAATAGAATCAGGGAAAGGTTCTCAGCAACAGCAATGAGGTAATTATTCTGTCATCAGGATCACATTGAAAGAGTATGCAAAATAAAATGGAAGATATTAAAAAGAAGAGCAAGCAGGGGTGCCTGGGTGGCTCAGTCGGTTAAGCGTCCAACTTCAGCTCAGGTCATGATCTCATTATCTTGTGAGTTCGAGTCCTGCATCAGGCTCTCTGCTGACAGCTTAAAGCCCAGAGCCTGCTTCAGATTCTGTCTGTCTGTCTGTCTGTCTCTCTCTCTCTCTGCCCCTCCCCTGCTTACACTCTTTCTCAAGAATAAATAAATGTTAAAAAATTAAAAAATAAATAAATAAAAGAAGAGCAACCAAGTAGGAGACTATTGTAATGATGGAGGAGCAAGTGATGAGGCTCTGAGTCAAGACTGGGGAAGTAAAAGGCCAGGACTGGATAGAGGAAATGGATTTGAAAGACACTTAGGAATAGAATGGCTTATTAGATTTTACTTTTGACATACATAGGCATGTATCCCCAGTCCTCAGTTTCTTTGTTCCTTCAGTAGTTTAGGTGACATGACTCATTAGCCCTCACATTTCTAAAGACAGGAATGAAGGTTTGTCAAAGAAAATTCTTGTTATTCTCTTGAAATTGCACCTTGTACTGTGCTCACAATGTAATAGGTATATTCATGAATAAGACTTTTTGACTTATAACTGGCTGACATCCTGTGACATGAAGGCCTTCTCCACCTCACAAAGAAACCAAACAGCTACATCACATCACAATAAAAAAATATGGTGCTTATAAGTTCATATGCATAGAAGAATATAGTAAGTTACTAAATACAACTTCCTCTAGATAACAATTGCAACCACCACCTCAAACTTCAAGGAAAACTTATAGCCTGTTCCAAACTATAACTATGTAACCCAGATTTTAAGTATTTAAGATGACCTATCATGATTCAAAATAGTTTGTGACAACATGGAACTCACAGTTAGCTAAATAAATGATTGTATAATAAGTGGGTGAAGTGGAGCCTACAGAGCCAACGGCCTTTCCTCAATACCTGCCTCTACCACTAAGCTGTATGATCTTGGACAAGTCATTTACAAACTCTTTGTGTCTCAGTTTCTTTCTTCATTTGTAAAAGGGGACAAGAAACTAACCACCACAAGGGTTGTTATTAGTACGAGTTCTTATATGTACAGAGCTTAGAACAACTGTGACATTATTATTATCATTGCTATCATTGTCCAATTAAGGCAGGCAGGCTCAGGCCTTAACATGAATGGGTTCCACCCAGTGCTCTTAATTATGACAGTAATAGTCTGGCTGTCTTCAAAATCAAAACTAAGATAGCATCATCATTATTAACTATAATGAGAACAAAGGAATGGTCTTTCGATCACAGCCAGGTTCCTGACTCTGATATAAACATGGTTTACTTTGAAAGCTGAACTCTCAAGAGATTAAACCTGTTTCAATTTTTTTTCCTAGTTTTCCTTTAAAACTTGCTAAATATAGAGCATCCCTTAATTTATATAAAAGCTTTTTAGAACTTAGTGATATTTTTCAGCTTGAGGTGCAAACCTCCTTTTACCTAGTACTGCCTTTCATTTGTCGAACATCTCTTCTTTCCATCTTCAGAAGATACTAAACCCATTCATTTTCCTAAGATTCAACAGCTAAATCTGCTTTAAAATAAAGAAAAGGAAGCATTTATTGAAAACACAATAGATGCTCAATAAAAGTTTGTCAGGCCAGACTCTTAGTATCAGCAGACAGTATGCTCACTATTTATATAAACTCTTATTTGGGCCTCATGACTTTAGATAAGGGAGTGATTGTTATCTCTTCTGTGCCGGCAAGAAATCTGGACAATGCAGGGCCTTGCTTAGGATCGCACCATTGATGGCCCTGAAAGGACTTGCCCTTACGTCACCTGACTATAAGTCTCTGCACCCAGCCCTTGCCATCAAGGGGATTCTTGGCCTTCAGCTCCTCATGATGAAGATCTTAATTCTCTTAGACAAAGTTGGCCTCTCTCATGTGTTAAGTATCTCATTAAGCTTCTCTCGAATACTCAACTCCATTACTTCTCTTCCTTCTAAAGTCAGCTCAGCAGCTTAAACGACATGCAGAAATCCCCATGCAGACACATTATGGTGGCTTTACATACACAGCAGCCTCATCTAAAAAATCAGTGTACCAAGTATAGGTAGAAATTCAGAAACTACCATGATTTTAGACCTTGGTCATCTCAAGGACCTTTCAGGGACTGCATGGGCTCACATTTCATTACCGGTATAAAATAAAGATCGGTTGATTACATGAAATGTAAAAGATCACTAAACGTTTTTTTAAAGTGTTCAATAAAACAACCCTTTAAAAACAACCTATTAGCTGTCAGATGTCTTTCAAATACATATAATGTATCCTAATTAAAACAGAACAAACAGCTGAGGCCTTTAGGGTCCCCAAGATCATAAAACTTGCAGCCTCTTTTCTGACACCAACAGCTCTAGGCCACACTTCATGGCCTGGACAGTTGGTGCCCGAGGCTCAACAGGCAGCCCACAGCAACTCGGACCGAAGTTGTTCTGGCAGCAGGAGGAGGCCCCAAAAGCATCTGATTATTTTAAAATGTGCTTTCATTGTGCTGCTTGCAGCTGTGAGTTAATTTTGTTTAAAAAAAAAAAAAAAAGACCATTTGCTTCTTTAAAATCCAGGTTTTTTCCCCTCTGCAGAGCAGCTGCAAGGAGAGCAGCATCAACTTCAAAAGCCCCCTGCCTCCCTGAGAGCACCACTTTGGGAGGATGCTTTCCCTGCCAGCAGGGAGTCAGCGTTGCACTGCGGGAGTGTTCAGGCTTCCGAGGTTCTCCTCATTGGCTGACTCGTGCAGACGGGCAGAAGGACGGACCAACTGTAGAGCACGCAGAGTCCTGAGAAGTACTTGGGACTGTCTCTCAGTCCTTTTACAGATGAGAAAACTCAAGGACAGAGAGGTTAAGTGGCCGGCCTAAGATCTCACATCTAGTTAATGGGAACCCCATAGTGTGTATAATCTGGAACCAGGAGCAATGGGGTGTGGGGAATAGAGATAGGGACGCCATCATTAGACGGATTCTGTCAGGGAGCATTCTTCTTCACCAAGGCAGCATTTATTACAGCTGTCCACATGGTATCTTAGAGATGTGTGGCCACTGACTCCCTCGTTCCTCTCCAGGTCCACTTCTGAATTACCTTCTCAACAGAATTCTGAGCTATGTCTCTCTAGGTTCACCATTTGCTGCAGGCTCACCGCCCTCAAAACATATCCTCTCTCCAACATAGCATGCCTTACAAATTCTAGCCAATTTGATTTGACTGCAACTCATTAGATGTGAATCTATGTCTAGGCTAAATTTACTTCAGATTTTGCAATCCACATTGCTCCTGGGGTTTCTTCCTGTGACCACACTGCCAAATTTGGCCACGGAGTTCCAGCGCCTGGCTTTGGAGCTTCTTTGCTCCGTGTATTATAACCAGTGTCTCTGTGAATCCTCCTGGGTTTCCATATATTTAGCACGAGCCACATGCTGATAAACAGCAGTGATCATCTCATCTCTGCCATTGCCCCGTTAGCAAGAAGGTAGCCCTGCCAGTCACTTGCCAATCAATTTCACAGAATGTAGGTTGTGCCTCACCCAATTCAAGTCTCCTAATTAATGAAGTGACAAAATTTTGACATTTTTTTGGCTTCTCTGGCTCTTTTGGGAATTTGGGGGAGAGAACTGAAAGAGGTTCAGAAGAAGGGGGAGAGTGAGAAAGGAGAGAAGAATACACACTGACTTAATGGGTCTTTGCCAGTTTTTAGCTAATGGCAATTTTGATAATAAATATCCTTTTAAATTATAAAACTAATATGTGTTCGATGCAAGAAAATCTTTAAAAATAATGGAAAACATAAAGAATAAAATGAAAACCACTTAAGTTTGATCGGTTTTATTTTCATGTAATGAAAACCTCAATGCCACCTAGCCTAATTAATTAGGTAACAGGTTAGCTCATTCTAAAATTAGGGCAGACTTTAGTGTTATGATTCAGAGATGTGACAATGCCAGCACAAAAAAGATCTCATTCCACCTCTGTTCTGTCCTGTATATATCACAGTTTACCCAAGGCCAGCTTCCCTCTAAGGTCACAAAATCTCTTCCATATTACCTAGAACTCCAGGTGTCCTTATCCATACCAGGGAGAAAGACTGGGTATCTCCTACCCAACTAAAAGTCAGAAAGGGCTGAAAGACTAGATCCAATGAAATTATATACCTATCTCTGAATCAGACATTAATGCCAAGATAAAGCTTTCCACTAAATGGCTCATGCCTAGATTATGTGTCCACCTCCAACCTAATAACCATAACTAAAGGGATAGGATCATACTGATTGATCTCACACAATGATAGACCACCCATGGAACTCAAGGTGAAGGTCAACCTCACCAAATTGCATGGCTGCTGCACTTGGGGTAGAGGTGGGGTGTTGGGGGGAGGATAATGAGATGGATGCTGGGGAATCAATCACAATGTCTTCCATACACTAAGTAATGCAATTGCCTAGGGAAAAACCATGGTTGGTATTTTTTGCTATATAGCTCTTCTCTCTCTCTCTCTCTCTCTCTCTCTCTCTCTCACACACACACACACACACACACAGTGTGTGTGAGCATACGTGCATATTGCAAATCAGAATATTATATATACTACTTTATGGCCTCTATTTTTTCTGAAAAATATATCAGTTTCCTCATGTCAAATAGTATAAAAATTATTTTAAAAGGCTACATGGCACTTAAATAACCCCTAAGATTTGAGCATTAAGTTGTTTTATCTCCATCCTTACAAATTAAGCTACAATAAATAAGTCATTGTTCATATGCAGTCTTATTTCCACAGGATGGAATATCAAAAATGGAATTCATGAGTAAAAAAGTATAAACAAAACTTTTGGATACTTATTACAAAATCACCACCTAGAAATTATACGAGTTTTACACTCTGCAATAATATGCATAACATATTTAAATATCCACATCTGTTATATTTTTAAAGCCCCAAAAGTATAAAAAAATATTGTTTAGATTAGTAGTTAAATCTTCAGGGGAAAGTAAAAGGAGAGATTCCTAATTTATTAAAAACTTGGAATCCAGATTATAGAAACTCTTGATTTTTTTCAACCCATAATGCCTGGGCCTATCCTGAGAGGAAACAAAAAAAATAAATAGGATCATATGTGTGTGGAGAAGAGAACTCAAGTCCCCTCAGGATCTACAGTATGCCACTCTATTAGTCCTGACTCTTTGATATGTAAATTACAGGCATGCAATTTGAGATGGCTTACACAAAAAGGTAAATTTATTGACTGAGATGACAAGGAAAAAGAAAAGTATAATTGGGAATGACAACGAGAAAAGATGTGATGGTACCTGGATCTTTCCTCTCTGCTACCTCACCTCCATCCAAGTCTTCTGCCCATCAGGAGCCTCTGGGAAGCCAGGATCCCAGCTGCCAAGCTTCTGCATCTGCATCTTCTCACCTTCACCACCAGAAAGCCTCACCTTATCCTCATTTTCAAAGATCCAGGACTATATTTTGACCGCTCAGGCTCAGTTCATCTACAGATCCCTCATTCTGGGGATGCTGGGAGTAGGCTTCCATGGAGCAACCAACCACTACTTGATTGGCAGCCTTTACATCACAGTCATAATCTAAGTAGAGAGAATGGCTCCTCTAGAAGAGAATGTTATCAGAAGACAGAAGCCATGCTGAATGGACACAAATAACTCAGATACTGTCTTTTCAAATCCTTCAACTCTACGACATAGTTACTATCATAAATGTGCAGAGGAGGAAACAGAGACTCATAGAAACCGAATTAATTGCCTTGGATCTCTCTCTCTCTCTCTCTCTCTCACGCGCACACACACACACACACACACTAAGGTGATGGAGCTGAAATTTAAACCCTCATCAGTCTAATTCTAAATCCTATGCCTTTTCATTAATTATGCATTAACCACACTTCAGCAATAAGGCTGAAGAAAGATACTATGATTATATAGCAGACAACAATAATCACCCCACAACCCCCCCTACCCCCACAATCTCCACCATGTGGCCATATACTACCTGGCTTGCCACTAATCCATGTGAGAGCGTGTTTCATGTATCTCCACCATCAGCTCTCTCTCTCTCTCTGAGCCACAACTGCCCAAGGCTGCTGTGAATCATGGAGCAATGGGAGGAGGGCACATGCTAGAGGAAACAGACAGCCTGTCTTCCGCCCTCTCTAGGTCAAAATCTAGTATACGCTATATAAAGATACGCTGAATTTCCATTTGTTCACCTTTCAATCATTTTATCTTCTCTATTCCAGCGCAATGGGCTAAATCTTGCCTAAAGTACACAAAACGGCTTCTCAGATTCACAGAGGTGCGCATAGATTCAGTCCAGTCTATTCCTCTCATTTGTGGCCTCGGGGAATAATAACCAGAGAGCTTAAACAACTTGCCCAGAGTTAAAAGCCCAACAAATATCATAGGTGAATTCGAATTCAAGCCTCTCATCTCTCAGGCTAGTATCTCCCACTCACCCAGAGAGGTTTCAGTCCCTCCAAAGCAAACTGGGCTCTTAGAGTGAAAATTAGCATCAGGAAGAAGCTCCAGAGAGGAAGGATAAAGGACAGCAAGGGTCTGTGCAATTTCAAAAGAAGAGCATCCCATGGTCTCATTGGAAAGAGACTAACATGCATCTAACGACAGCAGAAGAGATTCACCGAGGTCAGTGGTAGAATTAGTACTCAGGTGAAATGAGCAAACATGTCTCATCAGGTCCCCAAATGCCTTTTATGGGCAAGGTACTGGAGACAGAGCAGTAATGATGCAGATATGGTCACTGGCCTCACAAAGAGAGCAATCTAGTGGGGAAGGTAGGCATTAAACAAAAAGTCACAGGAGTGATGGCTATTTTGAAAGGTCAAGCATAGGATCCTGTGGGAACGCAGAGCCAGTCAATCAATGACAGTAAGAGGAGTCACTCAGAAGAGGGAAGTTTAAGCTGACGGAGGAGCAGGATACATTCAGAGGCAGGTTTCGTGGAACAATGAGACAAGCAAAGGGAAGAGCATGTATGAAGGCCCAGAGGTGAAGAAAGTGATAATGTGGGGGTCTGAACTCTGGACCTGTGGTTGGAGCACAGAGGGAGAGAGGACAGAACAACTATCCTCAGAGGCAAGTCAGTCAGGACAAGGGTAGGAAGAACTCCGGTGGGCCAGGCCCATGGTCTTTATCCTAAGGACAAAAAGAAGGGTTTTAAGCAGAGAGATGCAGAATCACCTCCGTGTTTTTAAAAGATCATTCTAACAGCAGTATCAAGAGATTAGAAGGGACTGAAGCTGAAAACAGTGAAAAACCTCTTAGGAAGTGCTTGCACTGGTCTGATTAAACCACCGTGGTGGCTTAGAAGTGAGTGCTGGCAGGGAGGGAGAGGCGGGGACTCAGGATTTGCTTCCATTGTTCCCTAAACCAGGCATAACAGGAAAGGCACAATCAAACCTAAGGTCTGTACATGAGGGGGGGGTCTCTGAGAATTCGGATAGAAAAGAACCTACATTGTCTCCTGTTTGCTAGGAAAGGATTAGAGAAATGAATAGACAAAAGAAAAATAAAATTAGGTGTAGTAATTCTGATTCACAGACACTATTTCCTGGCCAGATGCTGCTGTGGAAATTTCAGAAACACCCGCTAAAATCATAAATGAAAATCACATATTCGTAACATTTAATGAGAATACAGGCTGAATTTACAGCCGCTGAATGTGCAATATGGATGAAGATGTTGATTTACCCATGGAAGATGGAAATATATATGATAGAGGCAAACAATACCCAGAAATGTGATAAACATTTGCATGAAAATGAGTCGCTGGAAAAACCCAAAACTTCTTCAATACTTTATACACCAAATTATCTTCAGAGCAGTCAAAAAAATAATAATAAATAATAATAGTGCATTTTCCTGCCATTATATTATTATTTTACAAAACTTCTGTTGACTTCAGTGGAAGTTCTGCATCTAGAATGGGGCCCAAGAAATTTATAGTCTGTAACTCAGAGACCAAAGACCTTGAACATCAAGAAAATCTCTTACCCTTATTTATATACACTGTTCTTTATCACACAGGAAGAGCTGGTACCCATTCCAAGTAACCAATCATTATGCAAGGAATATTCTGACTCACCCAGCATCCTTAATCAGTAAATGCTGTGCCAATGGAAAGAGAGTGGGGAGAAGTCACAGCATCCATTAATAAAAAATGACTGGGGCTTTCTATCAACAGAAGCATCATTAGGAAATGTATGGTAGGAAAATAGTAGGCTGTAGATGTGTGGTGGCAGGGATGGCAATGGAATACTAACATTTATACCCTCTTAACCACTTTGTTTTAAACGGATGCCGGATTTCAGGTACCTACACATGTGCTTAATACAGCATTCTGCATTTTCAATTTAGTGCTAAATTCCTGACTACAGTCTCAAAAGATGGGACTGCCTTCTCTGACCCCTTGGCTCTCCCTCCAGCCTCCAAACACAAACATTTCTCCTTTTTTTTTTTTCCAGTTTCATTGAGATATAATTGACACATTACATTGGATTTTAAGGCGTACAACTTAATGATTTCATATATGTAACTATTACAAGGTAATTACCACCATAAGTTTAGCTTAAGCATATGCAATGCTTCATGAATTTGTTTTCGCAGGGGCCACGCTAGCTTCCTCTGTATACATGCTGTCAAGGTGAGCACCACATAATTCTGACAGGTAACTGTCATTTCCTGAGCACATCTGCCATGAAGGCATTGGCCAATTCTCAGCAAAAGATAAAACAGAGACGCAATGGAAGGACCTCCAATTAATCCAATACTTTCTTGAACAGTCTCCTCTTTCTGCTGCACTTCTACGCGCAATCATGAACCCTAGAGTAAAGAAAGGAAGTATGATTCACATTTCCCATAAACTGTGCCACCTGTATCTCAACTGAGGATGCGTCCTGGTCACACAGTAGACTTGTAATTCCAAAGTAACCGTACTGCATTTTGAAAGAAAACTCGGCAGTCATGTTCCATTAACAGAAAGCCTTCTCGAGCGTGTCTCCTGGTAGGTTAAAGGGATCGGAGTCATTCGCTGAGGGTGAAGGGAGAAAATTAAGTTCATGTAAAACACCTACAAATCTTAATAGGGGGATAAGCTAACACTACAAAAGTCCCCACTACTGTACAATGTTTCAAGTATCACTAATGCATGTCACTAGTGGATTAACTAACAGTATTCTGCTTTAATGGCATCTCTGCCCTATCATTAACCCAAGCATGGTCCATAAAGTTACTCAAATATCAATAAATGAGCTTACTACAGTTTATGTGATTTCCCATTCTATCAGTTCTATAAGAATAACAGCATCAAATTCTTCATGCAGGCTCAGTTGTATGGACCTGAAGGTCAGGGATTGGATAATATCAATGGTTACTCAAAATGAATTCAAATTCCCATTGTGTCAGTATTTCATGACTTATTCCACGATTTGTTTTCAAAATCATGGTTCTGATCCTAATTCTGCATGGTAGAATATGGACTTCTAATAATATTCCACTATTAATCCTATATTCTACCATGAGACGGAATCTGGATAGACGACGTTTCAATCCACTACCCAGTCTATACTGGAAATTATACTGGTTTTGATAAAAAGTAGTTGGAATATACCACCCACCCACCTCCCAAAAAATCCTATTAATCCAATCTTCTATTGGAAGTCCAGGATTTATGTCACTATTATAGAAAAACTCATTTTGGTTATAGCACCAACACGGCCAAATAAATGACTTCAAGATGCTAGAAGAAAGTATTTGGCCAAGATAAATAGGTATTCAAACAGGCCTCCCCAGCTTACTCATTTTGCTATATGGAAAATGAACTGAGTTTAATGTACACCAAATGAGATTTGGAAGCACATTCCAATTCACTCCATTCTGTATCAGGAGTGAGCAGGTTTTGATTTCCCTGCTTCCACCTTTAACCTCTCTAGTGTATTCTCAACAAAATGGCCAAAGCAATCATTTTAAGATATGCGTCTGATCATGTCCCTCCTCTGCTCCAAATTTGTCTCTATCTCCCACTCTATAAGAGTACAAGCCAGGGGCGCCTGGGTGGCTCAGTCGGTTAAGCGTCTGACTTTGGCTCAGGTCATGATCTCACAGTCCGTGGGTTCGAGCCCCTCATCGGGCTCTGTGGTGACAGCTCAGAGCCTGGAGCCTACTTTGGATTCTGTATCTCCCTCTCTCTCTGCCCCTCCCCCACTCATTCTCTGTCTCTCTCTCAAAATAAAATAAAGACATAAAAAATTTTAAAAAAAGAGTACAAGCCAAAGCTCTGGCAGTGGTCTACAGGCCTTATACAATCTGTCCTCTTTGATCAATTTCTTAACCCACCCCGCCCCCGCTCACTTTACTCCAGTTCCATTGGACACACTATTCCTCAAACATGTCCAACATATTTGTACCCCAGGACCTTTGCACTATCCATCCCTCTAACCAGAACATTCTTCTCTTGAAGAGACTCACTCCATTATCTCCTTCTTATCTCCACTGAACCTTTGTTCAATAGCCACCATCTCTACAGGCAACTCTGTCCTACTTATTCAAAATTATTTCATTCCCTCTCCCCACACTCCCAATTACCCCTTATCCTATTGTTTTTTTCCTCCATAACACTCATCACCTTCTAACATTCTATATAGTTTAGATATTTATGATGTTTATGGTCTCTCTTCCACATTAGAATTTAAATTCCACAAGGAAAAATTTTAGTCAATTTTGTTCACTACTGTACACATAGAACTTGAAACAATACACAGGCCATAGTAGGCGCTTAATACTATTAGTCGAATAAAAAAATCCCAAAGTTGCTGAACAAGGCACAGATCTAACACACTGAAAATTTATACACGTTTTACTTAAACTTATTAAATTCTGGAAGCCTCAGTTTTCTCATCTATAAAATGGAACAATTATAGTATCTAACAGTTGTTGGAAAGATTGAGAAAATAACTGAAAGTATTTAAGACAATGATTTGTAAATTGATTATTTTTATTAGATCAAGAATAATAAAAGCAAGAATAATAGAAACAATACCTAACATTTATACAAACATTTACACTTTATGAAGGACAGAACTGTTTTCATTAGATCCTCTTGGGATCCTCCCAGATTCACTCCAGGAAAATATTAATAACTGGATTCTCAGTGTCTCTGCCTTGCAATATTAGGGATATCGCCAACCACAAGGCTATGTAGGACGGAAGCAGGATTCAAACTAAAGTCCTGAGTCCAAGCCCTGAGCTCTCTCCCCAGTATCAGAGAAAGGACAGGTCACTTCCAGCTCAAAACTCTTAACAGACTGAAAGGTCTCTGAAGCAATCTTTTTTGTTTAGATGTTCTTTATGGAGTCTGGAGGTCTGCATAAAATGCAGCTTAGATGAGGCAGGAATTCTCAGCATCCAGTACTCTCTGCAAGCCCTAAAAGTCAAGACTCAACCATTGGAAGATATCTTCTCACTGCTGATCACTGATTCAGTCACGTAAGTGCAATCTAGAATACTCTATCTAAATGTTTCCCAACGTGGATTAGCTGTTATTTTTTTAAGGAAGATCCCCAACTCCTGGATCAGCATTGTTTATATGGTTAATGTCTAGTAAATTCTTAATGAATAAATGAATGAGTTCAAAGTAAATGGGTGTGTTTACTGGTGCTGCTTACATCATCTTCCAAAACATTTTCCTCCCTTTGCGTCCACTAAAATAGAGGACAAGTAGAGGTCCACAGCACCATGCCCTTCCCCATCCTCCACAATTGGGTTAACTGGCAAACTAGTCCCCCAGAATGTTGTGCACAAAAGAATATGCCTTTAGGAAATGTTGAGGTAAACAAATTCAAACAGGCTTTTTCACTACAGGACTTCTCAGAGCCTTGACTACACTAATGCACATCCTCAAGATTTATATAGTGTCTACAACATTTTGCAAATTTATTGGATCATGCATCCCACTGGAAACAAAACTCTTTGCATGGCGTTTCTCTCAAGTCAAGCTGTCCAGAGCACATGTGTATCTACAACAAATATACTCAGAGTCTTCAAAAGCAGAATCCATAAAAAATTCAAATGGAACATGAGGAATATGAAGAGGTCAAGGAGAGTTTACATTTATTGCAAAGCTAGATCCCCTACAGGGTAATTTATGTAGATTTACTGTTTACTTTCTACTAAGCCTAAGACTAGGTTTGTGTAAGTTCACAAATCCTGGACAACCGTTACACTGGGGCATGTGCTAAAAGACTGATGTTTATTTCACTGATTTTTTTTGAAGAAGGCACTGGTTTGGGGACCTTACACAACCTCAGGACCTTAAGGAGAAGGCCAAAGCTCCTCATTGTCAAACTAGTGAAACTGATGACAGTAGGAAAACCTACTGGTCTTAGCGCAGGGTCTCCTGGCCCAGGTAAATAAAATTTCTATCAAAAGGCAAATGTTATCCAAAGTCACTTATCAGTTAATAGCATCTTACTTAATTTACAAGATTAAATAAACCTAACAAGGCAGGGGGACAGAGGCCACAGAAATTATATACTTAGAGGAGGCCAAGAAGAAGATGGTTGGGGTATGTCAAGGGAGGATGGTTGTACTTGGGCTCCTTGAAGGAAGTGAGGGGAAATCTCACAGGAAGAAGGATCCAACAAAATGGGAATGAACCATGAATTCCACGTTGTCCACTTTATACTTTAGCCTCATGGTGGCCATGATAGAGATCTTCAGTACTGGAGTTTTCATAGGAAGACAGGAGACCTAATCCTGGTTGTGCGGGTATTGCTGGCTGAGATACAATGACACATGGGAAAGAAAGGGATGTCCAGAAAGGACACTGGCTTTAGCAAATATGAGAAGCTACTGATAGTAGGGGGTCCCCAAAGCCAGCCACAGGCATTCAAAGTCAAAACAACACAAAGGAGCCTTTCATCTGGTTCATCCAGAAATACCCCATTTCCCCCTCTTTCTCCACTCCAGCCCATCCACCATCCTTAGCCTTTGCCCCTGAATGAAGAAGGGATAAAAACTAGTCTGACTCCCTCCGTTGCTAGGACAGATTTTCCTATGGATACTAACACATACTGTATTTGTCACTATCGTTCTAGGTCTTATATTTTTTCAAGCTATAGAAACTTACTGACTATTTGAATATACAAGTCCCCTCTGAACATAGATGGTTTATGAATCATTAATGAAATTAATTGACCTTGAGAATTAGTCTCTTTATGGAGAGTCTTCCCTAAACTTCAAATCTGCAATTGCACACCCGAGTCCAGGTCTTTTGTTCTCCATGTTCCCATTATGTTCCTTCATCCAGGCTTTTATAAATGCCCCGTGGAGGCCTGCTCTTCAGGAGATCCCTGTTAAGTACAGCTTCCTGAGGCAAAGGCATTCTCTTAGGGGCACCTCGTTTTGGAAGGTTTTAATGTGTGGTTTTAAAACAAGTTAACCTTGACCCCTGAACAAGGCTCCTCGGTGCTGAGAGAGGACACTGCTCCCAGAGGAGCAGGGCACACCACTGACCAACACAGTGAGTCCTCACCCCACTCAGTCTTGCCCACCTTTCCCGAAAGCAGAGCCGCTGAAATTGGCTCTTCCTTTGTCTTAAGATCTAGTTTCCCCTGGATCGTTTCCAGGATAAAACCCACTCATTTCTTTGACTCACAATGTCCTCTTGAAAACTAAGTAATGAAAGCAGATGCTCTAACTCAGACACATATTTTCCCACTCAAACATTTATCACTGCTTCCCACCCAAAGCTGAAGCATTATCTGCTGGGAAATTCACACTCTCTATAGTTCACAGAGAGGTTGGTCAGGCTATTCTCATGGGTTCCATAACTATAACTTTCAATTAATCCAAAATGTTGTTTTAGAAAGCCTCGTGGGCTCTATTTTGACTCCTATAGGATATCCACAGAAAAACAGATAGGCTTTTCTTTCTGAGTATCCTATAAGCTCTCTAGTATTCATAACACTGAAAAACAACAATGACAACAACAAAGATAGTCCTTTTCTTGGAAGAAAAACCTGCCAGTTGGAGATTACTTTCCCTGGCCAGTCACGAATTAATAAGCTTTAACTGGACCCCTTAACTGACACCCATAAAGGCAAAAATCTGAAGAAAATTATCCCTCATATTCCTCATCTTTCTTCCTCCCCCAGGATGTGGAGAAAGTTATTTCCATTTGTTTCCATAAACCAACAGGCCCTATACCTTGAACAGGACCCTATTTATAAGTGCATTATCCGGTACAGGCCCAAATGTTCAGTGTTAAAGAACCCAAAAAGCAGACTGTTATAATAATCTTGCATGTCTTACTGAATGGTTGATTCCAAAAAATAAATAAATAAAATTAATTAAAAAGACTCACATCCGGTATTTCATGTGACTGTTTATCCTCCATGGCACGCACAATTTTTTTTTTAAGAAATTGCGGGAAGTGTCAAGACCCTTACTTGTTACAATTTAATTTTCTGCTGCTAAGGCAATTACAGTTCAATGAATGATGATTCCAACACATCGAAGTTTTCATTACTCTTTGCTTAATTTGTCAGTTAATGCCTTTGAGTTCTATGGTTTCCCTGGCAGTCTTAACTTGCCATTAAAAACCTGTCAGGGAAACAACCTTCTGATTCCAGGGGGTTTAAAGAGTATATATCCTTTCATTGTTAAGAAAGTTAGAACTCACTCCGCAACCAAAATATTCATACTCTAGGAATCCACGGTTAGGAAAGGTTGCAATAATTCTGGATTAGTGTTTTTTAATACAACAGCACGCCAATAAATACCAGAAATAAGAGTTCATGCTTAAGATACTATATATCATAAGAATGTTACTTTCCATCAATGTTTCTTAGTGGTTTATGGTTACCTGATAAATGTTGGACTTTTACATTCCTCTCCATGTCCCAAGCATCTATTACATTTACACATTTTATACTTCTCTAATATTTTTGCAATACATTTTCCTGAATCGGCTGATGACATTTAATAGAATGTTTAAGACACAATATAAAACCTTAAATGCGTTTGCTTATTCTGGGGGGGGGGGGGAAATGTGCACATAGATTGGATTTCAAATTAAAACCTACGATGGTGTACCCAACATTTTTGCTTCTGCTGTACATATTAAAATATGACTAAATGCTTCTTATGCAATACTGCAGTATCCGTACAAATAACAAGCTCTCGCACTTATAAGCAAGCTAGATGATTAAGGAGCTATTAATGAAGGGAAACAAAACCACAGTGCTGGGATGTAATAGTCCATGAAATTCTTATTGGTAGAAAGAAAATCTGCAGTAAATAAATATTAACCTTAATGCTATAGAAAACATAAAGCAAACAGAAAAAAAATGTATTCTTTAAACTAAAATATAGGTTAAAAATTGCTGACAATGTAAGGAAGGTCTATTTGCATACCACAGGGCTCCATCTGCTGTGGAAAATATAAGCTGCAAGAATGATTTAATATTTAATAGAAGTAGTAGCCACTGTTAATTATAATTTGCACATTTACAAATCAGCACTGATAGCAATACAAATTATGAAATATAAGGGTGTTCTGCTGGATACTAGGGAAAATAAGATGACAGACAAAGTTAATGGAGTATCCCTAACCACAGCTCTGTCAGAACACATCAGAGAACTAATCCAGTTACAAAGAGCCTGCAATGGAAAATCTATTTAAAATATTAAAATGCTGTTTGGTAAAAGCTTTTTCATAGTGCATTTTACTTAAACAGTTGCTTATTGCTCATGGGTCATTAGCTGTACACCCAGATGCATTCTGCAAACCACCATTTAAAAGAATAGTAGAAATTAAATAAGAAATATATTTCTGCAGTATTTTTTTCCCTGATATATAGAGTTTGCTGAATATCCAGTCTGGAGATGGAAAAAAATAGTGTGTGGCCACAACATAAGTGGAAAGCTGCAGAATTAAGCACTACGTTTCGCCTACATTGAGCCATAAAATTCAACACAACTTTTCCCTCTAGACCTGATCTTATTCCCATTTATACTTAGATGCTAATAGTGATGATACAAATCGACTCTTATTTAGTAAGAAGACAGAAATTACCATTGATTTTTTCATTAATCTTCTATTTCACCTCATTTCTCTCATCATCATAGAATATGGATTAGTGGTGGAAGCATTTTATGCACAATGTTTTAATAGTAACTTTTGTTCTCTAAATCATGAATACTGCTAATTTTAGCCTCTAGAATCCCTAATTTATGGAATTGATCCTTTACCCAAACTCCTTCAATTTACTATGATTAGGAAATCCTTGCTCCAGGACCATTACTTTTTAACATATGCTAAAGAGGTTTCTGCATCTTGGGCAGGGCGGGGGAAGTGGGGGGGATGTAGAACAAAGGCTACCCTAAGTGTAAGCTATACCAAGCATAGGGTTTTAAATGCATAAACCTAAGCAAGCCAGACTGTTCTAGATCTCATATAAATTTCAAATTGAATGCTGTCACAGTATATTAGGAAATATTAGCACATATTTAAGTCTATTTAAAGTATATTAGCAAGGTATGTGCTAGGTATAGGCAGAGGTCAAAAACTGGTAGTCTCTGAGTCAGATACTTCTAGGGGATGTTTTCCTGGCCATCTTCTTTTTTAAATGTTAGTGTGAAATCTTTCAGACTGTGTGCCCACCATCTCTTCTTGTCTTACTTTTAGCAACTTCACACCTTTGCATTACCTGCATTAACCTCTGTGTTATTTCTGGCTTAAAGAATTATTTTACTTCTCTATTAGTATGCTATTTTATCTGTTCCTGGATGTATGAGATGTATTTTTCCTCACCCAATACATCTAAGATACGTATTCACAGCTATAACCCGGTAAAGGACCCATGAGATATGGGCTTCCTTAATCTGGGACCTCAAAGGTGCTACAGCATTACTAAGAAGACATTGACAACATCTGCATACTACCAATAGAAACTTATCAGAAACAAGGCTGTCTTCATGAGGACTCCAGGTGGAACACACACACACACACACACACACACACACACACACACACAAGTTTCTCATAAGAATTGGCCCCAATAGATCAATTCAGGTCACAATTTCAAATATGTACTATCAATTCATCCAGAGAAACCTGAGGCTGAAATACTATATTTGAGTGATATCAACTTAGTCACATCCAACAGTACCCACCAGGAGCAAGTACCAGTTCTTTCTGGAGGAAAGCTCCCCCATGTTAGGTCCTCAAGATGACCACAGAAGAAATTCAACAAAATATGACCTCATAATTAAAAAAAAATTACTATGAGCATGAAGAAATACTCCATCATTTAGGAGAATGAGCATAAACAAACCACAGGTTATCAACCCTTAAACCTTTAGAGTTCTGAACATATTAGTTATAGAATGTAAAGTAACTATGAATGAAATGTTTTAAAAAAAAGAAAAAATAAAGATATGTGAAAAATAAATAAGACACTATAAAAAAATGTCCAGAGATGAAAACTAAATAAAATATTTTGAATACACACACACATACACACATACACACACACACACACACACACACACACTGAGTTTTATAAATTAGTGGAAGGGAATTCTGCTTCTGATATGGATGAACTAGATATTTCATATCATTTCCCTAGCTTAAAACAACTGATAAATATGGGTATAATGTTTTAAGTAATATGTCTGAATTCACAGGAAATACAACAAGAAAGAATTATGAGGTCAAAATTCAGAAGAAGATAAACACCCAGAGTAATCAATCTACACTGGAGTGAAGTTTCCCTTATGGTTGCCTGTATTTCCAGAACAAGGAGTTGAGAAGGACGCTGAGCAGAGATCTTAAGAGACATATTAGGCTAGATGGAAAGAAATTCTAGCCCAGAACCTGCCAAGCGGGGAGGGACTGGCAAATCTCCTACGTTTGAGAATAAAGGTAAGCAAAACATAAACAAGTCTCAAATGATCTAAAGCCCTATTTGAATTAAACCTTGATTACTAATGGCCTTAGCCACCTGTCAGAAATAAACACATATCCTCTGGTGGAAAATAACATCACCCTAAACCTCAAGTTATCTCTATTTTTTGATATGCAGCGATTAGGATTTAGCAACAAAAATAAAAATAGTAACCAAACATATAATTAAGCAAGATCATGTAATCAAAACTTAAGAGAAATAATAGAACATAGAAGCAGATCCACAGAATCTGAATAATGGAGTTCTCACCTAGCAACTTAACAATAACTATGCTTATTATGTTCATATAAATAAAAAAATAAGATTAACAATTGTAGCACAGAATGTAAACTATAAAAATGGAAATTTAAGAAATAAAAAATATAATAATTATACTTAAGAATTTCATGCCTAACATTAACTGCAGAATAGACAGAATTACAGGGACTAGTGATTCAGAAGACACAAATATATCCAAGATATATTAGGAAATATATCAATATGGCAACAGAAATATCAATATTAATAAAAAAATACATTCATACAAAATATCCAGGATAAAGTGCAGAGAGGAAAAAGTATAGTGTGAAAAACAGAAGAGATATAAGATATAAGAAATATGGTCAATGCAGTTAACAGGTTTAACCTACGTCTAATTAAAATCCCAGAAGAGTTGGGGAAGTTGAAATGTTATTTGGGATGATAATAATTGAGAATGTTTTAAAACTTTGACATTAAGCCATATTTTCAAAAAGTACTATAAACTTCAAGAGAGATAGATACTAAAAATACCACACCCAAGCTTTCCCTAGATCCTATAAGCAGCTAGAGAAAAAAGATACTCACCTTCAAAGGAACATCAGTGAGACTAATAGCTGACCCTCCCACAAAACAAACAAAACCTCAAAGCCAGAAGACAATGGAAGGATTTTTCAAAATGCTGAAACAAAATACCTGCTATCATAAAATGTTATACCCAATGGAAAGAGGCCTCAAAAATGAAAACTAAATAAAGACATTTTCAGAAAACAAAAAATGAAGGCCTGAACTAAATAAAATACAAAATGGTATCCTTTAGGAAGAAAAAAAAAGATTCCATAAGTAATTGAAAAAACATTCTAAATGCCTAAATAAGTTGAGAAATATGCTAGATTCATGGATAAAATAGCTTAACATAGTTAAAATAGTATTCCTCAAAAGTAATCTTAGAGGCAACAAAATTCCACTCAAAATTCAAACAAGATACTTGAGAAATTTAACAATTCTAAAATGTATACGGGCAAAACGCTAAGAACAGCAAACACATTCCCAAAATGAGTGGTGGCTAAGGTCAAAGTATAATATTCCTGCCAGAAATCAAAGTTTATTATTAAATTGTATTAATTAAACCAATTATGTACTTGGAAAAATATACAAAAATTAATCAAAAATGTATTAGAAGCCGGTGGGCTGAGCAGTTTCCTGGATCTGTCTCCTGCTCCCACAGTGCTTGGACAGAACAGTCCCAGCGACCCCTTCGTCCAGCCTCCCACCACCCTGCAACCTCCTTTTCCAGTCCCAACCTTGGGAACCATCTTCTGGGCCACCCTCTGCCTCCGGGACCAGCCGACACCGTGTTTTGCGCTTAGCTCCCCCCGCAGGCTGATTCGACCACGAGCCCCGAGGCCGGTCAGAATGCCTCCCCCCAGGTCAGAATGCCTGGTCAACACGCACCCGCGGGTTCG